>OZ020518.1:19086983-19686983 GCA_963971425.1 Bryoerythrophyllum caledonicum
ACGTAATCGCCTTTGTGGCAGTGGGTAAATTGATTTACCTCGAGTCATGGTCAAACTAGGGTTGACCCTTATCGGACGGACAGCAGCCTCTACCGGACGGACAGCCGGACGGACGGACACTACCGGACGGACGGACGGCCGAACAACCCTGCCGCGGGCTTTGTTTTAAACCATATGATGCCTTTTTTAATTTGCAGACGAGGTATTCATAGTCGGGTTCTACAAAACCATGTGGTTGTTCCATGTATACTTCTTCTTTTAAATTTCCGTTTAGAAATGAAGTTTTGAAATCTAGATGGTGAATGTCATGTCCAAGTTGAGATGCACGGGTTGTAATTGACAATTGTCCTAGTGGTTGACCAGTTGACTACAAGAGTAGAAAACACCAGATGGTTGTAAATCCAGTGTCAGAAAGTCCATATGGACAAACACCGGCAACTGCAACACCTTGTATGCCAAGGTGTATGTGGCATCTCCACGACTAGAAGAAATTGGTGGAACCTGGGTCGGAGTGGGAGCGACAGTAGAAGTAGCCGCATCCGCAATGCTGAATGAAAGAGGTAACGGTGACTGACCAATGTGGTTCGGCAAACTCGTGTGGCGTGGACGGCCACTACCGTGTGGCGAAAATGTCTTTGTCAAGTGAATAACTAGTGAATCACACGCGTAGTCAAGCGTCTCGTGCTCCAAAAAGGGAGAATCAACGAGTAGAAGTAGTACAAGAGAATGCAGAGCCTTTACTACTGATAAACAATCACTTACAAGCAAAGGTAATCACTAAACACTTTCTAACTCACTCACAAAGGTTGACTTGACAAAGATGTCAAGTCAAGGACGTGTGCGACGCTATACAAACACACACACAGCTCTAAATGAATATAAATCATCCATTGATGAATGCGGTGCGCCGCCATACGTCCCCTAACTCATAGATTAGTAACAAACAAATCTATGCTAAAATACTATAATGTGGAGAGGCCCTCGACGCCGTGACATGGCAGCTATGAATTGGCTATAAAATGACCACAATTCTAGAAGACTTGTGAGAATTCTTTTAACAAGTTCTTCATAAAATAGAACGACATTGATACTTGTTAATTGTGCTACGAGGGAACTAATGTTTCTGAGATGATCGTCAATGCTTGTTTTGTTAGGCATTCTCATATTGTACAATTGAGTCTTTAGAGTTAGCTTCCTATTTAATGACTTTGATTTTTAGAGGGTACAAAGTTTGTTCCACATCTGTCTAGGGTCTTTGAGAGGCATGATGTGAGGAAGTATGGAGTCCCTAACTATAGAAGTGATGATCCGCATTGTTAGTCTTCTCGTCCTCTAGTTGCTCCGGATCTTAGGTGACACTTGAATTCACCTTGCTCTTGTCCCATGGTTCACTTGCGCTTGTGTTGATGGCAGCTAATGAGTCGCGTACATCTGATTCATCAGGTGTTGATGCCTGAGATCTAGTGTCAGATTCTATGAGATGCGAGATGCGCTCTCCTTGCAAAGTCATTCCAACCCTGAAAGACTAGAGCAAGTAAATGGTAGTTGTTCGCACCCTGCAACTTCATTGTTTCTACCTTGTAGCTTCGTTGTTCCTTGAAGCTCTTTGCTCGTTCGCGCTGGCTCCATGATGATTGTGGTTGATGTATCTAAGTGACACGTCTCAAGAATCTGTGTTTCCTCCGGTAAGAGAATACAATAATTAGTTTGTACAAGATACAATCGGTGTTAGACTTCAGCTAGTGACGGTGGAACCTACCGCTAGCTTTGTGAAGTGAATGTATACTGAAGAATAGCTCAGGCGGTAGCACTAGCCAGTAGTTCTTGGTGTGAGTAGGATCACTTGTAATAACTTGTCGTGATATAGAGTGGTACCGCAGTGGACAGTGGTGCCTCGATGGACAGTAAGAGCACTCAGATGAGTGGTTTACGAGGAATTAGAGGTTTTCTCTGATACCATGTGTGTGTCATAGACAATGAGTATATTGATGTGAAGAGAGAGATACAAAGGGCTGAGAGCCGATACATATGCAACTAATGACTAGTGTTATTATTGTAACTAAAGAGGCACTCCAATATGGACTGATTAATATCTACAATGGTGTATGTACACGGCTATGTAGGCCAAAAATACCAACACTTTTATCCTTGAAGGTCTAAGAATGCCAATTTGTGTCGCAGCATGATGGTTTTTCTGTAATTTATTCAAAATAGAAGGTACATGTATTGGGATTTACCATAGTGAGAAGGTTTGTATTTTACTACTTCAAATAAATTTGTATCCAAGAATATCCAATTGTCCTTCTATATAATGGGACGTGATTTCTATTGAAGTTAGAAGTAGAGAGATGGTTGCACAAGCTAAAATACACCACAAGGTATTGCAAACAATGATTGGAGTGAGATATTGCTTTCTTTTGAAGGCCTTTACTTATACCATTTGTTTAGCACCTTCCTAGTGCCTTCTTGAACAACTTCCAAGTGGCTTCATCCCACATGGGTCTCATGGCCGCCCCCTACGACTTTGCCACCACCCACTTGACTTTCCTATCTTATCTTTGACTTCGTATAGTCAAAGCAAGTAGGCTCGTCTTTATCCTTTGACTTAGCCAATCCCATGTGCAACATGTGGCTCTTCTACCTCTCCCCATTTTCTCCCCTTTTACTTTCCCCCAAAATCTATCTCGATTAACTATTTACAATATCGTAAAACTACGAGCAACTCTATACTCCAATACTCCCACTTTGCGAGTAGTTACCTCCTCGTAATCCCATTGCCATAGCTAACCTTTGATGACGTTCTCTCGCAAGTGCCTTTGTCAATACATCCGCCTCCATGTCTTCCGTTGGGCAATACTTCAAGCTTATCTCACCGCTCTCCAACTTCTCGTGAATGAAGTGATGTTGCACATCAATGTGCTTCGTGCGTGAGTGGTGTGTGGGGTTCTTCACAAGGGCTATGTACCCTTGGTTGTCGCACGTGATGGTGATTGCTTGCTCTTGAACAAATTCCACATCCGCCAAAAGCTTGCGAAGCCAAATAGCCTCCTTCGTACTTTGGCTAGTTGCCATGTACTCCGCCTCTGTCGTGGACAAGGCAATGGTCGGTTGCCTCTTGCAATTCTACGAGATGGCACCATCTCCAACAAAGAACATATACCCCGTTGTTGAACGTCGCTCGTTCGCATCTCCGGCCCAATCCGCATCGCAGTACCCTCTCAAAGCAATGTCCTTGCCGCCAAGCCACAATTTGTGGTCCTTCGTACCTTGCAGGTACCGCATGATGCGCTTCACCGCACTCCAATGTGTCGGACCAGCCCTACACATGAATTGGCTCACCATGCTTACCACAAATGCAAGGTCCGCCCGTGTGGCCACCATGGCATACATCAACGGCCCAACTCCACTCTTGTATGGCACACCTTGCATCTCACCTTGAATGCTCTCTTATTCTTCCTCCGAGAGTTGCAATAACTTTGCACTCATATCAAGTGGTGTACCTATGGGCTTGCACTCCTCCATCTTGAAGCGCTTGAGCACCTCCTCAATATACTTCCTCTGGATTATGGTGATGGTGCGTGCCTCGCGGTCCTTCACGAATTCGACACCAAGACAATATTTCAACTCACGAAGATCCGTCATATCAAACTTCATATCAAGTTTGCCCTTGAGCCACATCAACTTTGCCGTAAGGCTAGCCAAGATGATCAAGTCATCCACATAGATGAGCACTATCAACAAGTACTCACCCGTTTGCATAATGTACAAGGAGTGATCCGCTTCACTTCTTGTAAAGCCTTCTTGGATGAAGAACGAGTCGATCCATTGGTACCATGCTGTTGGTGATTGTTTGAGTCCGTACAACGACTTTTTGAGCTTGCACACAAGATGCTCATAGTCCTTCTTCTCAAAGCCTTGCGGTTGGCTCATATAGATGTCCTCTTCCAACTCCCCATTCAAAAATGCGGTCTTCACGTCCATTTGATGGATCTCCAAATCGAGCGCCGCTTCAAGCGCAAGGATGCACCGAAGGGTGTTGAACTTTGCAATGGGAGCAAAGGTCTCATGGAAGACCACTCCTGCAACTTGCAAGAATCCTTTGGCCACCAATCTTGCTTTATGGCGCACAACTTCTCCCGAAGCATCCTTCTTTGTACGAAATACCCACTTGCACCCAACGCTCTTGCCACCCTTCGAAAGGGGTGTCAACTCCCACGTCTCATTGGTCATAAGTGAGTCATACTCCTCTTGCATGGCCGCCTCCCACTTGCTCGCATCCTCAGATTGCATGGCTTCACACAAGTTCAATGGATCCTCAAGGGCGGCCACGTCAGCGCGCTCTTCTTCATGTTGCGGCAAGATGTGGTTCATCCACCAATCGCCGGACGGTCGCCGTTCTCTTCTTGGATATCGAGGTTCTTAGATGCTTCCATCTTCTTTAATACCACTTGGCGATGGTGTTTGTGAAGGTGGTACGTTTGAATCTTCTTCCCTATAAACCACCATCTCCTCCGTTTTGCAATCACCATCTTCACTCAGACTTGAAAGAGTTGGTTTGGAAGATTCGTCCACCAAAACCAACGATGGCATCTCACTACTCCCACTTGGACTAATCTCCAAACTGTGACCAACACTAGTGCTATCATCATCAAACACTACATCACGGCTCTTAATCATGGTCCTCGTCTCAACACACATGAGACGATATGTCTTGGTTCCCGCACAATATCCAAGAAATAAACACTTGGTACCTTTTGCATCAAGCTTACCCCTCTTTGCATCGGGCACCTTCGCATAGGCAATGCATCCAAACACACGCATGTGTGCAATGCATAGCTTGCGGCCACTCCAAGCCTCTTGCGGTGTCATGGTGACAAGAGCCCGAGTTGGACATCGATTGCGGATGTATACCGCATTCGTCACCGCTTCCGCCCTAAACGAGAGCTTGAGTCGTTGAGGATGAACCATACTCCTTGTCATCTCCACAATGATACGATTTGCACGCTCCGCCACTCCATTTTGCTACGGTGTGTATGGTGTTGATAGTTGTCCCTCAATGCCGTGCTTCTTCAAAAATCCTTCGAATGCCTTGGACATGAACTCCCCGCCATTGTCGGACCGAAACACCTTGATCTTGTGCTCCGATTGAGTCTCCGCAAGTGCCTTGAACTCCTTCAACTTCTCAAGGCACTTCCCCTTCGTCTTCAATGTGTATAACCACACCCTCCTTGAAAAATCATCGATGAAGGTCACAAAATACCTTGCACCACCTATAGACGTCATCTTCATCGGACCGCATACATCCAAATGCACAATCTCCAAGGGCTTGGTGGCACGTGTTCCTCCATCCTTTGGAAATGGGATCTTATGTTGTTTGCCTTCAACATACGCTTCATAAAATGAGATAGACAAGTCATCTTTGCCAAGAGTCATTCCACTTACCATGGTTTGAAGAAACCGCACACTCCTCACATTCAAATGCCCAAGTCGACGATGCCAAAGCTCCATTGCATCCTTGTTCGATGATGATAGTGCTACGTTAACCGTATCTGCCTTGTGCACGTTTGCAAAGGTCACTTGGTACAAGTTGGCTTCACGCGGTGCCACAACAAGTACAACTCCATTTGATGCTTTCAATGTACACCCATTTATATTGAATTGCACCTTCAATCCACTCGACATAAGCTTGCTCACCGAGAGCAAGTTTGCTTGCATCTTTGGCACATGGAGGACCTCGTTGATGGTTATCTTCCTTGGACGCCCTCCAACAAGCACTTCCACCACAATGGATCCAACTCCAATAGCGTTCACGACACAATCATCACCCAAATGAACGTTGCGTGGTGGAATTACCTCGTATGTGTCGAATGCCTCCTTATGTGGTGTCATGTATTTTGTAGCACCCGAATCCAAGATCCACGTGCACATGGACTTGAAATGAGGTCCATTTTGAGTTCTGAACGCGTAATCATCATTGTCCTTCGCATGGTTGGCACCCTCCTTCTCTTTCGCTTGATTTGCGTTGTCGCGCTCCCACTTTTTCGGCTTGAAGCAATTTCGTGCAAGGTGGCCCGGTTTGCCACAATTGTAACACAACTTGGGCTCTTCACGTGATGATGAGCTGCCCCCTTTGTTTGGTCTTGAAAACAACGCCGCATCATCATCATCATGAACTTCCCTCTCCTTGCGTTTCGACACTTTGTGCATCATTCGTACGGTAACAAACTCCATGGTAAGGTCCTCGAATCTTAATGTCTCCAAGGCCGTGATTAAGCTCTCAAATGATGGCGGCAAGCTCTCAAGCAACATCATGACGATATCTTCATCTCTTATGGGAACCTCCAAGCAATTAAGTTGATTCGCAAGTTCTTTCACTTTGTTGATGTGTGTTAACATGTCATCACCTTCTTACATCTTGATGGTAAAGAACTTACGTTGAATAAACAGGATGTTGGAGAAGCTCTTCGTTTCGTGGATGTTGCACAACGTCTTTCATGCTTCCGCGAGTCCTTTGCAACTCTTTATGTGGGCAAGTTGGTTGTCCGCCAAATTGAGCCCAATGACGGTCATGGCCTTCTTCGCACGTCGATTGTAGTCCTTGACCACCGTAGGATCGTCGTCCTTGGCGGGAGGGTCGTCGGTGCCCTCCACGATCTTCCAAAGGTCCATGGACTCCAAGACCATCTCAATCTTAAACTTCCAAAGGCTAAAGTTCTCACCTTTAAACTTGTCAATGGTCCTAGCACTCTCACTCTCAAATGAGGCCATGTTAACACTCTAATGGCCAAGATCAACCCTTACTTGCTTCTAATGTGCACTAATGCACCTCAATCACTCAATTGAGCCCTATCTAAACTCCCAAGGCACCTCTAACACTCAAATAGGCCTCTTCAAGGCTCTAGTTTGCAAGTATACACTTCAAAACTCCCAAATGAGTCCCTTCTAAGCTCATATAATCAAATCAACCCCTTCTTTGCTCATACATGCAAATATGGACTTCAATGACCTCAAAGAGCTTCACCTAGACTCCAATGAACATACTAAGTACCTTAATCACTCAAATCAAATACCTTAGGAGCGCACATAAGCACATACACCATGATTAAACACTTACAAGGTCCGAAACTCTTCAATATGCACCACCGCCGCTCTTCCAAACTCCTTGTGACTCCTCAATCGCCACGCGTGCTCCAAACGACTACTTGAGCACCTCAAATGATTGAAATCAGCCCTTGTGCACTCCAATGCTCCGAATGCACCCTCCAACTCATTCAACGCTCCAAATCGGCCCTCGTGCTCCTCGAACACTCAAACCCTCACAAGACCTCCTCCAAACACTAAATGCAACAAAACTCTACACTTGCAACTTACATGAGTGAGCTCATAACCTATTGAAGTTAGAAGAAGGTAGAGAGATGGTTGCACAAGCTAAAATACACCACAAGGTATTGCAAACAATGATTGGAGTGAGATATTGCCTTCTTTCGAAGGCCTTTACTTATACCACTTGTTTGGCACCTTCCTAGTGCCTTCTTAAACAACTTCCAAGTGGCTTCATCCCACATGGATCTCATGGCCACCCCCTACGACTTTGCCACCACCCACTTGACTTTCCTATCTTATCTTTGACTTCGTATAGTCAAAGCAAGTGGGCTCGTCTTTATCCTTTGACTTAGCCAATCCCATGTGCAACATGTGGCTCTTCTACCTCTCCCCATTTTCTCCCCTTTTACTTTCCCCCAAAATCTATCTCGATTAACTATTTACAATATCGTAAAACTACGAGCAACTCTATACTCCAATAATTTCCACTAATTTTGTAAGCATGTAGCAATTAAAATTGATTTGTTGATTAGTTTTCTTGTGTATAATAAACGGAATATTATGTGGAAATTGTATTGCTAAGCTAAAAACTCAAATTTGTTGGTTTTTTTGTATGTCTCATAAATTTGGTTTAGGTTCAACTCATTTTGGGAGACAAATTTTGAAAGCTCATATCCTGATGACATATGATTATGCTTGAAATATAATCGGATACTTTTATCATAAACTTGTAAAATGTGAGACATGGTCTTATCTTGATATATCATGATGACTTTCCTTAGGAAAGTAATTGCTTGTAAACAAGGTAACAAATTCGTGAAAATTCCATAATAATACAAGCTTCAACTTGGTACTCCTCGGGATCAGATAATTTTACAAGTTCCACTCTTTAGTATCTGAAGAGATTTGCTAACCCTTGAATGTCAATTGGGAACCGTATGTAAGGTGGAACTATCCATAAACGATACTTTAAGCCAAATGGGGTCTAAAATGATATTATATTTCAAAAGAAATTATGAAGAAAGATGAATAATTAAGAATGAAACTCAACGAACATTTTTTCAAATTCAATTTCAAAGATGCCATATTGACACTCAATTTAAAAGCCCAAAATCCACCAAAGCTCATAACTATAGTGTAGAGTATGTGGTACTTGTCATGAATTGGGTCAATGCTAGTAAGTGACAGTGAGTAAAAGAAAGGAGACATGCCATGCATAGCCTAAAACGACACACCAATTCTGAGACTTTTGAGGCAATGCTACCAATGAGGAGCTTGAGTGATGTGGAGAAACCCAAAAATGCACCCCTTCATGACCCAATGCCACTACCAACTATTTGTAGTTACTTACTTTTTTAGGTTTTTGAGATTAATTACTTCACCATTTCATGCACCATTTTATGCATCCCTGCGCTTGCTCCACCTTAGAGGCACGTATTTTATTCTATAGACTAGATAAAATCTAATAAAGTTAAACAAGACTTACACCTTTTGATTGAAGATTCTTCAACTATCAACTTTCATTTGGAGGTCATTTGGAGGTTATATCAAAACCTTTTCATGTTCGTATACGACAAAGTACAATACATTGGCCACCAATGAGCCCCTATGACGTTGAAGGGTTAATCTTTTAAGGCCTAACAACCATATATTGGTCGTTTGGACACGTTAACATAAGTAGCAAGTTCTACAAACCACCTCCATGGAAAATTGGAACTACAACTTAGAAGCGGAGCAAGATGAGCATCTACCGAGATTGGCGCCACCAAAATTGATGCATACATTGGCAATCTTCAATGATTTTCATGAAGTGGGATCCTAATGACATGTATCTACTGCGTAAATAATGGTCTACATAATCTATTCAGCTCATAGTTTCTCCCAGACCTTGTGACCTCATTAGGTCTTAACCCTTAAACGCCGGGAGCCTATGACCGTGGAAAACTCCCAAGTGCATTAAACTGAGTGCTCTATTTTTTCATCCAATATAAGCGTGAATTTTTTTTTCATAATTCGGAGATGCAACCACATGTTCTGATTATGTCACAAAAAAATTCAGATTTTTTTGTGAAAATTTGAAATTATTGTGATTTTCAAAAGTAATAAAGAAGAAAAATCATAGTAAATACAAATTGTGCTTAAAAATTCTGAAAATTTCTCCAGAGGTGCACATCATAGTGCCAAAACCCGTGATGGAAATGAAAAAGCCGTGTTCACCTAATAATAGAAAATCGGTTATAGCTCCAAATTCAAATTGCAATAACTTATTCAATTTTATGTATTTTTCAGAATTTCAAATTGGAACAGAAACAAGACTTCATAAACTAAATTTTATTAGTTGGACTCAAGTTCAAAAAACATCAATTTAATGGATCAAATTCAGATTTAAAGCTTGAACTAGAAGTTTCTCAAATCCACTACATTGAGATCCATGTCACACACATTTTCTTTCTTAGATAAAACATGATTACCTCAATGAGGCAACTTTCATCATCAACTAATGCTTATACATTCAATAAATTCTTCACCAAAAAAAAATTGGATGAAAAACAACCATTGACATGGCTGATCATCCAAAAACGTCATCTGAGAAGCCAAAATTTGGCTGCTTCATCGTTTAAGGGTTAAAGGGTTGATGCATATTGCAAGGGAAATGGATAGATTAATCCGCCATCCATGTATGCTTCACATAATGTAACTACAGTGAATCATGTAAATAGCAGAAGAGATTGCTCCTACAATCAACTTCCTCTACAACAACCTTATTTGTTCTACCTACTATATATCCAGCAGCCATTATAATGGAAAGGGTGGATAATGCATATTACAACAAGTGTTGCTGCTGAAGAGAGAAAATATTACAAGAAGTGTTGCTATTGCTGACCCAAGCTGCCTGTTAAAATGAAATTACTGTTGTATCAGATGCTTCTACAAAGGAAGCTGTCTGTACTGTACTTCCCTCACTCATTGTAAGAGATTCAACAAGGGTGGACTATTGATAAAGAAATGAGATAATCAAGCAATGTTGTCAGATTTCCTATTGAGAAGATGAGCAAAGAGACCTCCTTCATGAAGAGATGGCACAAGCAGAGAAGAGAACAGATCAGCACACCGCTAAATCTTCCAACAACTCAACTTTCTACATGAAATCATGCAATTATTTCTTCAATCTCTAGTCCATCCTGAATTAAGCAGAGATCCAACCATCAGAAGCTCATGTACAAACGAATCATGATTTCCAAAAGCCAATGCTGAGCCTGTCGACATGGACTAGTAGATTGAAGCTAAAGACTTGGTGCACTAGGGGTGCATAAATCATCATCATCCCAAACAGCAATTTGAAAGCAACACCCACATGAGTTCAAAGTGAGGATGCAGAGAGAGACTCACCTTAAATCCATGGCGCGGATACCAAAAACAGCAGTAGGTTAGGGTAATCCTCCTAAAGTAACAGGAATTGGCCAAAGCGCAAACAAAAACCAGAACTTGAACAAAGCAAAGTTACCATAACTTGGTCCAACATATTCAACAGCCTTTGTCAAGGATACTAGAGATAATTCCCCCGAAGGATAACGGTATTCAAAGCTAAGTTGAGACGCGAGTTACCAGATACGCTTTAAGAGCGTCGACTACGCATGTGAATTCTTCGTGTAGCAACATGCGCTAGATGTTTGGAACAACAGGCATGATAGTCATGGCTAATTCTCTAGCTCAAATGTGGAGCACGCACGCAAAGCAGTTGTACTTTTTCCTCCGGGCTCTCTCATCGGATTGCGAGAACACCCACTTGCGCGACCTCCCCAGCGACATGCACTTGGGCTGGAAATTATCCAGAAACTCGTCGTCCGCGTCCTCCCCCCACTTCTTGGAATTCAGGGACGCTGGCAGCGATTTCGACGATATGGAGCTTGACAACCTTTTGTACAATGGCTTCACCAGCATTATGCTCGTCGACCCTACCTGCGTAAAACACAGGAAAACAAACCACCCTCAAACAACAAACCTAAAACGCTCTGAGAGAAAAGATGAAAGGAAAATCATGTATCGACTCACATGTCCCATGAAGGTGGTCAACGTCGCGACTCTCCTCGCGGAATTCGAACTGAACTGCTTCTTGGAGTACCAATCCAGCTCCATCCAAACAATCTCCACCACTTCCCCAAACAATCTTCACGAAGAAACGATAGGGCTTAAACCTACGCTGCAACCCATGTCCGTCCTCTCATTACATCTGCAAGCCTCCCGACGAGCACCCATTCAACACAAGTCGTACCTCGCTATGGTGATCGACACAACCATATCTGCAACAGGGATTCAAATCGCATCGCCATGGAGTAAATTGATCCGTCCGGCAGTCTGACAGTAGTAGTAGTACTCTCAGCTCTTCATTCAAGGCGCTGCCGGCGTCCACATCACATTGTGTAGGCTAGTACACACCATAGCTGCTGCACCAGAAAGCTTCCAAACTCTCTGACACCATTCCCAGCGCGCTGTGGAAAAGCGAAGTGTCGGTCAGCGACTCCTCCCACTCACATGAATCCGTTCATTACCAATCCAGCTTCTGCTTCACATCCACATATGCTGGGCACTCATCGGATCGTCGTTGCAACGGATTGTAAGAACTTCGTCAAAGTTTTCATCGTCAAACCATCCAGTTTTAGGTGTACAGACATATTTTCAAAACATTTTTTTTCTGCGAACAGTGCTATATCATATAAAAATTCGGTGCCAGCTGATTTGGTTATCTTTGGAGGAGTGAGTATGTGTCGTCATCCTCCCGGATTTTACCGCTGGTTTTATTACTGACACCAACAAGAGGTGACGAGACTCTGGTTGTGGATTCCAAGCGACGAGTTTGGTTTGAAAGTTAATACCAATAATCACTTCCGGCATTACTTTAATTACAAAATGATGTAGTAAAGCGATCAATTACAGCCATGAGGTTAAATTTGGCGGCTGTGGATGAAACGCGGATGAGAAGTAGAAAGTTTTCACGAATATCAGGGCAGTGGGAGCTCTTTGAGGCAAAGTAAAGTTAAATGTTGGAGGCTTTTTCTGCCAATTCTTTTAATAATTGGTTGCTGCTTAAAGGCAAGATGACCCAATGGAGTGACTTTTCGTCTGTAGCGAAGCATTGCCAGGTTTAGCATCTCTCATGAAGCGAGGAACATGACTACAATTCCCAGCCATATGCTATTCTGAAGTTTGAATCTAGCGATATGGTGACTGACTACCAATGATAGGCTGTCATTCCATACACCGCGGTAGCGTTCTGTGCACGGTTGCAGTGGCTAACTTTTTTTCTTTTTCTAAGTTTGAAGTTATTTCTGAAATTGCAAGGGAGAGGTCAAGGGTTTTTGGAGCTCAAGGTCCGAAAACCAACCTTCATCCCCTGTGAACTTTGACGGAATTAAACTTCAGTGGCATTGGAAATGATGGTGATTAAGAGAGGAGAATAATAGAACCATAAACAGTATTCAAAATATGGTGTAGAGACTGTGACGTCCACGAAGAGAACCAAACGATTTACACAAACAAGTAGTTCTATGCCCTGCCAACCAGCTCCATACCTTTAGTTAATTTTCCATAGCTTTTCATTGATTGCTTGATACTCGCCATGAACAGTCGGATTGAAAGCAGCAGGTAGGAGTTGGGACATGAAGATAGGTACACCTACTTGACTAAAAAATAGATAGCTTTGGTGGTGTTCGAGACACCAAAAGTTGTATCATTACGGCAGGCTCCATGATACAAGAACAGGAATGAACAGTGCAGATGCTTGACCCATGTCAAGTCTCCGATCCATGTTCTTCTAGTTGGCCTGGTTACTCATCAACCAGATAAAAAGGTGAAAGTTTACTTCGTCAGTCTTGCCTTCAAAGTCCAAAGTTCTGGTCGTCAAATCGCTGACTTCCTCGTCGTTTATAAGCTCCGTCACATACTGAACCTGACATTGTACAGTACAGCCAAGCAATCAGCTGCTAGAGTAACAGTGAATATGCACACAGATAAGATGAAGTTACTGACACAACCAATGCGCTTTTGGACATTCTACTCACAAGCAAAGTAGTAGCAGGTGGGGTGGAGTGACAAGCAATACCTCGAGTCCTTTCTACATTTTGGCTTCTGGCAAAGGCACCTCCTATAGAAACGTCGCACAGGGATGAGACGCTCCATGAGATTTTCAGTGGAAACTATCATTTCGGTGTAGTGAACTTTAGACCACTACAAACTCTTCCAAGGTCAAGGATATCTGCTAACGTTGAATCTGCTAGGTTATAATTCGTCAAATCGAATGAAAAAATAGAGAAAAGAATTGTGACATGTACGTGCAAAAATGTCCTACAAGATGTCTTGGAGGTTCTGTGTTAGGTTTCAGCCTTGCATGTCTTTTCCAGCGCAGTCTGATTTCTAGGGTGCACAACTACATCACAGGTCACTTTAACCTGCACAAACAAACAACAAGGATTGGTAACATCCCGTGCCACATCAACAAATCATGGCTTCAGTGATTATTGAATACCTTCAGAAGAGACGACGTGATACCCAAGAAATGAATTCGAGCCCGTATAATGCCGACGATGGAGAAAGGAATGGCGTCCTTGGCAGAGTCCTTGAGCAAGCTGAGCCCCGTCTTTTGGAAGACATCGATCTTGTCCGTCACGAGCAACACTGCAATGGTGTGGTTGCTTCGTCCAGGTTGATCGATGGCCGGGACGGTGGAGTTCCCCACGTACAAGTCCTCGTAGCTCACGTCCGCCTGCGTGGGGCTGTAGATGATCCGGAAGCGGTTAGGGTTTACGGCGGTCAGGCTGGCCGTCATGTTCATGCTGAGTAACGCGTGGACGCGCAATCCGTCACGCTTCGGAGAGACCTGCAAAAACCAAGGCCAATTTTTAGGGTTTCGATCGCAAATGATACATAGATCACGCTCCCTACCAATGCCGACCCACTGTGAATGTGGGTTCAAGCCACATTACATCCCGATCTTCCCATTCTCGACATCGATCCACACACCTTCATATTCTCCACGGCGACGTTGCTCATGACCACGGACGGATACTTGGGATTCAAGACGAGGTAAACGGTGAGGCCCACGAAGAACAAGACCAGCAGCAACAGCAGGCATGCAACCACGCAACAGCCGCGGCACTTGCGGCGCTTCCGCTTCAGGGGCGCCTCCGCCTCCACGTTGAAGGCGCCATGCTTGGATCTGCTGTACGGGGCTTGCTCGCTGTTGCTGGAGAACATCATCATCCTAGGATCTCCTCTCCGGCCGAGCCTCCACCTTCATCTTGTCGCTGCAGAAACAGGCTGCCTAACAATCATTCTACTGCTCCAGTGAGTCCACTACAACCACCCGAGAGAGATATTCAAGCTTCGTGAGCAAGTGACTCCGCAAACATTTCGGAACGACTCCGTGTTTCCCCGCCACCTTCATATGTAACGTAATTCATGGGATCCCAGGTTCACGCGGGACGCACACAAGTCTTTTTTTACTTCTACTTTTCTTTTTTCTTTTTCTTTTTTAAATTGTTTTGTTTTGTTTTGTTTTGGCCCAAAAATAAACAGAGTTTGAGGGACACACACAAGTCACCTTAGGGTCTATTCGCACCTGGAGGTACATGGGGTGTTAAGGCGGTGTTAGGAAAATGTGGTTTCGCACCAGAAATGGTGTTAGTTGTAGAAGTGACATGGCAAGGATGAAAATATGAGCTGGATAGTTGAGTTATTTGTAAAGGAAACCGGTCTTTTGTCCTCCTTTTTTCATGCAAAAGAGAATCTAACCTGTATTTGAGTGTAGCCGCAAAGTAATCCTGTGAAAAAAATTCAGGGTTTGAGGGTTTTGAGGAGGTGTTATTTATGGCACAAGTGGCACAAATCTCCCAAAAAAAAAAAAAACAATCATGAATGTCATGACACTCTGGCATGTATCCTACATCCTAGAGTTGTGCATGATGTGAAGGGTCAATGATTGCTTAAAATAGAAGCCAGGCCCAAACTCGAGTTTGGGAATTCTAAGGCTCAAAAACTAGTCTATCCAGTGTTCTATTCTAGGTCTACAGTGAAACCCTGCCAGTGGACTCGGCGACCCTAGCTTTTCCATTTTACAGGTTAGAAACTGAGGATTTGGGGTACTTTGCGGATAACTCTAGTGGAGGTAGAGCAAAGGTAAGGCGGTGGTTTGGATTTAGTGGAGGGGATATATGTGTTTTTAAAATCTTTGTACAATGAACATTCTGTAGAATAAAATCTACCAATCATCACAAGTGAGTTAGAGGTACCAATTTCAGCCTTGAAGGTCACCTTAAGATATTTGCCAACACTGTAGCAACTTAAAGTGTCAAGTATGGATTTTGTTTTTAGTGCATGATGCATGGGTAAACAATTCCCACAATTTTGGATCCATCCCCGAATCTCGTCTTCAATGTGTCAGATAAAAATAGCTAATGACCATGCAAATAGTGGTTGGAGTGCGAATGCCTTCATTCCTACCACCCCTCACAGCCATGGATGGAAACTACTCAAACCAATTCTTAGTTAACTAGTATGAATAGGTCTACAAGTTTCAAGATAAAATGAAAATAGGAACCACCAATGGCAGGTACATACCTCCAGGTGCGAATAGACCCTTATACAAGTTAGGATGACCCAAAATCGACCAGCGACCCCTTCTATACATTTCCTAGATTTCATGGAGGGATTGTAGCTGGTCATCGCATCACGTCAAATTCATTGGTCAATACATAAGTCATGTAACGATGGGCTATATTTCCACCCTATAATCTAGGAAGGGTATAGAAGGAGCAATATTGGGTCGTTGGTCGGTTTTAGATTGTCCTATCTTTAGGTTGTCCTATTTCGAAGACCATGTGCTTCGAGATTCACACGGGGCGCACACAAGTCACCTTATATTGGGTAGGATGACCCGAATCAACTGGATACCCAACACCTTATGTCCGTTGTATTCAACATGTTGTGTGAATGAAGATCGCTAAACACAACTGATCGAGAATCACAACCAACATCACATATACAAAAAAAACATAGCCATATACAATTATGCTATGCACACCTTGAAGTGTCCCCTTAGCTGATAAAGAGCCCCTCTAATCAGCTAGGACCAGATAGCACTAAAAAGACAATCACCACGGTGATGTAGCACCAACAATTGTATGCATCTATTCGAAGATGTCGCTCGTCGCCGAATTAGTAAGGGTATGGAGAAGTAACTAAGAGAGGGTAGGTCGGGTGCAATGTGAGCTCCATCCTTAATCGGGGTATTGGACTTGCCCTTGTTGTAGGAGGTATTTAAACGACGTTTCATCCTATGAAACGGCTTGAATTCCTCGTGGACTTGTCACTGGTATGGTGGGTTGCCATCCGGTTGGAGTTCTTGGTTTCATTTCAGGAATAGGCAATGTGGTGATTGACCAAGGGATTGGCAACAAAGTTGTCTAAGGGGAAGGTAGAGTAGAAGAGGCGGCGTCTAGCAAGACATATGCCATCAAGGCAGCAATGGTCACATAGCAAAGAGGAAAGTGGCAAGGAAAACTCTTGAACCTTCCAACTGGGTGTATGAGGTCTTTAATTTGGAGGCTTAAGGTCGTGGGGTTGATCCCCGTGGCCATTAGAATTGTCTAAAGGGTCATGAGTATCAACCCCATGGCCATTAGTTGGTCTAAACGTTGTGAGTTGTGAATTTATGCCAAAAATATCTAAATTTCATTTTTGAAGGTTGAACTAACTTTTTGGACTTTAATTAATTATTCAGCATGGAAGTGCCAAACCTGCCTTTCACCTACAAATAGTAGCCCCGCCTTTTTTTTCACCACACACAAAATACGGAAGGCTAATCGGCCCAACGGCCAACTAGAATGAATATAGCCAGCAATGAATAAATGATAGGGAGCACAATTCTCAGAGTGCTCTCGACACTCTCGACCATCATTCCCATCTTGCAACAAAATACCAGTAGGCAACACATCCTTCATACGGAAAATAGTGGGCCAACCCTTGACGTCCAGCTTTGTGGGCACCTCACGCTGCAGATAAACGTAATCATCCATGGGGAAACGCCGCAACTAAGGTTGATAGGCGCTGCTATAAATACAAACGTACCGCAATGTGTCATGGTGCTCAACAATGGATATGTTCTCCATGGCCATCAGCATGGCCGGCTTAAAAAACTCTGTTTGATCCCGTAGACACTAAGCCTACACCTGTGAATCATCCAAATCCACAACCGAACCAATTTTTTTGGTACAAAACTCGATAAAAATATTTCTCGCCTATACATCAACTGATATGAATAGATAGTAGTCAGTGAAGCCAACTGGCTAAAGCGGTATGCCATAGCAATCCATAGTATCATCATATTCCAATCACGGTGGCGACACTAAGGTAATCTATATTTTTGAAGGCCGCGCTTGATGGTCTAAACCACATGCTCCGCTTAACCATCCGCTTCCGAGTGATTCCAAGAAGTTGTATGATGATCAATTAAATCTTTAGTACACAAAGCTTTGAAAGCACCAAGAAACTCACACCCCTAGTTAGTCAACACCTCAACTGGAGCTCCAAAATGAGCCAACACCCGGTCGAGGGATGCCATGGCTACCAACTCTAGAGAGTTTTGCGGAAGTACCACAAGCTTGATTCACTTGTGAAAGTGTTCCACTATCACCAACACATCTTTGGTTCCACGTAGGGTGACAAAAACTAGTCTAACAAAATCCGAGGACCAACGGTAGTCCAACCTCATAATGGGCAAAGGCTGCAATTGTAGTGACAAGGTGTTAAAGCTGGATCGGAGCCAATCACACACTTCACAACGAGAAACATACACGGCGACCTGCTCATACATGCCAATCCACCAATATTGGCTCCTCAACTTTAAATGACTCCAGAACTTTAAATCACTCTGCAACATAGCAAAATGTCTTAGGTCTTCATGTACTAATTGTCGTGCCAACAAAGCCCTCTGATTTGGCTTGGAAACTATACGCCTAGTCTTATCCGGCCACACCCGAAATAGAAGGTCGTTCATCCAACAAAACCTTGTTATTTGGTATCCAACTTTATCACACTCTAGAGCGGAAAGAACTGGAAAAAGGACCATGTTGTAGCTTGTGAAAGACTGGAACGTCCTCCTACACATCGTTAACAACTTGGTCCTTATCTGGTTCCTCATCCGTTGCGAGATTTGACAACGTAGAGGCAGCACGAGACATCATTGTGACGTAAGCTGCTGCATTCCCGCCCATGACTACTTCTCTGACACAGTCCCCATGCCACTTGATACCAGTCAGATCGTCCTCCAATGGACTTGGATTGCGAGAAAGGCCATCAACATCAAAGTTCGTGATGCCGACGCAATATACAACCTCAAAGTCATACTCTAAAAGCAACCGAGCCCACCTCACAAGTTTGCTAGTCAGCTTGTCAGACTTTATGAGCCACTTCAAAGGATGATGGTGAATCACCAACGTAAACCATTGCCCTGACAAATAGGGCGTGGAATGTGCTATGCACCATATTGCGGCCAAAACCTCTCCTTCATAGGACAAATAGTTAGACTCCGTGTTATTGTTGCTCCTAGAAGCACACGCCACAACGTACTCCTGTCCTTCATCATCCTTCTGAATCAACACTAACCCCAATCTTTGAGTACTTCAGTCTGTCTACAATTGAAAAAATCATATAGCATCTGGAAGCCGTAGTACAGGCGCTAAATTGAGCTTTTGCTACAAGGTTACAAACGTCTGCTGTTGCTCCCGTCCCCAAATCCATGACTGATTCTTCCTCATGAGAATAGTCAAAGGCTTAGCAATCAAGTTAAAGTTCATGACAAACCGACAATAGCAATTCACCAAGCCAAAAAAATCTTGAAGCCGTGACACATTAGTTGGGGCACAAATCTTTTGTAAATCATCCACCTTGGTCTATTGCCTACCAAGACCCCTTAAAACAATCATATGTTTCAAATATGACAACCAGTCATAGAAGAATTTGAACTTGCCATGGCACAAGTGCAATCTCCACTGTCATAACCTCTTGAATACCGCCTGAAGATGCCTGATATGCTCTTGTGGATTGTGTAGGAGTTTGAAACTCCCACTTGGTTGCCCCTACCAAAAAAATTAGTTAAATTGTGATTTTTAGTCTTAGATAACCGGAAAAGTAGTAAATATTACGTAGAAGTAGGTTGTATAATAATTAGTGAAAGTCAATGAATGCTTAACTAGTTAATTAGTGTTAGAGTGGTGATAAAACCGGGCTTTAAAACTACCAAGGTTATGCCCGGAAAAACCTAGAAAGAATGCCCGGGAAGGATCTCTGAGATAAAAGTCCAAATCACCACTTAAAACTAAGCTAGTTAGTCAAAGTCTTCATCAATTAGATAGTCTACTTATTGATGTTCTTTTTGGTTTCGTTGTTTAGGTTTTTTCTTACTTTATTGATGTAGAAAACATAAATTCCTATTTGAGAAAATAGGAATTTAATTTTATATGAAAAAAATAATATAAAAATGAAAAAAAGAAGACTATTTATTTTATTTTATTTTTTAAAAAAAATTAAAATCCGGGAAGCAGGCCCGGGTACAACCAGCCGGGTACCGCAGCTGCGGTACCGGGCTCCTCACATGCCGACTTCTAAATAGTATCAATTTCCTCTCCAAAACAGTACGAGCTCTTCCTCTTAAACAATACGGGCTCTTTCAAGCTTGGGGTTTCTTTTAAGGAGTTGGGTTCTCTTTCAAGGAGTTGGATTCTCTTTCAAGGAGTTGGATTCTCTTTCAAGGAGTTGGATTCTCTTTCAAGGAGTTGGATTTCCTTTCAAGGAGTTGGGATTTCAAGGAAGAGGTGAAGGAGAAGAAGAAGAAGGTTGGAGGAAGCGTGAAGGAAGGGCGCGGAAGCTAGGCTTGTGGAGCTAGGGTTTTGAAGGAGAATTGTAGCACCTAGGGTTTGGAAGAAGATTGTGGTAGAGGAGGCTTCTGACACAACGGAGGTGGAGATTCCTAGGCGTGGAGGCGGTGCAAGGAGATTCACGGCCGCGGCGAGAAGATTCAGAGACTAAACCACGGTTTTAAGGAGGTTGCGGATGCAACAAGGAGGTGGCAAGAAATTGTGAACAAGGTGATTCTTGCCTATTGATGGATTTTTCTTGTTTGTACAACTTTCTTGTTTGTTAGATCTCTTCTCACTTTTCTTTTCCTAGGGTGAACTCCGGTTGCATTCTTTCCGGTCTAGAAAAGTCTCCCAGTAGACTCTACCTAGACCTTGTATGTCCTAGATCTTGATTTCTTGTCCTTGGGCGTCTACCTTCTTATTCCATCATTTGATTTCAATTGTCCGGGCCTCATGGCAAGTCTCCTTTTATGTTTTTTCTATTCTCCCCCTTTCTCTAGGTCTTGCCTAAATTTTCCATCTTTTTTACGGTCTCTCCGGTCAACCAGGAAACCCCCTTCCAAAATTCTTGTTCCCCTAAGTCATTTTTTTGTGTTTGAAGTGGTCAATTCTAATGTTGTTTTGTTTGTCGTGTTACTAGATACGCGAGATATTTGCATCCACATAGGTCTAGAAAAGTATTGGAGCAAGTACACCGGTTGTCCAGTGTGCTTATGTTCTGCAGGGCCGGACCGGAGGTTGTAATACGTTGATAGGACGATTGGTGGAGGTACATGCACATCATGGAGCTAGTCCATCCCGGACAAGATGGCTCTACCGGTAACTCTGACGCTTTCAAAAATTGATCTGAACAAGTGGGAGGGGATTGAGAAAAGTGGACAACTAGAGGATGACTTCATCCGGATGGGTTGAAGAGGGTTATACGAGAAGCCTTGGGTCTTCTAGAAGGGGCGTCCAGCTACAGAGTTGCAGCCTCTCGGAACACCCCGAGGAGTCTACCGGGCTAATCCCCGGTCATGGACCACAAAAATATGGCGTGAGATGTATTCCTTTGGTCAAGAGGAGGGGTGGACATCCGGAGTCAACCGAGAGCTGCTAGATAAGCATGTATTAAATTCATACGACGTATCGAAGTGCTACAGGAGTCATCAATTCACGAACCACCAGCTGAGGAGGGTGGTTGAGTTTTTAACCCCAATCTTCCACCCCAACCGACGAGAAAGGGTCGCAGCACGGCTCGCCACCACCTACATACAGGCATTTTTTGAGGATTCCTTCCCGGACTGAGGATCTTTGTTGGAAGAGGCAACTTTGCCTCAACTCAGGGCAATTTAACTAGGTGGATGTTCTAAGACTTTCTTGACTTCATATCTCATGCACTTGTATGAGTATCAAGATTATCTAGAGCCAGTAGAGAAGAGAATGTAGAGACAAGGGATGGCTCCTAAGGATCATGCTTCCCGGGCCTTTCTCCAATATATTGAGTTACGGTTGGCATTAACGGCAATCTGACATGAGGCTTTGTCATCTCAGGCACTCCCAAACGAGGGTAGGTCCTCCTGGTCTCACCCGGGAAAACCACCACCACCACCACCACCACGGCCATCCAAGACTCTCACTCTCGTGGAGAACATAGTCAAGTTCACCCCAGATGAGACCTGAGATGTCCAGTAGATGGAGATGGAGCTTCTGGAGGCAAGGAGTCTTCAGAGGGCTCTCCGGAAGGTATTTGAAGTGAAATATACCGGAGACATCTTGACTGCAGCGTAGGAAGACCGGGAACAATTGACCAAAGTGAAGATAGATCTTTGAGCATCTCAGAAGGAGCATCTTGACACGAAGGTCAAGGCTCAAGAAACCATGGTGGCACTGACCAAGTTACTTGCTGGACAAACGAGTGCCACCATGCCATTGCAAGCTTGGAACTCACCCCAGAAAATGAGAAGGTTTATCTATGCAACTTCTCTTTCTTCAGAAGATGAAGATTCTCCCATTCAATGTCCAATAAGTCAAGCGGATTCTCCATCTTCTAAGGAGTGGGGTGTGAAAGTCTATAAGAGGCAACGAGGCCTCCGGGTAAAACCTCTCGGGAATGAACCGGTTGACCTTTAGACCTCACTAACGGATTCTTTGGTTGAGTCTTTGGTAGCCATGCTTGTTGATCGGATGGAGACTCCTTATGTATTGTTAGATACTTCCAATCTACCGTTGGATACTCCTAATCCACCGGAAGACCTTCCAGTTGAGACTTCCAACCTTCCGGTGGATTCTCTTGACCATGTATCCGTGGGTACTCCCAATCTTTGAGCCAATCCCCTATGGATCAATCGGGAGATAATTCCGCTTATCCGGATGAGTTTTTCCGTTGAGCCTATGTTATATGTTATATGATATTGTAGATTTATCTTATCGATTGATGGGATGTTGTTAAAGTTGTTTGATTAAAACACTAGGGTAAGAGTATAGTGGATGGGGCCTCATTGTGTATTTGGTGACTACCATTTGAGTGATTTCTCCGGCTAGCTACTTTTGTTAGAGAATATTTTACCGGTCTCGAACTTGGAGTCTTCTGGTTTACCGGTCTACCGATAATCCGCTAGTTAGTAGGCAACCCTCAATTCTAGGATCTAGATGTCATTTTCACCTTTTAGGGATCTAGTTTTGGAGAATAGCTAGTGACTTTTGTGTACTTAAGGAGCCTTGGACTCTTGGTTTAAGTACTCTTCTCTTTGTTGATTTGCTTGTGTCTTGCCTTCATTGCTTGTGTCTAGAGTCTTTGTTGCGCATGTGTGAGTAGAGGGGGAGAGAGTTGAGTCCTCCTAGTGAGTCTTTGCTAGGATGTGCAAGGTTGTAGCTTGTTGAATGTTATATGATTGAATGTGACTAGAGGCTTCCGAAGGGAGTAGGATGTCCAAGCTAGATGGTGGGGTAAGATCCAAGATCTACTCCAAATCTTTGACACGTTCGACCAGAAAAAATTGTTTAATAGATGGGATCCGGGAAACCCACGGCTATTCATAATAGCATCCCTTAAGTGGAAAGTATTTGGATTGGTGGGGAGGAGGGGTGACATCCCCCCTATTGGTACACCGAGAGAAATCCCAGCTAAGCCTGAGTCCAGAGTATTCCGGGATTTCTACCCTTATACTGGATGAGGTCCGATGATCCCCGTGGAAGGTTGTCTTGCGTATGTGATTTGCTTAGCATTAGACTCTTGTGATTCTTGTATCTTCTTTATTTGATTCATTGGATGTAGTTGTAGTTGGAACCCGGCTTTGCGTGACCGGTTTACCGGAACTATTTTCTGGTAGATTGTAAAGGCCGGTAAACTAGCTGTAACCTTTAAACTTTTTTAAGGTTTAGAGTTAGGTTGTGAATATTGTGGCCTCTGGATTTTGAGAACGGAGGGCAGTGGCTTTCCGGGCATTGTAAAAGCTTACCAGAAAACTACTCTGATGCTCTATAGAATTCAAACTAAACACTTGTGCTTATTTGTTACCGGTCACTGAGGTATCGGATAAGCCATCCTCCGGGATGTGCTGAGGTATTAAGTGTAAATTGTCTTTAGATTTAGAAAGTTTGCCACATGAAAGAAATTCCTAGAAAGGTTCTGGTTAGGTGGACTCGCTTAAGGTAAAATTCGGTTAATTTTGAGAATTACGAACTACTAGACTACGGCAGGTTGCAACTAAAATGATAACATCATCAATGTAACGTCGGACAAACGATAAATCGGTCAACAGTTGGTAAATTTCCCTGTGATACTTAGCAGGTGCATTCTTGAGGCCGAATTGGCAAAACTTCCAATGGTGAAGTTTTTTCTACTATCTTGACCAACTCCGGAGAATGCAATCTTCACCCGGTCATCTATCATCAATGGTAATTGATGATAACCGGATTGTAGATTTAGAACACAAAATATTCTAGCATGGCCTACTTCATCAAATGACTCCTCCAGATTCGCCTGGGTACCAATCTAATTTGGTCTTGCAGATTGACCAGCCTAAAATCCCGACACATTTGCTTCCCCATCCAGTTGCCCATGATGTCATTCTTCGATGGCATAACCGTGGCACAAGCATACTCGCTGTTGGAGAGCTCAATCAAGCTCGCAGCTAACAACTTATGGAAATAAGTCTTAACCCCAAGTTTCTTTGAAAGACCAAGCCTAAATATTCGTCGGAAGATTGGGTCATCATCTTCCAACTGAATATAAATCAATTTGTCTGTATAGCCTTCTAAATTATGGACACTAAAGGCCAAACAAATACAATATGAACATGTAAACACATGTACCGTTTATGCCTTGGCATCGATAAAATGTGGCCATAAATCCAAAGGCCAGCCATCAAACTTTTCAGTCACTTTCTTTATTGTTTAAGACTCACCGCACACCAGCACGGCCGATGATTGCTACTTAGAAGCAGAGAGGGAATTCATGCCCCAGATTCCTTACTCACAAGATCCTTAGGAAACCTTCTATCCTAATGATAAAATCGGAAAAAAAAATTCCAAGCATCCTCTCAATCAAAGTCCTCGATTATAGCGGCAAAGATACGCTCAGCTTGAAGCTTCTGTACAAACAAAAAATAGATTCGCCTTTACAATCTTTGTGAGATGTGGCACCGCTGCCCCTTGACCATGAGGTTCTGCCTGCAGAGCGTGTAGATGGTCATGCGGACGATACTCGATGACAAAACAAAGGCCACAATTCCACACAAGAGTGTTGAGGTCAATAGCTTGACTCAACAGCGGTGGTGCTCGTCAAAAAGCCCATTGCCCGCTATCGTGAAGGAAATCAGTAGTTGTTGTAAAAGGATAAAAAAAGAGGGGAAAGAGAATGGTTAGGGCCGAAGGTGAAGACATGACTAGCGGATTCATCCTCAATTACGCAGACATACTTCACCAAACAGCATCTTTATCTTAGAGGATCTTTACTGCCTCTTGACACTAGCTGAGGGCTTAGGAGCGTCCACCAGCTGATTTTTCTGCTGAATCTAGCAGTCCCCTGACCACGCGTGTGCCAGCCGCTCTAAGAAGCCAAGGAATCGAACCCGGGCCAGCGAGGTGCAACGAAATGCTCAGCCAGCCAAACTGAGATGCGGTCGATGACAGTACATGAGTTCTAATGATATTTAAGCCATTTTTAAACGCTTTTAAGATCAAAAAACCTAAACAAAGTGTTATGATATTTTAGTTTGTAGTAAAAATAAGAAATGTTAGTGTTTGGAGTCAAGTTAGAGGGAAGAAAATAGGGGCAGCTACTTGTTGATATTGTAGATAAGAGATAAGAGGGAATCTAGGCTTATGTGGGAAGATCTGGGCAAGGATTGGAGGTAAATTGACTTCGGTGACCAAACTTTGGTCAAAGAAAGAGGCTTGAAGGCGTGGGCTGATGTTAATTCTTGACTTTCTTGCCTATCTCCCCCGCTCGAGCTCTTCTCCCCAAGACTACAAATAGCCTCAGGTTTCCGCTTGTATCATCGCGAATTTTTAGAATTTGATTGTCAATTTTTAGAGTGTTGTTTCTCTTATTGATAGCTTCTCAATGATAAATCACACGCTCCAATCGGTGTCGTATTGAATCCGTGGTGCGGATTTGAATAAAGAGGGGTTTAGAAATTGAGGCAGTAATGTACAAATACTTTGAAGGAGTGGTGTTTCGCGATTATTGTGAATTTGATAGTGAGATTTTGAGGATAATATTACAGTTGTCATAGAAAGCTTGTGTCAAAATCTTAGATCCATTAGGACTATAATCTAAAAGTTATGAGGTAAATTGTAACCAGGGTTTTGAGAAGGATTCAAGGGCAGAACTTGATATAAGTAAACTACGCTTTTGGAGATTATTGATAGAGTCTTTAGGATTGATTTTTTGTGGAAGTGTTCTTTGTTATATGAGTATCTTAAGTACAAATTTTGAGATCTTTGTCTGTAATAGAATAGGAGTGATGAAGAGTTGAAGTAGGGGGGGCCTAATATTAGAGGCAGAGGAGTTTGAGGCCATGGATCTTGTTGAGAATTGATCCAATAATAGTGAAAATTGATACATAACTTTTTAACAAGATTATAAAGGTTGTGTCAATTCCTAGAATCATTGGATTTGTAGATAGAAAGTTATGTGAAAATTAATGGTGGAATTTTTAGGAGCAGCGTTTGAAGATGGAAACTTCTAGATTAAGAGTGTTATGGAGATAGACTAGAAGCAAAAGAAAGGCATAGTAGCCATTTCTTATGTTTGTTGAAGCCATACATACAAGATAAGTCTTGCACTTAACTACCTAAGTGCAAAAATAGACCCGGTGTTTCCTAAAGCAAAGTTTCTCAACACGACACCGCACTCTCTCATTGGTAGGAGGCTCCTTATGTATTTGGGAATTTGAATCTCAACCATGCCTGGACCACGTATCTAAAAGGCAAAAAGGCCCGGATAACACATCAAAGTGGGAAATGCCCCATCAATGAAGCCTACGCGGTTTACAACTACCAATCATGACTCATCATCGTCGGTAACCTCCGTAGAAACATAATCATCATCCAAGGTGTCATCAACCTCAAGACAAACAGGTCGTTGCACCACAGCCAGTGTAGAGGTCACTGCCGCTAATGAAGCCATGTTGATCTACATCCAACGTGGCTGCTGAGCATAAGAGCCCAACGCAGCGGCATCCACAAAACTCGGAAGACCACAAAAGTAATGGATGTATGCACCATCTTCACGCACCTTCGCCCACGTGTCCCCCAATTATGGTTAATTCTCAAAAGTGTCACCCGGTGGCATCGATTGGTGGGTAATCTACTACTGGATGAGCCTAAGCAAATCAGCAAAGAGACCCGATCGTGGATCATCTAATCCACGTCCACTGCCCACCCGTGAATAACCTTGATAAGGCCATCCGGCAATCACCAAGTCCACGTGATCCCACTATCTAAGACCATCCTCACTAATCAACTTCACATCATGGGGCAATTTTGTCAAATCAACCGCAGATTGTAGAAGACGGTAGGTGCTCTGGATTCAACGCCAATAAATGCTAAATGTAGTGGTGAGCAACACGGTTGGCTGCAAATCTACCTACCACGTGGATGTACCGCCGTACCTTGAGTCCAACCTCTAGCACAACTGCTAGTCCCATTCAAATGCCCGCAAAGAGCTCCACAAGGGTAATATTCTTGATAGGTAGTCGTCACTGAATAGTGCAAGCCAACAATAAAATGGAAAAATCCATAGAAAGATGTGGAGCATCCACAGTGTCCACAATCTTCCAGCTGCGATGAGTGAGCACCAACTGAGTCCCCCATGGTGGAAGTGGATCCTTGCAATGACGTGCAAGGATCTTCACATGTGTACGCACAAGGTTTTGCTACTTTTGACATAAATGCTTATGTCTCATCTAAAAACATAGAACCACATAGCAAATTGGATGTCAAAGCACTCCATCCAAACATTGCCTATGTAGTTGAAGTCACCGCGTTAGTTGCAAAGACAAATGGAATGAACTCTTTTCCTGCCATCACCAACAGACTACTTGGACCAAATCAATGCCCTTTCCATCCAGTTGTCCACCTCAAAATCGAGCCGATAGAGTGAATGTTGATCAACCAAAATAATGTAATTGGTAGCACATGACCAAGCACACTGAAGAGATATGTGAGAAAACAATGGACTAGATCCTACAAGGAACATCAGCTGTAATGGATGTTTGGTGTAACCCGTAGCCTTCTCCGTGCCCTCAACCAATGTGACAATCCTAAATAGGTAAGGCTCGAGGTTGGAAGCATCTAAATTCAAATTTTGAGCTAGCTGCTTGCCAATCATCAAGAAACCTGCGTGTCATAGGCGACCACTAATATTAAAGACTGTGGAAGAAGATGTCACCGCATGTGCAGTAGTCTGAGCACAAGTAACAATCGCTCCCATAATCAGCTCAAAGGAACCATACCAGTAGGGTTCCATAACTAAAGATGGGCCTTGACCTGTCATTGAAGGTCGTGTGTCTGTTACTTGCCCTAGGGAGGCCATCGCAACCACTTACTTCTTTAACTCCGCAAGTTCGTCCTTAAGAGTTTTCACCACATGTGATCCAACAGTTGAAGACCTTGAACGCATCTTCAAATGAAAAGCAAAGAAATTTTCTTCATTGTGGTTATACTTGCCATAGTGAGAACATGTCATCGACTTCTTCTCCTTGCCATCAGTTTTTTTGTTAGGCTTGGCCGCCTCGATCTTAGCCGAAGCCTTCATCGAACCTCATCCCTTCTTCTTGGAACAGTTGGAGTTTCTTTTGGTGTGACTGGCCTCTCTACAAGTCCAACAATGTACAATCTTTTCAGGTTGTACCTTTGCCAAACTACTGGTAGCTGTAGCAAAATTCTTGGACTTGGGAGCCTCCAACATGGACCTGATTAGGCCCATGGCCTCCCTCACACCAGTGGCCTCCTCAAGGTCCTCCACCTCAGCAAACTTCTAGGCCAATGTCTTTTTGCCCTTGTACTTGGAGAGAAGATGCCAGTTAATTGTCTCTTGCACACCCGCTTTTCTAGCTTGGAGAGGAAAATTTACACCAGCTGACATTATGTGAACACATTGCGGCATGTGCAGACAACCGTGCCAACGGGGTGTACATAGTGCGAGTAGTATCCTCCTTCTTCTGGAGGAAATCTTGGATGCCCTGCATTTAATCACGCTGAAATCCTTTGTCTTTCAATTCCAGATGTTCTAGAAAACATGCAAGAGGGTTGAATGCTGGCGGAGGGCCAACTGCCGCCAATGTTGCACGTGTGGTAACAGCCAAATGTGACATGACCCCTATCTAAGACTCTTTACCCACAACGGCAAGGCTCTTCAGCTTCGAGTCCCGGCCAAAGGAACTCACGTCCTCCTTCAACCTATTGGTGGAAGTCAGGACTTTGACAACTGTACTCTCCTAAAGGGTAGTCACCAATTCCACATGATTACATCAGTTGTCCTAACTTGGACGTAACTCAGCCTCGCACTGCTCGATTCACCTCCCGTACGTCAAAAAAGCCTCAAACTTCAAGTATTGTGGCAATAATTCAAAAGCGTACTAGTCGTTAAACAACGTTATCCTTTGGTGTTTTTCCTTCATCCATGTCTAGAATCGGAGCTTCCAATCGGGCAGGTAGATGCCTCCAACTTGACCCAAGAAGCACTCTTGCACGGCATGACGGTGATCGTCCTCCATGTAGTCAAACGTGCCCACACCCCAAACCTACGATCGGTATCCAACGTCCAAATAGGCTCAAAAGCCTCGTTGGTATCCAATCCTGGCCCAAAGTATGCGGTGGACGCACTCTCTAGGTTGTCTAGTGAAGGAGAGCGATAATCCGAGCTCCTATTAACTTCCATAAACAAACCCCTAAGAAACTATCTGCAAAAACTAAGTAAGAGGAAAAAAAGTAAGAACGAGTAACTTGCACTTGCAAAATCACCAAACTATGCAATTGACTAGTCATCACCTCCGGCAATCACTTGACAAAAACCACATAGTTTTCCTTTATTTTCTTGCCATTTTTGCATTGAAGAAGTTTGTAGAAGAAGTGAAAGAAAGTAGAGAAGGAGTAGGTATTTTTAGTTTTACGAATTGTGCAAGGTTATACAAAAATAAGTGTCTTGAAACACTAGGTCTAAATTTCATAAATTTTGTGGTACTCTCAAGAATTTTGCTTCAATTCGTCCCTCGCGGGCATCCGTTGGTCACATGTAGGAGGATTGTCCAACCTCTGATTGCTTGGCTACTGGACAAGTAGGGCCTGGTTGGCTTCTGATTGAAGGTTGAGGAGAGCTCAAAAGCGGGCTTAACTTTTGGAAAGAGTTGACAGGGTATTAGAATCCGAATCGGGAGTATAATCAAAAGTTTGTGATTGGTGAAGCATTGTCTACAGTTGGGTAGTGACGTGGAGCAGGGAAGCCATTGATGATTGGTTGGACTGGGCGGATCGGATTGATCCATGGGCGAGATCGTTGATCCGCGAGTTGGAGGAAGATTAGGGAGTGTCGGTGACGAGGTACCAACAAGACGAAACGTGGGACAGATGCAGAATGTCTTTAGGCAATCCGGGGACATCAACGTTGACTAGGAGGACAAGTATAGGTACGGGACACGAGAGTTTGGAAAAGTCTATGAGGGCGAGTTGAAGGGTGGACAGGGAGCGAGGGCAATTGGAAACTCACCGTGATTAGACGGACAGGCAATTCCATCCGGGCCAAGGTTCAATGGTGGGATGTGGACGACTTTGCTCCGCACACCCTATGCTCAACACACCCTTCAACAGAATGTAGCAAATCACTAACGTAGTCAAGCATCTTACGTTCTTCAAGGGGAGAATCAATAAGTGCGAGCGGAAATAGGGAGTGCGGAGCCTTTACTAATGATAAACCATCACTTATAAGCAAAGAAACTCACTAACCACTCTCTAAATTCACTCACAAAGCTTGACTTAACAAAGACATCAAGTCAAGCGCGTACGCGCCGCTCTACGCACACACGGGAAACTCTAATGGATGAAATATATCCATTGGATGGATGTCATTGCAATACTTGATCCTTATTATGTTCAAATACGACACCATACATATAAAATATTGTGACCACCAATGACACCTTCTTACATTTGAGGGTTATTTTTTCATAAAGCGTGTTTGCAAAGAATGCATTGACTAGCATGTAGGTAAAGTAACCCCCATCGTAACCTACCAAAACCCAAAACCAACACATATGAAATTGGAATATCCAACCCACTTCCATCCCGTTACCAACATTTCACCCATCCAAACAGAGGTTCACTATCACTCAAGACCCCTTACTTTTGACAGCCCCCAAATAAACATGGCAACACACTTTGAAAATTCATAACTAATTCACATATCATCAGAAACATATGAGGCCACTTGGGTTGAAACTGTAATTCTATTGGCTCTCACTGAAAAATAAATGTATTGTTCTTTCTCCTCTCCAAATATGCACATTTCTTCAGTTCTCGGTTATGGGTTGGGTTTACCTCACATCGTTACCAAATTGAAGTCATCTACATAGCATTTCTTGGATGACAATACCGTCTGATGCGATAGCGATTGCGAGAAATAGAAATAGCTCCTACTCAGGTTTGCATGTGGTTTGTTATTTTCTGAAGCGTCTGGAAAGAAAACAAGTTTGTGATTACTCTACAGAAGATATCGGAGTACATAAATTATGGCCACGTCGAAAATGCGTGTACTCAACTCGTGCTGGCTAAAGAGAGCAAATCAGGTGATGCTCTAAGTTTGGTACTCAATAACGGTACTACTCATCCAGAAACTGGCTTTCTCTGCGACCTCAGACTCCAGAGATCAATCTGTCCCACTAAGTTTGCGACATAACTAAACGTCCATTTCTCTCAGAATCAAACTCAGGTGCAAAATTTGTGGTCTTCAACAAAAGAAACCCCAAAGAACACACTACCTGTTGGGAATGAAAGTCTGTGACCTCCCTAAAATTTGATTTCTTGAAAAGCCAAAGCTTAAACCTTGATGTGGTAGTAATCTGCGTCAAAGAAGTGCACTCGGACGTATCCGTCTTCGCCACCACTTGAGAAACTGCAGATCCACAAACGTTTCACAGAATTAATCCACGAGTGATACTAGCATATTATTTTCAACAAGTGACGAAAAATTGAGATATTTTGGACCAAAATATCCATCCAGTGCGTCAAGAACCGCACCTTCTACCATCGGGATTGAATGCTAGAGCATTGATAGGTCCAAAATGACCCTTCACGCCACCGATTTCCTCTTCAAAAATCTGCACAAATGCACCAACAAATGTTGAATGTCGGCTCCTTTATTTTACAAAAGAATCATCCGGTTCGAATTTCTGGACAAATACCCTCTGCCGACGTTGTATTAGAAAAAAAAGTCAATTACGCCGGATGCAGTTGAATAGAGACCGTTGAATATGAAGAAACGTGAGCCGTGAGTCATCGCCAAAACCAAGAAAGCTATAGAGAAAGAGATGACTAACCTTGTGGAAAAACTTTGCCTCAAACTTTCCAGCTCGCGAGCTTGTCATTGTCACTTGCGAAGCCTCCTGACCACCACCAATTACGACCTGCACCAAAGCCACCAATTTGAGCCTAACCGAATATAATTATAGACAAAGTATCACTCTGTCAATATGACATGCCAGCCCTTACATGGAAGGTAATGTAATAACAGCCCTAGTTTGAAAGGAAATCAATACAATATCAAGACTACAGAAGTAGTCAGGCCATACATGGTCAAGGAGCGGCGAAATTGCAGCGGCATTGACAGGTCGCTCAGTGGTGTAAGTCTTGAGCACGGTCAAGGTTCGAATATCCCACAGTTTTGAAGTCTTATCATGAGAACCAGTGATGAAATGTGTTCCATCTGCTGATTTGGACATCGATGTGATAACCTTCTGGTGGCCTAATTCGGGATCGCTCTCCTTCAAACACTTGCCTGTCTGCAAATTGAGTACAAGCAAAACCGGGCTGAGTTCAGACAGAAGTGTCCCAGTGAAAAAAAACTCACGTGGTTGATGAGGATAAAACAATGAGAAAACACTTTAAAGATTCAAGAGCTAAAACAAACCTCGGCATCCCAGATACGAATGGTTGCATCTTCACCGGCACTGATGATGGTCTTGTTGAGCGGTCCCCACATAACTCTGTTGATCCTGCCTTGTGGCCCCGTGATGGTTAGCACATCCTCGCTCGTTTCTGCATTTACACCCGATCGTCAGGCTTCTGACTTTCACCTTTAAACACAAAATAATCTAGGTCATAAGGAATCTAACCAGCGCCTCCATCCAGCACGCAATAAATATGACTCCAGAAACACCCTCGTCTATCAACGTGAAAGGAATATCTCGAAGTTGCAAAAGTATTTGCTCAAATTTCCAAACAAAACTCTTACGACGTACAAACTCCAGGTAAACAGAACCAAGACGCGCTAAGAATGATAGTAAACCTAAATCGGAGTAGGAACGCTACACATCCAAAATCACCACCATGCTAGCAGAAGCACTTACGCAAACTCCTGTCGTCCTCAATCCGCTTGACATGAATAGCCGATTGCTGCTCCATAAACGGATCAGTAGTGATCACAATCATCTTATCCCCCTCGGAGAAGCTGACAGCTCTCGCAGGCGCATCAAAGTTGAACGAGTGCAGTTGGACGCCCGTCTCGCAGTCCCACAGCTTAACAGACTGGTCCGCCGAGCTCGTCACCAACCGGGTCGAATCCCCTAACACACCAAAAAAAAAACACAAATCCCTCAAACCCATTCCCACCCAAACCCTAAGAAACCTCCCCCGACAACAAAAAACCTCCCCCGAAGAAATGCACCCACCAGAACCAATTCCACCTAAGCCCTAAAAAAATTCTCCTGCAACAGAAAACCCTCAAAAATACTCTCCTACAACGGAAAATTCTCCTACAAGCGAAAAACCTAAAATAATCTCAAGCAAGAGAAAACCCTAAGAAAGTTCTCCTACAACAGAAAAATTCCTGTAAGATATTATAAAACCCTAAAGCACACTCACTGGAGACATCGCAGCACCAGACGGCGCCGTTGTGGCCGCGGTAAGTGCCGAGGCGCTCGCCGTTGCTGGCGTACCAGACGGTGGGCGTGTGATCCTTGGCGCACGAGAAGAGCAGGTCACCGTCGCGGTTGTACTTGAGGAAGGTGAGCGGGCGCTCGTGGCCCTTGAGCAGGATGGGCCTCATGGCGATGAAGTTAGAGTGGCGTGCTGCTCCTGCTACTGCTCCGCCGTGGCAACAGAACAAACGGAGAGCGAAAGGGAGACAGTGGTGCGAGTGCGGACGCGACGACGCAAAGAGTGAGAAAGCTGCGAAAACAGAGCTCGCGTTAGGGTTTCGTGTCTTAGCGCCCGCTTCAGACCTTTACCTTTTTTCTGTTTTGATTTTTACTTTTACTTTTTCGAGTTTAGCTTTTACTTTTACCTTTTTCTTTTTTGCTTTTACTTTTACTTTTACTTTTTCGAGTTTAGCTTTTGCTTTCGGCTTTTTACATGTTGAGTTTTCTTTTGCCGGGGTTGAGTATTCTTCTTTTCATTCTTTTAACCCTCAAGGTGAAAAGAATGTACCTCCTTTATGTCACCTTCTGCAGTATTGCAAATTCCTAGATCCTTTTTGCATATCCTTTGTGATTGTGATATTAAGAGTGGAGTTCTTTACAAGGAACCCAAAGTACGGTATACTTCTTGACTGAGATACTAGTTTGATATCAGTTGATGCTATGGCGTCCTGTTGTAAAAGATTTGAGAAAAAAAACAAGGTCCTTTGGGTTTGAAGAGATATGGGGTTCAAACAATTCACAAACAAAACTATCTAGAAACTCAAAGCTTAGTATCTAGAAAGAATATTGATCTGCTTACATCTCCATTCTGGCCACGTTTTATTCCGCATTCAATTGCATTTCTATACTTTTATTCTATTCAGGATATTTTACTTTACTTGAATATTGACATGAGTGTTGATATTTAGGATTTTTTTTTATATTACGCAATTTGGGGTATTATAGTTTACTTGCACATAATATCTAGGATATTTTGCTTACTTGAATATTGATATGTTACTTTAACCCCTAAAGGACCATGACAATTTCACACCAAAAACCCTTCAAAATTGTTGATTCTAGTGCAATGAGTAAGGGTGGACACAAAACCTTATATTTATAGTTTTGACCGTAAGATCTCAATAGAGACTTACTAAGTTACATACTCACAAAATTTCAAACGTTTTGACCGCACGGATTGAAAGATAATAGTGTTTGAAGTCAATGAAACAATTCGTTTCTTCCCTGCAATAAGTGGATCAACAAGCTTTGACTTCACTTGGTGTCCACTTTTTGCACTACAAGGTCTAAATTCATTACCACCATGTTAAGCATAGTTTTAGCTCCATGTACACCAATTTATAGACGTAAAGAAGGGGTGTAGACCACTCAAAACAATTGTGCAAGGAGTGGAGGTTCAATGGTCAATTGATGTTTTATTTTTTGTGAACTTAATATGATTTAGAATGATAATCCAAACAGTCAATAAGAAGGTTTTCACTACATATTGTTGTTGAAATAATAAAAAGTGAAAAATATGAAGATCTCTAGGTTTTATGTAAAAAAGAAGAAGTTTTTTTCCCCGCTTGCTTGAAATGTGAAAAATGTTTGGCTTGACTTAAAATGTTTTTAACACTAGAGACAAGAATTTTTTGTTGACATCTTCAAAGAGATAATATTCTCTATATGTATGAAAAATCTCAATTTCAATAGAAACTTCTAGCAAATTTTGGAGCTGCTCGGAGTCCCCATTTCTAACTTTAAGTGGTACTAACTTTCAAACCATGAATCTAAAAATAATAATAATAACAACTCCGCAAATTTCTTTTCAAGTACAACCTATAATTCTTTAAAATTAAGAGAATTTTTTTCTGAGAACGTGCCCAAAATCAAAATCGTCCCCCAGGGAACACTTGATCCTTTAGGGGTTAACACATCAACAATCTTGAATGTGTATAAGGTTATCAGATTGGTATCATCCCAGAAGAAGAAGAAGAAGAAGAAGAAGAAGAAGAAGAAGAAGAAGAAGAAGAAGAAGAAGAAGAAGAAGAAGAAGAAGAAGAAGAAGAAGAAGAAGAAGAAGAAGAAGAAGAAGAAGAAGAAGAAGAAGAAGAAGAAGAAGAAGAAGAAGAAGAAGAAGAAGAAGAAGAAGAAGAAGAAGAAGAAGAAGAAGAAGAAGAAGAAGAAGAAGAAGAAGAAGAAGAAGAAGAAGAAGAAGAAGAAGAAGAAGAAGAAGAAGAAGAAGAAGAAGAAGAAGAAGAAGAAGAAGAAGAAGAAGAAGAAGAAGAAGAAGAAGAAGAAGAAGAAGAAGAAGAAGAAGAAGAAGAAGAAGAAGAAGAAGAAGAAGAAGAAGAAGAAGGCCAATCCCGGGGGACCGCCGTGAGTAAAGTGTCTGTTCGCACCACCACTAACACCATGCTCACCAAGCAAGGAATTAGCAGTATTGGGCTACTTCTCCCTCTCGAGGGTAGACACTATGTAACAAGTAACCATAGGGATGAGAAAACCAAAGCAAAGGAAAGCCACAGTAATAGCAAGGAATGGGGAGAGAGGAGAGGGAAAGAAAAGAGGAGAGTGAGGGGGGGGGAGGACCGGGGGGTGGAGGAGGGGGAGTGAGCGGAGCGGTGAGGGAGTTTAGGGTGTTTTTATGGTGTGTTATGTGTATCGGGGAGGGTTTGGTTATTCTCAATTTTCCGTGTATGTAGTAGTATGGACATGGCATGTTGGATTGCAATGGTGTTTATATTATTGAAGGTATGTTTAATTATGTTCATGGGAATTTTGAAGGTATCTTCAAGGGTGTTCATGGGTGGGATATAGGTTGTGGCGCGGGCACCAGCTATGATGACAATGAGAGGGTCAATTTTCCATCCGATGTTTCTAATGTCTTCAATGAGGGGTTGATATTTGTTTATTTTGTTTTCAATTGTTTCTGGTGAAAATCTGTCGTTACAATATGTGAATTTAATAAATTGAATGGTAAAGTTTGGATCAATGTGGATGGGTGGCGGGTCGTTGTATGGTAGATCTTTTATGCATAATATGTCAGGTTTGAATCTGGTATTACATTGACACAGTTGGGTTGCACATGTACATGGGAGTAGCCAAGGTGGGACCGTATTCTCTTGAGGGTTGTTATTGAAAGTGTCGGCATTCATAAGTATGAAACATCGGGATTTGTTATGTGAGGTGAGTAGTTTCCGGATTTCCCATACTGCTTTGTTGTGTCTTTTAACGATGAGGGAGTGTATGTGGTGGTTTTGGCATTTCAAGAGGACATGTAGCCATGTGTCAGGGTCTGTGGAGGTACATATGGGGCATGTTATGGATGGGAAACTTTCTATTCCGAAGAAGAGTTGTTTACGGGCATTCCCCATATATTGACCACTGCGGAATTTGATAAAGCATGTAATTTGTGAATCGGTAATGGTGGGATTTTTCCAGAAATTTGTAGATAGTTCATTATCTATGTTGTTATTGCCGGTCCATTTTTCAATGTTAGGGAAGTTTTCTGAGATCGTGTCGATGTCGTTATATGTATCTTGTTTTTTGAGGTATTTTCCCAAAAATCGGACTGGTCCTTTGTCCGGGGTGTCATTTTTGGAGGGCCAATCCTCTTTTTGGAAATAGTATGGGATGGCATGTGCGTGCTCGTGTGGGTCTTTGGCATTTTTGTGTGGTTTTTCTCTACCTTCTTTGGCTAGTGCATCGGCTTGTTCATTACCTTCTATATTAGCGTGGGCTCTAACTTTATGGAATGTAGTGGGTTGTGTTCGGTTTTGGAGCATTTGTACCATGGACATTAGTGTTATTTTGTCGGGGTGACTATTGTGGAGAGTAGGGTGAGTTATTTGTGTGTTTAGTAGATATAGAACATTGTGCAATCCGTAAAGATATGTGCGGGTTCGTTAGCATATTGTGTGTTGATGATTTGGAGTGTTTTGTGTATGGCCATCATCTCTGCTCTGAGGATGTTTTGGAGTCCGTGAAGTCTTTTGGCTAGTTTAATTTCTTTGTTGGGATTGTATATACCATATCCTGCTTTTTCTCTATGCCAGTGTCCAGGGCTACTTTCTACCGGTTCTTTGAAGGATCTATCTATGTAGTAACTATGTATGGGGTCATATTTAGGGTGAGAATTTGTGTGGTAATTAGGGAGGGGGGGAGTTGTTATGTAGTAGTTTAGTGCGTTGTTATTGTATGTTAATTTAGACCATTTTTTGCTACGGTTTACTGGTGTTTGAGGAGGTGTGGGTGAGGCAATATTTGTGTGTATCCGGTTTATGTTTAGAGATTTGGCTATGGATGTGAGTGTGGCTAGTTGTTCTGAGGTTCCAATTGTGTTGTTTTGGTGATGGACACATAGTATTTGTAGAGTAGCAGGTTCAAGCCGGGGCTTTTTTTTGTTCGGTTGGGATGGTGGGTTCTTCGTATGCTATGGAGTCCGCTTCGAATAGTGCTATGATATGTGAGTCTGGGAAAGGGCCTAAGTGTGGATTAGGGTTTTGGTACCAGTTTTTGTCTGGTGTTATGATGATGGTGGAGGTGTGGTTTCGATCATTTTTGGCCGTGAGGCGAGCCCAATGTAGTGCTTGTAGTGTTTCTTCTTCATTGTGAGGGTGAGCTATGCCAATGCCTATCCATTTGTAGTCAAAGGCTTTTCCTCATGAACCGAATATTTTATTTCTTTCGAAGGGGGAATAAAATTTGTTAAGTGTGGTGGGGCATGTGACTGGGGAGGAGAAGTATGAGTGTTGGATGTTGAATGTTGAAATTAATGAGTTTAGTATCGGTGTCGGTAGTGTATATTGTGTAAGTTTAAGGGGGTTATTTTTTGGTATTTTATATTTATATCTTTGGTATAGCCATATGATTTTGGTTTCGAATGATTGAGTTATAGGTTCAATGCTCGTAATAGAAGAGAAGAGATGGTTTGTTAGGGTCCGCTTTTTCTGGTGAGGACAGTCTGGGGAGTTAGTCTCTGAGCAGTGTGTTTGGGTAGCAAGAAGGCTGGACTTGCTGCAGACCCCCCTTCCACACGTTAGGTCAGAGATTTTTGGACTTGGGAAGAAGCGTTTGTGTTGGAAAGGGGTCAGATGATACAGATCTAATTGTGGGGACGCACCTCTGGATGGTTATGCTTTACTAGTGAGGGATCTCTGATCAGAGCTGGACCCATAGAAGTGTTGGGCACTAGATCTAGCAAATACACATCCAGATCCAGGCCTGTACACAGCAGATCCGGTCACTGCAACGGAAGAAACGCTCATAGTCCGAACTAGATCTCCCGCAGCTGCTCCGATCCAGGCTCCAACAAACTCGTAGTGGCGACTGCATCACCAATTTCAACTCGTACCGACCTCAAGCCATCACCAGACACTCAGTCCACACGCAAGATTGGACACGAGATCAACTCAAACTTGGTACCCGGCAGCAACCTCCCATCACCCCAGGTCATTCTTTACTTATTTTATTGCTTTCACACATTGTGGATCTATCTTGATAGACACCCCACACACACTAGTTACAGCACATCAGCTCTCACGCACACTAGGCACAACACTACGCACGCTCATGTTACTACTAACCCTCCAACCATTAGACACAACAATAGACCGGCTGTATTTGCATATTGCACGCGGAAGCGCTGGCAAAATCTCTGCAGAACTAACCAACAAGCGCGAGGAGCAAGCCACGACGCCAACACATCCTGCACAACGTTGTTCCATCAAGAGGACGCACACCCGCAGCAGATCTGTGACAGCATCAACAACAACGATGAGCGACCTAGAGTTGGCCAACGACAAGGGACCAGCAGTCCAACAACAACACGGCGACAAGCACATCACCAGCATGAGCAAACAAGAATATGGACAAAAAATGAGGTAAGCAAATCTACAAACCCACCTACCCTTCTCACAGCCCCCTCCCAATATTCCTACAACCTTTCTGCAACAGGTTTCCCCCTCTTCCGCCCCCCCCCCTCTCTCCTCCACATCTCCCTCTCCTCCCACACTCCTCATCTCCTCTCACTCTCTCCCTCCAGCCCTCCCCCTCCTCACCCTCTCAACTCCCCTCTAACCCCTACAGCCTCCCTCCTCTTAAAAACCCACGAAACCCTCCCCACCACACCTGTAGAATTCTCTCCAAAACCCTTAGAACCTCCGACCAAACATCCCACGAAAACCACAGTACCCTCAGCTCACTCAACATCTCCCACCATCTGGTATAGACGACACACCCTAGTTCCGTATCCTCACCCCAGCTGCCCCTACAGCACCAACACAACTCCAGTCTTGTATTCTCCCCCTCACCCTCAACCCGGTCCCATACCCTCACCAGTTCCCTTCGGCTGGTGCTGGAGCACCCTCACAACCCTGGGCCCTCGAGCAAACCCTAATCCCACAACTCAAACACCCCCCAGGAGTACAAGCACTACGAAGGAACCCCCCTGGAGCTCAAGTGCTGTAGCGGCGCGTCAAACTCACAACGGTCTCATCCCGCGCCAACTCAGGCGACCCGTTCGAAACCGCCAAAGACTGCGTGATGGCCTCGGCTGCCTGCGTCCTGCCCTGGATCCCGTACATCACCCTGTCCCCGACCACCTGCAGAGCCCTGTCCCCGACCCCTTGCAGATGCACGCTGTCTGCGATTGCGACCAAAGCCGGAGCCTTGCGATCGACCCCCCACGACCTGTCGAAGCCCCGCATCCTGTTTGCGACACTCATCCGGTTTGCGACCTGGCACAGGGCACAGCGACCCCCCAATTGCGACCCACGACTTGAACCCTGCGGCCTGCGACCTACTCCCCCTATCTACGACCCTCCCCCTTAAACCCTATCGACCCCCCTCTCCTCTTACGACCTCTCACTACATCCCTCTCCCTCCAGCTGCGACCTCCCTCCCCACCCGCGACCTCCCTCTTCCTCTACTACCACCCTTCTCCCCCTCACAAGACCTACTTTCCCCGTCCCAAAACCTACTCTGCTCACCCTCCAACCCGCATCACCCTCTTCTCATCCTTTTTCCACCTATATTCAACCTTCTCCAACACTAATACTAATAGAGCCCAACAAAATTGCATGAGTAGTGAAGGCCGGTGCCAATCCACCTCTCGAAAAACCACTGCAAAGACGGATAGTGGCACAAACACACATAGAAGAGCCAATAGTATAGAGCTCCGAAATCACCCCATAAACAACACACGCCCAAGGCAAGCCAAGACTACTAGCACCTCTAGAATAGAAGCCACACCCGCCAAGACAAGACCGGTGACCTCGAAAAAATTAGCAAACCCATCTTTGAAGCGTGACCTCACTCCCAAACCACGAGGTAGGAAGAAGAAGACATTAGAAATTAACTCCACCCCACAATAACACCTAGAGTCCCCAATTCATCTCTCAGACGACCAAGAAGACGCCCCTCTTATATTTTCCACAACAAGTCAGAGGCGTAAGATCACTACCTCTCTCCCCCTATCTCCAGACCAGAAAAGCCAACCCTCTTCCATTGAACCCTGTAACACTATGGAACAGCCCCAGAAGGAGCCTAGCATTACCACCGAAGCCATGGACATAGAAAATGGCGAAGCCAACTCCAAGATGACTTGCACTGACAAAACCTCCACCTTTGACCCTGTAGAAGTACAACATCCAGCAAAGAAACAAAGAGGTAGCACCTCAGACCCAAAACTCAGTAGCAGCACCCCAAACCAGTCCACATTCCATTTTTGGTTAGGCTTCTCAACCATGGAGAATATTGCGAAAGACACACACCTTGACCCACTATTTAGTGGTGAGAGTGTACCTGACATGATGACCAGAGGAGTACCCAAGTCAGAGGCAGAGGAAGCGATGAGTGCCACAATATCCTATCCCCGAATCCCCCAAATGTTATATCCCAAGGCAAGGGAGGATGGTGTTGAGGGGCAATACTTCAACCTTACACAACTCCCATTTGATATTCCCACTAACCCTGAAACTGGCCTATCGTACGATTTTCATGTGGCCATCTGGTTCGAACTGCCTAAGACCCCACTATTCCATGATGATGTTAAGAGGCTTGCTAGAGACAGGCTCACTAAGATGGACATCCCCCTTGGCACTAACCTCTTGGACCCCCTTGCCATCCACTGCAAAGGAGTGAAGAAAGAAGGGCAGAAGCACATCTTCTCAGGACTCATCAAACTACACCTTCTCAATCCAGCAACTGATGCCATCTCCCTACTGAAAGGTACACGGTACTTCATATTGCAACTTGACCCTATGGGACCGGCATCCATGGGAAAAGTTTGCAAAACATGGCATGCAGTGGCCCGGCAAGGTCTTTCTGTCAACATCAAGAGTAACAATCTATGTGGTATTCCTGCGCATGTCTTGTTCCATAACGTAGTACTCAATGGCTTCTCCCGTAACCTTGAGTTTGAAATCACTGACGTCCAGAAACAGGAAAAGGAGCCTTATGCGTGGATCGTGGCACCTACCCCTACCCAAGCGAAGAAACTAGAAATGCACCAGATTACGACCTTCCACGAGATAATCCCCGCGAAGCCCAGCAACATTGGAACCTTCACAACCACTGACAGAGCCAAGAAGGATGCGCTCACACTCACACTATCTCAGCTACCTATCCTACTGAGCATGGTTGAAACCACGGAGGCGATTACGAAGGCTTTAGAGGCCAAGAACATTATGAGCATTTGGTTCCACTGTCAGATAGATGGCAAGCACAATGGTTCTGCCAATGTGCAAGTTGCTAACCCTATTGTCTATAGACAATACCTTGACAAGACCTTCAACATTGGTTGCCACCAAGTTGAAATTCGACCCCACCGACGTAGTCTTGATGGCATAGATCCCCCCTCCATCACTTTGGTGGAGAAATGGGGATTCAACGACATAAATACCGCCCTGGTAAACACGGTCGCCGCCATCAACCCCACTACCGCACAAGCCACCAACATACGTGAAGAGGTGGCTGCTATGATGGCAGAAGGCCACGAAAAACTCCGCTCAGAGTTATCTACTCTCAAGAAAGACATCATTCGAGAGACACGAGAATACACGGACGCCCGCAACGCTGAGGTATACTCAAAACTTGATGATGTTGAAAAACTAATGAGTGTTGCTTTGTCAGTGATGAAAGGTATCAAATCCAACCGCGAAGTGCTCTCTCTCCCTCATGTGGATGACCCGTCAAACGTGGATTGATCAAAGACCACCCACGAAGGCTCCAACGACTCGGTGATCATTGGTTCCCTCTATACCTAGCTACATCTCTCCTAGAAATTGCATCTCGTTCTACCATCCTCCATACCTACCTTATCACTTCCCTCACCTCACTTCATCCTATAGTAATGTTAGTGACTTATCTCATTTCAATCTCATACTATTGCTACCATCCTATGTCTATAACCTTTTTTACTTTCTCTCCACCTCCTACCTCCTTAGTTCTTGCTGTAGCTTCCACAAGATACTTCTTTGAATACACATGTAATACATATGAGTACAAACCCATGAGAAGGTTACAGCCTTCCCCATGGGTTCCTCTAACCCATATGACTACATTTTGTAACCAATACCACTACACACACCCTATTTGTCAGTGTCAATGCCATTGGCTCACCACCAAAAAACTCCTCACCACACACATACCACATACCAAAAAACTCCTCACCACACACATACCACATACCAAACAACTCCTCACCACACACATACCACATACCAAAAAACTCCTCACCATACACATACCACATTCCAAAAAACTCCTCACCACACACATACCACATACCAAAAAACATATGATACCACCTTATCATCACCACCAACAATTAACCGCAAAAAATACATATAAATACCCTTACAACATACTACTCCCACAATACAGAACCTTAACATTACCTAACATACACACCCAACAACCGCACATAAACAAACACCGCTCACAACATAAGCCACCATATACACCCATCACTGAAAACACCAACCCCAACCACATAAAACTCCTACTACTTCTAGGCGGAAACATAGAAACTAACCCCAAACATCCTACAAATCCAAACACATATAATAGAGAACACATAATATCCTACACAAATACTTGTACCCATACAAATACATACATATATACATGTATCAACACAAAACAACTTACAAACACAACTACATACACACACAAAAGTTCAAAAATAAATAACAAAAAAAAACTCATTATCCACATACAAAATACAAACGCTCACCTATCCTCAAACAAAAAAGACTTTAATAAAATAACAATGCCTCAAAAAAGTACACAAAAGATAAAATACAACACTAAACATATATACCACAAATTACTACTACTCCTAGGAGGAGACATAGAAACCAACCCAGGACCCATGCCTAACATACTAAAAAGACACCCTACCTCACATAAGAAAAATGCCAAACTATACTTCATACCTAATACCATAAAATTACAACCGGAATATGAACACATTGCAAAATCCTTTGCACCTTTCCTAAAAAATACGCATACATTACACCACACACATAACACTACACACCCAAACATTGTCCAATACATACAACCAAAGAATACACATCCACCACCCCACATTCTATATGCCCTAGTAGTCACTACTCACCCAAACATAGATGAATGTAACCATCTCCTAAATTCACAAAATTTAAACACAATCACATGGACCAACACACTTCTACAAACTTTACTCGACTTACAAAACCCTCCTGAACGACACATTCACGCCCCACACCCCTATACAAAGTTTCTTGAAGATAACCAAAATATTATAGAAAATAAAAACTCAATACACAAGGAACTATATGATTTTTTACACAGTCAAACCACACCTCCCTCAAATGAAACAGTTAAACTAAAATTCCCTTACCTCCCTAACAAACTCATCAATGAATCACTAACATGTTTTGACCCTATACCAGAATACACCCACCCACCTCCACCACTTCCTTATATCCCTCCACAAAATCAAAACATTAGATCAAATCAAGAAAATACATACATGATCACATGGAATGCCTCCTCTCTAAACACTTCCCTTCCTAGTTTACGAACTTTGGTCACACACACAGACACACCACCAGCCCTCATAGCTATTCAAGAAACAAAACTATCCGCCACTAAATCTACAAAATATATACAAAACATATTTCAAGACTACAAACTCATCTTTAACAATACACATGCACTCACAAGATGTATTCAACAACGGAGACCATACACACCGGGCCGAGGTGGCCTCCTTACACTATTACACAAAAAATACGCCTTTCCGGGCAACATCAACAAAATTCCTACCCCAATGCACATATCACCATACATTCAAATAATCAAAATTACTAATCACCCACTGCAACCATGGTTAATCTTTCACATGTATATGCCATCTCATCCCGAAGATACTAGATTTATCACAGACATACAAAACACCATTACATCTCAAATTAACAATAACCTCAATCACACATACTTATTATGTGGAGACTTCAATAGAGACATTGCACTAATTGGTCGCCAAAATGGAAATCATAACACCCCCCCTCAAACCATTGATTATCAATGGCGCCGTTTCACAGAAGACTTAAACTTCACCTACATCAGTACTGATACACAATTCTCTAGACAAGGTGGATATAATTATAGTGATTGGAGCCTAATAGATGGATTCTATATAAACACAAACAACAATACACAATACTCCTCTACAACAAACAAAGATGCTATTCTCAACTCGGACCATTTACCAATACAACTACACATCCCAAACAACACATTAATTAATAGGACCCCTACAATCCAAAACAACGACAATATACGCATACTAAACCCAATTCCAAAAGAAAATATAGAAAAATTCAACACAAAATTCTTTGAAGAAAACTCCATGCAAATAGACTCCCTCATAAACACTCTCGAAAATAATAGCCAACTATCACAAGTACAATGGCAAGAAGCATGCCACACCCTAGACAAACTCATCAATGAAATCTCTGACACACTAGAACAAACTTGTAGAGCCCACCCAATACCTCAAATGACAAAAAGAACTAATCAACAAGGCGGCTATTTACCCCGCAAACTTTCTAAAACTTGGAAACAACACCTAACCACATATCATGTTATACGAAAAACCATTAGAATTGTAAAAAACAACCCTCAATGGCGTAACCACCCCATACACAATGAATTACTAACTCTACCAACCGAAATTCCTACCCCGCCGCCCCCGGACATACCCCATGATACATGGATAAAAGATATTGCATTAATTGCAAAAAATGCCAACATACAAGCTCGGAAAATAACCTCAAAATATGCCAAAGATAACATTAAGAAAGCAATCTCAAAATACAGACAATTATACGAAATCAGCCCCAAAAAAATTAACAGAAAAGTCTTTAAAAATCTTGAATCACCACCGATGGATTGTATCACAAATCAATATAATAATATTCTAACCAGCCCCGTAGACATTGCGAATGAAATATTTAACCAACAAACAAAAACAAATAGACCAACAATATCAACATGTAATTACCAAACACAACATCCTCGTGATTGCACATGTGCAGTACGCCAATACCCATGGCATGACCTTGACGGATTTACCCTTGACAAACCAGGCGAACCATAAATTCCACTGCATAAATACTTTAACAGAGCCACATACGACACATGCCTCCAAAATCTCGGAAACAACAAAGCCCCAGGTCTAGACCACATACCAAACTCAATACTCAAAAACATGCCCCCAAGATTTCATACACTACTCTTCCTATTCTTCTCTCACTGCTATAAACAAAAACAAATACCGACCTCATGGAAATCAAGCACAACAATTTTACTATTCAAAAAAGGCGACCCATCCATATTACCCAACCATAGGCCAATTGCACTTGCTAACACTACATATAAACTCTTCACGAGTACACTCACCTCTATACTATCCTCATACGGTGAAAAATTCAAAATCCTACATGATAGTCAGGAAGGATTTAGAGCAGAGAGAAGTACCGCTAGACAAATACAAACTATAATAGCCGCACTAGAAGACGCAAAATTCACAAATCAAGATATATACATATTATACGTTGACTTCAAAAATGCCTTTGGTTTCATAGACCATGCCCGACTACTAGCAATAATGTCGGATCTTGGATTTCCAAAAGATGCAAGTACAATTGTTGGAAACATCTATTCCCAATCATCCACTTGCTATGTCGGTGAACACTTTGGAAAAACAAACCCTATACCCATTCAAAGAGGAACTATACAAGGAGACACCCCTAGCCCATACTTATTTATTATATTCTTAGAACCGCTACTCCGATGGCTAGAACGAGGTAAAAATGGATATACTTTTGGTACATCACAAGTCACAATAAACTCTGCCGCATACGCGGATGACCTTGCCACCATAACTAACAAAATCAAATCTATTCAAATACAACTCAATAAAATTGATAGATATTGCAAATGGACCGGTATGGACGTAGGTGTCCCAAAATGTGCCGCAACCGGATGCCCAAACAAATCCAAATTAAACCCTACCACGTTCAAAGCCCTAATGCAAGTTTCTAACATCAATTACCGCAATCAACCGATCCCTATACTACACCAAAATGAACCATACATATACCTAGGAACAAACCTTGTTCCCTCACTAAAATGGAAGATCCAAATCCACACTACAACCACAAAACTCATCAAACAATGCAAAGAACTAACAACATGTCCGGCAACCATGAAACAAAAAATAAAAATGGTTGACACTGTACTACGCCCAGGTGTGGCATACAGCTTCTACGGGGTACCATACTCTATGCCAGCTATCAAAAAACTCGATCAAAAAATAATAGCCATACAAAAAACCATATGTGGACTCCCAAAATGTATGTCAAATACGATAACCCAACTACCACATAATCTATTTGGACTTGAAGCTTTCTCCCTCAAAAACGCATATCTCCGATGTATAGGGGAACAACTACAAAATGCCTTAAACGATAAAGGTCGACTTGGGAAAATATATAATGGACTAACCCATTATGTCCTTGCCCAACACGGTGGTGCCGAAAACATACCTAGAATTTAAAAAAGTGATTGCATAAGGTCACCAATAACACGAACACTCTTCTTATTAAAACATATAGCTAAAGTCCACCTTAAAAGTACGCTCCCAAACTTCCTCATTAATCCTACACCACTAGAAATATTATGGCGCCAAGAAGCACTAAACCACAACTTACTCAATGCCCAACTATCCCAAAAGCTTCTACAAAAACTCCTCTCAAAAAACATTTTTGAACTAAACCAAATAACTTTACCTAACGGCACACACATCATGAACACTGAGGACTTCAAAACTTACCACTTCAACCCATCCAAACTAATAAAAAGTGCCTTAAATATTGCGAAACAACTATTCTGCCACCCAACATGCACCAATACATGTCATACTCCCTGTAACATACACCCATCCTCACATATACTTAAAGATTCATTCATCACCCTTAACAATAGCATCATCCCAAGAAATATCCCCACATCAACCAATCCCCCTAACCCCACACATACATACCATCCCCGGCCCCCAACATACATCCCCAAAAATCCTACCATATATCCCATTAATAACATCACACGCCATAAACATATCCAACACACAGACACAAACAACATACAAATTACCTACACAAAACATTTATGCCAATGGCAATATAATAATAACACATACAATAAATGGCTTCCCCAAAGAGACCTTTTTCCACGACATGACACCAATACCTCCACACAAAACACCGAAAAATTAAAACAATACTATCAAAAAATTCAAAACAAGACATACTCGGAAATCATCCTAGCCCACCACCTCCAAGAACAATTCTCAGACTCAAGATTCGTATCACCACCCATAATTATTCCACTCTTAAATATCTACACAAAAGAATGCAACCCCGAAAAAGACATCCTTACATCCTCAAACACAATTCAAATAGATAACAATCAAGCGCATCTATACGAAGAAAATGGCCGACATTTACACACCATCCCCATTACTCGACTCCAATGGTTATAGAACCAATATCATACAAAATTACAATCCCCTACAAACATTGAACCAACAACCCAACCCTTTGAAACCGAACTAATATGGTTATACCAAAGATATAAATACCGAATACCAAAAACTGACCCCCTGAAAAATGCGCAATACACAATACCCACTTCCATTCTGGATTCACTAATCTCATCCTTTAACATCGAACAATCATACTTTTCTTCTCCAGTCACATGTTCTACCAAACTAAAAAAATTCTACTCACCTTATGAAAGAGACAAAATATTCGGATCCCTAGGCAAGGCCTTTGACTACAAATGGATCGGTAATGGTATAGCTCACCCCCACAACGTGAAGGACATGGAACAAGTCATACATTGGGCTAGACTTGCCGCCAAACACGATCCAAATAACACAAATACAATCATCATCACACCGAACAACAATTGGTACCAAAACAACAACCAACATTCAAACCCATTCCCAGATTCCCATATCATTGCAATATTTGAGGCAGACACAATACCATATGAAGAACCTACTATTCCACCCGAGCTAAAAAAACCCCGAATAGAGCCATCTACATTACAAATACTCTGCGTCCATCATCAAAATCAAACCCCTGGCTCCCTAGAACAACTTGCTGAACTTACCTCCATAACAGACAATTTAAACATACACCGAGTATACACAAAACTGGCCCCACCAACACCTATACAAACCCCCGTAAACAAAAGTAAAAACTGGTCTAAACTAAACTATGTCAACAACACATTAAACTACTCCGGCACACCTCCCCCTCTCCCAAACTACCCAACTCATACCACACCAAAATTTAAACCCGCACACAGTTATTACACCGATGGCTCCTTTAAACCACCAGAACAAATTAACCCGGGATCTTGGCGCAGAGAAAAAGCTGGCTATGGCATTTACAATGCTACCAAGGAAATTAAACTAGCCAAAAGACTCCATGGACTACAAAATATCCTCAGGGCAGAACTCATGGCCATTCACAAAACACTACAAATCATCACAACAAAATACAACAATGAACCCGCACATATATTCACGGATTGTATTAATGCACTCTACTTACTAAACACTCAAATAACACACCCTACCTTTCACAATAACCACCCCGACCAAACCATACTAACGTCAATGGTCCAAATGTTACAAAACCGCACACAAATCACAACCCTCCACAAAGTAAGAGCCCATGCCAACATTGATGGCAACGAACAAGCAGACAAATTAGCAAAAGAAGGCCGAGAAAAAACACACAAAAATGCTAAAGAAACACACGAACATGCCCATGCCACCCCATACTACTTTCAAAAAGAAGACCGGCCCTCCAAAGAAGATACCCCCGACAAAGGCCCGATTTGATTTTTGGGCAAATATCTCAAAAAACAAGACCTCTATAACAACCTTGATACAATCTCAGACAACTTCCCTAACATAGAAAAGTGGACTAACAACAATGACATAGACAATGAACTCTCCACTAATTTTTGGAAAAACCCCATCATAACCGACTCACAAATCACATGCCTTATCAAATTCCGCACCGGTCAATACATGGGAAACGCCCGCAAGCAACTCTTCTTTGGTATAGAAAGATTCCCATCCATAACATGCCCCATATGCCCCTCAATAGACCCCGACACATGGCTTCATGTTCTACTCAAATGCCAAAACCACCACATACACTCTCTAATTGTTAAAAGACATAATAAAGCGGTATGGGAAATCCGAAAACTAATCACCTCCTACAATAAATCGAGATGTTTTATACTATTGAACGCCGGCACTTTTAATAACAATCCACAAGAAAATACGGTCCCCCCTTGCTACTCCCATGTTCCTGTATGACCCAAAGATGTCATTGCAACGCTAGGCTCAAACCGGACATCCTTTGTGTTAAAGGTATACCATATAATGACCCACCACCCGATAACATCAACCAAGACTACACCATTCAATTCATTGAATTCACATATTGTAACAATAGATTTTCCCCAGAAACAATCCAAAATAAAATAGATAAATACCAACCCCTTATTGACGACATCATTGCCTTCGGATGGAAGGTGGACCCCCTTATTGTAATAACATCCGGCGCTTGTGCCACCTCCTCTATCCCATCTATGAAAGCTCTAGAAGATACCTTCAAAATACCCATTGAAACAATTAAAAACACCTTTAAAAACATTAACACCATAGCTACTCAATATGCCATGTCCATTTTACTTCATAAACGCAAAATTGAAAACAACCAAGCCCTTCCCGATATACAAGACCCCCCTTAATTTCTTTCCCTCGCTTCGATTTGCCTTGATTGGTTAGTTTTGAGGTTCTTGGCTGTTTGCTTGGTTGGTTTGTGGGTTTTGGCTACTTGCTTGATTTGTTGGATGTTTAGTTGGTTGGGTGTTTTGCTTGGCGGGTTTTTGGCTACTCGTTACATAGTGTCTACCCTCAAAAGGGGAAGTAGTTCCAACTTACTAATTCCTTGTCCGGTGGGCATGGTCTTAGTAGTGGAACGAACAGACACTTTATTCACGCCGGTCCCCTTAAGGAACTGGCGTTCTTCTTCTTCTTCTTCTTCAATGCTCGTAGAGTTTTGTAGTTTAGTGTTATATTGGTTCCATAACCATATGAGCCTAGTGATGGAGATGGTAAAGAGGTGTCTTCCATCTTCTTCATAGGTGTGCTTGGTCTTTGTCTATTTTAATCGTATTAGATGAGGTATCATCCCTCATTCTTTACATGTTTGGCTTAAATCATAGTTTAGAGTGATCAATATTTCAATCTTGAATGTGTATAAGGTTATTATATTGGTATCATCCCTCATTCTTTACATGTTTGGCTTAAATCATAGGTTAGAGTGATCAATATTTCATAGCATCAATCTTGTATGAAGTAATAGGGTGTTTCAATTTGTTCAATCTTTTTGCTAAGGGCAAGCACATGGATGCTCATTTAATGGAAACTACACAAGATCAACCTTGTGTCCATCATGCTTCACCAAACCGGTGTTGTATAGTACGCTCCCATAAGTTTACATACTCTCACTCTTCCAATGTGAATTTAGAGGTTGAAATTTATTGTATTTAAAAATTAAATCTTATTGTAACAAAGAACACTTAGTAATATTTCACTTCTAAATTCTAAATACATAATGATTTGACTGCTAAATGAAGTAAGATCCAACTTCTAAATACAATAAGGTTCGACTTTTAAACTCATACTGGAAGAATGAGAGTACGTAAACCTATCGGACGGTACTGTACTGTACATTCAAGAAGAAGGACAACATGTGCAACATGTGCTTCAACAACATTGCTTAAGGTTGGATGACCTATAACCACCAACTTAAGCTTGCTGACCTAATTATAGTGTTTGTATACTTGGTAAGCATTTTTTTGGGAATTCATAATAGGATTTCATGAATATTGCAATTGTCGTGACCATTTATTTTTTCATATTGAAATTGCTACAAATTTTCAAATTGGATAGTAAATTGTGCCCCATTCTCGACATACAAAACTCTCTACTTCCACACTGAGTTGTACTAATGACCACTTGTGCAAGAGACTAAAAACCAAGAGCTTTGAACCAATTATAAACTGACACCCAATCTAACTGACTTCCTAAAATTTCGGAAATGGGGTGGGCGGCTGGTGGTTTTGGCCCATAGAAGATTGTTGGTTCTCGGGTTGGTGGTGGTGATAGGTCATCCAACCTTATTACAACTTTGAGATGACAAGTTGCGGCCAATTCTTTTGTGAGCCATGTCTCTCAAAGTGGAAAGTATCACAGTTAGAATCAAATCATGTGGTAACATGTCTGATGTGTCATACCAAGTTGGAAATTGACTTTTGTATCAAGAAGGATGATGACATTCACATTTAGGAAAGACAACATATCATGTATGGTAGCCTTCCAAAATACATCATGTATGGTAGCCTTCCAAAATACATCATGTATGGTAGCCTTCCAAAATACATCATGTATGGTACGTCCTACAACAGTCCAAAAGAGAAGAAGAAGAAGAAAAACCCCAGTCCCCAAAGTGGGTTGGCGTGAATAAAGAGTTTGTTCATTCCATCACTGCATCTATGTCCAACGATAATAGGTTTAGTAGTATGGAACTACTCCCCCCTCTCAAGGATAGACATTATGTAACCACTAACCAAGAACTTAGGACCAACCAGAGCCACATGGCTCAATTCCAAAAGAGGATTTGTAAAGATTAAATGTGTTTTTGAGAGGTTTTAGAGGTATCACATAATTTTGGGGGAGGTTGGTTAATTTCAGGTTTTTGGTTGTATAGAAGTATGGACATTGCATGTTGGATAGCGATGGTGTTGATTTTTGAGAATGTCTTTTTGATTGGATTGATGGGGACATAGAATGTTTTTTTGAGACTTTTCATAGAGGGTAGTAGCTCTAGCTCCAGCGACAATGACAATAAGAGGGTCAACTTTCGATCCAAGAGTGCAATGTCAATAATAAGTGGTTGATATTTAATAATTTTGTTTTCAGTTGCTTTCGGGAAAATTGGATACTAAGGTTTTGTACTGATGTAGTCCGGTAGGGGGTCTTTATATGGTAGTCTTTTTACTCATAGTATGTCTGGTTTAAATGTGGCATTACAATGACATTTTTAAATTCCCCATGTGCATGGAAGCAGCCATGGAGGGGTTGTGTTTTCTTGTGGGTTGTTGTTGAAGGTTCTGGAATTCATAAGTATAAAACACCTTGATTTATTTGAGGATATTATCAATTTTTGGATTTTCCATACCACTTTATAGTGCCTTCTCACGATTAGAAAGTATATGTGATGGTTGTGGCATTTGAGGAGTACGTGTAGCCATGTGTTTGGGTCCGTAGAGGTGCATATTGGGCATGTTATAGATGAAAATCGTTCTATTCCAAAGAAGAGTTGTTTGCTGGCATTTCCCATATATTGACCAGTACAAAATTTGATAAGGCATGTTTTTTGTGAATCTGTTCTTGTGGAATTTTTTGCCAAATTTGTAAAGAGTTCATTATCAATATTGTTATTACATGTCCATTTGTCTATGTTAGAAAAACTTTTTTAGATTAAATCCAGGTTGTTGCTTAGATCTTGTTTTAAAAATATTTATCCAAAAATCTTATGGGGCCTTTATCTGGAGTGTCTTCCATAAAAGACCAACTTTCTCTTTGGAAGTAGTATGGAGTGGCGTGGGCATGTTCATGCGGGTGTTTGGCATCTCTATGGGATTTACCTAGTTTCCTTCTTTAGGTAGTTTATCCGCTTGTTCGTTTCCTTTCATGCTGACATGTGCTCTAACTTTTTGGAGGGTTGTAGTTTGTGTGCAATTTTAGAGCATTTGAACCATAAATGTTAACATGGTTTGGTTAGATGGCTATTGTGGTGGGTAGGGTGTTATTTGTGTGTTCAATAGATACAAGACGATTTTATAGTCTGTAAAGATGTGAGGAGGCATTACTGTATTGTGTAGCCATAATTTGGAGGATTTATGGAAGGCCATCATTTCCGCTCTAACGACATTTTGAAGCCCATGAAGTCTTTTAGATATTTTTATTCCTTTAGTAGAGTTATATATGCCATATCCTGCTTTTTCTCTATACCGGTGTATGGGGCTTGCTTCTATTGGTTCTTTGAAGGAACCATATAATGTGTAGAAACTATATGCGGGATCAAATTTTAATGGGATGTAGTCATGGTATGTGGGGATGGGGGTGGTGTAGTGAAGCGGGTTGGTGTTGTGTTTGCATATTTAAGTTGAGACAATTTCTTGTTGCAATTCACCGGGGTTTGGGAAGGTGTAGGTTGGGCTATTTTTCTACAATAGTTCATGAAAAAACCACTTCCATCAAACTTATTTCTAGTATCAAGAATGCACTATAACACCAAAATTGAAATCAAAATTAGTTCTATTTCATGTTGAATGCAAAAGATATTGATATCTGGAAGACTCAATAAGATTTCAAATCTTTCAACTTTAGACTCTTCATGTCAAAGAGGTCAAAATGGACCTCTACAACAATGCTCCAAAACTACCGTGGCCTTAAGGATTTAGTAACACACTCGAAAAAGTCCTTAAATTATCCTCTCCAGTGTATCAAAATTCACAATGTTATAAAATTGCTCAAATTTATCCCAAATGTCCTTCTCTATTTTGTCCTACAAGTTTGGATAAAATCCATTTAAATCTTAAATTTGGAAAAAATTGTGTATATAACAATGGTTGGTAATGTAGATCATAATGTTTATTAATGTCATCATATACAAGTAGTAGGAATTGTAGATTTTTGAAGGTGTAATATTCTCTTTATTGATGGAATTTTGTTATTTTTTTTTCAAAAATCAAATTTTATTCATGGATGTACTTTGTTGATAGCTTTACTTTAGCATACAATATGCTAAGTATTCAATTAAACATGAGTTAATATTATTCTCTAACTTTTATCTCCTTTATTATAAACAAAGAATTTCTAGTACTTATAATGTCAAAACAAAGCCTAGTTGTGTATGTAATGAAAGTGGTCAACATCAACATAGTAATAAAGAGTCTCCCCAAGAAAATTTTATTCACTACCAATAAAATTGATCTTCCATGAGCAATATCCTATAATATTTTACATTGTATTCAATAGTTTAACACTATATTTATGATAAATTTGGTGGTGTATTATGAAGTTTTTCAGAAGTTCTATAATCCTGACGATGGTTTCATATCTATAAATATTAAAGTATGAGTACAATGTGTGAGAAAATCAATACTTTAGAGTTGAAAATCAATATTTCACATATTTCACGTCAATTGAAATTTTAGACTCCCTACAATCAATTAGACTATGAGAAATTGACAAGTCTAATCATTTGGTTTGTTCAATGTGTAGGTACATTGCCTTTTCGGACACAATTTGAGTTTTGAAACCTTTGTAACCAAATGCGCGCATCATGAACATTGATGAATAGAATTAAAAAGTGTAAATTTGAAATTATGGTATTCAAAGTTATATACAATGCTATCAAATGCTGAAGTAAATTAGAGATTTATTTATAAATTAAAAGTCTAAAAGTAGTGAGTTCATTAAGTTAGATACAGTTAGATAATAAAGCAAGAAAATATCATGTCATAGAAATTTTAAAAATCTATATTTGTCTTCAAAATGATTTTACATATTTTTTTCATTTTGAGATCACTTTTTGAAGACTTGACTATTTGTCCACAATGTAGTACAATGTAATTTGATAAAAATATTAATCCCAAAAAAATTGATGTCCGAAGATGCGGTTATGCCTATCTTGGGCAAGTTTCCTTGATTGCAAACTCGGCATAATTGAGTTGTTCTACTAAAGTGAAGCACTCATAGAATATGTGATTTGAAGGATCTTATTCTTTATCTTCTTTGTAAGACCCTCGTGTTTCTTGTATCTTCTGCATTTTTCAACTTGCTACTATATATATTGCATTTTTTACCTAGGTACAACTGGTAATTGATTTTATGGAGGATCATGAGCTGGACCAGGAATATCAAACCTCCCTTTGAAGTTATCATGTGGCCTTGTGCACCTAATCTTGTAGTCATTGTTGGCTAACCTATGTCTTGTAGATATAGATTTAGTCGTGGAACACATACACTTTATTTGTATCAACTTCCATTGAAGACCAAAGTGCTTCTTTTGGCACAAAATTTAGGTAGCAAAAAAACATCACACTACTACCTACCATGTGGCTCCTCACTTAATATTTGAAGCATTTCAAAAGTGGGTGAGTCAATCTAGTCACAGAGGACAAGAAAAGCCACCATCTTCCACATTTTGCTTTAGTGAAGGGCAACACCTGCATTTTCCATCAAATACTTCTCCCAGTGCTTCAATCAACTTGTCCACGTTTGAGAATGACTGTGATGGTATTGTAATCAAATCTCAATATCACAATCACATCATGCTTTTGTCGTTGACTGTTTGCATGACGTCTATTCTAGATACAACTTTTTAAATATGTAGAACACATGCAGATCTAGTCTACAGGGACATTATTACTATGTGAAGGCATGGCATTCAACTTGTGGAGGTCCGAGGACAATTCTGATAAGATATTTCTGATCAAATCTCTACATCACAATCCAATTGTGCTTTTGACGTCGAGTATTTGCATGACGTCTATTCTCTATACAATCTCTCTATATAGATCATGTGCAAGCCTAGTCTACATGGAGTAGAAGTAAGAACTCCGACCTTCAATAGAAGGTCCGCGTGAATAAAGTGTCCATGGAGTCAACATGGACACTAGTACTAAGAGAAGACAAGGCATTTAGCCTGTGCAGGTCCGATGATGATTGGAATGGTATTCAAATCAAATCTATATATCACAATCAAATTGTATATTTTATCTTGATTGTTTGAATGATGTCTACTCCGAGTACAACCTCTACAGAAAGCACGTGCAAGTCTAGTCTATAGTGTCATTATCTCTAAGAGAAGGCAGTAAAAACAACACACTCCCTGGTACCAAAATCATTGTTGCCCGCCTAAAAAAATTGCACTATACATGTCTACAATACCACTATTCATCTCAACAGTGCCCTACACCATCGCCCCAAATTTGACGTTTCATTACAAACCCATCACAAAAAAAAAAACCCCTTAAAGTTAACAGTCGTTCCTATCTCCACCAAGAAATTGTCAAAGATTAATACTCAAATCAGATTTCTAGGAACCTGCCCGAACTCAATCCTTTAGCAATAAAAGAAAACGTCAAAAATAAGTTTTCATTTTTCAAGAAGGAAAAGGAGAGCAAAAAGGAGAAAGAGAAAGGGATATAAAATGGAAAGAGAAAGGGAGGAAGGAAGATAGAAAGAAGAGAAAGCGTATCTTCAGAATGGATGAATGATAATCATTTCGAAGTGCACAGCTGGACTTGTTTAAAACCACAAGACGAGAGAAAAGTCGGCCACGGCCCCCGACGCGTTCCCACGCTCACCTCTCGAGAAAATTCTAAAAAGACGCGTTCATCACGTCACCCAGCCTGTTCCCAAAGTTCCCAACGCACTGCCAGTAGGGTTCCAAACCTACCATTCACCACCACCGATTCGGGCGCCAGTTCCGCGCCAGAACACCATCTGCAAATCCCGCCCCTCGCCAGTTCCGTCTCGGAATCCGTCGCCTCGGAGGTCACGTTATGGGTGAGAATGGGCGGCCTCTCCGGAGACGCGAGGAAACGAGGAGCCAGTGGACTTGGTTTTCTGCTTCAAGCGATGGTGGACCACGAGGGTTAGCAAGCTAGCGTTGCTCATTGCGCTCTGCTGTTGCCGTCGCGAGTGGAGGGGAGAGAGAGAGGATCAGGCGATGCGCTGCTGCTGCTGTTGCGGAGCCATTTGGGCGTGAATGGGAGGGGTATGTATGCAGGGAGCTCCGTCTTCTTCTTTTTCCTTGTCCGTCACGATTTTGACCGAGGTGATTGCGTCCAGTTTGCAATTGCGAGGTGATTGTAGGTTGTGGATTCGGCGGGATTCGTGTGCGTGTTTTTTTTGGTAGGATTGCCTTGTTTGTTTCGGTGCTGGAGTTCAAGAAGATTGCGGTCGATCTTGTGGAAGACAGCGTGACGTTTGGTTGAGGTTTGAGTTTCCGTGGTGTTTAGTGGAGGTTTCTTAGAATGGTGCGTGGGTAGACGTTGCGGCGGAATTTTCAGCTCTAGATTGTATCGTATTGGTGTTCGGCTAAGTTCGCATGGCTTTCTCTGGTTGATCTTCTGCGGAAGAAGTGTTTTCTGTCTGGGGAAGCGAATCTCGCGATCTTTTGACTGTTAGAAATCGTTGATTGTAAGTGTTTTTGAATTCGTTTGCTGCTTGCGATGAATTCACCGAGAACTGATGTTTGTTGTGATTTTTTCAGCGGGAGGAATCGTGCTGGAACGATAGACGGCAAGGGTGGTGGATCTTGGCAATCGGTGATTGGTGCTCCTCTTATGGTTAGGGTTAATCGGTGGCACGCTGGAGTTTAGAGATAGAGATGGAGATGGAGAGTCGCACGACTAGTTTTCTAAGGCGGATTTGATGACTATGTGATGATCTGAAGAATCTCGTTTGGCTGCTCTTAATATGGACACAGTTAGGGACTAGATAGTTTTCGTTTTTTACTTATTGTTTCTTATTGCTCTTTGGGGAGGTGCTCGTCCGAATTTACAATTTCAGTGTCATTACATAAGTTTAATATTCAGGGAAGGTAGTTACGGCACGTGCAGTTTGTAGGTTCTATTCCGTGTGGTCACAATTCAGAGGAAGCTGGGCCCTTACAGCTACGTGAGACAAAGGGAGGGGTGACATCGGACATATTGATTACATCATATCGGCAAGCTGGTAGGAGAGAGGTTTTTGCCATGGCTGCTGTTTGGAGAAACACACAAAATACTGGGTCCTTTGATTTGTCTGGTGGAAGGTCAGCTCAAGCAGATATAATATCCGACGATGACTCCTGTGATATATGTATGGGTGAAGATGGAGCATGTGATATTTGGTTCAGCCCGTGCGGACACAAAGCTTGTGCTTCCTGCGTCCAGAAATTGCGTATTGCGAATGTTTATAAGGTAATCGCCATTACTTGAGTCTGTGAGAATCTCCACGGTAGTATTAGTTTTTTTATTAACGCATCGGATTATGACTTCTATTCTCTATTTAGTATTATGATTTTCATTTGGATTTAACCTTTCTTCTTTTCGCGTTACATGTAAGGTTGCTGGTTGTGATGATGTGTTTGATACGCAGTTTGTATGATGATATGCTATCGAGAAAATCTATTTAAAAGGAACTCCTACCTATTCTTCTCTCACCGTGAAAAGACGTTGTGCAGTCCACCTTGCCAAACCTTCAGGTTCTGACGGATGGAAGACTAAAACCATGCTGCTGATGCGTTAGTTAATGATGGCAGTATTTTAGAATTTTAACTCACTTTGATTTATCATGTTGCGGTTGTAATTGCAGGCTGATAAGGGTGTGAGATGTCCATTTTGTCGACAAGTAATTGAAACTTATCTAGATTCTCCTCCACCACGTCGCTCGCTTAATTCTCCTTTTCCGCCCGAATCAGCATCTTTCACACTCGTAATGGGGGGAACTGCGGAGCAAGTTTCTAAACCAGTAGCTGAAATCAAGAAACCTTATGGTCGAGGGGGCATAGTATCTATCGGAGGAGGAAATGATTACATACCTCCAAAAGGTGTTACAGGAAGTGATGGGGGAGGTTTGCGCTCGAATACACGAATGGATGATCTCTTACCTGGTTATATAGTACCTCCCTTAAAAGATACAGACGATATAGTCACCATGGCCATGGATCGGACGGTGAATATTCAATCTCAGTGTTTTGGTGGCCGACTCTGCAGTCGATGAGTTTTGATTGTTGCAGGCATTCCAATCATTCCATGTTATCGAAGGTAATGGAGAGTGATTTTCGTTTGTGCAGGGTGCTAGGCATTTGGATTTCATGTTGCGAGAAGGGTATGCTAAGCGTCACAAAGTGGCAAAACTTTGTCGAGAAATGCTTACTCCTTTTGCGGCCAAACTAGCCATTCATGGTAAGTTGAATTTGATTGCTTATTGTTCTGATGTTTCTAAAAACAGAAAATATTTCAAACAGTGTTCGTTAATACATACTTTCTGCTGTTCATAAGATTTCATGTTGCGTGTGTGTTGATTCACTGTTGTTGCAGCTTGTGGAAATTACGTGTTACAACGAATGTTGGAGTATGCTGCTACGCATAGGGGAGAAGGTGGTAATGTTGAGAGTTTTTTCACAGCCATAGTCCGTTCTTTCTGTCAAGACAGAGGATTGATCATGGCCGCTCAGGATCATCGTGGCACCTTTTCTGTTCAAAAAATGGTAAGGATGTACAATCTCTCTCAAGTGTGTTAAATGTGTGAGGACTTGGTGGTTTGAGACATTCGTGTTCTTACTGGACTGGACTGGACGAAGCGAAGTGATCTATAACACTGAATCCTTTCTTTTTGGTCATATGTGTTCGGTATAATCTTCATTGTCAGGAGTGGGCAGCTCGTCCATTAGTTAAAAACCTGTGTTGGCTATACGATCTGCATGTTAACATTCCTGTCTTAGGTTTTCCTCATAGTATTGATTTGATCTTGCAAGTAATTGCTGATGATTATGGCCTGATGATCATAATCTGAACTGGCAATGCAGCTGGTATCGTTAAAAGGTGCAGAGGAAGCAAATCTAGTAGCCACATGCGTTCGGGGCTCGGTGGTAAGTGCCTGTTATTCAGATATCTATATTAAGTTTTTGTTGAGTTTGCTTGTAGAAGAAGTTCGTTAGAAGGAAATTCTTATGGACTATGTTATGAACGTTTCGTATTCGTGGGCAGTAGGTAGCCATATGATGTCGATCACATCTTAGGCGGCCCATTATTGTCGTGCACTCTTCTCTATAAGCCACTACTTGTTCTTCCTTTAGGTGTGAGTCTTCTATTCATTTAAGTGTCGTACATTTCTGCTCAGGTTATATTCTTGTAGTCTGTCTCTTGCAGCAATGAGGAGTTGCCTTTGAATGCTGGTTTCATTTGGTGTGATTGACCATATTTCCTCTGAAGATTCCTATTTTGAATGTCTCTGTGCAGGTACAACTTGCGCTAGATCAATATGGAGTTTATGTTTTGGAGCGATTGGTGATTCTCCAGATCTCTTCTCCTGATTATGCTGTCGCTCTCAAATACCTAAAGAATTTGAGACATTCTGTCATTATCTGTGCTCTACTAGTTTGCTCTTGATGTACACCATAGGATTTAGAATTTGAAATTTATCGCCTTTAATTACAGTTATGTAGCATCCATGTAACAGCAGTCCTGAAGTTTGAGGGGACACGCTTTGCGTTTGCTTGGTTTGTGACAGGTAGAGGCAATGATAACATCTTTAAACCCTGCACCTGGCAAGAAGGCCCGAGTTCCGCCAAAGATTGCAATGAAAATATTGGGGCAGATATGTGAAGAAATGCACACTGATCCGAAGTCATTAGCTAGTATTGCTAAGCACCAGGTCATCATCGACAATACTGTTTCTGTGTGTGGAGTTAAGCAGCTTGACTTTTTAATGTCCTGTGCATTTTGCATATTATTGCGAGATATTTCCAGGAAAACTGTCTCGGGAATTCCATAGGTGCTTTATGAGGATACTATTCTTTATGAGGATACTATTCTTTATGAGGATACTGTATTTCAATGTTCGGTGTCTTGCTATTGGTTGGTGTTTTTGCGTGACATGAGCACGCAACATCTTGGTTGGTCTTTATGAGAGGCTTAGTCGTGCATGTTTAATCAAGATTTGGTTTCTTTGTTACAGGTGAGTGGAATAATGCTTGTTGAGTGCATACGATGGGCATTACCACAAACTGAAGCTACGACTGCTGCCCTTGGCATAGCAAATATGTCTGGAGATCTTGTTGGATCCAAGCTCTCTCATCGAACGTTGCAAGGTGTTCTTAGGTTAGTCATTTTTTGACCTTTCTTGTCCTTCTGTCTTCCCCTTGAAATATAAATAGTTCGGTGATGGGCACCGTTCTAATATATCGTGGTTGTTTCTGTAAAATAAATTTTGTTGTGTAAGCTTGTTTTCTTAAAACCCTCTTGCCACCTTTTTTTTTGTCCTTCCGTAAAAATGTTCTAGTAGAATATGAGTGCATGAGTTAACTCATTAAAAGTTTCCTTTCATTTGAGAGAAACCAAAACAAAACAAAATAAAGTGACAATGATAAGTTGATCGATGTCATTGCTCAGAGAAGTCTAGGTTGCGTTTTTCCGCAGCTGAGCTAAAATGCATTTCACTTCTCCTTTTTCCTTTGACAGTCTGGAGGTTAAGGAGGTGGCTGAACGTGTCATTCAACGCCTTCAAACGCACTACGTAGATTTGGCATCTGATACAATTGGGTTTGGATTTAAGCTAGTACGCGCGTGCCTTGCTACTCCTTGTGGTAGGTGCTTTGGATTTCGTGAGAACAGTTCGAATTTCAATCTATTTATTTATTTATAGAATTTGTTGGGGGAAGGGAGGAATGTAGAGCTTCTAAACTTCTGTCTTACTTTTGGTATAAAAGTGAACAAATAAATAATTGGGAAAAATTACAATATTTAAACCCTACAATCTACCTGTCCTAGTATTTATTTTGGGTTGAAACATTTAATGCACTATTATTATGCAGTTAATTTTTTTGTTCTCAATCACGTCTTGTGGGTATTGGTGGATCTGGGGTGTTCTCGTCAGTTGGTGAAGATATGCGACGCATTGTTGTCGACGAACTTCTGAACGGAGTTATTCATCCACATGGACATTATTCTTTGCTCGATAATGCAGCCGGTTGTGACACATTCGCTTTTGGACTTTGTCTTCTCACTCGCAGGTTAGCCTCTTTCGCAGACCGTAATTTTTTAATCTTGTTGCTTTTGATATCATCTTTCTTAAAGTAAGTCTCGGGATCCTTCAACCACTAATTTTTTGTTTTGGTTTCAATTTTGAGCTGGATCAAAACTGGTAGTATTCGTCAAATTTTATGGAGAAACTAATACGATATAATGTTTACGACTCTATTATATGGTTGCAGAGTTTTGGATGAGCGGATGGACAAATTGGTTATGTTCCTTGAACGAGATAAATTTTTTCTTTTCCGGGAACGTGTAGAAAATATGCGCAAGCACTTTTTTAATGAGGCCTTACAGCCCAATCTTCATCACGTAGCTCCCACTCCTTCAACACATGCTGTCCCTACAGTTTCAAGAGCCCGTTCACTTGATCATAGTTCAGGCAATCCTAGAAATGACGTAGCGTCAAATTCTCTCTCTGGATATTCGCGTCCTTTTCATGGGCACATAGTATCTGATCCATGGTCTGAGGAAGCCCCATCAGGTGGTGTCTTCTCATTGGACCACATTGAAAGGCCTTTGAGCAGAGGATTATCGATGCCTCATACTCGGCCATCAACTCCTAGTTCTCGTGTGGCGTTAGCAGAACACATCTCTTCGGGGGAATCGTCCAGAGTTCAAGAAAATAATAGTAGTAACCCAGTGGCACCCCCTAGTTCTGGTCCTGTGGGTGGAAAGGCTAGTCCTAGCCTGTCTGCTAGTTCCTCTTCGGGTAGTTCCACTTATACTCCTCCTCATCTGAGGGAGAAAAACATCGCTCAAAATTTCGGACAGTCTGCCGCAGCCAGCTCTTACGGTCAGCTTCCATCCTTAGAAGGGAAATCCGGTTCATATGCTCCTCCCCATCTGCGCCAATCTAGTGCGACAACTTCGCCAACTGCTTTATCTGGGTTGAGGCACGAGATAGAGTCTCCCACTACAGGTGACTTCGGGAATGATAGTCTTACTGGAAACTCTCCTCGTGGTTCTACTTACGGACACAGTTTACTCCCTTACGGAAGTTCCGACTTTCTTGACTTTAATTCAGAACCCGTGGACTCTTCACCATTTGCCAGTCCAAAGAAAGTGAGTGATCAGGGTGGGCAGGCTGAAGCAGTGAAGCCAGCAGGAAGCCAGCGACAGCCTGGTATATGCGCTGTCTGTAATCGGGATGCAGCAAATACGGTACGTGCAAGCTGTTAAGAATTTCTTGATTGTAATTTGTAATGGTCTGATTTTTCATGTAAAATGTCGCGCCTGCTTGGATAGTAGGTGCCTGTTCTATTAGCGAAGTTGGGTAGGATATTCATGTTCTAGTTGTAGTTCATGGCCATTCCTTCCCGGTTGCATCAGTGCCCTCTGCTTGTTCTGTAAGGTGTAGCTGTTATTTTGTTCACACGCATAGTCGGCTGATATGCTTCAATAATTACTAGACCATGATTCTTATGTGTCCTGCGATGCAGGTTCTCTTGAGCTGCTCACACATGTGCTGCTGCACTCTGTGCGCCCGGGCAGTGAAATTATGCCCTATCTGCAATAACAAGGTATCAAGTGTCATAAACATACGACCAGTGGGAGTGCCACCGAGCCCGTCGTCATCCTTGCCGCCACAAAATGGCACATCGAATGCATGGGACATGTCCGCAATGTCTAACTCTGCATCAGCGATTGCAAATTCCGTGCTCGATGGGAGTAATGGAGTAAATCCGTTTCGTGAAGGTCTGTCGCGCCCTTCGTCTGCAAGTTCTCAATATCAAGGAAGTGAACCAGCTGCATTTGAGGGAAGTTCTATGAAGCCTGCAAATCAACAGTATCCATTTCGTCACTTACCATCAGATCAGCCTCCACCTGGTATACCTGTCCCTAAGCAGAGCTCTATGCAACCTGTCTTATCCAGCATCCGCGGCGTTACTCCTCAAACGATAACCCCGACTAGTGTCACCTCCATCCCTTCCATCTCCTCGGGTAGTGGCAGGCCTCTTATTCTTCCTACTGATTTTGTCCCAGTGACCATGAGTGGCAATCTTGCTCCTGGGTCCAATTTCCCACCTATTATGGCTCCTAGTTTTGCTCAACATCTTGCTCCCTCCAGCTCTGTCAACGGCACAGGTGCTAACCTGAATGGATCTGCTTCGAACTTGCCGGCACCTGCTGTGAATCTCACAATGCCAGTACGTCGTCCTGCTCCATATCGACCACCTGGAGTGTACCGTCCTCCGGATCTCTTTGCCCGGCCAGCAGCACCGGTAGTTGCACAATCTAGCAACCCCTCAGCGAATTCTGACTTTACTGCGATTGTTCCACCTCAATGGAGGACATACCAGTAGTCTTGTAGTATTACTGTTCTGAAGTTCTTGTAGTATCAGTTGTTAGTGAGTGTAGGTCAGTGAGTTGTTACTGTGTTGAGTTGTATGTTGATGAGCCTCTTTCGTGATCTTATAACGATCATAATCATATTGGAAGAGTTTGGGTTGCAAGGCAGGTCAATAGGAAGTAAGAGTTGGCAACTATGGGTTAATGTCCAGAGATGTAAGAAGGCCACCTTCTAGTGGTTGATAATATCTACTTCCGAGATTTTAGAGAATGTCCCCGCTTTCTTCAGTGAGGGAGTATTAGAGAGTAGTATCGATTTCTCAGAAGTCGACATAATTTTGTATTGATCAAGCTTCATTCTTATATGCAGGAAGCCTACGAAAGTTGATTTCTGTGATTATTGAATCTCTGAAAACCCAGATGGGGTCAGTGCCCTCCGCAGATGCTGGTTCCGATGGACGTTGCTGTTGCCGTGCTTATGGGTCATGAATTCTCGAACCCTGACAATTACGTTCTAACGTGTTGCTGAGAAATTGATTGAGTGGTATTCTCGTGCAGGGCCAGCGGGAAACACGTGCAGATAGGCTAGCTGCTGGAGATCTCGCAACCATCCTCCATCAGGCACTTGTACGAAAACATAGTCGATGTTTATCAGGCATTTCGTCTGCTTACCTTGCAAGTAGCTCTGTTCTCTAGCTCTGTTATGAACGATAAGTAAGTTAGAACTTTCCTCGAACGCATGCCCAGTTGTTTGAATATGCCAGGTTTCCTTTTCCGGAGCTGAAACTTCGGCGCTGGGATGTTGTGGAGGGAGATGGATCATTGCTGAGATTACTCTCTACAGTAGTTACTGTATGAACGAATCCTGTTCAAAGTACGAATTCGTTAGGCTCATCAGTTAACTCACGTCCCATCCAATCTGCTAGATCTCTAGATCCATGTGCGAACCGAGCCGCAGGAAACGGTCGTGTGGTCCTACCAGAGCCAGAAAGTGCGCACCAACCGACTTAGCGGAGAGTGAAGTCGGAAAACGGCAGAAGGTGCGGGAGGCAGCAGAGTTGACCCAGAAGGAAGAAAATAGACTGGCCAACGTGGTGGAGGACAGGACTCCGGCCCATCCGCTGCTGAGCACTCGATTGGATAAAGATGGATCATCCCCTCTCGACTGCACCTGTGGGATTTGGACTCGGACTCACTGCTCGAACGGTACCCTCCTTACCCCCAACTGATCTCATTTAATGCCTCACTCACTCCCTGATCAGACTCTAGGTGCATGAACTCCCGGATCTGAGTTACTGCATCAGTGCACTCCCTCTAGACAAAAGGGTCTCGCTTTTATTGCTTTTGATCTTCTTCATTTGTCTCACTTCAGATGCATGAACTCCCCGGAGTCGATGCAGTTGCTGGACTCTCTCTCTCGTGTTTCTTGTCCCAGGCTAATTCGCTTCTGTGCATTTGATCTTCATGTGTCGGGTTGTGGAATCTTGATGAATGTAGGTGGCGGTGAAATCACAGGGGCTTATGGGGAGAGATGGTGGAAGGGGAAGGAGGGGGGATGAGTTGGTGATGGATCTTTGATGCCTGGCGGTGAGGAGGCTTTGGATCAAGGAGGAGAGATCATGGCGGCCGAGGACTCGCATTCGTGCCCTGATCTGACGCCTCCGCCGTCGGGGGCGGAGGTGGTGCCATTGCCTGGGCCTTTGGCGTTTGTGCGCACGGCGGAGGAGATTCAGCGATGCTATGAGAAAGAGCTCAGCGCTGCGCATGGCATTACCTTCAGCGTGGATCTGGTATTCGCTGCGAAGCGCCAGTTGGGTTTTCTGCGCACAATTGACAGCTTGCCGTGCCTGCATGAGGGACCGGCGGTTATTCGCGCCATCCGCAGGTTTCTGTCTTCTCTAATTTCGCTCTCAGAAGATACCACTTTCATCTATGATCTTTCCCTTCACTTTGCTGAGTCGGATTTCAAGTTTTAGAAGGAAGAGCGGAACTTGAGTCCTCGAGAATCAACGTAAATAAGTAAAACAGCAGTTGTACTAGTGTTTCTTGAAAACAGATACCCTTAGTTTTCTAATCTAACAGACCGTTGTTAACCACCCTGATATCATAGATATTTAGATTCCAATCATATTTAGAATCCAACGGTAGCATTGAAAGTAAGGAGCTCTGCATTGGTGCGTTTTTGGTTTATAGAGTGGTGGTGTGGTTATTTACATGTTCTGAAATTGGATATTTTCAGTTGGAAGTTATACTCCTTCCCATAGTTATGAAGTCCGTTGATTATATTCTCTGAACCATTCTGTGCTCCAAGTTCCAGGGGGAAATTCGGCTCTTATAATGAGAGCACTGGTACAATACATTGTCCTATCATGGATTGATTCAGAAGCTTTTGTTCGGCAGGTATCAAAAGTTCTGGATGCCCTTGGCAGCAGATTCCCTGAAGTTTGATGCATTGCTTAATGTCGATTCTTCCGGGAAAAGCTTCGTGCCTCCATTGGACGTGCAGTGGATATGGCACTGTCATCGATTGAATCCAGTGAGTCTACATATCCGTCTAATTGGAGGAAATCTAGAGACCTACTTAAGCATGAAATGTGCAACTCGTAATGGAAATAGTACCTCCTTTGAAATGACAAGGTTTGAGATTTCTTTTCTGGATTTTGTAGACCGCGTACAGGCAATATTGTATGTCGAAGTTCGGCAGGATAATCGATTCCCCTCTTTTTCTGGATAATGCCAGCGAGATCTTGGCACAGGAACGGTGTAAGCGGTTATGGTCAATCGTGTATCAGAAGGAGCCTTACGACATACTCTCAACTTTCTACAATTTCACAGGAAGTACGAGTTCTTCCGGTCAAGTCTGTGCTGTTGACGATATTGAAGGCTTGGAGGAGCTCATTGCAGCCGTTGCCAGGCAAAGCTTCTTCTATTTCTACGTAAGTCTCTTACGATTGGATATACTTCTCGTTTTTTTTTAACACAGACTTTTTTCGGGTACGCTTAGATAGATACTGGTACCAAGCATGAGGACTTTTTCTTCTCATATTTGCTGACTTGGGTTGTTCTTGTGTACGTGGGCCAGTGCGCTTCGATTAAATTCTGCTATCTTTAACCTGCCAGCGACCGTCGTTATATGTCTTTCGGCTACCAGGAATGCCTATTTCATTACAATTTAGTGCGTTAATTGCGGTCTCCGACTTTGGTTAATTTCCCAGGTTTCGCAGCCTTACATGTGGGACGACAGCTTCTTGCAAGCTGCGACGGATCGGTACAAGTGTTTCCTGCACTTATTGCACAAGCCGAAAGGGAAACAGATTGTCTGTGTTCCGACTTTCGATATTGATCTGATATGGCGTGCGCATCAGGTTTGCTCACGAGCTTTACCAAGCGCCTATGTGTATATCTACGTGATTTTTATGCCTGTCTCATGGTGTTTCTGACTCATAACATGGTGGCTCTGCACAGCTTGCACCCGTGTCATACGCCAAGGAAATGAAAGCCTTGTTAGAATACATGGCGGATCACGACGACACTTACGAAAGGGGAGGTGCTGGAACTAAATTGGGACAAGCTTTTGAAGACACGGCGAGGCTGTGGGAGCGCACTTTTGGCCTTGCATACGAAAGTGCAGGTTCCATGTACCGCAGCACCAGGCCAGTCAATGTCCCGCCCCCTCCTGTGTCAGATCTCAAAACCAGATGTATTCTGGACAAGCCTCCCTCCATTCTTCCTTGGGACTTCCGCATCGTAGATCAAAATCCCACCAAGTACCCAGTTCTCACTCCTCGGCATATCTTGCAGGTACATTAAAGCTTAGTATGTTGGCCATGATGTTTTCTCCGATTTTAGTTCCATCGATACCAACTGATATCATGCCCGTGGGACAATAATTCAGGTTTGCGTCTTAATTAAGTGTATCACGAATATGGTGCCAATTGGACGAGAGAATGCGAATTTGTTCGTGAGACTGAGAACATTAGATGCCCACACTGCGTTGAAGCTGGAAACTCCAGTGGTTCCTGTTCATACACAAGACCCCCAATGGGAGAAACTCTGGGTCCTCCAATGTGAGTCCAAGACCAAAGGCGTGATGCTTGAGCTGCGTTACCACGTCGAAGGCTGCCTGAGGAGATTTCAGAAAACGAAGCGCATCGGTGGCGCGAAACTCACATGGCAGGAGCTTCAGAAGGCGTCCATGCTCTCGCATGAGATCATGCTCCCCTTGCGAGAGAGGCGGTGCATCTCGGTCGAACGCCAGCAACATCACCAACTCCGTCTCCACATCTCTATCACGCCTCCAGTGCAGGCTTCGTACTTGCTGAAATCCGTCCCGGACAGAGTGACGGACGATCAGGGAGCCATGATCTCCAGCACGATATTGCGCAGGAGCCCTCGTCGGCAACCACAAACAGGCCGGTGGGTCTCTCGGACTGTCCTCAGCCATGCAGGCAAAGAAATTTTCGTCATCCGCATCCGGTAAGTGCAATCCAAGTGCATCCGATGGAGTATCTTTTTATGGAATGAGTGATGGAAAAAATGAGTGACGAAATATTTGGCTATGAAATGACAGGGCTGCGAAGGGCTCATGGAGGAAAAGTGGGGACCGGCCTGTGGGTGTGGACTGGAACGAGCGCGTCATCAACGTCCATGAAGGAGGGTGGAACTACATCGCCGACAGCGTTGGTATTGCGCCTGAAAAGGTTGTAGGAAGCGCGACGCCCTTGGCGCATGAGCTGGAACAGTACAAGCTGAGCTGGGCGCTCTCCACAGGAGACACGCTGATAATCTCGAGGCAGATGAGTCACCTTAACTGGGAGCGGCATCTCGAGATCAGCCTCAAAACCTCTGGTCGAGGGGCTGGCTTGGCGCGTCTTGTCAACGGTCGCAAGCAGCAGTACGAAGTCCCGGGGGCTCCGCCTTCAGAGGACGAGGGCTTTCTGACGCTTGTCCGGTATGGCCCCCATACACCGCAGGGGAAAGCAACCGCGCTGTTCAACTTCAAGATCTCCGCTATGGAAGTTGCCCCTGAGGAAGATGTTGTCCTGGTGCTCCTCCTCTGCACCGCGACCATGCGCTCTATAGCTGACTTAGGCGGACTGTCTGCTGGAAATGAGTATACCCGGCGACGGATTAAAGAGAACACTCCTGGTTCAAATGACTGGGGCTCTGTCGTTCTCGAAAGCAGCACCCGGGGTTCCAGTCTCGCCCATTGGCATTGGAATGGAGGCCAAACTGCCGACGACGACGACGACGAGGGTGACCGCGAAAACCATCCTGGTATGTCCAACCATGATTCTGTAAGATCTGATTCTGAAAAATACAGAGGAGGTGCATAAAATTGTATTTAACTGTCAGAGGGTTCCGAATGACAGGTACAATTTTTATTTCGAATTCATTGCTACTTTTCTAAGCGGAAACAGTCTGGGAGAAAACAGCGTATGTCTTGCTGGATTTTCTTTCCAATCTTGCGTTAACAACTGCATTTGCTCATGACTAATGCAGGCCGAGTTAACCCCAATGCTGTGGATTGGAGCGACGGTCAGTACTCTGCGGCGCCAGCTAGTTCACCTCTGCTGTCATCAGAAGCGGCAGCATTTGAAGATAACACGCTTACGAGACAAAGAGCTGGAGCCAGCCTGCATGTAACTTCCAATCTCGAACCTGCAAGGACGCCCATATCTATTTCATAACTATCCTGTACAATACAACCTATTTTGTCGTTTCCATTCGTCTTCACAGATTGCGGAGGAAGAGAGTCAGCTTGTGTACATTGATATAGGTGATTCGCTTGTTTAATGCGCTCGGTTATTAAATTTTCTCAGTTCAAGGTACCTGTCATTCAAATTAGATATGAGTAGAAGGCTTCAGGTGATCGGCAGAATGACTAGTCCGTCGCCATCCGCCCGAAGTTCATCAGAATTCTGTTTCTATATTGGCCCCAAGTGGCAGGGTCCAAATTTTCTTGTGCTGCAAAGAGCAATAGCTTGGAAGAGTAGCTCAGTTTTACTATCCCTCTCATCCTTTGCGGACAGAAACACAAGAAAATCTCAACACTCAATATCCCACTCACATTTTACAGATCACAGAGATAGAGAAATATGCCACTTGTGAATCCAGTGTATACCACCAATTATGATCGCTTCTAGTCCATAATATCAACTGATGACAAAGGGCTGAATACTGTACATTTCTGCCTACCACAGGAAAGTAACTAGAATTCCATAGGGCTACGACTACAATCCCAGTCGTGCGCAAAGAATGAGAAGAGTGCCAATACCGTTGAGAAAATTGTACATTAGTAGTGAAATTACTGTTACGAATAGTGGAGAAAAAGTCACAGCAAATACTGCAATTTGCAGTGGCTGTCGACTGTCTTACTTTGCGTGGCAGCCCGTAACGTCACGCCACTTGAGGTAGAGCAAGCCCCCTTGGTAGTGAGTGTACGCGCCTGCCACCACGAGAATATGGAAGAGCTGATGGCTGTTGCCGATGATGTCGAAGGTGCCCGGTTTCCATCGCTCCGGGATACGAGTGGCGTAGATGAGGGCACCTAACCCGTACATGATGCCCATGGAGATCTCCATGTACAAAGTTTTGTACGCGACTGGCTCATCTTGGTACAACAGGAGCTTGTGCAAGCACGGGATGATTCCCGACACCCCCATCGTGAAGAACAGCGCCGCGCGGAAGGGGCGGTACTTCGCACTCTGAAACACGGGTAACAACGACGCCACGATGGTCACCAGCCCCATCGTCGTGATTATGCCCAAGTACATCTTACACAGACCCGGGTTGCACATGAAGCTGTAATACACCTGCAGCTCATTCCACAGATCATGATGAGTTAGCCCTTCACCCTTAAACGTCAGTCGGTTACCGCCTATACAGGCACGTATTAGCCTCTGTAGAATATAAAAAATGTATTACAGTTTCGCAAGACTTACACCTTTGGATTGAAGGTTCTTCAAATAACATCTTTCATTTGGAGGTCCTTTCAATCAATCTGAACCTTATCATCTTCAAATACGACGCCATGCATGTAGAATACTATGGCCACAAGTGGCACCTTACGACGTTTAAGGGTTAACCCTTAAACGTGAGAACAACCCACTGGTAGCCATAGTATTCTACATGTATGGCGTCGTATTTGAACATGATAAGGTTCAGATTGATTGAAAGGACCTCCAAATGAAAGATGTTATTTGAAGAAGCTTCAATCCAAAGGTGTAAGCCTTGCTAAACTTTGATACAATTTTTATATTCTACAGAGGAAATTATACGTGCCTGTATAGACGGTTCCCCGACTGACTGACGTTTGAGAATTAGCATTGCAATTACCACAGCTTCGAGTGGATAGAAAGACATTATCCCCATTCACGTGTGTAAAGGGGCAACAATTTATGAGCCAAGTTAGGATACGTACAGGTGGGTAAAACGATGCTGCAATCAGCGTTGAGATCCCTGCATAATCCATCCGCATCAAAGCGTAGAAATATCTCTGCGAAAGGCAACCGAATAAATGGCATGTCGCGCTTGCCAGCAAACAGAACATGGCGCCTCCCAGGAACACGAAGAACGGCCACCGTGTGATGGGTCTCTGCATCATCATCATCATCCGAACAACAGAAGGATTAATCACCATCTTCAACAAAACCCTCCTTCCCACGCTGTTTTAGGTCTTGACTACCAACTTGGTTCTTCTCTTGGAGTTCGAACACTGAATCTGCATCCACAACAGGACCACCCTAACAAACACTTTCCAGTGAGTTCAATCGTGGGGTTATCAACACAAAGAGAGACAGGGAGCGGTCGGAGCTCACCTGAACACACTGAGAGCCGTCGTGAGTCCCGGGAACGCAACTGGACAGCGCCTCCGGCAGCTGCAAGTACGACGGCAGCGACTCCATGATGCCCACCTGCCATCTATGCAGCAAAGTGGTCGGCTCCGGCACCATGGCCGGCAAATGCGTCGCGGTGTAGATCGTGAGTCCCAGAAAAATGAAGAACCCAACCAAATGCCTGCCACAACAACCACCACCACCATCACAACCATCACTCGATTTCACGCAACCTAATAGATTGTGGGGGGAGTGCACGCACGTCCACACGTTGAACGTCTCGTTGTGCATGGAGAAGACGGAGAGCAGGGCGCGTCTGAACGGGTAATTCACGCGGTAATGGCCCAGAATGTAGTTGTTGTCGCGCAGATACTCCGGCAGCGCCGAGAATTCCACCAGCTGGTGCTTCACGTTGCTCCAGAGCTCGCTGGCTCTCTCCCGAGGGCTGCTCGACCTCTCCAACTTCGCCTTCCCGTCACCACCCAACGCCTTACTCCGCCTCCTCATCGCCTCCGCTCCCTCCTTCCCCTCCTCCCCCATCTCCACCTAATTCTCCCAAATCCCCCTAACCAAGGCAGAATTTTTTTTTACAAAAACGCGCCCAATTCAACCAATTCAACCAATTCTCAGACCCCCTTGATCAAAACAGAGAAAACAATACGAGAATTGGCTACCGCCATCTGAAGAAAGTGAACTTCACGGAATGACCAAGGTCGCTGATCACTTGAAGAAAGGACTGAAGCGACGACGAGTTTGAACCTCACAAGCACTGTGTACGCCCAAGTTTGGTAAGGAAAACATCGTCGTCGTCGTCGTTCACTTGTCGTCTTCGTCGTCGTTCACTTGTCGTCATCGTCGTCGTTCACTTGTCGTCACCGTCGTCGTTCACTTGTCGTCGTCGTTCGATGGTTTCCATGGGCCATTCAAAGCCTTTTACGCCGCTTTACTATCATGGATTGGTTGGTCCAGCTTATCGTCGTCGTCGTCGTTCAGTTGCGATCGCGGTTGCCTTGTCTCTTGGAATTGTATCTTTGGGATCTTGAGGTGGGGCCCACTTTTTATCCCCTGTAATTATCCACTTTTCTTATCTTGGAGCTTTGTGGTGAGGTAAATTGTTTTGAGTTCATTGGATGATAAATTATTAAAAAAAAATTATAATGTAATTAACGATAACTGGACTACGTTGTTAATTATGAAGGACGGATTGACATAGAAAAGGGTCTACTAAGGACTTGGGTAGGTTTAGATTTTGTTAGTTGTAAAATTTGTTAAATTTTGTTATGTTTGGGTCAAGATTTGTCATTTTCTGTCAACTTTGTCAAGTTTTGTTAAGATTTGTCAATTTGTCAAATATTGTCAATTTTATAATCTGTTGATTTTACAATTTTGTTAGTTGTTTGTGAATGGAATAGGTGTGATTTTAAGAATCACGACATCTAAAAAAAACTTCTTGTCATTTTTGAAGTTGAATTTCTATGGTTGAATACGTAGCAATATTAAACTGTTTTCCCCTTTGGTGCTTGTTTGTGCCATTACTACTTTGAATTCTTCACTTCCTTCTTCTACAAGACTATCGTATTTTTTAAGTAGTTGAGTATTTTTTGCACTATTGTCCAATGTGTCACACCGCTATTTTATTCTTCATGTCTGTATCATCTTAAGGTATTTTCCATGCTACTCCCTCTCATTGAAATATTGTTTAGTTGATACTTCAATAACATGATTGCATTTTCATCTTAATGAGTCAACAAATTATGTTGTAGCATTCATTAACCGTTCAGTGCCCAGAGATCCAAATGCGGTCTCTAGATGTGTTAAATCAACTTGCATGAAATCTGAAAGGAAATTAGAAATGTGAAATTTGAAGTTTTGATTTTTACACACATTTTATGAACACTCTGCAAAAATCATACCACAATTCAAAGTCAGAGAACTTTTGGAAAAGTTGTGAATACATTGCAAAATACATCAAATACACTCTTTTACTGTTACAATGAAAATCTACAAATACTATGCCACATACTATGTTGAAGTATCTTATACACATGCAAAATCATTTTTGGTCTTAAACCAAGTTATTGAACTTTGTCTCTAAGAGATTCTTCATTTTTTGTGATTGCTGATCTTTCTCATCGCATACAAATCATCACTTGTAATTCGTGTAAGTTTTGGAACATTTCTATGTACAATCAAGTAGACAAAAGTTAAAAAGTCATAAAAATTATGCCTAATTGTTCATTCACCACATAATATGTCAGTGCAAAGTTGTCAAGCCACTCCACATTTGTAGTCTTTCATTCAAAGTATGATATCTCTTGCAAAAATAGTTCTTGCAAGAGGTCTTTTTAATATTTAGTTGCAAAATTAGTTCTTGCAAGAGGTCTTTTTAATATTTAGTTGCAAAATTAGTTCTTGCAAGAGGTCTTTCAAAGCCTAGGTCTTTCATTCAAAGTATGATATCTCTAGCAACATGTTGCTAAACTAAGGCCTAGTTTGGCTTGAAACCATGAGGCTTCTAAAGCCGAGTTACCATACAAAGTGGTCACATTTGGACACTACCTACCGAACTAATTATTTTTCCACATCATAGTGGTTTGGACACAATGGACATACATGGATATCACCTAGATATTATACGTTTATCACCTTGGCATTACATGGATATCACCTAGACAAATCTCTTGAATTTTCCAAAAATATTTTGGACATTCTACATTATGAATCAATTATGTACAAAATTGACTAGTGCATAGGGTAGTTGATTTATTTCCATCACGCATCAATGGTCTTGTAATAGATTAGGTCATGTGGAACCTGCCTCCCATCCATGACAAGTCTTGAAAACACATTTAATATCCCCATCACCTCAGTTTGTACTACCTTTAAAAACATCAATACCAACGCAATCCAACATGCTATGTCTATACATCTACACAAGCCGGAAACAAAAAACAACCAACCCTTCCCAATTTATAAATTCATTTGTAAACATACGCACACCACAAACCTTAATACAAGCGTCGCTAGTCTTGGGTTTATAGTTCTTGGTATTTGGTTTCATGTTAGGTGGTTTCTTGTCACGTGTTAGATAGTGTATATTCTCAAGAGGGGGAAGTAGTTCCATACTACTAAGGCTTAGTAGTGGATCAAAGGGAGTCCGCTTTATTCACGCCGGTCTCCTTCGGGCACTGGAGTTCTTCTTCTTCTTCTTCTATTATGAGAAATTAACTTTCATACTCATGGGTTGTGTACACATTATCACACATGACATGAATGGCAGGTTCAATGATTCATTTTGCTTCATGAATGATTCATTTTGTTTCTAATCAAAGAGTCTTGATATTTACTACTATGAGAAACATATCAAACATTTTATATTGATTTTTACCGCAAGGGTTGGAAGATTATAGGTTTGAGACAAGTTTGATGGTCTTTTGCACCCTGATTTTAGAAGGTCGGTACTCTAAGTTTTTTGATAAAATGAAATTTTTATAATAAAATGAACTCTTTACCATCACAAATTATATGATGTGCAATAAACTTTGGGTCTGTCATACGTGATAAAAATTTCCAAAACTATAGTGCAACAAGAGGGGTTCAACAATCACACAAAATACATTTTACTTTTTTGTGATCTGAAATTTTATAAATTGAATCCAAGACGGTGAACTTAAATTTTACTATATTTCTTTAGTTGTATACACAATTTTTTTTAATAACTTACTAATCGCCCAAACTGGCCGCCGTCCTACAAAATTTGCTTCAGATAGCATAACTTTTTTTTTTTTAATCAAGTGTGGGATTTGAAATAATTATATTTCCACAAAAATTCTAAGAGTACCCATCTATAGTAAAAACCTCAAAGATAATTGTCAAAAATGGACACCATAGGAACTTGTTTGGGTTCTTTAAATGCCCATTTTGGGACATTTGATCGTGTAGGGCTAAATGTACAGCTGAACACATTAACGCTTGAGTTGACTACAAGGCTTGGGAGAATCTACAAGCATAGTTATAAATTATGTAGAATATCATCTATACAACGGATACATTTCATTGCGAACCCACTTCACAGAAACCATCCTCGCTCGCCAATGCATGCATCCATTGGATATCATGGAGATACGTTGAAAAGCTCTCGTGGAGCTCGAAGTGCATTCTAAAGACCGCAATAATAACGACCAATCATGGAGAAAGTTACAACACCCACAACACCAAGTCATAGTTTGGCCACTCATTTTGACGGACGGTCATTGACTTGGGCATAGTGTGAAGCGGCCCTTAGTGTAGAAAAGTGTTTACCCTTGAGAGGGGGGAGTAGTTCTATTACACTAGCCTATGCCCCATGGCCATACGCTTAGTGAAGAGAATGAACAAACACTATATTCACGCCGCCCTCTTAACGTGCTCCAAGTTACTGTGAATTCTAGTCCTCTTTATAATTGCTTTCCTGTCTGCTCAACCGGGTTTGTGTGCCAATCTCACCATTCGTTCAAGCAGTTTGGGACTAACAAGCGTTTGAGGCAGAGATGAAACACTACAGACGCACCATTATGTGCTGATTTACTACTGAAAGTAAAGCACATGTGACAGATCAAAAAAAGAGAGACCACAAACGCCTGCAGGAATCATGAGGAATCATCTATCACCTGGAAGAGCTTGAATGTGAAAACCAAGCTTTACAGCTTTCAACGTGCACTTCATGATACTGTCACATGGAATAGTGAACTCCTAGTCCTTTCTATGATTGCTTTCCTGTTTGCTCAACCGGGTTAGTTTGCAAATTAATGGGGCAAACAATCGTTTCAGGCAGGAGAAAAACACTACAGGAGCACCATTATGGACTGATTTACTAGTGAAAGTAAAGCACATGTGACAGATCAAGAGAAGAGAGATCACAAACGCCTGCAGGAATCATGAAGAATCATCCATCACCTGGAAGAGCTTGAATGTGAAAATCAAGCTTTACAGCTTTCGACGTGCACTTGGTATTATACTGTCACATGGAAGAGTGAAATCTATTCCTGTTTGCTCAACCGGGTTAGTTTGCCGGTCTTTTCAGGCAGGGGTGGCACTACAGACGCACCATTATGTGCTAGTAAAGCACATGTGACAGATGAGTAGAAAAACCGGAAAGTGAGATCATGAGGAGAAGAGGTGGAAGAGGTTGATGAAGATGAGAAGGTTAGTCGTCGCACTGGCCTGGCACGAAGCCGATTTGGTTGTGGACGTTGTCGTAGATGACGCGGTAGCCCTGTTGTTGGATGTTGCCGATGATGGAGGGGCCGGTGGTGCCGGCGAAGGCCAAGCAGTAGGTGTTGGAGTCGTCGACGGAGATGAGGTAGTTTTTGGCCGGGAGGCGGAGGTCGGTGTTGCCCTGGAAGTGCAGGGTGACGGTGGGCACGTCGACGGAGGCGCGGCCGGAGAGGTCGAAGCAGGTGTCGAAGAGGGAGAACCCCGCGGTGGCGGCCAAGCTCTGGGTGCCGGTGCGGAACGCGTCCCGGAGCGAAGTGTACGCAGAGTTCTTGAGGCGCGTGACGGACGTGCCCGAGTCGATGATCACGCCGCCGTTGCCGCTCGAGTCGAGCTCGAAGGCGGTCGTGGGGATGGTGAGGCGCACGCCGCCCACGCTGATCCCGGTCACCGTGAGGTAGTAGAACGTGCCGGACGTCTTGGAGTTGCTCGCCTGCGGCGTGAAGCGCGCTCCGGAGGACGGAACCGCAGCATCCCCGAACACCAGCGTGGACCGCTCCGACGCGTCCGTGTCGCGCTTCGGCAGACAGTAGGAGAAGCGGCCGCCGATCTCGGGATCCAACTGGTTCGGGAACGACAACGGCCCCTGTCCCAGCCCCAGCAGCCCTGCCGCCCCGCGAAAGTAACCTTCGTTGTCGTGGCCGCAACCGAGCGGAATCTCGTCCAACACAACATTGCCTCCCCCCGACGCCGATTTAAACGTCACAGCGTCGGTAGCGAATTCTCCCGTCGTGAATGATCCGTCGCCGTAGTCCACCTGCAATGCGTCAAGTCAGACACTCCGTAGCTTAAATAAAAAAGCTAGCTAGCAATCCAAGGGCAAGAACCTAACCTGGTAGAGGCACTTGTTCGCCTGGCATCCATTGACGTCCAACTTCTGGCACATCATGTTGCTGCACTGCAGGCTCGAGTAAGTGGATGATTTGGACGGGTCGAACACGGGGTCGTTTTGATGGTAGCAGTTGGTGCAGGGGGCGCATTGCAGCCACAGGATGTCGCTTCCGGTGTCCAGCACGAGGTACATGCTTCGCGCTGGTGTGCCCACTGAGACGCGGGTGAAATACTCTCCGCTACCCATGCTAAAGCCGGACACGACGGGCCCCTTGAAGTCCTTGGCTGACACCTTCGTCTGGTTGTTGCTCCTGCTTGTCGACGACGACGATGTCAATCGGTTGATTTGGCTGTGTATGGAAGTCACACGCACTTCGTCCCTCATGATCGTTTCATGTACACGCTCCACACGAGTTCTGTTGCGAGCCCGGAATGGTGAAGACGGCGCGTTTCTACATCACGATACATCCTGTTAGTAATTCTCAACAGACCATGTGAAGGGCATCATACATTATTTGTGCCCATCACCACCAGGAAACGAATCACACTTTTTTAATGAGCATCCATCAGATGTCTATAGAGAAATTCCATAGCTCAAATGTGAAGTACACGGTTCTGTATCCGTAAAATCCTGCTCACGCTGCCCATCTACTAACACAGAGACTACAATATTTTACACAGCCAACACAGAAGAATGATTTGATCACCTGTGTATGATGTCCCCACGTAGCGCTCGCGCCTCATGAGCAGTTTGGAACGTCTCAGCATACAGTACTGGCTTGGTCGACCTGACGTCTAAGCGCCGCGTCGAACGCGAGTCTGCTTTCTCCAGCTCCAGAGTGTTGCGCTTGATGGTATGCGGAGCTCGCTGAAGCTCTCTAGCTGCCGCCGCATCGGTAACAAGCAGGAGCAGCAACAGGGGAAGAGAAGAGCTCCACATCCTCCTCAATGCCATTGCTTCCAGAGTGCTTGCAGCTCCTAAAACCCTCTCACGACGACGTCCAAGGATCATTCAAGTCCATGCCTTGGACCAGCGCCTATCTTGCATTGACCGTGAGTGAGTCCACAGTCGTGCGACTTAATCTAGGAGCAACGAGCTGGCTACTTAATAAAACGATAGCGCAATTCCCTGTGCAGCACCCTGACAGCAGCAGGGCTCCTTTTCTCAGGGCATTAAGTAGCTGTCTCGGAGACAGCGACCAATCTCTCCTTGATAACGTCACGTTCGGACTCCTCACACGCTTCAACCCTTGGATGAACCAGCTCCTCAGCAGACTCAAACGGACATGGCGTTTCACACAAATCGATGCTCTCCTTCTTCACCTGCTGCAATGTCAACGTGAAGAGTACTACAAATCATCAACATCCAAAACTCAAGGAGTCTGATCAAGTCTCTGCACCGGCCCGCACTAGCTAGACGACCTTGACGTCACAAAACACACAAACTGTTGAACTCAGATACTGCACATGAGCTTTCATACAACACTCGCCACTCCCCCATTTCCAACTCACCTGCTTCCTCTGCCACAAAAGCAACAACACCTCCGATTCAGAGACAGCATCGACAGGGTTTCTAGTGAGGTAAAATCCTCAACGTCCCTCAAACAGAAACAGTGTCCTCACACACAGACTCACCCTCACACATACCTTGCACTACCAAGTAACTCCACTCAGTTCATTTGACCATTTTTTTCCGGATGTTAACATGGTCATGTCAGTGGTCATGATGAAGAAGAAAGGTTTCAGTTGCAGGTGCTACACTAAATATCACATTTAGTGTATGTCACACTAAGGTATTTATAAATGCTGTAACTTTTTACTCTTGATGAATATTTTTACTAAGAGCACCACTATCTATACTACTCAAAGAGATGCATCATTATAGACATAGTCGATAATAATATTCATCGAGAGTAAAAAGTTATAGCGTTGATAAATCAATTAGTGTGACATACACTAAATGAGATCTTTAGTGTAGCTTGCTCGCAGTTATCGATGAGGTCCTTGGAATTGAAGCCCTGTGGAGGTGAGACAATAAAGGCGGTGAAGGGTGTGAGGTGAGGACTAGGAGTGATGGAGAGATGGTTGTCAGTGAATGGGTGAGGATGCAGGCCAATATTGAATGAAGACCTGCTCAACTCAGCAGCTGTGTGTGTGTCTCTCCGTCTGGAGCAGTACTTGCGCATGCCATCAATTACACCCTGATTGTCTCTTTACACTTATTTCTAAAGTTAACCCTTTAAGGACGAGAGGCCCATAGGTGGTCACTTTTGGAGTAAGGTAAGGCCCCCTAAAACTGATAAGTTAAGGAATGTCCATACATGGAGAGAGGAGATAATTATACTATGTCCACACATGGAGAGAGGAGATAATTATACTATGTCCATACATGGAGAGAGGAGATAATTATACTATGTCCATACATGGAGAGAGGAGATAATTAACCTATTATTTTTCAGTGATAGCCAATAGAATTATAATTCCAACCCAAGTGATTTCATGTTTATTCAATGAAAACTGAATTAGTTATGAATTTTCAAACTGTGCACCCATGTTTAGTGGGTGGCCAGCAGTAGGTATCCCCATAACCAACGACCAAAAGTAAGGGTCTTGACTAATAGCAAACCTCCATTTGGAGCGTAGTTGGTGGTAATGGGATGAAAGAGGGTTGAATATACCCCAATTTTATAGGCGTTGGCTATGGGGACGCTTACCTTACTTGCGCATGCCATCAATTACACCCTGATTGTCTCTTTACACTTATTTCTAAAGCTAACCCTTTAAGGACAAGAGGCCCATAGGTGGTCACTTTTGGAGTAATTTGCAAATTCGTGAACCGATACATCATCTCTATTTGATCTGCGGCCTAGTTTAAGTTCCTTGGAGTGAATGCGGTAAGGATGTGCGCCGGAGTCTAACGAGTGATCAAATAGTGAGGTTTGTAGTGACCAATTGCAATGAAATGTACCCATTGTGTAGATGATGCAGTGATTAGTCGTGATGGAATGTACCCACTCGTGGCATCTCCTAAGCCTGGTCTAAGGTGTCGTTTGTAAAGGGTTAAATAACATCCCGGGCCTCTTTAGGTTCATGATATTACTCCTTCTTCAGTTTTAACCATGTAAGGCCGATGAGCTATTCTGGTCAGAGAGAATCTACAATATTTCTAGACCACGCAGAATGGCATCTACGCGTTGGGTACATTTCACCACAGAAATCTACGATTCCGCTTCATGGAAATCACTGTAACTTGTTGATGCTTGCACCGATTGTTGTGGCGATGGTCTCAATAGATGCCCATCTTCCTCCATCTCTAAGCCATGGTGTATTTTTTCCTTCGAGGTGGCCTCTAGCACTTGCTACAAAGGTTTTTGTGCCAAAACGACCCATGTTTGCTCTTAGGCCTTAAAGGATGAAAGCCCACTTGGACAAGGCAAGGTCAATTTTGGTGCTCTTGCTAATTTGACTCTTTCCACAATTGGTTGTTAGCTCTCTTGTCTTCAAATGGATTTAGAGCTATTTGATCTCTCTGATCTTCAATCAATGCGGGCATTGGCAAACTACAATGATTTCCGTGGAGTGGGATTACGATGAAGTGTACCCACTGTGTGAATGATGTTCCGCATAATTTGTTACACTCATAGATTCTTTCAAGGCCCCGTGGTCCACTTGGGCCTTTTTCGCTAAATACCATCAAGTCTTACACTCCTGAGCTACATTTTGTCATGTCCTCAACTCACCTTATGAAAGTGGAGAACAAAAGAGAGTTCATTACAAAAATTAAGAGCTATTTGGAGGTGGTATTATAGAGGTACATTGAATCAAGAGGTCAAATCTCAAGATATCTTTGCCACACTTTGTTAACCCTCGAAGGCCTACAAGCTCATGAGGCTTGGGAGAATCTACAAGCCCAGTAGACCAAGCGGAACATCATCCACATAAAGGGTTGATTTCTTTGCAACCACACTTCACGGAAAACGTTGTAGTTTGCAAAAGCGTGAATCAATTTTGGTGGTGCCCATCGTGGTAGATGCTCATTTTGCTCCACCTCAAATTTACCTCAAATTTTCCTCAGAGGTGACTTGTACCAAGCGTTAACACACCCAGATGACCCGAAAATGAACGTTAGGCCTTGTAAGGTTAATGCGGAGTTGTAACAGTATCATTTTGATGGGATGAATCGTGGGAATAGTAGTGGGTGTGGTGTGCATTTTGTACCATGTGAGAGTGTAGGTGGAGACCCAGTCTAGGCAAAGAGATGGAGGTTTTCAGAAAGCAGCAAGGGCCATGTGTGTCCATGTGTGTCCATGTGTGTACTGTAGTACCTTCCAACCTGTGTGTGTGTGTGAGAAGGAGAGAGGTGATCTGCATGTGTGGGCTTGAGTTCCACAAATGGCCTATGATGTTTAGAGTTCCATAACGGACAAGTTAAGCAATGTGCATATATGGAGAGAAGAAATAATAATTCACCTATTCTTAGTGATAGCCAGTAAAATTGCAATTTAAACCCAAAAGATTTCATATTTTTCTTATGAAACGTGAACTAGTTCTGAATTTTCGAAGTTATAGTTTATGGTTATGAATTTGTGTGTATATATCTTTTATTTTTATTTCTATTTCTATTTCTATTTTTATTTTTATTTTTTCTGTTACTACTGTTGAAAACACGCAATTAAGCAATTATGTCCTTGGCTAAGTGAAATTAATTGGTAGCTCAATGTATCAATTTTTTGCACAAAATAGACAAAATATATCAAAACTGGCAAGATAATACCAAAACTGGCTTCCTTAACTCCAACTGTATGATGGAAGAATACATGTGCCTCCTTATTACACAATTTATTACAAGATTGACCTCATTATTATTATCACAAATAACACAACATTGTTTTAAGAAGGTAAGGTGAAAAGAAATCCACAAGACTATTATCATTATATAATTTATTATAAAACCAATTCAGAAAACCAAAATCAACGTCATAGGAACTATCCTGTCTGCCAAAATTTTCTAAGATGAGTTTTTTTTTCCGAACAATTTAATATATTTAGCAATTCAAAGGTTTAAAATTTGATAAGAATAATCTCATATCCAGAGTAGTATATTTTCAATAGAAGAGGTGAATAGCTATGATTTTAGCGAGATTGGCATTTTGGGAATCATTTTCCAAAGTTGTACCCACTACACTAAATTTTATGTTTAGTGTCATGCACAATAAATGACTTGTAAATGCTATGAGGAGTTTCATTGCGTTGGGAGCTTTAGTTCATAATTATAATCAACTAAACAAGTGATAGAGAAAGACGATAAAAGGAAATCATGATAGGCAATTGCAAATTTGTGAATTGAATGGATTTTATATTTGATTCATGAAAATATTTTTGATGGTTGTATTATAGTGTACTATGTATCAAGACCACATTCATTTATCATTCATACGGTTTGGAATTTTTGAATTAAATATAAACTTGATAATATGCTTTTTTATTTCAAATTAAGTTTTATACGTTTATAAATACTGAGAATTATTTTGCAAAAAGTCATTATTGTATGATAAAATTTCTAATTATAAACGCTAATAATTATTTATGATGTTTTTATAATTATTCAATTTATAACTAAAATATTATTGAAAAAATCTTAATATTATTGTCAATATTTAATTTTTTAATTTTTCTTTAAACAATAGATCAATATAGAAAATTTATATATATCATATATATTTACTAAAAGTAAATGGAATCATACATGTATAAATGGTGACCACTAGTGGCACCTTCTGACGTTTAATGTTAATACCACCTAGGCCCAATGAGGGCCATTTTCAAATCCTTCAAAGCAACAAGTTATAGTAATAACTATAAATAAAAACAAAAATTGAGAAAAATAAATATAGTTTGTATTAGATGCCATCATGAATATAATCAACAACATAGATGATGCTAGTCTTGTGCAATGAATGATCATTCAATTGAAATTTAGAAATAGTTTGATCAATTGAACCTCTTTATTATAATTTCTAAAACAAGAGCATTGTGCAATTTCTATATTCTATAAGTCCATACCATCTATAAACTTTGGTAATAGCATTAAAAGGGTGTTTATAAGAAACATATTTCTTTTAGAGAACTTGCCACAAAAAGGGATCCAAATATATAAATTCTCAATCCTCAAAGGACATTTGTTACTTGTGGGATACATTTGAGTTTCAATTTGCTTACTAAAAATCTAATTTTGAAAATAAAAAATAAAGTTATTTTCCTAATAACAGGCATACGAGTTATCTTTGGTGGGGGTATTTTTTTGAGACTTGTAGGGAAAAAATAATGGTGCCTTAGACATCAAAAGTTGGACTTTGAGTTAGTTGGGTAGGGTATTGTAGAGCTGAATAGAACAGTTTTTTGAGGCGGGTAGTAGTGAAAGAAAAGTTTTGGTAGCCCTCATTGTTATTTGCTTAAAAGTATATGGAAATCACGGATTTTTTTCTTCTTCATATTTTACCCCTTAACAGATTATGAAGGAGGCATGATGATTTCATTTACCATTTGGATTTTAGATCCAAATATATATATATATATATATATATATTATTTTTTAATTTTTTAAATTTTTTTTTTGCCATGCTAAGGAAATGGCCATGTTTTATATCCCTAGTCATTGTAGACCTTTTTTCTTATTCTAAATCCCTCCTTTACTTGTGATTATTTGCGTGCAATGTCTTAACATAAGGGAAAACATGGTTTTATAGAATATATGCAATGTGTTGCAGAATAATATGGCATTATGTTTTAGTCAAAGCATGGAGACCTTATCCGCGTAGGGAAGAGAAAACAATGTTGCACCCTTCAAATGCATAGACCTTACAACCCACGCGATCAAAATTTACCATTTCTAAAGTATTTTCTTATAATACTAAAGTTCAAGATCCCATGGTTGAAAATAATAAAGAGTTATATATTATATTGGTCTCAAAATATCTCATCTAGGTGAAACATAACACCTAGATGTTAATCCTTAAACAACAAAATGTGCTAGTAGTGACCACAATAATCTACATGACATGTGGTGTTGTATCTGAGTTCAAATTGATTGAAATGACCTCCAAATGAAAGAGGATAGTGGAACAATCTTCAATCCAAAGGTGTAACTCTTGCTAAACTTCAATACATTTTTTAATATTCTACAGAGTAAAGTGCATGTATACACGGTTCCCAAATGACATTTAACTCAAGAGGGCGTAAAAATTGGCAGCAGAGTAGACACTATCCCTGGAATTGCAAAAATCCAATTTGAATGTCACCCCGCTGTATATTTGTGCAACCCAAATATAAACTCTGTTGCTTTTGAGATCACTTCAGAATTCTACATTTTAGATTCTAGTACTGGAATTTAAAAGATTTCCTCTAGTCACAAGCCTCCCCAATTATATGATATTCAAGGGCTTGAGCATACTAAAATCTATGAACTCGTGCTATAGTATATCAACTGATGATCCAAAGGAAGACCATAAGTACCCAAAGTGCTGAACATCTCTGAAATCATTGGAGTAACTATTTGCTTGGTGGACAGAAGAAGAAGAACGCCGGCTCTCGACAAGGGAACCGGCGTGAATAAAGTGTATGTTCGTTCCATTGCTAAGACCATGCCCACCGGACAAGGAACTAGCGAACTAGAACTACTTCCCCCTTTCGAGGGTAGACACTATTTATCTATTTTGTTTTGAATTGTTTCCGGGGAGAATCTATCGTTGCAATATGTAAATTCGATGAATTGAATGGTGTAGTCTTGGTTGATGTTCTCGGGTGGTGGGTCGTTGTATGGTAAACCTTTGACACAAAGAATGTCCGGTTTGAGCCTAGCGTTGCAATGACATCTTTGGGTCATACATGAGCATGGAAGTAGCCATGGTGGGACCGTGTTTTCTTGTGGATTGCTATTAAAAGTGCCGGCGTTCATAAGTATGAAACATCTCGATTTATTGTAGGAGGTGATTAGTTTTCGGATTTCCCATACCGCTTTGTTATGTCTTTTAACAATTAGGGAGTGTATGTGGTGGTTTTGGCATTTGAGTAGCACATGAAGCCATGTGTCGGGGTCCGTTGAGGGGCATATGGGGCATGTTATGGATGGGAATCTTTCTATTCCAAAGAAGAGTTGTTTGCGAGCGTTTCCCATGTACTGACCCGTACGAAATTTGATGAGGCACGTTATTTGTGAGTCTGAGATGATGGGGTTTTTCCAAAAGTTTGTAGAGAGTTCATTGTCTATGTCGTTATTGTTAGTCCATTTTTCTATGTTAGGAATATTTTCTGAGATTGTATCCAGGTTGTTGTAGAGGTCTTGTTTTTTGAGATATTTGCCTAAAAATCTAATTGGGCCTTTGTCGGGGGTATCTTCTTTGGAAGGCCAATCTTCTTTTTGAAAGTAGTATGGGGTGGCATGAGCATGTTCGTGAGGGTCTTTGGCGTTTTTGTGTGTTTTTTCTCGGCCTTCTTTTGCAAGTTTGTCTGCTTGTTCGTTGCCATCAATGTTGGCATGGGCTCTGACTTTGTGAAGGGTTGTGATTTGTGTACGTTTTTGTAACATTTGTACCATTGATGTTAGTATGGTTTGGTCGGGGTGACTGTTGTGAAGGGTTGGGTGTGTTATTTGAATGTTTAGTAGGTAGAGTGCATTTATACAATCGGTGAATATATGTGCAGGTTCATTTTTGTATTTTGTTGTGATGATTTGTAGTGTTTTGTGAATGGCCATGAGTTCTGCTCTGAGGATATTTTGTAGTCCATGGAGTCTTTTGGCTAGTTTAATTTCTTTGGTAGAATTATATATGCCATAGCCAGCTTTTTCTCTTCGCCAAGAGCCCGGGCTAATTTGTTCCGGAGGTTTAAAGGAGCCGTCGGTGTAATAACTCTATGCGGGGTTAAATTTTGGTGTGGTATGAGTTGGGTAGTCTGGGAGAGGGGGGGGGGTATGACGGAGTAGTTTAATGTGTTGTTGTCATAGTTTAATTTTGACCATTTTTTACTTTTGTTTACGGGGGTTTGTATGGGTGTTGGTGGGGCCGGTTTTGTGTATGGTCGTTGTATGTCTAGATTGTCTGTTATGGAGGTAAGTTCCGCAAGTTGTTCTAGGGAGCCCAGGTTTTGATTTTGATGATGGACGCATAGTATTTGTAATGTAGATGGCTCTATTCGGGGTTTTTTTAGCTCGGGTGGGATATTAGGTTCTTCGTATGGTATTGTGTCTGCTTCGAATAATGCAATGATGTGGGAATCTGGGAATGGGTTTGAATGTTGGTTGTTGTTTTGGTACCAATTGTTGTTCGGTGTGACGATGATTGTTTTTGTGTTATTTGGATCGTGTTTGGCGGCAAGTCTAGCCCAATGTATGGCTTGTTCTATGTCTTTCTCGTTGTGGGAGTGAGCTATTCCATTTCCGATCCATTTGTGTTCAAAGGCCTTGCCTAGGGATCCAAATATTTTGTCTCTTTCGTACGGTGAGTAGAATTTATTTAGTTTGGTAGGACATGTGATCGGGGAGGAAAAGTATGAGTGTTAGATGTTAAAGGATGATATTAGTGAGTCTAAAATGGGGGTGGGTATTGTGTATTGCGCATTTTTGAGGGGGTCAATTTTTGGTATTCGATATTTATATCTTTGGTAAAGCCATATTAGTTCGGTTTCAAAGGGTTGGGTTGTTGGTTCAATGTTTGTAGGGGATTGTAATTTTGTATGATATTGGTTCTATAACCATTGGAGCCGGGTAATGGGTATGGTGTGTAAATGTCGGCCGTTTTCTTCGTATAGATGTGCTTGATTGTTATCTATTTGAATTGTGTTTGAGGATGTAAGGATATCATTTTCGGGGTTGCATTCTGTTGTGTAGATGTTTAAGAGTGGGATAATTATGGGTGGCGTTACGGACCTTGAGTCTGAGGATTGTTCTTGTGGATGGTGGGCAAGGATGATATCTGAGTATATTTTGTTTTGGATCTTTTGGTAGTATTGTTTTAATTTTTCAGTGTTATGTGTGGAGGTATTGGTGTCATGCCGTGGAAAAAGGTCTCTTTGGGGGAGCCATTTATTGTATGTATTATCATTGTGTTGCCATTGGCATAGGTATTTTGTGTAGGTATTTTGTATGTTATTTGTGTCTGTGTGTTGGATATGTTTATGGTTTATGATATTATTAATGGGGTATGTGGTAGGGTTTTTGGGGATGTATGTTGGGGGGCGGGGGTGGTATGTATGTGGAGGGTTAGGGGGATTGGTTGGTGTGGGAATATTTCTTGGGATGATATTATTGTTGAGGGTTGTCGTGTAAAGAAAGATCGATAACTACAACAGATCGAGAGTCCTAACCAACATCAAATAAACGAAAAACATACACTTAAACAAGTATACGTAATACACCCTCACGGAATCACATGTGTTTTTCCACAAGAAGTCAAGCGACACGCACTCCACAAGGGGAGAATCAACGAGTGCAACTAAAGTAGAGAATGCGGAGCTTTCACCAATGATAAACCATCACTTACAAGCAAAGAACTCACTAATCACTCTCTAACCTTACTCACAAAGCTTGACTTGACAAAGACGTCAAGTCAAGGACGTGTGCGGCGCTATACGCACACGCAAACAATTCTAAGTGGATGAAAATCATCCACGGATGAAAACAGTGGGCCGCCGTTCGTCCCAAAACACACGTAGATTAGTAACAAACTAATCTACGCTAAAATCTACGATACGGAGAGACCCTCGACGCCACGTCCCGTGACAGCTGTCGTGTAAAGAAAGATCGATAACCACAACAGATTGAGAGTCCTAACCAACATCAAATAAACAAAAAACATACACTTAAACAAGTATACGTAATACACCCTCAAGTGCCCCCTCTAGCGGATAAAGAGACCCTCTATCCAGCTAGGACCAAACAACACTAATAAGACTAAATGCCACGGTGATGTCGCTGCAACAACTGTACGCATCCAACCAAAGATGTCGCCGTCGTCGAATCAATAAGCATATGAAGAAGTAACAAAGAGATGGTAGGCCGGGTGCAATGTGAGCCCCATCTTTAATCGCCTTAGGCAATTTTGTTGCCAATCCCTTGGTCAATCTCCACATTGCCTATCCCTGAACCGAAACTAGGAACTCAAACTGGATGGCAACGCACCACACAATGACAAGTCTATGAGGAATTCAAGCCGTTTCATCGGGTGAAACGTGACTCAAAGACCTCCGACTACGAAGACAAGTCTAATCCCCGAACGGTAGAGTAGAGAGAGGCGGCGTCCAGCAAGCCATATGCCAACCACGCTGGCAATGGTCACAAAGCAACATAGTAGCCACACCCTTCTTCTCACCACACACAAAACAAGGAAGACCCTGTGGCACAACGGCCAACTCAGGATGCACGGAGCCATCAATGGGCAAATGACAGGGTGCGCAGTTTTTGGAGTGCTCACGACACTCCCGGCCATCTTTGCCTTCCAGCAACAAGATGCCACTAGGCAACACATCCTTCACACGAAGAATGGTGCGCCCAGCCTTGATGTCCAACGTCGTAGGTGCCTCACGCTGCAAATAAACGTAATCTCCAGTGGAGGAACGCCGCAACTGAGGTCGATAAGCGCCGCTGCAAATGCGAGCGTACCGTAATGTGTCGCGGTGTTGAGCGATGGATAAATTCTCCATGGCCATTGGCATGGCCCGCTTGAAGAACTCCGCTCGGTCACGCAGACAATGGATCCAGACCTCTGGATCATCCAAGTCCACAACTAGGGCCAACTTCTCCCGTACAGAACTGAGTAGAATCGGCTCCCGTCCGTACAACAAGTGATACGGACTGAAAGTGGCCAAAGAAGCCTGCCGGCTAAACCAGTATCCCATAGCGATCCATGGTTTCATCAGATCCCAATCACGGTGGCCACCCTGAAGTAATCCATACTTCCGTAGTCCACGCTTGACGGTCTGAACCACACGCTCCGCCAAACCGTCCGCTTCCGGATGATCCCTAGAAGTGGTACGATGGTCAATCAAAGCCTTGGTGCACAAAGCCTTGAAAGCACCAAGGAACTCACGCCCTTGGTCAGTCAACACCTCAGCTGGGGCTCCAAAACGAGCGAGCACCCGGTCAAGGAATGCCATGGCCGCCAACTCCGAGGAGTTCTGTGGTAATGCCACAAGCTCAATCCACTTGCTGAAGTGCTCCACCATGACCAACACGTACTTGGCTCCATGTGGGGTGACTACAAGTGGCCCGGCAAAATCCAGAGACCAACGGTAGCCCAAACCCATGATGGGCAAAGGCTGCAACTGTGGTGACAAGGTGTTGAAGCTGGATCTGACCCGATCACAGACTTCACACCGTGAAACGTACGTGGCGACCTGCTGATACATGCCGGTCCACCAATATTGGCTACGCAACATTGAATGAGTCCGCCGTACGCCAAAATCACCAAGGTCTTCGTGTACCTGCCGTACCAACGAAGCCCTCTGATCCGGTCTGGGAACTATGCGCCTAGTTCCATCCGGCCACAACCGAAATAGAAGGCCGTTCTCCCAACGGAACCTCGCTATCCGGTGTCCAACTCGATCGCGCTCCATGGCCGAAAGAGCGGGCGGAAGTGTGCCATGTTGCAGCTTATGCAAGACTGGAATGTCTTCCCACACGTCGCTAACAACCTGGGCCTTGTCTGGTTCCTCATCCGCTGCCATATCAGGCAACGTCGATGTGGATCCAGACATCACTGTGAGGTAGGCTGCTGCATGCCACCCCGGGACAGACTCCCTGTCACAATCCCCATGCCACCTGGCACCAGTCAAATCCTCCTCCGATGGACTTGGATTGCGAGATAGACTATCCGCATCCAAGTTCGTGATGCCCGCCCGGTGTACAACCTCAAAATCATACTCCTGGAGTAACAAAGCCCACCTGGCAAGCTTGCCAGTAAGCTTGTCAGACTCCATGAGCCACTTCAAAGGCTGGTGGTCGGTCACCAAAGTAAAACGTTGCCCATATAAGTAGGGTCTAAAATGAGCTATGGCCCAAACCGCGGCCAAGGCCTCCCCCTCATAGGACGAATAGTTGGACTCCGCGTTGTTGTTGCTCCTAGAAGCAAACGCTACAAGGTACTCCCGTCCCTCATCATCCTTTTGAGTCAACACGGCTCCCAATCCTACTGCACTCCAATCTGTGTGCAAGTGGAAAGGCCGTGTAGCATCTGGACGCCGCAGTACAGGCGCTGAACCGAGCTTCAGCTTCAAAGTAGCAAACGCCTGTTGTTGCTCCCGTCCCCAAGTCCATGGCTGATCCTTCCCCGTGAGAATAGTCAAAGGCTTGGCAATCAAGCTAAAGTTCTTGACAAACCGGCGATAGTAATTCGCCAAGCCAAGAAAACTCGAAGCCGTGACACGTCGATTCGAGCTGGAATCTTCTGCAACGCATCAACCTTGGCCTGTTGTACGCCAAGACCCCCTGGAACAATCATATGCCCCAAATATGGCAACCGGTCGTGAAAGAACTTGCACTTGCCATGGTGCAAGCGCAATCCCCACTGTCGTAACCTCTCAAAACACCGCCTGAAGATGCCTCACATGCTCCTGTGGGCTGCTACTAAAAATGATAACATCATCAATGTAGCATCGGGCAAACGGTAAACCGGTCAACACCCGGTCCATCACCCTCTGAAACTCAGCGGGTGCGTTCTTGAGGCCAAATGGAAGAAACTTCCAATGGTAGAGCTGATCTCTCCTATCCAGATCAACTCCCCAGAACGCGGTCTTCACCCGGTCGTCCATCATCAATGGTAACTGGTGGTAACCAGACCGCAAATCCAGAGTACTAAATACTCTGGCGTGTCCCACCGCATCAAACAACTCCTCTGGCGTGGGCATGGGATACCGATCCGACTTGGTCTTACGATTGACCGGCCTATAATCCCCACACATCCGCTTCTCCGTCCAGTTGCCAAAGATGTCCTTCTTCGTTGGCATCACCGTGGCACAAGCGTACTCGCCGTTGAAGAGCTCAATCAAGCTGGCGTCCAACAACTCCTGACAACGAGTTTGAACCCCAACTTTCTCAGAGAGACTGAGCTTGTACGGTCGTTGGAAGATCGGGTGGTCGTCCTCCAATTGAATGTGAATCGGTTTGCCTCTGTAGCCCTCCAAATCATGGAGACTACAAGCAAAACAACCACGATACGAACGTATAAACGCTCGTACCCTTCGTGCCTCGGCACCGGTAAGATGTAGCCCCAAATCCAAAGGCCAATCATCAAACTCCGTGGTCTCCTTCTCCACCATAGAAGACTCACCGCGTACCGGCACGGCCGGTGATTGCTACTTGGTAGCACAGAGGGCATTAATGCCCCTACACCCCTCACTCACAGGATCTACAGAAAATCCCGTGTCGTGATGATAAAACTGGGAAAAGATATCCCGAGCATCCTCACGGCCAAAGTCCTCTGCCAAGGCTGCAAAGTCACGCTGAGCACGAAGCTCCTCAGTTGCATGCCTCTTCAAACGAAAAAGCAACTCCGCTTCCTCGATCTCTGTGAGATGTGGCACCGCAGCCCCCTGACCATCAAAGTCTGCCCCCAACACGCGTGGATGGTCATTGGAACGGCGTTGAGCGGCGAAACAGAGGCCACATATCCAAACAAGGGTGTTGAGGTCAATGGCTTGACCCAACAAATAACGGCGTTGGCCCTCAGAGGTATCCGGTACGGCGGTGGTGCCTGTCAAAAAGCCCATCGCCCGCTCCCTCTCATCGGCAGAAGGCTCCTCGAAAGTTTGGGAAGAAGAATCCCAAACCATGCCCGGACCGCGTGACCTGAAGGCAAAAGAGCCTGGATAGCACATCAAAGTGGGAAATGCCCCCCGAGTGAAACCAACGCGGTTGACCACCGCCAATGGTGGCTCATCATCTTTCGTAACCTCCGTGGAAACACGGTGGGCGTCTAAAATGTCATCGACCTCACGGCGCACGGGCCGTTGCACTTGAGCAAGTGCAGAAGTGAGCGTCGTGGATGATGCCATGTTGGTCCAAATCCAACGTGGCCGATGGGCGTAAGATCCCAACGCTGCGTCATCAACAAACGTAGGAGGACCAAGAAGGTGATGGATGTACGCCCCATCCTCACGCACTTTCGTCCGTGTATCCCCCAATGGGGGTACATTCTCAAAAATGTACCTCGGTGGTGTCGATTGGTGGGTAATCCACCACTGGACGAGCCTGAGCAAATCCGCAAAGAGACCCGACCGTGGATCATCCAAGCCACGTCCACTTCCCGCCCGTGAATGGCCTTGGCAAGGCCATCCGGCAATCACCAAGTCCACGTGACCTAACCGGCGAAGATCATCCTCACTGATCAACGTCACATCACGTGGCAACTTGCCAAAACACCCTCGAATCGCAGAAGATGGTAACTGCTCTGGATACAACGCCAGAAGACGCTGAATGTGATGGTGAGTGGCACGGTTGGCTGCAAAGCCACTATCCACGTGGATATACCGTCGTACCTTGAGCCCGGCCTCCAACACAGCCGCGAGCCCCGTACCGATACCGGCAAATAACTCCACAAGGGTAATACCCTCATCCGGTGGTCGCCACTAAATAGTACGAGCCAACAACGGAGTGGAAGAGTCCACTGAAGGCAGTGGAGCATCAAGAGCATCCACGATCTCTCCACTACGACAAGTGAGCTCCAAAGGTGTCCCCCACGGCGGAAGCGGATCCTTGCAATGACGGGCAGGGATCGCCAATGGTGGGTGCTCGCGTGAATCCTCCACCATAGACATAAATGCATATGTCTCCTCCAAAAGTGAAGAAGCACACGGCAAGTCTGATGCCAGAGCACTACACCCAAACATAGCGTCTGTCGTCGAAGTCACCGCGCTAGCTGCGAAGACTACGGGAATGAGCTCCTTCCAACCATCACCGGCAGACCACCCTGGCCCAATCCTGGCCTCCTCCGTCCAGTTATCCACCCCAAATCCAAGTGGATATAGTGCCTGCTGGCCCACCAAAATATCGTAGTTGGTGGCGCCAGTAACAGCACACTGAAGGGAGACATGGGAGAACAACGGACCAGATCCCACGCCAAACATCAACTGCAACGGATGTCGGGTGTAGCCCATGGCCTTCTCCGTGCCCCCAACCGATGTAACAATCGTGAATGGACAAGGCTCGAGGTCTGAAGCACCTAGACCCAAATCCTGGGCTAGCTGCTTGCCAATCATCACAGGCTGAGCTCCAGAGTCCAACATAACACGAAGGGGGGTAGCTCGAGTGGGGTTGCCGTCCGTACGACCAACCACCATGACACCGTCATCATTCACCAAACGTACCACCCCTGGACGCACACTACATCGCTCCCGTGCCGACCGAGCTGCAATGTCAGACAAATAAGCCACTCCAGAGATCAAGGCCCGATCCCCGGACGACTGCTCCATAGGTGTGGAAGTGGCATTGGCCTCAAACGCGGAAATAGCCTCCGCCGCCAACTTGGCCCGCATTGCCACCAAATCCTCCTCAGTGGGTGGAGCGGTCACTGCCTGTGACACCTCCAACGACGGAATGGGCACCTTGCCTTCCAAGATACTACCCGCCAAGTGGAATACACCGGATGGTTGAAAATCCGGTGTGAGAAAGTCCACACCAGCAAACACCGGCAATTGCAACACCTTATACGCCAAGGTGTGTGCAACATCTCCAGGACTGGAAGAAACCGGTGGGACCGGAATCGAAGTGGGAGCGGCAATAGAAGTAGCCGCATCCGCGATGCTGAACGAAAGAGGTAGCCGGGACTGACCAATGTGGTCCGGCAAACCCACATGGCGTGAACGACCGCTACTACCCGGCACAGTGGAAGAGGGTGCCACCGCCTATGTAATGGTCTGAGCACGAGTGGCAACCGCTGCCACCACCTCCCCCGAAGCGCCATACAAATAGCGATCTAAGGCTGAAGATGAGCCCTGACCCGTCACCACAGTCCGTATGTCTGCCACTTGCCCCAAAGAAGCCATCGCGCTCATCTGCTTCTTCAGCTCCGCCAATTCGGATTGAAGTGACTTCACGGCATCCGATCCAAGAAACAAAGATCCTGGGCGCTTCTCCGGGTGAAGAGAAAAGCAGTTCTCATCACTATGGCCAGACTTGCCACAGTGAGAGCATGTCACAGGCTTCTTCCCCTTGCCCCCAGTCTTCTCCGTAAGCTTAGCCGCCTCGGTCTTGGGCTTGGCCTTCCTCCCCACTGCCTCCTTCTTCTTCGGACAACTGGGGTCCCCCTTGGTGTGACCGGCCTCTCCACAAGCCCAACAATGCACAACCTTTTCAGGTTGTGCTTCTGCCAAGCTACCAGTCGCCGTAGCAAGCTTCTTGGGCTTCGGAGCATCCATGAGCGACGTGACCAAGTCTGTGGCCTCGCTGACACCCAACGCTCGGTCAAGCGCTTCCACCTCGGCGAACGCCTGAGCCAAGGTCGCATTGCCGTGGTACCGGAAGAGCAAATGCGGACTGATCAACTCTACCATCCGCTTGTCGAGCTTGGAGATAAAAATCTTCACAAGTTGGCGCTCCGTGAAGACATCACCAGCCTCCGCCGCCAACCGCGCCAACCGTGTGTACATGGTGCGTGGCGTATCTTCCTTCTCACGGCGGAAGTCCTGGATGCGGTGCATCTGATCGCGCCGAAACCCCCCGTACTCCACCTCCAGATGCGCCAGAGGATCGAAGGCTGGCGGGTTGCCAACCGCCACCAATGCCGCACGTGTGGCTACGGCCAAACGAGACATGGCCCTCATGCCAGCTCGTTCGCCCACAATGGCAACACCCTTGCCCTTGGAGTTCTCACCGAGGAAACTCTCCTCCTCCATGGGCTCCTCGGTGGAAGTCGAGAGTTGGGCAACCGCACTCTCCTTGAGTGCAGTGACCAACTCCACACGCTGGCGCCGATACTCCTCAACCGGGCGCAACTCTGCCTCGTGCTGCGTGGTCCACCTCCCATATGTCTGAAGTGCCTCCAACTCCAAATGCTGGGGCAAATGCTCGAACGCGTACCAATCGTTGAACGACGGCGTCCGCTGGCGCTTCTCCTTCATCCAAGTTTGGAATCGGAGACGCCAATCGGGTAGGGAGATGCCCCCAGCCCGTCCCGAGAACCTGTCTCGCACGACATGACGGTGATCGTCCTCCATGTCGTCAAACGTGCCCACACTCCAGACCCAAAGCCTACGGTCGGTATCCAACGCCGAAACAGGCTCAAAAGCCTCGTCGGTATCCGACCCTGGCCCAAAGTCTGTGGTGGAAGCACTCTCCGAGTGGTTTGGTGAGGGAGAGCGGTAATACCGACTCCGGGTACTCACCATAAACAAAAACCACCCCGGGATCTATCTACGGGTACTATCTAAAGAATAAGGGTACGAACGGGCAACCTGCACCTGTAAAATCACCAAGCTGTGTGGATCACCGGTCATCACCTCCGGCTATCACAGGTCCAACCACATCCCCCCACATAGAAAGGTCTTGCCGGCCATAAATCCGACTTCACCCCTACGATACCCTATCACAAACTGGAACAACAAGAAATGGGACCACCGGAAAACACCGGCAACAAGCCCGCAACACGGGGGAGGTACCGCACAAGAATCCCGAAATCAAAACCGGATCCTCTCCCCCAACAACATAAAAGCAAGAAAATGAAAGAGACAGTGCCACTGGCACACGCCTGCAGTGGATGCCTCAAAGTCGCAAAACCTCTGGTGTTTAAGCCCTTGCCGCAATTGGGCTCCGCGCCTTTACGTGCCCTCTAGCTGGCCTTCAAACTCCAACGTGTATGCCCCAAGCCCGTGGCTCATGACGCCTGTATTCTTTGCACGCTCCTCGCTGTCTTGGAAATCGTGCCACGCGTCCCGCAGCCCAAAGTCAACCCTTGCTGCGCATGAATTGCCAAAGTCCGCCCCTCAGCTCCGAATCTGCCCAGTTCCTGCTCTCCCACGTTGCCCACAACGCAGCCCTGATTTCTATCGCCCAACTCAACCCCGTAACCGTGGTCTTCCCGTGGACTCTGTTAGGCTTCGTCGAATGAAATTCTGTGGATGAGATTGGATGTGGATGATGACGCTTGGGATGGAAAATCGGCTCTTCCTCACTTCAACGCTGTTTACAGAACAACTCAAGAGCTTTGTACAGAACCTGAGCTACCTCCTTTTACTCAATACATAACTCGCACCAACGGAAATAGTGCATATAACACCCAATATTCAAAACCCATTTAGCACCCAATATTTCCTACTCTTTCACAAACTCTCTCAATGCGAAAGCGGCAAGAACTAGAATAAAATGGAGGTCTTTGTCAAGTGAATCACATGTGTTTTTCCACAAGAAGTCAAGCGACACGCACTCCATAAGGGAAGAATCAATGAGTGCAACTAAAGTAGAGAATGCGGAGCTTTCACCAATGATAAACCATCACTTACAAGCAAAGAACTCACTAATCACTCTCTAACCTTACTCACAAAGCTTGACTTGACAAAGACGTCAAGTCAAGGACGTGTGCGGCGCTATACGCACACGCAAACAATCCTAAGTGGATGAAAATCATCCACGGATGAAAACGGTGGGCCGCCGTTCGTCCCTAAACACACGTAGATTAGTAACAAACTAATCTTCGCTAAAATCTATGATACGGAGAGACCCTCGACGCCACGTCCCGTGACAGGGTGATGAATGGATCTTTAAGTGTATGAGAGTATGGGTGTATGTTGCAAGGAATATGACATATAGTGGGGCATGTTATGTGGCAAAATAGTTGTTTAGCAACACTTAGGGCACTCTTTATTAGTTTAGATGGGGTGAAGTGGTAGGTTTTGAAGTCCTCATTGTTCATGATGTGTGTACCGTTAGGTAAGGTGATTTGGTTTAGTTCAAAAATATTTTTTGAGAGGAGTTTTTGTAGAAGCTTTTGGGAGAGTTGGGCATTGAGTGTGTTATGATTTAATGTTTCTTGGCGCCATAGTATTTCTAGTGTTGTAGGATTAGTGAGGAAGTTCGGGAGCGTACTTTTAAGGTGGGCTTTAGCTATATGCTTTAATAAAAAGAATGTTCGTGTTGTTGGTGATCTTATGCAGTCACTTTTTTTAATTCTCGGTATGTTTTCAGCGCCACCATATTGGGCAAGGACATAGTGAGTTAATCCATTATATATTTTTCCAAGTCTTCCTTTATCGTTTAAAGCATTTTGCAGTTGTTCGCCTATACATCGGAGGTATGCGTTTTTTAGGGAGAAAGCTTCAAGTCCAAATAGGTTATGTGGTAGTTGGGTTATTGCATTTGACATACATTTTGGTAATCCACATATGGTTTTTTGTATGGCTATTATTTTTTTATCAAGTTTTTTGATAGCTGGCATAGAGTATGGTACACCGTAGAAACTGTATGCCACACCTGGGCATAGTACGGTATCAACCATTTTTATTTTTTGTTTCATGGTGGCTGGGCATGTTGTTAGTTCTTTGCATTGTTTGATGAGCTTTGTGGTTGTAGTGTGGATTTGGATTTTCTATTTTAGTGAGGGAACAAGATTTGTACCTAGGTATATGTATGGTTCGTTTTGGTGTAGTATAGGGATTGGTTGGTTGCGGTAGTTGATGTTGGAGGTTTGCATTAGGGCTTTGAAAGTGGTAGGGTTCAATTTAGATTTGTTTGGGCATCCGGTAGCGGCACATTTTGGAACTCCCACATCCATGCCAGCCCATCTACAATATCTATCAATTTTATGGAGTTGTATTTGGATTGATTTGATTTTGTTAGTTATGGTGGCTAGGTCATCTGCGTATGCGGCGGAGTTTATTGTGACTTGTGATGTGCCGAAAGTATATCCATTATTGCCTCTTTCTAGGCATCTAAGTAGTGGTTCTAAGAATATAATAAATAGGTATGGGCTGAGGGTGTCCCCTTATATAGTTCCTCTTTGGATGGGTATAGGTTTTGTTTTCCCAAAGTGTTCACCGATATAGCAAGTAGATGATTGGGAATAGATGTTTCCAACAAGTGTAGTTGCCTCTTTTGGATAGCCAAGGTCTGACATTATTGCTAGAAATCTGGCATGATCAATTGAGCCAAAGGCATTTTTGAAGTCCACGTATAGTATGTATATATCTTGGTTAGTAAATTTTGCGTCTTCTAATGCGGCTATTATAGTTTGTATTTGCCGTGCGGTACTTCTCTCCGCTCTAAATCCTTCTTGACTATCATGTAGGATTTTGAATTTTTCGCCGTATGAGGATAGTATGTGGGTGAGTGTACTGGTAAAAAGCTTATATATTGTGTTAGCTAGTGCAATTGGTCTATGATTGGGTAGCATGGATGGATCGCCTTTTTTGTATAGTAGAATTGTTGCACTTGTTTTCCATGAATTTGGTATTTGTTTTTGTTTATAGCAGTGAAAAAAGAATAGGAATAGTAGTTTATGAAATCTTGGAGGCATGTTTTTGAGTATTGAATTTGGTATGCGGTCTGGGCCTGGGGCTTTATTATTTCCAAGATTTTGGAGGTATGTGTCGTATGTGGCTCTGTTGAAGTATTTATGTAGTGGAATTTCTGGTTCGCCCCGTTTGTCAAGGGTATATCCGTCCAGGTCGTGCCAAGGGTATTGGCGTATTGCACATGTGCATTCTATTGTATGTTGTGGCAGGTAATTACATGTTGGTACTGTTGGTCTATTGGTTTTTGTTTGTTGGTTGAATATTTCATTCGCAATGTCTTCGGGGCTAGTTAGAATATTATTATATTGATCTTTGATACAATCCATTGGTGGGGATTCAAGGTTTTTAAAGACTTTTTTGTTAATTTTTTTGGGGCTGATTTCGTATAGTTGTCTGTATTTTGAGATGGCTTTTTTAATGTTTTCTTTTGTGTATTTTGTGATTATTTTCCGAGCTTGTATGTTGGCATTTTTTGCAATTATCGCGATATCTTTTATCCATGTATCGTGGGGAAGGTCCGGGGGGGGCGGGGTAGGGATTTGGATATGTTGCATATTTAGTAGTTCATTGTGTATGGGGTGGTTACGCCATTGAGGGTTGTTTTTTACAATTCTAATGGTTTTACGTATGGTATGGTATGTGGTTAAGTGTTGTTTCCAAGTTTTAGAAAGTTTACGGGGTAGATACCCGCCTTGTTGAGAGGTTCTGTTTGTCATTTGGGGTATTGGATGTGCTCTACAAGTTTGTTCTAGTGTATCAAAGATTTTATTGATGAGTTTGTCTAGAGAGTGGCATGCTTCTTGCCATTGTGCTTGTGTTAATTGACTATTGATTTCAAGAGTGTTTATGAGGGAGTCTATTTGTACGGTGTTTTCTTCGAAGAATTTTGTGTTGAATTTTTCTATGTTGGTTTTTGGGATGGGGTTGAGTATGCGTATAGTGTCTTTGTTTGGGATTGTAGGAGTTCTACTAATTAGTGTGTTATTTGGGATGTGCAGTTGTACGGGTGAGTGGTCCGAATTGAGAGTACTATCTTTGTTTGTTGTGGAGGTGTATTGTATGTTGTTGTTTGTATTTATATAGAATCCATCTATTAGACTCCAATCACTATAATTGTAGCCACCTTGTCTAGAGAATTGTGTATCGGTATTGATGTAAGTGAAGTTCAAGTTTTCTGTGAAGCGGCGCCATTGGTAATCAATGTTTTGAGGGGGGGTGTGATGGTTCCCATTTTGGCGACCAATTAGCGCTATGTCTCTATTGAAGTCTCCACATAATAGGTATGTATGATTGGGATGATTATTAATATGGGTTGTAATAGTGTTTTGTATATCTAAGAGAAATCTAGTATCTTCGGGATGGGATGGCATATACATGTGAAAGATTAACCACGATTGTAGTGGGTGATTAGTGATTTTAATTATTTGAATGTATGGTGATATGTGCATTGGGGTAGGGATTTTGTTGATGTTGCTGGGGAATGTATATTTTTTGTGTATTAATGTAAGGAGGCCACCGCGGCCCGGTGTGTATGGTCTCCTTTGTTGCATGCATCTTGTAAGTGCATGTGTATTGTTAAAGATGAGTTTATAGTCTTGAAATATATTTTGTATATATTTTGTAGATTTTGTGGCGGTTAGTTTTGTTTCTTGTATAACTATAAGAGCCGGTGGTGTGTCTGTGTTTGCGACTAGAGTTTGTAAGCTAGGAAGGGCAGTGTTTAGTGAGGAGGCATTTCATGTGATTATGTATGTATTTTCTTGGTTTGGTCTAATGTTTTGATTTTGGTTTTGAGGAGGGATGTAGGGAAGAGGTGGGGGTGGGTGGGTGTATTCTGGTATAGGGTCTAGATATTTTAGTGATTCACTTATGAGGTTGTTAGGGAGGTAAGGGAATTTTAGTTTTATTATATCATTTGAGGGTGGTATGTCTTGACTATGTAAGAAGTCGTATAGTCTTTTATGTATTGAGTTCTCATGGTTTATAATATTTTGGTTGTCTACTAGGAATTCAGTATAGGGGTGTGGAGTGTAAATGTGTCGTTCTGGTGGGTTTTGTAAGGTTAGTAAGGTTTGTAGGAGTGTATTAGTCCATGTAATTGTGTTCAAATTTTGTGGATTTAGAAGTTGGTTACATTCATCTATATTTGGATGAGTAGTGATTATTAGTGTATATAAGATGTGGGGTGGTGGATGCGTATTTTTTTGTTGTATGTATTGGGCAATGTTTGGGTGGGAAGTGTTTTGTATGTGGTGTAATGTATGTGTGTTTTTTAGAAATGGTGCGAAGGGTTTTGCAATGTGTTCATATTCTAGTTGGAGTTTTATAGTATTAGGTATAAAGTAGATTTTGGCATTTTTTTTGTGTGATGTAGGATGTCTTTTTAGTATATTGGGCATGGGTCCCGGGTTGGTTTCAATGTCTCCTCCTAGAAGTAGTAGAAGTTTGTGGTATATATGTTTAGTGGTGTATTTTAAAGGCTTTGTTGTGTTATTAATGACTTGTTGGTTTGGGGGTAGGTGGATGTTTGTATTTTGTGTGTGAGTTGTGGGTTTATTTATTTTTATAGTAGGTGTAGTTGTTTTCGTCTTTAGTTTATTTTTTGTCCATGTGTTTTTTGTGGTTGTTTTTGTTTTAGTAGTGTATGGATGTATGTATGATTGGTTGTATTTTATCTTGGTTGTTTTTGTCCGTGTGCATGTGTAACTATTATGTTTAAGACTATTTGTATGTGGGTTTATGTTGGTTTTTAAAGTGGCTTTTAAGTCCTTTTTTTCATATGCGGTGTTATTATATACTTTGTGGTTTGTACAATTGTTTGTTTTGGTGTTTGTATTAGTATTTGGTATGAAATATGTTTTGGTATTCTTTTTGTGCGAAGCGGGGTGTCTTTTTAATATGTTCGGCATGGGTCTTGGGTTAGTCTCCATGTCTCCTCCAATTAATATTAGTAGTTTGTAGTAGATGGATTTTTTGTTTTGTTTTAGAATTTTTTGTTTTTGAATGTGGCTTTGGTATTTGTGTTTTTTTGATTGTATGTGTTTGTCTTTGTATGTGTGTATGTATATGTATGTGTTTCGTTGATGGTGTGTGGTTGTCTTTGTGTGTGTGTACTGTATGTAGTTTTATGTGGTATTATATTAGTATTCTTTTGTATGTTTGTATTAGTGTATGTCACGGTTTTTGTCTTGGTATTTGTATCAGTATCTTTGTTAGTATTTGTGTTAGTATTCGTATGAGTACACGTACCACTATTTGTATTGGTATTTGCATTTGTATAAGTATAAGTATTTGTATTTATATACATACCAGTATGTTTACTAGTATACGTACCAGTATTTGTATCAGTATATTTATAAGTATACTCACCGGTGTATGTATCAGTATAAGTATCAATATATGTATCAGAAAATATATACCCGAATATTGAAATAATGAGTTTTCTAAAAGATTTCTTTCGAAACATATTTTGTCTAAAACTATGATTTCTAAAAACAGATTGATATTTATTTCAATCAGATTCAAGTATATTCTTACTTTTATTAGAATTTCTATTTTTAGTAAGTCTATTTTTGGGGCCTTCGGCGCCCAACCGGCCGGCGAGACATTCATCCCACCTCCTATTTTTATTATTCTACATACTCTCAAAAAATTTCTACTCTTTAATCGTAAACTCTTCTCAACTTTATATATATCATTTTTAATGTTATTATTAACTTTCCTTTTATCCCTACAATTTATATTCCAAACTCTATTTTTAGTCTTTACTATTTTATCATAACTATCTTCTCTGTTTATTTTTACTCCGAAATTTTTGTTTCTCTTTACAAGTTTGGTTAATTTTCCATCCCTCATTTTTGATTTCCTTATGAAGCATATTCTATTTTTAGTACTGCTGTTTATAGCTATTCTTTTAATATTTGTATTTTTATTATAATTAATAAAAATTACTACTTTGGCGAAATTTTCATCTTTTATTCTTGATTTTCCAAGGAAGCATATTCTATTTTTAGTACTGCTGTTTATAGCTATTTCTTTAATATTTATATTCTTATTATAATTAATTCTCATTGCTACTTTGCTTAATTTTCCATTCCTTACCTTTGTTTTTTTAGGAAGCATATTCTATTTTTAGTACTGCTGTTTATAGTTATGTTTTTAATATTTGTATTCTTATTATAATTAATTCTCATTACTACTTTGGTAAAAATTCCATCCTTTTTTTTTTATTTTCTTAGGAAGCAAAATCTTAGATCTATTTTTAGTACAGCTGTTTATAGCTATTTCCTTAACATTTGAATTCGTATTATAATTAATTCTCATTACTACTTTGGTTAATTTTCCATTCTTTATTTTTGATTTTCTTATGAAGCGTATTCTATTTTAGTACTATTGTTTATAGTTTTATTTTTAATATTTGTATTCTTATTATAATTAATTCCCATTATTAATTTTGTTAATTTTCCATCCGTTATTTTGGATTTCCTTAAAAAGCATATACTATTTTTTGTGTTGCTGTTTGTTCCTATGTTCTTATTATTTGAAACCTTTGAAAATTTATAAATATCTATCTTTTTCCTATTTAATTTATAATATGTCTTTTTACTCTCCTTGATTTTCCTATTTTTAGCCATTTTGATATTCCTTATCTTCTGATGGTTTTTGGGTTTAGATTCCCTTCTACCCTTATTTATCTTTATTACAAAATTTCCATTATTGTTTTTATTAGTATTGTTTCCTTTTTTGTTATATGTAGTTATGATACTTATTTTTACTTTCCTTTTATTATTTATTCTAATTCCATCTCTTCTCTTATTCCTTTTATTTTTTATTTTGGTTTTGAAGTCCCCTCCAAGTAGTATTAGCAGCTTGTAGTGAGTGTGTTTCTTGTTTTGTTTTGGAGTTTTTTGTATGCGGCTTCGGTATTTTGTTTTGTTCTTTTTTGATTGTATGTATTCAACTGTGTATGTGTACGTGTACGTGTATGTGTATCTTTCATGATATGTTGTTGATTTTGTATTTGTATGTGTATTTGTATGTGTATTTGTATTAGTATTAGTATTCTTGTGTCTGTTTGTATTAATATGTGTCTCAATATGTTCAATATGTTGTGGTTGGTAAGTATGTTTGTGAGATGTGTATGTAGTGTGTGTGTTTACCCGAGGGATGTGGTGTGTGTTTTGAGTATGTTTGTGGGAGTTCAATGTGTTTTTTGTGAGGGTAGAGTTGCCCTTTGTTGGTGGTAGGTGTGCAATCTTTGGTATTGAGTGTAGTTTGTATGTGGTTTCCCGAAGGAGGTATGTGTTCCATATACACTTGTGTGGACAAAGTGTGTATGTATTAGGAGTAAAATTCATAAGAGAATACGAGGAAACAAGGAGTCCTAGAATGTAGGAGAGTTTGTTGGTCCGTGGCTTGTATCTATGTATGTGTGTGATACATGCAATTTTTCCAAGAACTCTAGAGAAGGAGAAGACTATGGTGGGGGAGGGGAAGGTTACTAAGTGTTGGGGGAGGAGGGGGGGAGATGTATCTATAAGGTAGATTTCTATCAACGAGTTGCAAAGAGTATAGTAGATATTGTGGGGGTAAGTGTAGAGAAGTGTGGAGGTGGGTGCATCTAAGAGGTGCGGTGGAGCTATTGAGGAGGACCTATCATAATAGTTTAGGAGGAGAAATATGACAAGGGACATATGAGGACGTAGAGGTAACATAGATGACTTGTGAGATAAAACTAGAGAGAGGAGTTGAGATGGGGGTATGACAGTGGCCAAAATGACAACTATGATGGTGATAGAGGGATAACTATGAGTAGGGGTGATAGGTGTATAGGAGGTCAAATTACCAATCCACCACAAAGTTCCATGTTGGTGGAAACTTTGTCTGTGGTCCGTGGTCAATCCACGTTTGTCGGATCTCCTGGGGCGGGAAGCTTGGACCTCGAGATATCTTGCAATGCTAGTAATGTGGAGGCCATCAAACTCTCCACATTGGTGAATTTGGTGCGGAGCTCATTGGTGGCATTGTTGGTATACTCTCGTGTTTCCTTGATGATGTCTTCTCGAAGAGTAGATAGCTCCTTGCGTAGTCTCTCGTTACCTGCTTCCATGATGGCTGCCATTTCCGACCTGGTGATGCCGGCAGGGGTGGGTGTGACCTGGATTGAATCCACGGTGTTGACTAGGGCCTTGTTGATGTCGTTGAAACCCCATTTCTCGACCAGGGAGGGGTTGGGGGGTGCAATGCCTTCAAGACTTCTACGGTGAGGAGCAATTTCTACGTGGTGACTACCAATTGTGAATGTTTTGTTTAGCAGTTTCCTGTAGATAATGGGATTAATAAGTTGCACATTAGCACTACCATTGTGCTTCTCCCCTTCCTGCCTATGGAACCATATGGATATAACATTCTTCTCTTCGAACACCTTGTTGATGATGGCCGAAGTTTCCTCAACACCCATGAGGATGGGGAGTTGTGAGAGTGTGACCATGAGAGCATCTCTTTTCGCTCGATCAATGGTTCCAAATCCACTCGAGCTAGTAGCCCTTGCTGGAATCACTTCTTGGTGTGTAGTGATTTGGTGAAGCTCGAATTTCTTGGCCTGTTGTGGGGTTGGGGCAACAATGAAGGCGTGTGACTCCCCAAGCACCTTTTGCACGTCCACTATTTCGAACTCCATCTTCCTAGTGAATCCGTTCATAACTATGTCTTGGTAGAGTGTGTGTGCCGCAATACCTTTGAGGTTGTCACTCTTAATCCTCACTGATAGGTTCTTCCTTGCTACTGCGTGGAAGGTCTTGCATACCTTCCCCATGGTAGCTGGGCCTAGAGGGTCTAGTTGTAATATGAAGTACCTGGTGCCTCTAAGTAGAGATATAGCATCCACCTCTGGCCTGAGGAGGTGGAGCTTAATTATCCCTGCCCATATGCCCATGCCATGCTTTTTGACCCCTTTGCATAGGACTGCAACAGGGTCCATTAGGCTAGTGCCAAGAGGGATCCCCATGTGCTCGAGTCTAGCGATCGTGAGTATCTTCACGTCATCATGATACATGTTGTGTTCTGGCAATTCAAAATGAATTGCTACGTGGAAGTCAAGGGAAAGACCGGTCACAGGGGAGGTGGGAATGTCAAATGGTACTTGTGTCAAGTTATAGTGTTGCCCTTCAATGTTGTCTTGCCGTATTGAGGGATATAACAGTTGTGGGATTCTCGGATAAGCCACCTCAACTCCAAAGGCTTCCTCCGCTTCTTCCTTGGGCACTCCTCGTGTGATCATGTCTATTATACTTTCTCCACTAAATAGAGGTTCCTGTCCAGCATCAATGGCAAGTTTCTCCATGGTGGAGAAGCCTAACCAAAAATGAAAAGAGGTGAAGTCGGGAGTAGAGACTTGTACCAGGGGGGGAAATTGCCTCTTGCTTTCTTTGATGGGGTTGGTGCGTCTTCTATGGAAGAGGTTTTAGTATGGGCTTCTGTAATCCTCTTGGAGCTCTCTGAAGAACTCTCCACCTCCATGTCTACCGCTTTGTGTGTCTGGGATAGTAGTGTATGGGGGTCAGGGAGGTCACCAAAGGTTCCTAGGGCTAGTGGGGGGATGATGCTCGCCATTTGCGAGGGGGAGGTAATGGTGTACTCACCGCCGCTTAGGTAGTAGAGGAAGCGGTAGGTCACGGATGGGGGGGGTGGTCGCAGTTGGGAGGAGAGGGGGTCACTGGGGAGAAAGAGGTTTGAAGTAGGGGGTCTTAAAGAGAGAGGGGGGTCGAAAGGAGTTGAGAGGGAGGGTCGGTGGGGAAGGAGGGTCACAGATAGGGGAAGTAGGGGGTCGCTGGTCGTAGAATATAGGTCGTGGGTCTGACTAGGTAGGTCGCAATTGGGGGGTCGCAATCGATTTGAGTCTCGTAGGTTGCAGGGGTTCAATCGCAGGAGGTCGGTCACAGGCTTCCGGCGTTGGGCATGATTGCTGGTAACATGCGAAGACTTAGGAACGGAGCTCAGCAGGGAATTAGGACGATGCAGGGGATTGGGGCTCTGCAGGTAATCGATTGCAGACCGCTGGCAGCGGCTGCCAGACCGCAGTTTCGGAGGTTTTAAAGCTGATGTAGGATCGCTGGGGGAGACAGGTCTAGCGGTCACCCGTACGACTGTATGAGTACGGTGTCTCTTGTAGTCGTTGTGAGGTCTTGTGCACGCTCGTCTTTCGTGTTGCTCTTGGTGCTTTGTTCGTATGTCTTCGTGTTGTTCTTGGTTCTGTGCACGTCTGTCTTTGTGTTGCGCTTCATTCTTCGCTCTTCCTCCTTCTTGCTGGTCGTGGTTCTTCACTTGTGTGCCGCTACGCTTGCCTTGGTTTTGTCCTTCTCTTGCTTCTTGATTACCGTCTTGTCTGTTCCTCTCTTGACGGTCACAGCCTGCAGTACTTGGTGTATTGTTCTTGGCAGAGTTCGGTGCTCTTGTTTGTGCCTGACAGTGCTGGGGGTTCTGCGTGCAGAGTCTTCTTCGTTGTGCACTTGCTTCTGCGGAGGCCAGCAGATTCTTCCTGTCTGAGAGGACGCACAATCTTTTATTGCTTGTGGGGAATGTGCGTGCGCCGTCTGCGGGAGTTTTTGTGTACGCACTCTGCTCGTTTCCTTCGGTACTCCTTATACGTCCTTGGGCAGGCTCTGATCTTGATTTTGTTGGCTTGCAGATCCTGTGAGTTTGTACGCAGGGGTTCCCTAACTGTTCTAGGTCTACCCGCTTGAGGGTTTCGGTATAAGGAGTCGCGGCTTCCACACGGGATGAAGGGGCTGGGGTTGGGATTTGCCGAGTTGGGGTGTTGAGAGCGAGGGACTGTGGAGGGAGGGAGGGAGGGGCTGGGGTTGGATTTTGCCGAGTCGGGGTGTTGAGAGCGATGGATTGTGGGGGGAGGCAGGGAGGGGCTGTGGGGGAAGAGGGGGGGTTTACTGAGAGTGAGTGGGTAGAGCAGCGATCGCGGTGGGAGGGGGGGAGGGAAAGAGAGAGAGGGGGGGGGAAGGGTGGGGGAGAGAGAGGGTAGTGGGAGAGGATGATGCGGGCTGTGGGAGAGAGGGGGCACCTGTTGCGGGAGGGGGAGGATTTTTGGAGGGGAGTAACGAAAGATGAAGGTTTAGCAATTAAACTCACCTGTTCTGTTCTTGTCTTTGTCTGCTTGTGTTCGTGTTGTATTTGCCAATGCGCTGTGATTGTGCGCCTGCTGATCTTCTGTCGCAAATCTCCTTCAGGCTGTTTTTCTTTGTTGCTGATGTTCTGTAGTGTTGTGCCGGTGGTGTAGATTGTTTGAAGTTGCTCGCGGAGTGGCTCTAGTTTGGTGTTGTAGAGTTTCTGCTTCTTCTCAGCTAGATCTAGGTCTTGAAAAAATTTCCAGGGCTCCCGCGTGCAATTTGTAAACACTAATTTCACATAATACTCTTGAGGATACAACTTTCTTAAACATGTGATGTTATAACTATTATGTAAAGCGTATATTTTACTAGCAAGGCATGGTGACAGTGTATGAATAACAATGGTGAGGTAAGGAAAGGACAAAAAGGTGGAGGAGGGGTAAGAGGTAGCCTGATGTGATGCGATGCTGATGCCTTGCGGCGATGGTGGATCGGACGTGTCGTCAATCTTACTTGTTTGAGCACCTGGGTCGGGGAGAGGGAGGGAGTAAGTGGGAGGTAGCAGATCTAGTCAATCTATTCTCAGATCTAGGGTGGAGTGACCTTGTGGGTGAGTTTGAGACGACCAGATCTGTGCTCCAACACCGGTGACCCAAGCTTCAGAATTTACACAGCAAGATCTTACCATCAACCCTCAAACCACAATCCACTAACCCCAGATCTAAAAATTCTGAGCCTTTCCAACACTCATACCCTGCGTTCCACACCTAACCACTTTTCCAACAACCAAGACTTACGCAGGCTCAACAGCAGGGTCAGCCACCTCCTGCTGTGCGTGTTCTAGGGTTTTGCAACTAAGTCCCTCTCCTCTCCCCTCACCAGGAAATGCGGAGCTCTACTCAGTGTTCATTGTCTCCCCTCCGACCACCTGCTTGGTGGACATTTACAGACTCAATCAACTTAATTGCGAGAGCCTCATGAGCAAGAGTGGATTGCCTTGACGGATAACTTCCAAATTCATAACAAATGTCATAGTGCCTACATGAAGCGTAGAAGAAGAAGAACTCAGGATTCCGAAGGGTGTCGGCGTAAATAAAGTGTCTGTTTGTTTCATCACTAAGTCCATGTCCATCGGACATGGGTTAGTAGTATTGTATTGCTTCCCCCTCTCAAGGGTAGACACTATGTACCACGTAAGAAGTAACCAACCAATGAGCCAAGGAGGCTCATGCGATGGAGAGTTTAGTAGGTTTTCATCGGAGGTCTAGCGTGTCTGGGATGAATTGGTTGTTTTTGAGTTTCCTTTTTGTGCAGGAGTATGGACATAGCATGTTGGATTGCAATAGTGTTAATATTTGTAAAGGTGGTTTTGATTGAGGTCATGGGAATTTTGAATGTTTCTTCAAGGGTTGTCGTTGAGGGGATAAAGGTGGTGGCTCTAGCACCCATGGTGATGACAATGAGGGGGTCAACTTTCCATCCAAGTGCTTGAGGGTCATTGAGGAGTGGTTGGTAGTTATTTATTTTGCTTGCAATAGCATCTGGTGAAAATCTAGCATTACAATATTTGTATCAATAAACTGAATAGTGAGATTTGGATCTATGTGGGTTGGTAGAGAGTCTTTGTATGGTAGCCCTCTTACACATAATAGGTCGGGTTTAAATCTTGCATTATAATGACACCTTTGAGTACAACATGTGCATGGTAATAACCATGGGGGAATAGCATTTTCATGCGTGTTGTCATTAGAGGTTCTCGCATTCAGCTATTTGAAGAAAGCAAAAAACAAATGGCCAGGGAGGCCGGGTCATTTAACGGAAGTGGAAAGGTTCAAATCAAAACTGAAGGAGGAAGTAAAAATGGCTAGTTCGTAGGACCCCAAGGATTAAGCAATGGGATTTGTTTGATGCATGACACAATTAATTTACGGATTGCCCACACCGCTTTGTTGTGGTGTTTGACAATCAGGGCATGTATATGAGGGTTATGGCATTTGAGTAAAACATGTAGCCATGTGTCCAGGTCCGTAGTGTTGCATATTGAACATGTTAAGGAGGAAAGTATTTCTATGCCAAAGAAGAGTTGTTTGCGGGCATTTCCCACACATTGTCTAGTGCAAAATTTGATTCGGCATGTTTTTTGTAAGTCCGTGATTATGGGGTTTTTCCAATAGTTGGTGGAGATTTTGTTGTCAATGTTTGTATTACCGGTCCATTTATCAATATTAGAGAATTTTTCCGTAATTATTTCCAAATTATTTTTGAGGTCGTGTTTTTTGAGGTGTTTATCTAAGAATCTTATGAAGCCTTTGTCGAGGGTTTTGTCCATAAAGGGCCATTCATATCTATGAAAGTAATATGAGGTGGCATAAGCGTGTTTGTAGGGGTGTTTGGCATCTCCGTATGCTTGAGAAGTTGAAGTGTGGGTTCAATGTTCAAGGGGGTTTGTATTGCGTCATACGGTCATAGTACTGGTTCCACAATGGTTGTAGTCTAGCGACTGGTATAGTGATTAGGTGTCTACCGGTTCCTTCAAATACAGAGGCATTTATCTTGGTGTATTTTTATTGTATTCGTTTTTGTGAGAATGTCAGCTTTGGGGTTCCATTTGGTCGTGAAAATGTTAAGGCAAGGGATGATGATGAGCGGTGTAACAAATCTTGTATCTCTAAGTTGTTCTTGGAGGTGATGTAGTTTTATGATTTCTAGGCTTGCAATGACTCACAATAAATATGCCTTCCCTGGAAACATAGACAAAATATTGAAATCCGCTAATGTTTCCCCATACCTACAAATTATCCGTACTGCAAATCAACCATTACAACCATGGTTGCTCATAAATGTTTATACATCAACCCACTTAGAAGGCATAAGCCCATTATCCAAAATACAATCACTACCAACTTAAATAACCACCCCAACTACACTCGCCTTGTATATAACACAATTTTCATGAAAAGTGCAGATGGCATATAAAAAGTGCACATTGAGATAATTTGGATGTTTAAAATGGATTCAAAATCTAATGGGCTTTAGCCTAACCCCGCCCCCCTTCAAAATTGTACTTTCTAACTACCAACACAAAATTTGACAATTTCATTTATAAAATCATGTAACTCAAAATATAAAATTAAGAGGTGTGAGAGGGGGTTAGGCTTAAGCTAGAACCCCACCCTTCAATATTGCACTCTCTTAGGTACCAACACAACATTAAAAAATTCATAATAAATCATCTAATTCAACATACAAAATTCAAAAGTGTGGAGGATAGGCTTAAGCCCCCCCCCCTGCAGTCAAAATTGCACTCTCCAATTTACCAACAAAAATTTGACAATTCCAACAAATTTTACAAAGCCTAAACTTGCTCACAAGATTGACAACCTTCTCCTTCACAAACTTACTTCCATGTCCTCTTACATATTCCACCATAACTTCCTCTCTTGCTATGCACCTTGTTTCCACTCTCTTCACTTTGTTCAAGCAACTTCATCATCTTGAAGAGTTTTCTTTGCGCCTACCTCATTTCCACCTCAAATGCAATTCCAAACCCTCCTTATTAGTACAAGATCTAAACTCCACATTGAAAGTAAGTAGAAGAGAAATTAGATGAGGGTTCAATTGTAGTAAGAATTAGAAATTAAATAAGAGTTTTTTGGATCTAAAGAGAATTGAGGGCAAAATCTTGATCTTGTTTGGAACGGAGGCAAGATCCATATCTGAATTTGCATAAATAACTATAAAGATTCTAGATTACCTTGCGTGATTGTATTCAGTCCACAATCTGCTCGAAACAACAGACTCATACTCCGCCAGACCCCACTGTCCATGCAAACGCTCCTCATGTCCACGCACCTCGCCACTTCCGCCAGGTATTTTAGAAACACCAAGCCAGCCCTCAACTCGTTTCTCAACAGCAACATTGAATGGCTGAGTACATTGAACACCTTGCCTCCCAAAAACAGCCCCTCCATCCGCTCCCACAACAATGCCACCATCATAAGCCTTGTTGCAATGTACAACGTACTCAACTACAAAATCCATCTCATGTTTATCAACCCGTAATGGGTCTTGTCACAAAAGAGTTGTTTATCGCCCCACAACTAAATGTGGTCAGAAGGCAACGCCTCTCACGTCCATGAAATTGCAATCAATAGCATCCGCGAGCAAGCTGGTGAGGTTTTGATACGGGAAATTTGGAGGAACTAACCACGACAAGGTTGGAAATGGGTTGCAAGGGAGGTACTCAAACTGGTTTCCGCCCTCCACAAGCACCACGTGGTTAATGGCAAGCACGTATACGAAAGCAAAGGTGAGCAACAAGAGCTTGTTGCCGGTGCCTTCTTACGGAATTTACCTTCCATCACGATTAGGTAGTGGCAATTGTCCGTTGTTGGGTGGAGGTCAAAAGCCCTAAATCCCATCTTACGGAAAGGTTCAACTTCTTCGTACAAAATCCTTGTGATCAATGCTTTGTAAGATTAATAGGAGCAAGGTTTGTTGTGCTTCCTGCAGACTCAGAATCTCAATTATCCATGTAAGATTGTGGCATTAATCAAATCCCTCTTTTTTACTTCCTTTGATGTGTTTGTTGCAGATCAAATATCCCCATGATTATATTGAGACAAGATGGTCCAAATAAAGGACAAGAGGCAATGTTTTCTCCAATGAGGGGAGGCTAGCCAAAAATGGGGTCTAAATTGTGATCATCTCGTCGTGCCAGGACCAAAGAGTGTGCTTGTGTGTGCATATCTAGAATAGGGATTGTGTCGAGATTCTATTTGTGAGTGTGTGCTTTGTGCATTAGGGCGTCGCGGTGCCATGCTTTGGTGGAGGCGGGCTTTGGGGCCAAGCGCTCTAGGTCGCGGCGGTGGAGTAGTTGCTACAAGTGTCTTTGGCCATGCAATCCGAGTTGTGTGTCATGGTACAAGTGTTGTGTTGTTTAGTTGTCTTGAGCATTTATGATTGATTGCGAGTTGTGAATGGTGACTTGCGCCTTAGTGGTTGCCTTGACGTTTGAGAGATGCGCCAAGTGAAGGTGGTTTCTATGTCCATGGCGAGCCTATATCCCTCCACTTTGGACCTTTAAATTTTGAGTTATGGAATTCTTTATGAACTCGTAGAGTTGGTGTTAAAGAGTTAAAGAGTGCAATCTTGGAATAAGGGGGTTGGGCTTAAGCCTAACCCCCTCCACTCCTAAACTTTAAACTCTGAGTTATAGAATTTGTTATGAATCTATAGAATTGGTGTTAAAAGTTTAACTAGAGAGTGCAATTTTGAAAGGGAGGGGGTTGGGCTTGAGCCAATTCCCTCGATTTCCAAAACTTAAACTTTGAGTTATAGAATTCGTTATGAACTCATAGAGTTGGTACCTAAAAATTTGAGAATGCAATTTTGAAAGAAGGAGAAGGTCAAGGTTACGCCCAGTCTGTTCTACTTCTAATCTATGAATTTGAGTTATAAAACTTGTTATGAACTTGTAATTCCATGCATTTGAAATAGAATAAACCTTATTTGAAATGTGCCATTATATAACAAGAGTATGTGTTCTTTATTATAAATATTTAGAAATGGTATTTTAAATGATAATGCTACGATATCGTGATATATTATCAAAATAAAAAATGAGCATTAAATTTGCAAAAGTGAATTGTGCACATATAAGGGTGTTCTAAATCCACTAGAGATGCATTTAGCAGCATGCATGTGAACATCTACTAATAATTTGTGATTGCCAATTTGATGTAGAAAAAGTGCATGTGTATATGTGAACTTTTTATGAATATGGTCTTAATATGGAGATTTTAGTACAGAGGTCGCACTCATAGGTCAGAGAATCAATAACATCCACACAATCTCAACACCAGGAGACCTACAATGGCCATTATATACTACAACCTGAACGTAAACTACATTCTCACTGACACAACCTTCTCTAGACAAGGCGGGAAATTTTATTTTATCAACATGCTTAAATTGACGGATGCTACATCAATTTACCAAGTCAACATGCCAGTACATCCACCACTAACACCACCCTGAATCTTAACTATGACCACTATTCCATTCAACTACATATTGTAGCCAACAAACTAATCACATGAGCACCCTCCAATCCAGCAAACCAAACAAATCCTCAACCCTATCTCCAAACACAACCTTACACAATTCAAATCCAAATTCATGGAAGAAGACTCACATACAATAGATAACCTCACCAACTACACACTACTGACCACCGAACAACTCACACAAAGACAATTGCACACCGCATGCAACCACTTTGGACCGAGTAATTTCAAATACATCTAAAATATCAAAACCACATGCTTCGCAACCCATTCCTCAACTCACCACAAAAATTGCTCAACAAGAAGGGTCCTTATCCAGAAAATTAGCCAAAGTATGGAAAAAACACCTATCGACCTACCACCTCATTAGAAAAGCCACATAGACTATCAACAACAATCACAATTGGAGGAACCACCCCATAGTAAACGAGCTCCAAAACCACCCACACGTCCAAATCCCAACACCACCACCAACAACTTAACACATGAAAATTGGCTCCAATAACTCACAACAATTGCAAAAAACACAAAGAACCTAGCTAGAAAAATAACCACCAAATACTCAAATGAGAGCATTAAAAAAGTCATATAAAAATACAGAGAATAATACAAAGAAAGCCCAAAAAAAGTAAATAGATGAGTCTTTAAAGATAGCACATTCCTCCCCCCCTTCAACTACATTAGAGATAGTCACAACAACCTATTCACTATTCCCAAAGACATCGCGCACAAGATTCTTATTCAACAATATATAAACAACCATCTCAAAATTTGCACATGCTATTATCAACCACAACACCTCCTAAATTGCATATGTGGAGTCCGTCACTAGCCTTGGCACAACTTAGACGGCTTCACGCTAAAAAAATGCGAAAACCAGGAAAAATCGCTTTACAAATATTTTGACCAAGAAACCTACAATTTGTGCTTAAAGAATTTAGGCAACAATGAAGCCCCCCACTAGACAAAATCCCGAACTCCATTCTAAAAAATATGCCTCCAAGTTTCCACAAACTCTTATTCTCCTTTTTCCAACATTGTTACAAACAAAAACACATACGAGCCTCTTGGAAAACCAATATAACCGTTCTACTATACAAGAAGGGCAATCTCGCATTCTACCCAACCATTGGCCAATCGCACTTGCGAACAATATAAATAAATTATTCACCAACACATTCACATCTATCATCTCCGCATATGGCGAAACACACCGCATATTACACGACAGTCAGGAAGGTTTTAGAGCACAAAAGAGCACCGCACAACAATTCCAAACCATGATTGTTGCGTTGGAAGATGCCAAATTCAGTGATCACGACATTTATATCTCATATATAGATTTCAAAAACGCATTTGGCTCCATTGACCATGCTAGATTCCTAGCCATTATGGAAGACCTAGGTTACCCATAGGCGTCGTAACACTCGCCAGCAACATTTATTCACAGTCTACCACTACACTAACAGACAAACACTTTGGCAGAACCATATCCATTCCAATCCACTGGGCACAATACAAGGCGGCATTTTGAGTCTATACCTATTTATAATATTCCTACTTGACCATTGTTACAATAGATGCAACGAGGTAACAATGATTACTCCTTCCAAATATCAAAAACCACCTTCAACTCAACGGCATATGCCGACGGCTTAGCAGCCTTAAGAACCCAACTAAAATCTTTACAAACAAAACTAAATAATCTAAAAAAATATTGCAAATTGAATGGAATGGACCTCGGAGTTATCAAATGCACATTAACGGGATGCTCCAATAAATCCATAATGAACCCTACCACCTTGAAAGCGCACCTACAAGCAGCAAAAAAAACTTTTGAGGCCAATTTATATCCACATTACACCAAAACAAACCATGCTTATACCTTGGATCCCACCTAGTAGCCTCCTTAAAATGGAAAATTCAAATACATGCCACTATTGCCAAATTAACAAAACAATGTAATGATCAAATAGCTTGCCCTTGCACCATGAAACAAAAAACACACATGGCAAAGACTATATTCACAGCCACAATAGCCTATAGTTTTCACTTAGTGCCATACTCCATGCCCGCCATTAAAAAACTAGACAAACATATAATAGTAGTTCATTAAACCGTAGGCAGCCTCCCCAAATGTATGTCAAATATAATCACCCAATTACCAAAAAATCTATATGAAATGGATGCATTCTCCCTTAAAAATGCATACTTTAGATGCATCAGAGACCAATTACTCAACGCACTTAATGACACAGAACAAATCTGTATAATATACAATGGACTCTTAAAATTTATACTAGCCAAATACGGAGGATTTTGACTCCTATTACACATCAAAAAACAAGACTGCATCAAATCTTCCATCACTCGTATAATTTTCTTACTCAAAACACACACAAACGTCCACCTTCGGAGCACCCTTGAGAAATTCCTTCTCAAACCCTCACCACTAGAAACTAATTGGATGAATGAAGAACAACATCTAGCAAGACTCAACAGCTCACTATTAAATAAATTACTACAAAAACTCTTCATGACCAACATCACCGAACTCCAACAAATTACTCCACAAAACGCCACTAACCTAATGAATAACGATGAATTTAAAACACTCTATACTACCCCCCTGAAAGCTAATAAAAATCGCACTCAACATTGCACAACAACTATTTTGTCATCCAACATGCCTCTTCCATTGCAACAATCCATGCTCACTACACCACTCACCAAAAACTCTAAAAAAACAAATACATCATTGCAATCAACATCAACATAATTCCACACATAACACCAATACATTCACCATCAACACCTCCACCTCACCCCCCACCATATATCTTTAAAAACCCCCAACACATCCAATTCACACCATACTCAAACATAAAACCATAAAATACATTGACTCAAACAATATTATAAAAAATGACACCACCTTTTTATGTTAATGGGCAATACCAAACAACATATAATACACTAAATGGCAACCACAAAGGAATCTCTTCCCATGGCATAACACAAATGTCACCAACCATAACATCTCACGCCTCATTAACAATTATCAACAACAACTAAACAACCACTATGCCAACATAGTCAAAATACACCACCTACAAACACAAACTAGAGACACTCGGTATGTTTATCCATCCACAAACATCCCCCTCTTACACATCTCCATCAATGAATGTAACCCAAAAATAGATATAAATGTTACCACGCCCACCATAATAATATCCAACAATAGCGCACACATTGACAAAAGTAATGGCCGCCACCTCACAACCACAACCACAACCACAAAGAGATTACAATGGCTCTAGAACCAATACCATACATCAGGCACGGAGAGCATAGATATTTCTCCCCACATTCAATCATTTGAAACAGAAATAGTGTGACTAAATCATAGGTATAAATCCAAAACATCGAATAAAGACCCACTTAGTTTTGCACAATACACATTGCCATCCAAAATCCTACACTCAATAACTATTTCATTTCAATACACATACTTTTCATCACCACTAACATGCCTCACAACAATAAACATTCTTTTCGCCCTTCACAAGAGATAAAAAATTTGAATCCTTAGAGAAAGCATTTGACCACAAATGGACAGGTACATGACTTGCACACCCATATGCCAACAAAGACACTCATCAAGCCATACACTGGGCAAGACTAGCCCCACAACAAGACCCAAATAACATAACCTATATAGTTGCACCAAACACAGACTGGTGCCAAAATCCAACTTCAACAAAAGGTCCATTCATAGACACTCACATAATGGTACTTTTTAAATCCAACACTAGAACATACACCAAACCCAACCTCAAAAAAGTATCGCATAAAAAGAAAATAGAACCCTAAACTATACAAATCATATGTGTTCATCACCAAAATAAAATCATATAAGATTCAAAAGAATTAAATATACTACGCACTATAGCACAAAGCCTAGGCATAGAGAACATCTACATTAATTATGCACCATAAACTCCATCACAAATCAAAGTCAATTGTAGCAAAAATTGGTCAAAATCAACTTACTCCACTCCACAAAGTCAAAACAACAACCCAACACTCCTTCCAAACTTTAATACAAACCCCCCCTCAAATTTAACAGAGAACATTGCTACAACAGAGATGGATCCTTTGAAGAACCTACTGAAACTACCTCGAGAAACAACCCCCAGAAACTGACAAAGTGAAATAGTTGGATATGGTATCCATAACATCAACAAAGAACTAAATGTATTGAAAAGATTACCCGGACTACAAAATATTCTACAAGCATAAATAATAGTAGTCCACAAAATTCTAAAGATCATAAACAAACAATACCCAAACGAACGTGCTTACACATTCATGGATTGTCTCAATATATTTATCTTATAAACACACATATCAAACCATTGACAACCCAATGTGCAACTCAAATGACCCAGACATATGGAACCACGTCCTCCTAAAATGTCAACAACCACACATATATGCACTAATCACTGTAACAACACAATAATGCCGTATGAAAATAAAAAAACTACTCATCTAGACATTACACCCTCATGAATGCAGGAACATTCAACAAATGTCCACATGAAACACTATTCCAAGTTGGCTACTACTTTGCACATGCAACATGCAAAGATGCCATTGCAACGCTACATTCAAACCAGGTATATCATGTGTCCGCGGACTACGACAGAAAGTCACACCTCCAAACAAAATTGACCCCAACAAAACCATTCAATTCATTGAATTTGCATACTATAAAGACACATTCTCATCTCAAATAATAACATATAAAACAAAAAAATGCCAACCTTTAATTAACAACATAAAAAACCAAGGCTAGAGAATTGATCCTATTATCAATATAACCGTTGGAGCTAGAGTGCCAACACACACCCGACCAATGACAAAACCCACAAACAAATTCAAAATCCCCATAACTGCCATGAAACACACCTTCAAAATATCAACAACATTGCCATACATTATGCGATGTCCATCATGGTACACAAAAGACAATTAGAGAACAATCAACTTGTCCCAAAAACACATGATCCCCCATGAACACACAATTTCCCCAAAAAGAAAACTCTCCCCCACGCAAAGCCTCAAAAATGGGAAATCTTTCTTTTCTCACTAGCCTCTGGTCAATGGTTACTTGCCCCGTAGTGTCTATCCTTGAAAGGAGGCAGTAGTTCCCTTCCACTTTTTCTTGTCCTGCAGACAAAGAAATAGTGCCGGGAACGAACAAACACTCTATTCACGCCGACCTCCTCCGCAGACAAGAGTTCTTACTACTACTACTACTATGATTTCTAGGTAGAAGTTGTTTTGGACTTTGTGGTAGTATTGTTCAAGGATTTTGGTGTTATGGAGAGAGGTGTTTCGATTGTGCCAAGGAAAAATATTTCTTTGTGAGAGCCATTTACTATAGGTTGTGTTGTCGTGTTGTCAATGGCATAGGTACGATGTGTCTTTTCTGCTTATCTTGTTAGAGTTTACATATTTTCTATATTTGTGGTCGGTAATGTTGTTGATAGGGTACTTGGTAGGATGTTTTAATATGTATAGCTATGGATGGGTGTAGTGGGTTTGGGGGCTTGGTGGAGAGCTAATGTTGGGTTGGGTGTCATTGTTACCCACGATGTATGGTTCTTTTAGTGTGCAAGGTGGAGAGTAAGTGGGGCATGGGATAAGACATGGGGGGTGGAAAAATAGTATTGAGTACACTTTCTAGAAGCTCATGAGGCGTAAATTATATTCGACTCGAGAGAACTTTGAAACAACCACAACAAAAAAAACCTGGAATCTATGACCTCTCCTCCAAAAACATTAGCTTCAGATGATTTGGGACATATGGATGATACTTTATGAGTTAAATGGATGATAACTTGTTGATTCATCCTCTGTGGTTGGTCCCGCAAGTTGACATCAAAGATCATAATCTTGTCCATCTGCCTCATAAACCGGTTCTCAATATATTGATTTTGGTATTTAGTGTAATGCACAGTAAATGACTTGTAAATGCTATAAGTTTTGAATATCTTTACCAAGAGGACAACAATCTATACTACACTGATTTTGATGTTTAGTGTAGTGGTACTTTATGATTTGAAAGCGCTACAACTTTTTACTTTTGATAATTTTTTTTACTGAGAGTACCACTATCTATACTACTTAAAGAGGTGATCATTGTTAAGATAGTTTGTACAATATCCATCAAGATTAAAGATTTATAGCATTTATAAATCATATAGTGTGCTTACACTAAACATAAAATTTAGTGTACTCAAAGAGAAGGATCATTGTAGACATAGTTGGTAAAAACATTCATTGAGAGTAAAAATTTATAGCGTTTACAAGTCATTTACTGTGCATAACACTACCGTACGCATTGGTCGGGTTTGTCTTTAATTATTTTTTCCAATCCATAGTAGTTCGGACACAACATGTATCACGTAGATATTACACATGAGTATTGCCTAGATATTACATGAGTATGACCTTGGCATTACATAGGTATTGCCTTAGACAAATCCCTTATATTTTCCAAATTTTTGGACGGTCTCCATTTTGAATTAATTACGTACGGACCCGACCAACGTGTAGGGTAGATACAAAAATCAAGGTACAATCTAAACTTTTTACATATTAGAGGCCGGGAGTAGAAAAATTATAATACATATAGTGTTATAACATATAAACACTCATAAAACCTAATCTCAATAATGAATAACATCTATATTTCTATCCGTTGGGCTAATTTTCATCCATTTTTCATCAATCAAGCCATATTTCATCCAAAATAGTCACCACAAACCCTAAATTGTGTTTCACACGGATAATTTTAGTGCCCTATACTATGTTTTACAACCACTACTCTTATTTACAGTCCCATAATTTTTCCACCTTTATCACTTATAGAAGTAAAATGAATGAAGTAGGGAGCGATACATCTGATAACACTAAGCATATAACACTTAATAGTGTAAATTTCTAGGAAGTGTAATTTCCATAATATATATGGGATTACCGATATAGCACTCAACCCCTAAAGGACCAAGGTGTGTTAGAGGAATCTCTACTCCGTTGATAATAATTTGCCAAGATGAACTTTTTGAGAATGTAACCGTAGGATCTTCTTCTAAACTTGTATGAGATGATGTGGTTAAAATTTTGTGAACTTTGACCATGCGGATTGAAAGATAATTACAGTCAAAGTGAATATTTTTGTACCTCGTAGGTGCGCTTGGACCTTTAGGGGATAACCCCTAAAGGCCCAAGTGTACCTACACGGTACAATTTTTTTTCACTTTGACCGTAATTGTCTTTCAATCCGTACGGTCAGAGTTCACAAAATTTTAACCACATCATCTCATACAAGTTTAGAAGAAGTTCCTACGGTTACATTCTCAAAAAGTTCATCTTGGCAAATTATTATCAACGGAGTAGAGATTCCTCTAAAACACCTTGGGCCTTTAGGGGTTAAAGAGGTACTGTAACATGCAAAGAGTTTAGACTGTAGCAGGTGATGAGGAAGTAACGTGCATGCTGAGACCCAATAACACGTTACCACGTCGGCGAGACTGGCCCTGGAACCGGTCATGACCTGCTAGCGCCGGTCCAGCAATTTCTATAAACTCGAAAAAGTGCGGTGATGCGCATCCCTAATAATAATGGCGGATGCCCAGGCTCACGAATAGCACGCTGAGCGCTCGTCGCGACTGAGGTGGAGTCGACGCCGCGCACACTCACTCCGACATCCATGTGCACACCACCGACGGCGGAGGACGTCATTCCCTCGCAACCGCACTCAGATCGCTCAATGCGGCCCCGCTCCTGCGCCTCCGCCTCCATCCTAACCTCCGCTGCGTCTCAGCCCAACTCCCGCCAATTCTTACAATGTGTGTGGAGAGCGCCGTCGTTCCAGATCCCGCCTGCGTTTTGGTGAGTTCGTCGCCTTCCTCTTCTTGCTGCTTGTGGCGATGGCGCTCTAGTTTCGCAATGCACGTAGGGTTTCGTGTTTTTTCTCTCTCTTGGAGTGTTCTTGGTTGCGTTTGTGGAAATGTGGGTGCTAGGGAAGGGAGAGGAGTGCGCGGGAGTACGATGTGGATGTCTAGGCGTGAAAGATGAGTAGGTTAGGAGTGCTGTGAGATTCGGGAATCGGTTCGTGTAGTTAGGTTAGAATTCGTTTTTTTTTGCGGAGTAATAGACTTCTTTGATTTCATGTGGCCTCTTGCTTCTTCAAAGTTTGAGTTCCTTAGGATTTTTCTAGCAGTATCGTGCTGGCGAGTTTGTAGGCGTGAGAGAATTAGTAGCGGCCGTGATGTGTAGTTTTTGAGGCTCGAATCACCAGTTTTTAAAAGAAAACTGGAATGTCATGCGAATGAGTAAGAAACGGAATGAGTTGTGAGGTGTTTCTTTTTAGAAGTTACTTCAGCCATTGTTGATTAAGATCTACGAGCAATCTAGAGCAGCGTTTGCTTTGGTGAAGAAGAATGCAGAGGAAGAAACTCTATGCTTGGCTTTGAACTTTCTCCTCTCGAGGTCTTTCTTTGATGGAGACACTTTTGTGCACTTATTTGACTATTGTTTTTGGATAGACTGACCTGATTTGTGTTATTTGGCACAAAGAACGCATTAGCTTGTCTCGTTCTCATGATTTCTCTCCTCTGTGCTGGGGCAGGTGACTGGAGGTTGATATCCAGTGATCGTGAGATTTGGAGATTTGATATGTTCATTCACTTTAGAATGTCCGACGACTTTTTCTTAAAATACGCATGCGCTCACAAGGCTATCATTCGGGGAGAATGTCTTCCTTTCGCACTTCACTGTCTTTAGATTTTTACTTCAGAATTGGTGCATATCACCCGGGGCGACGTATTGCTTCAGAGAGTCCGGAATAGCTGCATACCTTGTCAAAGTAGATACTCCAGCACTATTTGGAATTCTTAGTCTGAGAGTCCGTTTTAGGAGTTACCTGCAGATTTATGAGGAATTGTATACAGCCCGTCAAGTCTTTGACCAGCCTGCAGCCATGCAGTTTACCAAGCTTGACGACTCACCAATGTTTAGGAAGCAGGTATTACGCCAAGCCCTCTCAGTTTATCAGATATTTTCTTAGACAGAAAATCTAACATAAATCATCCGCTCACCTGATGGTGAAACGCTTGAAGTATTCAGGCACCTATCATCCTTATTTTTAGATTACATTTGGTTGATTTTGTATTAGTATCACTGCACCTAGTATAGTACACCAAATGAGTTCTGCGAAACTTCTAGTTTTTGTAAATTGTACTCGGGCATTGTCTGCATGTACATGACATCTGTGATCTAGTTACGGGATACGTCAATTGGTGTCTTTTATTCCGTCATCTGACGGAAAATGTGGTTTCAAACCGATTTGAACATTGTGACGAACAGCTTCATCATCTTGAGGAAAGTGCCGAGGCTTTGAGGGAGCGATGTCAACGTTTCCACAAGGGCTGTCGCAAGTATACGTATGAAACTTAAACATGACCTCACAGTTGCGTGTGGTTGGAGTAGTGTAGATGTCGAGTTTTCAGATCTTGGGATAAGCGGAAGAACAAGTTAGTCTCTACTTGGAATCCCCTTACGTTTTTTGTGTCATTGCAGGGACGGTTTGGGAGAAGCTTGTGATGGCGATATTGCATTCGCAAATGCTCTGGAGACCTTTGGAGGAGGCCACGATGATCCCATCAGTGTGGCTGTTGGAGGTACTGCTTTAAAAGCATCTCTTATTACAATCTTTCCATCGAGGAACAAGAACTGGATTTTGTTTCACTAGCTTATGTGTTCTTGTCAACCATTTTGAGTTAAATTATGTTGATTATTATCCTTGTAATTCATGTTCATTCTTCTTGTTAAATACATACGAGCTCATACACAACTTCATCTGAACAAAGTCTTTTAGTTTCAACTTTGATTTTAGGTCAGTTTTTTGCACAGATTTTTGCTATAACTTTGTTGTTTAGCCTGCCTTCTGACTAATGCTGCATTTATTGCCGTGGATTATTCCAGGACCTGTGATGACTAGATTCACCATTGCGCTCAGAGAGATAGGGGCGTACAAGGAGGTCCTTCGTTCTCAGGTACTTCAGATCTGCCAGGGGGAGTCTCAAACTCAGATATTGAACTCAGTATTTTGACACGCACTTAATCTGCAAATTTGTACGACTTTTAATTTGTATATCAGAGGGCTTTTTGGTACATAAATCTTCTGTGTAGTGCGTGTGCTTCTGAAATGATGAAGAGATTTTGTGAGTCCGTATCCTAATAGAAGACTAATTTTACCTCAGTATCGTATAATTTAATCTGGAAAATTGTTGGACTTTCGTAGGTGGAGCACATGCTGAATGATCGGTTGACGCAGTTTGTGAGCATCGATCTAAAGGACGTCAAGGTCGGTTCCTTGACTCCAGATATTTCATGCTTTCTGATGCTACTTGATTTCATATTTGCATTGAAGCTTTTCTGAACCAGCTTGTGCAATTGAGATTAATGACAAGTTTATAATGACTCATTCCTCACTCTTTGTTTTGATGGCAGAATGTTAAGGTTGGTGAGGGGAGCTTCGGACTCAACATATGTTGAGACTAATTTCTTGCTTTGTATCTTCGTTCTCGACCCTTTTTTGCTTCGTACATTACGTTGCACGCCTTGTCGGGGTTAATTTTCAGTAAATTGAATAAGATTATGCCAAATATCGGCTATCTTGCTTTGCCTGGCAGTCTATTTTCAGCCCCTTGGCATGCTAGAATGACTTATTTATGCTATACTTTAGGGACTTATAATCACCGGTACAGAAATTAAAGGCTTACTAACCGATTCTCAGGAACTCTCTTCTATTGTGCTTAAGTATCGAAACTAGCGTTTACATGGGTGGTTGAATGTGCAGGAACTTAGAAAGCGTTTTGACAAAGCCAGTGTACATTATGACCAGGTATCGTTACATCTTTTCTTCTGTCGGGTATTGTTTCCTTTGCATAGGTTTTGTGAAGCTCTTGATGCTTCTATGGATGATGTTGGTACACTCAGTATATTTGATGACTAAGAGTAAGGTTCTTGTTGAGCATAATACATAACAGGAGATGGATTTAATTTCTAGGGTTGATTGTAATTTTCAGTGATCTGTAGTTTACTAATTTTAAATTTTATTATTAAGAGAATTTGTAACAGAAGGTTAGACTGTAGTGAACCGTGGTGTTAAAAACATATGCTCTGCAACTGAGCATGTGTTCCTAAATTGAGCAGGTACGGGAAAAGTTTTTATCCTTGAAGAAGGATGCGAAGCCAGAAGTCGTTGCAGATTTTGAGGAGGTATGGTAGTGGTCGCTTGATCAAATTGCTGGGTTAAGGATGATTCCGAGGATGAGTTGAGGCTGAAAAGTACGAAAGTGCGATATTTTATCTGTTGAAATTATACTATCTCTTCGTTATTTCAACATTCATGGATTTTTCTACTTGGATTTTTTCAAGTTGACGTTCTTGGTGTTCTCTTTTGTCTTTGTGCTCAGGATTTACGAAATGCCAAATCACAATTTGAGCAAACTCGATTTAATCTGGTATGTTCTTTTGGAACTTTGGAAGTCAGGTTACTGAATTAACCATGGTATTTCTTATACTGTTGCACAAGCTATAGCTCTCATGCGCTGCTTGGTATGCACCCTACTTTATCCAGGCAAGCTCTGCTGTTTGCTGCAATTTTGACCTACAGGAATCTACTCTCTAACCATCATTCATCATAATCTCAGATGACGGCATTATCCAACATCGAGGCAAAGAAAAAGTTCGAGTTTCTTGAAGCTGTGAGTGGCTCTATGGATGCTCATCTGCGGTACTTCAAGCAGGTAAATATTCCAACTATCGTTTTATATAGTGCTCGTACATTAAGGAAGCAAGCTGAAGATGTGTGTAGACTTACTCTAGTTGTTGACAGAATGCTGGTTATAACATTTTGGGTGTGTGATAATGCCGTCATCTGAGATTATCACTGTGGTTAATGTTGCATTATCCAACAGGGTTACGAGTTGTTGCATCAGATGGAACCCTATATTCATCAGGTAAAGAGAAACTTTCTCTATGTCCATGTCGACTCCGTTCTTAGCTTCTCCTTTTTATGTATGCAGAGCTAAGAGATGCGTCAGTTTTTCTGCGAGGGCTGGATTGCGTGCTTTTCTGTGTGAGTATATCAACAGTTGCTTTTTTCTGTGTGATGAGTCAGGTACTGACATATGCGCAACAATCGCGGGAAAGAGCCAATTCCGAACAGGTATTACTTGCAGACCGTATGCAGGAGTATCGGCGCCAAATGGAAAGAGATAATCAACAGTCGTTTAGCGGTGATGACCTTGCGCCAGGTGGTGACGGAATCCAAGCTGTTGGCCGCAGTTCACATAAGATGATAGAAGCTGTCATGCAGGCCACCCCAAGAGGAAAGGTAGTAACTTAAGCAACAAATTATGTTCACATGAGTTGCTTATTTTATGGCTTGAAACTGCAAACTGAATTTTTTTCATTTTTTCTTTTGTAGATTCAAACTATCAAGCAAGGATATATTTTGAAGAGATCTTCAAATCTGAGAGGCGATTGGAAGCGAAGATTCTTTGTGCTGGATAGTAGAGGACTGTTATATTACTACCGAAAGCAATGGGGTAAACCAACAGTAAGTGGAAGAAGACAAAACCAAGATTCTAGACTGTTGATTAAGTGTAGTTTGCCGTTGTGGATTTCACGTATTCATTTTCTTTCCTACTAAATCTTTATAAGACTAGCCAAGTCTTAATTCCAAATGATCATGCACGGTGAGCTTACAGGATGACAAAACGGTTGCTCACCATACGGTTAATCTTCTGACTTCAACAATAAAAATCGACGCAGAGCAGTCAGATCTAAGATTTTGTTTTCGCATCATATCTCCATCAAAAACTTTCACACTCCAGGTTTGTGTCTATCATTTAGCCCTCCATTTTTGAGTCTATTTTTTAAAGGTCGTTTGCTTGATATTGGTAGTCACATTAAATTTAACTTGTGCAGCCAAACTTGTACATTTTCAAGGTTAAGGAATGTGAAGCGTATATTGGATTCAAAGAGAGCTAGGTGAACTCTAGCAGAATAATGAGTTTTTTGGAGGGAATTTCACCATCTCTGCATGCTTGATGTGGTGGAGTTGAACTTGTTTCAACCTCAAGTAGGCAGAATATCTCTCCATCTTGTAAATACTCGCCTCGTTTTGTCTTGGAGTTGTCACAATAGTCGCATTAAGGAAGCAAGAAAAGTGCACCTATCTTCAGTAAGGTTGGTGAAGTGGGAAGTGTCGCATGGTATCAACACCCTTGCAGTATCTTGCGTGACTGATACTGATTTTATTTCATACCTATCCAGGCAGAAAACGCAATTGACAGAGTAGACTGGATGGACAAGATCACTGGGGTGATTGCGTCTCTTTTGAATAATCAATTACCAGAACAGGTAAGTGAGGCAGTTCAGATAGGGTATCCATGTGGCGTCGATGGTGGAAAGTTCTGTGTATTGAGAATGGTAGAATTATTATTTTAATTTGCATGTCTGCATTTTTTTGGACGAACTGTTGTTTTGAGGATATCGACTGCATTTGTGTTCATTTTATCATACTGTAAGTTTTGGTATCTTCTGATCTATCGAATCTGTGTCAGCAGCCATATCGAAGCCCAATAGGGCACCATCAACGAACAGGCAGTGAAAGTAGCACATTTAGTGCAGCATCGTCAGAGTGTGATGCCAGCGAAGATACGGCATCATCAAGAGCGTATTCTAGCGGGTCACGCCGAGATCACAACCCTCGGCGTGGCTCAAAACCTTTGCAGGAGAGACCCCTGGATGTATTGCAGAGAGTACCTGGTAATGGTGTATGCGTTGATTGTGGTTCTAGTGACCCTGATTGGGCGTCTTTGAACTTGGGAATTCTGCTCTGTATAGAGTGCTCTGGGGTGCACAGAAATCTCAGTGTGCAAATTTCGAAGGTAATTAATTTTCAACTTCCATCTTTCAAGTCTTGCATGGAGTCTCTAACTAGTTAGTGTCAGAACTGGAGAACTTTCATCAGTGAGTACTTTATTAAGACTCAGTTCTGTTGCGGTAATGAATTTCCTGGTGATCTCACATCTTGATGACGTGGCCCAAGTTTGTTAAGCAGGCAACAGATATTCCTAGATTATTTCTAATTTACTATGATGTGAAAGAGAGGGTTATTTTGTTCTGTTGAAAGTAATGCATTCCCATGCTCGTGTCGCCTCACACTTCGCTTGATTTGGTGGCAGGTTCGATCATTGACATTGGATGTTAGAGTGTGGGAACCTTCTGTAATAGGATATTTTCAATCGGTTGGTAATGCTTATGCCAACACAATTTGGGAAGAACTCTTGACTTCAGATCCTGAGGACACGGAGGATGTTGGCAAAAGGTGTGTGTGTGTTTTCTCACCGTTCATTTTTCTTACTATTGGTTTATGTCTGAAATTTTTGGTTACTTACTGTCTATTGATTGTTCAACAGATGTATCGTGACTAGAAATGGATCTAGCAGGGATGCTTTTCGAATGAAACCAAAAGCTAACGACCCTATTGCTGTCAAGGAAAAATTTATTCATGCAAAGGTGCGTTAATTTACCAAAGAAGCATCTGGATGAGGCTGTTATACTTAGGAAGAATACAATCAGGCACAGAGAAGGCTGTGTTTCAGGAGGTCTTTTCATTGACGACTTGTAATGGAGTTTGGATTTTTGTCGTCTGAACGGCATCTTGGAAATAAATATTTCTAAGTTTCCTTTGATGTCTCTCTTTCGTATAGTTGCAGTTAACTGTGTTGTCGAAGGTGCAAAAACACTCTTACTATATGGCCTTAACTTGCCTGTAAGTTCAACGTAGCTGTCGGAGCTATATTAGATTCTGAAGCTTTTGATCGAAACATATGTAGTCTTACACGAATTGCATGAAAAACGCTATCTTTCATATTCGAGTGGTGGTGTTAGATGTTTGGAACTGTGATATCTAATCCAACCATTTGCTTTCTAGTAAAACCTTGCTGGAGCCCTAGTACTGGTATAAACTGGAGTCATGATTCTGCCTCATTTTAACTTAAATGGTATTGTGATTGCTTTTGCAGTATGTTGATAAAAGATTCGTACGCAAGCTGAAGATGCCACCAGGATTCCCTTCTGTGGCACGACAAGCGTGGGATGCTGTGTCAACTAACAGGCTGCAGCTTGTCCTCCGGTTATTGATTACTGCAGATGCCAACGTCAATACAACCTTCGAGCAAGCTATGGGTGCTTGTGAACCATCTCGGTCACCTTTGGCAAGTCTTACAGGTTCACTTTCACGGAAGAGTCCTGCTACTCAAAGCAGTCGTAGCAACTGGAGCGGACCACTCCTTCCCCCGACACAGAGTTTTTCTCGTCTTCGTTCAGCTGCCTCCAGCCCATTGCGAGGACATGATACAGCTGAGGGCCCAAGTTTTAGTGAGGCCTCCATTGCCGATACCAAAGCTTTTCAGGGTTGCAATTTATTGCACATTGCCTGTCAGATTGGAGAACTCAGTTTAGTCGAGTTGCTTCTTCAACATGGTGCTCAAGTTGATGTTTCTGACTCTCTTGGTCGAACGCCTCTTCACCATTGTGTTATAAACGGCAAGAACACATGTGCGAAGCTCCTTCTCACGAGGTATGGTTTTTATGCAATCTCATTCACTCCTTATTTAACCAGGAACCAACAACGCTGGTTTCTTAGCATGTAAAGCCAACGTGGAGAAAATCATTCATTTTTCTGACAAGCAGGGGTTTTTCAAAATCTACAGCTTTACAACAGGTCTATGTCTGCTAATCTGCATCAGTGCTACTTCTCTTTACTGATGATAGCTATCTTGTGTACAGAGGATCAAGTCCAGGATCATCGGACAATGCTGGGAAGACGCCGCTGGAGATTGTCGTGGAAAAGGGAGCGACTACAGACGAGGAATTATTTGCGATGCTCTCCGAACCAGGTTTCAGGTGATTGTGATTGTTCGCTACTTGTGGTACTGAGATGTACGGAGTGGCAGTCCTTTATCGACGAGCCTAAGGTATGTTTGGTTGATATCAGTTCTATCTTTGTGCATATAGGGAGTAGTTTTGCTTGTAGCATATAGTCAAGGTCAAGAGAGTGAGATATGTGACGGATGCAAACCAGAGTATGCAAGTGGACAACGTCTGCTGTCTGGATTTGGATTTGTCACAGATCTTGATAAACCTGGCTGAAGAGGTAGTTAGGTCGGGAGCTCGACGTGCACAGGTTCCCCAATCCTCAGGTGCCGGTTAGTTTTTGTAAGTTCCTAGCTAGTTGATAGTGTAGGGTGAACTTGTGCGCCACTTTGAGAGGACTTTGCAGATACTTTTTCAATTTGACTATAGCCTGGAGATGCAGGGAGTTGTAGATTCCTCCATTTCACGGACGAAACAGGAATGTCTTCCGAGTTAGAGAGTAGGGAGGGTCAACTTATCATGTAAATCGTTGAGAACGGAAAACCAGAAGCCTGGTCATTGATCACCATTGAATGTCGGGTCAGTTGTTCGATTTGATGCTTCTGTGACGGTGACAAGACTAATTGCAACAACTCTACAAGACCTACACTCAATTTTTACCCACACAACTACAACATTCCTTGAACTTGTAAGATACATGCATTTGAAGAATGCAATATGGTTTTTCATTCCTCGCACCAACATGGTCGGTGTACTTTTAATCAAGAGAATGGCATATTTTTCCACTACACGTAGCTTAAATTCAATAGATCTATGTTCTACCTTGTGTTAGGTCATTGCATGTTGAACATCACAAATAATGGAGGTGTTTTGGATGAGGGACAAATTTGCAACGACTATGGGTATTGAAAGTAGCCATTTACATAAGAATACAATTTTATTTTCTAAATAAACAAATAATCGTTGGTTCTAAAATCCAAACATTGGATTGAATGATTATGCCTTTTGTATAAAGGGAAGAAAAAGAATTTGAAAAAATGTAAAATCCATACTTTCTACATTTTTCAAGTAAAAATATTAAGCCAGGGTTGTCAAAAACTTTCCTTCATTCCTACCCACCAAATTTTTTTTTCACTATTCAGCTCTGTAGTACCGCCTTGTCCACTCTCGTCGTTTATGATTCAAAGCCTTGTAACTTTAGTTTCATGCGTACTACATTTTTAACTTATTTTTTCTCCACAAAGGTACTACTTACCCACATTTCCAGAAATTTGTGATTTAAATTGACACTAGTGTAAGCTACGTGAAGTCACTAAAAGGCCACCTCTTAACTTTTGGTCTTTACGGGTTAACCCTTAAACGCCACAAGGTGCCACTGATGGACACAATATTCTACATGTCTGGTGTCGTATTTGAACACGGTCTATCTGAAACAGTAAAAACCTGAACATCAAATGTAGGAAATTCAGTGGGCAACCTACTGGTGTTTGATTTTTGCAATGCTGCAACTGAAAATGAATGAATAAATCATTCACCTGATATTGTCATGATACTCCTCCAGTTGCTGGTGCAGTGCCTTCCCTCTTTGTACGGTTCAGATATTAAAATTACCTTCAAATGAAAGAAGTTACACTAAACATTGCATTTAGTGTAGTCACACAAATAGTGTAATTACCCTACTACACTATTTGTGAACTTGTTCACAACTAGTGTTAGGGATCACCGTATTCCACCGACACGGTCATTGCGGAGCTCCCTCTGGATCACTGCCCGGGCAGCTGCAGGAAAAAAAAATTCGCTCGTGACCAATACCCGGGCGATACTCGGGCAGTCGTGGAGGTCCCGCCCAAACCCTATCCGGAACAACTTTCTTTTGGTGTCGCTGTTGTTGTTTCTCGGACCTGATCCTGAATGCTGAACGACTTGCTTGCGAAACAACGTGGGGATCGTTTGCTGGCTGTTGCTCGCTTGCGGCATTGCAGCGCGGTTGGTTGGCTCACGCAGCGTAGACCGTGGAAACCAGGGAAGCTCAACGTGCTTACGGGATATCGCAACCCTCTTCTGGTGAGTATTGATCAGCTCCTGTCGGTTGTGTATGTTTGGTCTGGCGTGGATCGGTTTAGGCGACCTATCTCTGGTGTTGTGCGCATGTGCTTTCACTAGATTTGTAATATCTGAGGGCTAGGGTTCGGGAATGGAGGCGTGGTTGTTGGTCCCGTTCGTTTCAAGATTGAGTCTTGGTTTTGTTAGGATTGTTCTCTTGTCTTGGTTTTGTCGAGATTGACTCTTTCCTTTGTGGAGGATGGTATGCGACGAAGATGGTATGCGACGAAGATGGTATGCGACGAAGGCTTGTGCGCCTTGTGTGCTTATGCGGTCTATTAGGATTGCGTGGCTGCTCGGTGATTGAATACGCTTGTTGAATTTGTTGTGCACTTGTTGAGTACTTGGTCAGTAGTCCGGCCAAAAGCAGATGGCTCGGCTAATGAATGAAATGGTGTGTGTATGTGGAAGGTCGGGGCAAGTTTTCTTCAGATCTGTATCGTGGTGGTGATTTGAAGCGCTTGTTGAGTGCCATGGCGAGTGCGGTTGCTGCGAAAGAGACGTGTGAGGATGCTGCAGACACGGTAGCGTCGGAGGTCTGCCCAAGTTTCTACACTGCAGTTGAAGTGGATCCATCATCGGAAGGGCCAGCAGCAGGTGGGGGGACGGCCTTAAAGCCGGCATCAACCTCGAGCAACCAGTACTACTCCGCACGCACTCAATGGATGATAGAGAATCGGGCCAAGTATACCAACCGAGTAGACTTCGAAATTGAATGTTCTAAGGTGCATCGAACCTCTGTGCAACGGAGAGGAATCTCTGTACAGGAAGACAATCGTAGTGCATGTCTAGAGGCTGACTCGTCAGATGATGAGAGAGAGTTGGACGAGGAGATATTGCAAGCCAACAGCGAAACCATCACCGAACTCCGGAAGCATAAATTATGGGGGCATCGTTTCTGGGACCAAGAATACCAAGTTCTAATCACTACCAAAATTCATTGGAAAAAAATTGAAAGATCATTCATAACCAAGGATTGCTTCTTAACATTGTGACCTCTTTCTTCATAGATCATCAATGAACAAGATCCGACGTCTACTGATCAGAAACTTCCGTCTTTTCTTTTCTGCAGATCATTTGCTTTGAGAGATTATGAGATTGGTGAGAAGATTGGTGAGGGAGGGGAAGCCACGATCTATGCAGGCATCCGCACTAATATGCCGGAAGGTTGTCGGGCAGGCATGTTGTGTTGAAGGTATTTGGACGAGGATATTATTTGCGAGACCTTGTTAAGCAATGGCCACTGAGTTCCTCATGGTTAAATGTTCATTTTTTGGCTACTCGGGTTGAGCATGTGATGTTGATGCCAAATGATGGGAGGATTGCAATGCTGATGCGGAGAGAATGGGGTGATTTGCGACTGCTCATCGACTTGAAGAAGCAAGCCAATCACAATCAAGGACCACCCTTTGATGCCTTCACAACTTTAGCTACAATGGATTACATTGCAAGGTCTATGGAGAGGTTTCATGGATTGGGTGTGGTGCATAGAGATCTCAAGGCCTCCAATGTCTTGTTCGAAGCTTCACCTGACAATCAAACTGCTTCGGAGAGTAATGTGGTTGACATTGAGAGTCATGTGCCAGAGGGACATGTTGTTAGACCTAATGTATCCGATTGGGAATGTGCACTTGGTGTGATGGGAACAGGGTTTTAGAGATTGTTGTAGGAGAACACAAGCACAAACATTTCATATCAGTGTTGAGCCTGCTATTTTTTTGACAAATATTTAAAGGTTTTTGTACAGATCTACCGCTTTAATACAATATCCATTCCTGGAAGTGTTGTTGGGCATAAGGGATCCTATCAAAAGGTGTTGTCCAACATCTCTGTTTACAAAGGCGTCTAATGTGTGCAGTTATGGCATGTTATGCTATGAGATTGCCACCGGCTTTCTTCCCTTTGAGCGAGAAGGATTTACAAGAGCTAAAGTATATCAAGGTCTGGTGATTAGTGGAGAGAGACCTACATTTCCTGATGATGTTGATTGTAGGGTGAAGGAGTTGATTTCAAGATGTTGGCAGCAAAATGCGTCTGCAAGGCCAACTGTTAGGGTAATTAGGGTTGAGCTTGAGAGGTGTTTCGACATCGATAGTCTGCGTAGGTGGTGATAAATTTCCTCATAATGCTTGCCTTCAAAGTGAAAGTGCTTTGAGTAGCATAACTTTTTCATGAAATCTCCAATGTATCATGCAAAGTTTTACAAAAAGACCATTTGTGGACATTTGATCATTGAGAGGCATTGAAGAAGTGCTTCTTCACCATGATATCATTTATATATGAATATAAAGATAGTGGATCCTTGAATCTTAACCCCTAAAGCACCAAATGTCCAATAATGGGCTTTTCCCTTCAATGTCAATGTCAATTGTGATTTTTTGACAACTTTAGTAAGGTAAGCTATTGTTAGTCTAGCTTCATAGGATCTTAATATATCTTTCTGTACCAAACATTCAATGAAGAAAGTTTTATTACACAAAGTAGTCTTCTCTAAGGGAGGCATTTTGGATAATCATCCAAAGTTTCTTCACTAGCTTTGAGATTTTATATACAAGTAACCAACATAACATTCTTTTGGGATTCTACATTAAAAAAATTTGTGACTATAGTAAACTAGTCTTTATTTTCAATTTTCAATTTTAGAAATTTTGAGACAACAAATGAATAACAGGTATATTGTTCAACTCCATATCCGTTGCCATTGCAATATTCTTTAACCTCTAAGGTACCGTGACAATTTCACACTAAAAACATTTCAAAATTGTTGGATTCTAGTGCAATGAATATAGGAGGAAACAAAGCTTTTTATTTATAGTTTTGATTGTAGGATCCCAATTTTGAAGTCTTATCTAGTAACATACTCACAAAATTTTATAAACTTTGACCACATGGATTCAAAGATTATACTGTTTGAATGGCAAGCAAATGGTTCATTTCCTTCCCTATTTTGAGTGGATCAACAAACTTTGACTTCACTTGGTGTCCAATTTGAGCACTACACAAGGTTTAAAGCCACTACGATCTTGTTAAGCATGGTGTTGGTTCTTTACATTCCAATTTTTAGAGGTAGACGAGGGGGGTAGCATATTCAAAACAATTGTGCAAGGAGTGCAGGTTCAAAAATTGCCAATTCAAGTTTTAATGTTTTGTGAATTTAATATGTTATAGATTGATAATCCAAACGGTTAGTAAAAAGGTTTACACCACATTTTATTGTGCAAAAAATAAGAAGTCAAAAATACAAAGGTCTCTTAGTTTCATGTAGAAAGAAAGAAGTTTTTTGGGTACCTAGTCCAACAATGTGTAATAATGTGTGAAAATATTTGACTTGGGTTATTATGCTATGTTTCACTAAAGACAAGAAAATCTTCCACAACATGAATGGAAATATATTACTTCCAAGTACTGTATACATTGGTCTAGTTCGGACACCCCTAGGGACCTGTACAAAGCAATTATTTATTTTTAACACAGTGGTTTGGACATAAAAGGTATCATCTAGGCATTACATGAGTATTGCCTAGATATTACAAGGGTTTTACTTTGGTATTACATGGGTATCACCTTAGACAAATATTTTATATTTTGCAAAAAAGATTTAGACATCCTCCATTTTGAATTAACTATGTATGGCCCCGACCAACGTGTAGAGTATTGAAAGTCTCACATTCAATAGAGTGTCTTAGCAAAAGTTTTTGGAGATGCCCGACATGCCCGCTTTCCCCATTTGGAATTCAAAACCCAATTTCTTTTTCATTAAATGTTGGTTTTAGGAAAAATTTGTTCCTCCGCGGGGGTTTTAGTATTGTCCTTTTACAATAAATATTTCAAACAGGAATGTTCAAAATTGACACCATAGGAACCTGACCAAACTTTGTAGAAGCCCATTTTTGACACTTGGTTCCTTTAGGGGTTAAAATGTGCAAAACACTCTTTATTATACACCTATAATTTGGTGGAAAAGTATCTTACATGAATGATGGAAAAGTACATGACATGTAGATGGTGATGATGAAGAGTGTCAACTCTACATAGTGCAAAAGGTTTATTTTGTGAAAGAAAGAAAGTGTATTGGCCTATAAAATCATGGTTCAATACAATCATTCAACTCAATTCAAATGCTATAATCTTTCAATCCGTACGGTCAATTCTTTATTAAAATAAAATTAAAAATTCTTCTAGTGATACCTAACAAGACCCTATAGTGTTCAAGAACTATTAGGGCTTTATTAGGTTTGAAGTTATTGCAGATTGTTGATTCAAAATACCTCTATTCAATACAATTTTCGATGCAAGTTGAGTTACGATGTACAATAGGGTGACATTCAAATTGGCCGTTTAGTAGTTCCAGGGATAGTGTCCTACACTGCTGCCAACTTTGACACCCTCCCCAAAGCTAAGAAATTGTTATTTTACCATGACAATTTGGGGACAACATCATCTTTATGTTGAAAACATGCATACCAAATTTCAAGTCCAGGAGACTTCTACAAAAAAACTTATGCAAGATCTACCAACATGGGATAGCTGTGAGAAAAGTGTCACAGCTGCCAACTTTGACACCCTCCCAAGACTTAAGGAAATTTTTTTTGCCCATGAAATTTTTGGAGCAAAAACACTTTTATGTTGTTTGCATGTGTGGAAAATTTCAAGTCCAAAATACCCGTACCAAAAATAATATTCCAAATCTACCAACATGTGTAGTTTTGAGAAACAAAGGGGAAAACCATTTTACTACTTCCAACTTTGACGCCCTCCTTAGGATTGAATTTTTGTTGATACATAGTGAAATTTTTGGCACAAGATCATCTCTACGCTGGTAACATGTGAGATGAATTTCAAAGCCAAAAGATGTACACAAAAAAGTTATTCCATATCTACCAACGTGTATGTCCTCCATTAGCGTCAATCACTGCTAGTAACCTAGAGGGCATAGAATGACATAGTTGAAGGAGCTTTGTACCATTGACTAACTTCCACTCTCTTTCAAGAACTACCTTCAACACATCTAAGCTTATAGGGCATTGTTTGCCATGTTGCACAACATCTTTTAACATCCTCCAAACGTTCTCGATTGGATTGAGATCGGGAGAGTTCGCTGGCCAGTTCAGCTTTTCGAGAAGGTGGCTTTGTCTCCATTCTTCACATATTTTACTCCTATGGACGGGTGCCCCATCTTCCATAAGCACTCCTTGTGGAATTTGACCCATGAAATGAACCAATTTGGCATCGTAAACCACTTCTATGAAATCCTTAGCAGAACGTTGACCTTTAGGCATAAAGACAAATTCTGACTTTTGTCCTCCGGAAAATGCGCCCCAAATCATTAAAGAAGTCCTTCCACTTTTAAAAGTAGGAGCTAGAAAACTTGATGAATAACGCTCGTATGCACTTCTCCAAACATGAATTTGCCGAGAACTTTTTCCAATTTCAAAAGTAGATTCATCTATCCAAACAACACGCTCCCACTCTTTTGCACTCCATCCACAGTACTTTTGAGCAAAAGCTAATCGTTGATACATGTGACGAGGTGTCAAAAAAGGTTTTTTGACTGCAATTCGACTAAAAATGCCATTTTTATGTAAGACCCTTTGAATAGTATGTCTACACACTTGAGTTGGACATGCATTGGTAATCTCTGAGAGTGAAGAGCAACGATGAATTTTTGAGTAATGCACAATACTACGAACATCTCTATCACTAAGCTTTTTAGCGTGACTTCCACCGCAAGGTTTGCGCTTGTAGGTTCAATCTTCTCTAAATATTTTTACTAACCTTGTAACTGTTCTAATAGGAACTCCAATAGTAGCTGCAATTTGAACTCCTGAAAATCCTCCCTCACTCAAACCTGTGATGCGAGCACGAATTTCATCTGAAATTGCCATCATAAACTTATAGAGTGCGTGATGCTAGCTACAGCAGTAGAATAGGGGTTAGAGCAGAGCAAGGGGGAGAGAAGGGGGCCTAGGGGTTAGAGCAGAGCAAGGGGGAGAGAAGGGGGCCAAGGGGCTAGAGCAGAGCAAAGGGGGTTGCAGGATTGACACCTGACAATTGGCAGAGGAAGGAGAACAGGGCTGGAGCATAGCAAGGAGGAGAAGAGGGAGCGAAGGCGCTGGAGTAGAGAGGAGAGAGAAGGGTCACCAAAACACAAACCCATATGCATACATGAAAAATCGTTTTGCTCTTAATCACTCATCATGTATGCCCAATGTGAATCAACACTCATGCATCCTACAATACAACACTCTCTGTTTTGAGGATTGTCTCAACATTCAGTCTATCACAAATCACACACACCATTCCCTTTACATAGTGTTCAATAGATATTTAGAAGAAAATTTTTGTCATGTGTCTAATGCACACTTTATGGCCAAGTGGATTCTTCTGCATGGAACACCTCTTCACTTCTTCATTTAGATGTTATTGATCTTTTTGATAAGCATTTATATTTGGTGGCTTACTCACATGATTGAGTTCAATGAAAAAGCATGAGGTGTCAAAGATATTTTGACATTTTCAATATGACCTTCAAATTGTTTATCATAGTTACACATGTTGATAGATATGGAATAACTTATTTTATGTATGTCTTTTGGCTTTGAAATTTATCCCACATGTTACCAGCGTAGAGGTGATCTTGTGCCAAAAATTTCATTATGGATCAACAAAAACTCAATCCTAAGGAGGGCGTCAAAGTTGGAAGTAGTAAAATGGTTTTCCCCTTTGTTTCTCAAAACTACACATGTTGGTAGATTTGGAATATTATTTTTTGGTATGGGTCTTTTGGACTTGAAATTTTCCACACATGCAAACAACATAAAAATGTTTTTGCTCCAAAAATTTCCTCAATTCTTGGGAGGGTGTCAAAGTTGGCAGCTGTGACACTTTTCTCACAGCTATCCCATGTTGGTAGATCTTGCATAAGTTTTTTTGTATAAGTCTCCTGGACTTGAAATTTGGTATGCATGTTTTCAACGTAAAGCCGACCTAGGTATGGTAGAAAAGTAAATCCATGTCCATCAGCTGCTTGATGGGTTCGTTCAGGTTCAATTCTTGTTGTGGATAAACAGTTGAAGATTGTTGTTGTTTGTTGTAGGTGATAAATTGTTGATCATTTCTGTTGTATATTGATATCATTTACATATTCTTGATGTATGTTGATTTGTTCTTTGAACATTGTTGTCGTATGTTGTATAAAGTATGTTGTTTGTTGATATCATTTTAGTAGACAGGTAAAACCGGCTTCAATATGAATGATCAAATTTTTGGCCGGTTGACATTGCAATGAAAAGGAAATTAGCTGCCTTATTGGCCAGTCAAAATTAAGGGCAACAAATGGAAACCGCTCAAATTCAGGCCATGGCCGGTTGAAGCTGTCAACTGGCGGATAATTGCTGGTTATGCCCACATTCTCCCTAAATCGTGGAGCCGAAGTGTCATAATTTGTAATTCTTAAAGGCGTGGGATCGTGGGTAGGGTTGCTTTTCTCTACCAATTTTAGAGAGTGTTACATAAAATAATTCTACACATCAAATTCGGGTCTTACATTCTAGAGATTTTGGTTTAGACCGAGTCCATGAGAGGCTCATGACAGAAATCCCCTCATAAGAGAGGCTAATTAACCCGTAAATATCCTTAGCAATTTCACACTAAAAACACTTCAAAACTGTCAATTTTAGTACAATGAGTAAGGAAGGAAATAAGAAATCTTATTTCTAATTTTAACTATAGGATATCATTTAAAACTTAATAAAAAACATACTTTCAAGATTTCATCAACTTTGACCACATGGATTGAAAGATAATTGTGTGTGAAGTAGAAAAAATGGTTCATTTTCATCCCTCTATTGAGTGGATTAACAGACTTTGACTTCACTTGATATCAAACTTTTGCACTACACATAGTCAGAATTTTACACCATCATGTTGATCATGATATTATCTCCTTGTACACCAATTTTTAGAGGTAAAGAAAGGGGTGTAGCATATTCAAAACAAGTGTGCAAAGAGTGGAGGTTCAAAAAGTGCAATTTCACGTTTTAATTTTTTGGACATAAAATATGTTTTAGAATTATAATCCGAGTGGTCAATAAGAAGGTTTACACCACGTCTTGTAATAGAAAAAATTAAAAGTGAAAAAAATGAAGATCTCAAAGCTTTCTGTGGAAAAGAAGTTTTTTTTATTCCTTGCCCTACAATGTGTGGTAACGTGAGAAAATCTTTGACTTAGGATAAAATGCATTTTGTCACTAAAGACAAGAAATGTTTATTGACAACATGAAAGGAAATAATTTACTTGCTAGTATTGGAAATCTCATATTCACTAGAGTGTCCTAGCAAACGTTTTTGGAGTTGTCGGACATGCCCACACTTGACATTTTTTTCTTTATGGTGGCATATCAATTTTTTTTCTATGAGCTACATGAGAATATAAATTATACTCCCACTTACCTCTGGTCTTCTTGCATCTTTGTACGAACTTTCAAGAATTGCAAATATAAATTGCAACCATGGGATCGTGCCCGAGATTTGAAAAACCCTCCGTCTGGACTTTTTTCATATAGAGATTAATATTTATTTTTTAAGTTCAGACCCCAAATAGCATGTACATGTGAATTTAGGTACATCAGGCACCACGCCCTTGGTGTAGTGATTGGGATCATGGCACACCGGTGAGGTGGTTATGAGCTCAAGTCCCCATGCCGGCGTGGTGCCTACGACCATAGTCCACCTAACAATAAGCTTACGCACATGTGTGCGGATGAGCCTGCGTTGGAGCCCCAATGGTTGGTGGTGGGCCTGCTGAAGCCGGGCAACAACCGGCAGCTGTCGTGGGTGATCGTCAAAGACGGCGCGGACACCACCAAGGTCGTGGAAGCTCTGGACCAAAGCACGCTCGGCGAGATGGTCGTGCGCACGAAGGTGGACGACCCCAAGTTTGCCAGAAAAGCTTCGGAGAAAGGACGAAGCACTTCATCAGACAATTGAGGAGCTGGTGTGAAGTGTGGATCATGTATTCTTTATTTCAACCTCAATGCATCAACATACGTCCATATTTCCTTGTGCTCCTCACATCACAATCACCATGACCCATCCCATGCATTAGATCCCGCTGCAACTACGATGCATCCATCATCAACCTTGTCTGCACATCCTTCAACAAGCAATGTGAAACAAGGTGATTGTACATGCACATTTCTATGGCAAGGGAAGTCTTTCCAATACCACCCGTGCCCACCAAGCTTAACCCATTAGCGCCTAGGAAGCTCGAAATGGGACTCCGGAGGTGCTCAAACTCAATTTGCATGAAATCCATGAGGAACTAGGCTTCGAGATACGAGGATCAGATTTGCGCACTCTTTACACGAACACTCTCCAACAATCATATCATGATTTGGATTTATAGAACTCAAAGGAAAAGCTAGGAATGCAACACAAAATACACCTAATACACTAAAATACAGTGAATATAGTGAATACTATGCCACATACTATGTTGTATTTCACACATGCACATTGATTTTGGTCTTAAATTTTGATTGAACTTGGTCTCTAAGACATTCTTCATTGTTTTGTGATAGTTGATCTCTCTCCTCACATACGAAACTTCCGTTTTGATTCGTATAAGGTTGGAACATTTTTGTATACAACCAAGTAGAAAAAAGAAAAAAAATCACCAATAATTGGGTATAAATATTTTCTTCACATATAATATGTCAATTGAAGCTATCAAGCTAGTGCACATGTGGACTGCTCTAATTCAAAGTAAAAAAACTCTTGCAAGACTCTATTGATAGTTAAGCAGTACACCCTCCAAATTCCACACTTTTCACTACCAATATACGGTAACTTTAAACACTATAATCTATTCCATCAACGGTTGGATGTTGTGCAAAATTTTCCCAAAGTTGAGATCATGGGTTTAGTTCAATTTTGTAAGTTTAGATATTAATATTAGTCATTGTATTTCCATCAATTCCGGTTCAAAGAAAAAAATCAACAGAAATCTTGGTTTTTCTATAAACATCCTTGGGCGCCAAAGGGTTAAGATTCTCACACCATCAAGCATCTTCAACACATCCTTCATATGCCCACCCATACCATATCGTTGTTTTCTTGCCAGCAAAGTCAGTGGAATTGCACGACTATATTTCTAAGCAATTGCTCTTCATCTTTGCAAGATCATATTATTTGGCTCACAGAAGTAAGTAGCTGCAAGCAAATCAATGAGTTTCATGCTTAGATGGTCTCATTTTGTTTTTGTTGTAGTGACTTTTTCAATTCAATACATTTTGATGATCACTTGTGACATTGTTGCTTGCATATGCCTTGTAATTGTCCTGGAATTGAAATTTGAAACATGTGATACATCACTGCTTCCTTCGCTTTGCCTCTAGAACTTCTATTAAGAGAGAGGAAGTAAGATCTACAGATTGACGTTCACGCTGCCCAATCTAAGAGTTGACGTTGCTCAAGGTCAAATAAGCAATGTTTCCACCGATCCATTAACCTTATATTTGAACCTTATCATGCTCAAATACGGCACCATGCATGTAATACATGACCATTTTGCAACGTCTCAAACATGTAGTAGTGCACTAAGAGCAAGCCCAGACTTTCTTCCGACAACGGGGATTGACGGGGTCATTGTGGGAGGCGGGAGGGGAATGCCGAGACTCTGCCCCAATGGACGCCCTGAAAGGGCTCTTGGCATGGGCTTACCAGTGCCCCCGTGGAGCTCCCGGAGCCACCGTGGCGGTCCAGTAGGGCATTAAAAAAATGAGTTCCATAAGGGGAGGTTTTCAAGAAGATGCTAACTAATTGCCTTCACAAAACGAGATTGTCCATCACTTTCTCATAACAAATCCAAAAGAATGAATAAAAGCTTCACACATAGACAAAAATTATAATTTATGAGAAAAAAATACAAAAAAACTCAATTTTTTGTGGATCTTTGAATGACCTATGTGACATGAAAAATGAATGAATTTGAACATTTTATAAGGCTTTCATGCAAATACAAAGTACAAAATGTGTACACTTTAGTACATTTATAAGAAATATATTAAAAGTCACCATCATATTCAAAAGTTATGGAGGACCAATAATCTTTAGAAAATGTAAGAGTTTGTCCTTCTATTTTCTGATTGACTAACCTAGTGCAAATTCCTTTCTTGTTAACTAGTGCTACACCTAATTTAAAATTTGAATGTTGCTCTATACCAGCTAAATTAAATTGTAAGGTTCCATGAACTAAAGTTTTTGATCTTATAAAAAGCCTTGGCCTATTGGATGTAGAAAACTTATACCACATTTGGTGAACAGCAAAATCACCTCCTTTAATGTCACCATGATGAAACCATGTAATAATTGATGCTCCTTTATCCATTGAATCAATATGAGGTTTGATTTTTGAATTTTTTGATATGTGCATGGAATGCACATTTGTTAAATGTCCTCTTGTCCAATAGCAATACACTTTAGCTCCACAAATTGATCTTCAAAAAATTGATTGATGGAACTGCCAAATTTTTCCATATGCCTCCATATGTTACTTGCAATCAAATCACCTAAGGCCTTCCAAGAATATTCTTTTGCATGTGATTCTTTGGATAGATGATATTGAACCACATTACCACATACATTAGGGCCTCCATGAGAACCATATCCATGAGTGATTGACAAGTAGTTTCCTCTATTTCCATCTTTCCCACTTTTTCCTCTATATGGACAATTTTCATAGTAAGTATTTAATTGTATCAAAGTACTTTCATAAATTGCTTTTTGTAATAAGTGAGGTATGTAAAGTAAAGAAATATAATCATTAGTCAAATGATTATGATGTAAGATTTTATCCTTTATGATCAATGCTCCATCCAAAACTAATAAAGACTCGTCTCTTGTACTTATTATTTTTTCTTCTGAATAACTTTGCTCCCAAGTATCTTTGTATTTTAAATGTATCCAAAAAGGATCTTCTAATTCATATTGATTTTTCTTATTTTTTTTTCTCTTTTTGTTTTGACATGTACTATCAATCATTTTACATTTTGTAGATAATGTAGTAAAACATATATGAACATCAATTACTTTACTAATTCCAAAATGTTGCAATATTTCACTTGCAACATTATTATCTTCTATTTTACATTTAATAACATATTGCTCACTTTGTTTTTCATTTATGATGTATTGAGAAAATTTCTCAACAATTCTATGAAATTCTTCTATATCTTTAATGGGCACCACACCACAAATACACAAGTTCATCTCTCTCCTACAAAAAATTTCTACTTCAAAATTATTAGGTACTTTACATTTTCTGCATGTAATTTGACTGTTTGTAAATTCTCTTAGACAAGATTCACAAATTTTATGACAATGGCTTCTATAATAATTTCTATGTGGGGTTGGAGATTGATGTTCTTTAGGTTTTAGTGCAAATATATTTTTAAAATATGGAAGTTGTAAGGTAAATGTGCATGGTACCACAAACATTTTTGAAAATGACTCTCTTCTCTTATGATTACCAAATACACAACCCTTAGCCATTTCCCCTCCATAGTTAAGTTCCAAAATATTTTTGTCCTCAATATAAATCACACTTTTGACTTCAACCCCAGAACTTTTTGCAATTGGAGATTCCATTATAAAAAACAATCGAGATTATTAAATTAATAATATTGTGTATTTGACATCGAACTATAGAAGTGAAATAATTATAATTAAACACTGTTTTATCTTTCACTTATCAAAAACCACTTAAAATAAAAGTACTATCTCTTTGAATATTTTATACAAGCATGAACTAACAAGAATAACAATACTACTTCATTTTAATCTTTATATACACTTTAGATGAACATAAAACGTAAAAGAATGTGTTGGGATAGGCTTCACGTAAAGTAAAAGATTAAAATAAATAAATAAAAGACTTTTATTTTTGTCATTTAATTTTAACCAAAATAAAAAAGTAAAGTGTATTGAGGTGTATTCGAGGTGTGCTTGAGGTGTTCTCGAAGTACACCTCAAGCACACTTCACCATGCTTTTATTTTTTTCATTGGATTTCAACCAAAAATTTATAAAAAAAGGTAAAAAGCGTGTTGAGGTGTGCTTGAGGTGTACCTCAAGCACACCTCAACACGCTTTTACTTTTTTTTATAAATTTCAACCAAAAGTAAAAAGTAAAAGTGTGTTGAGGTGTGCTTGAGGTACACCTGAAGCACACCTGAACACGCTTTTACTTTTTTTTATAAATTTAAACCAAAAGTAAAAAGTAAAAGTGTGTTGAGGTGTGCTTGGGGTACACCTCAAGCACACCTCAACACGCTTTTACTTTTCTCATTGAATTTCAACCAAAAATGACTCTCAAACATTCAAATCAATGTGGGAGGGGCAACATACTAAAAATGCACTATGTACATTTTTTTGGTTATAATCTCACACTTTCTACTAAATTTTGTACTTAAAATAGGAGAGCATGACTATGGATTAAGGTAACAAGATTTGAAATTGCACAGGCTCTGATATCATCCACCGTATTCAAATATATGTAGCTTTTATATGTAACAAACAATGTACATTTTTGAGGGTGGGCGATTTTAGAGCCCTATGCCACTTCAACTTCAAAATTTAATATCTAATTTCAAAAAGTTCCAAAAAATATGAAACAACTTGAATTAGATGCCATTTCCTCTTGTCTTTCAAGGTAAATTTAGTGAAATATATTTCAAAACAATCGGACTGGTTGAAATTTTGTTTTAGCTCTTATTTTAGAAGAACTTTCCTTTCCAAAACAAAATTTTTCCATTTCCTTCCCCTTCCCGCCTCCACACCTGCCATGGTGGCGTTGACTGAGTTTTCAGGGAGGAAAATGTCTCCCTGCAAAGCTGCAATTTTTGCCGAAACCGGGAGGTGGATGGCGAGACGCGGTAGGGTGGAGTGAGGAGTGCGGAGCCGATTGGGGTGCGGCTAAAGTTTAAATGGCCAGGCCCGCCAAGAGCTGTTGGCGGGAGCTGTTGGAGTGGCGACTGGGCTTGCTCTAATGATCTAAATCAAATCATCATGTATTATTGGATCAGGCTCAACACAAGAAGAGTTGACACTATTGTATAAACCAATTCTTACACCTTGTATGTCAAATACACATAAAACATCATGTTGCAACCCATATGCGGTTTCTTGGATCTTTAAGAGTTATCATTGTCTAAATTTAATGACAACATATTTATGTAGCAAGGTTGTCACCTATGATTTCATTTTTTATTCTGTGTTTAAAGATTTTAACACATAAAGTTTGCATTTCAAATAACAAATCTATACTATATATACATATATATATACATATATATATATATATATATATATATATATATATATATATATACTGTCAAATATTTATATATACTACGTTTTTAAATACTATATTACAATTTATTTAAATATATTATGTATTACAAATTTTTATTATATAATTTTTCAATAGTTGATACTATTTTTCTAAATACTACATATTTGTCAATATTTGTCAATATTTGACACTATATATACTATGTAATATGTAGTATTTAGTATTTAATATATAGTATTTGAAAACATGTATAGTAGGTTAGTGGTAATGTTGATGAAAGTAATTTATTTATGAATAGCTTAACTCCTAAAAGACCAAATCTCCTTATGAGGGGGGGGGGTATTTTTGATTTTGGATAGGATCCTAAAATTTGAAGAAAAAACATCCTTGGTTTTGGAAACTTTTATACTATGTTGTCTCTGGTTAGAGCCAGTTGGAGGTATTTTTATTCTTTTTGGATTTGTGGTTTGAAAGTTAGTACCACTCTAAGTGATAAATGGGGACTTTCCAATGACTCCGTTCTCCCCGTTTGAAATTAAAAACAATGTCAATTTTTCATTAAATTTGGGAGGAAATTATACTTCCAATTTGAAGGTCTAAAATTTTCTTGATCTATAAGAAACATTTTGTAGAGGAAGGCTTTTTATTGATACCATGGGAATATGACCAAACCTTCAAGAAGTCATTCAGAAATTTTTTTCCTCTAGAGATTATTAGATTAAAGAAGAATGGAAAACAAAGTAAGTTAACACATATACTAAGGTATACTATGGTAGATTGAAAGAAACTTAGTTAATCATAATTAAGATTTTATGTTAAAAAAATACTACAAAATGATAGAATTTTATAAAGAAGATTTGATACTGAACTAAAGAAAAATACTAAGACAAATTTCACTGTAAAACAAAACATATGCAAACCATTACACTTGGTAGTTAAAACCACCATACTTCTCTCTAAGCATGTTTCACATGGTACTTGCATATCCAAAAACAATACTTCTACCTATACTAGTACCTATAAATATATTCATTGTTCAATACGAGCTCGTTTTTTATCCCCTCTGTTAGATGATCCCTCCAAGAAGCTCTTTTGGCGTCGTGTTCGATTATCACATTCGCCAAGGGGAAAAGAACATTGTGATGCTGGATGTAAAAGACCTGTAGAAGCTAAGGCTTGACGATCGATCAATTTTCCTTGCACAACGGCAAGATGGGCTACTGCACTCATTGCAATGTCACTGTCTTCCATGACCATACTTTCAATCTCACTCAAGATTTTTCTTGCCTCTTGAATAAGCTTCTCATGTGTAGTCAAGATATGAGGCTGTCTAGATGCATGATTTACGGATGTTTTCCCAACCTGACAATTGTCTCCCAACACATCACAATCATCACTCTGTTGGACCAATTTACCTTTCTGGAAAGCATCAATTTGTAATGTGTCATATCCCCCCTCTGTAGTGCCACATAAAGTTCCCGTCTGCTTCATAATCATAGCATCCTCGACACACGGATGGATCATCTTTATAGCCTTTATGACATGTTTGCAAATATAGCCACGTACGCCTTGAGGACAATCGCATTGCGCCCAATCAGAGTTGGGTGCGGTCACTGTCCACACATGTGGATATGATGTCATGGACATCACTAGCACAATGTCTTTGCCACTAGTAAAAATAGAGATATAGTCATTCGGAATCTCACGAGCTCGTAAGACAACACTAGCAACTATACCCTCCATTTTTCTGTTTTTTGTAAATCCATAGATTTTACATTGGACACCATACCAGTAGTGGTTTAATACATCATTGACAAGATTGTATATTAACCAGTCCATTCGCCGTCCTAGAAGCTGATTTCTTGTAATTGCAAGAATAGATTTTAAATTGCGATGGTACGATTCCACAGCAGCGTTTGTATCCTGTCCAGAATGTGGAAAATTTCTGTTTCCAGTCACCCACATAGAAGTCTTTCCCATCCAATTAGCTTCAAAATACTCTATAAAACCTTTAGCATTTGGATACAACTGTGACAATTCTTTAATCTTCACTTCTGCAGCCTTGACAGCAGCTTCTCCTCGATTTAAATCTGATGAATACATAATGCATGCAACGGCATTCAAAACTTGTGCCCGAAGCAATGGATCTTGAATATTTCGTACGGCATTTTCATTCCAGGCCTTCCTCACATGCCATAAACAAAGCAAAATAGATATATCTGGCCACACATTCCTACAAAATCACAACCATTTCTTTAATTAATTATAGAGTTTATCAAAAGTTTAGAAAGAAATTAACAAGTAAAATATCAATGAACATAACTTTATAACAAACTTACTTGATAGCATTTATTTCGGCTTTGGCATTATCAACAACAAATGCCTTTGGCTTCCAATCCAGTTTTACAGTTTTTGCACGGGCATCAAGTTCTGTAAGCCACGGAGTAATATCTTTCTCTTTCGCTTTTCCAACAATAATGAATGCGACGGGAATACCATTTTGCCATTCATCAAATGCGAGGATAGTGTATAATGGATACTGGATCAATAAAAACATAAACAATCAATCCATAATAATGAAAGGAAATAGAATTATAATTATACAATCTAAATATCTAAAAGCAAGACACTTACTCGTGGCTCGTTAGTTCCAAATGTAGAGTCCATAGATAGGGCTCTATTATGACCATGTTGAAGCATCATGGTTTGTTGCCATGGAGTTTGTATTCCAAGACAAAAAGAAGCTTCCTCTTCAGTTTTTGGAATTTCATTCATTTGAAGAATACCAAATTCTTGATAATAGAAGACCATATCCGGATTTCCTTCAACCCATATACGAACACTTTGTTCATCCTTCACATGCATCTGCCATAATTCAGATGCTCTTTTCTTTGCAATATTATAAACATCATCTGGCATGATGAACGTATCTCGTGAACATTTTTCACCTTTCATAGCCGCATCTAAAACCTCTTGTTTATGCTTTGCCATAATCTGAGAAGGAGTCAACCCTTGACCCAAACAATTACGAATCCATATATTTGTGCTTTCTGACAATCTAGCACCGACTGAATGTCTAAAACCTGCAAACGATCTTCCATGGCAAGGTTCTGATTGTTTGTTGATGTGATCGAAACAATGAAATTGGATAGCACATAAAGTAGTATCCAAATACAATTGTTTAGCGTCAAACTTACAAAGACAACCTCTCTTCTTGGATAATCCAGCTTGAACTTTTGAAGCTCTCCGTGCACGTATAGATGGTTTTGGTGGAGATGGGGGGACAATAGGAGGCGCTTCAACTTCAAATGCTTCTTCAAAAAATGTCATATTCTGTGCAACTTTTGAAGCATTAACACTATCTTTTGTCGCTTTTGCAACCTGCTTTGCTACTCTCTTTGCCGCAATCTTTTGGTTTGTAGATAATTTCTTCTGTAAGTGTCCAGCAAAGATCTTTTCAACATCGTCCTTCATCTTGTGTGTTTTGTCTTCAGGTCCAAATTCACATTGGAATCTGTTCATTTAAAAAAAACAAATACATAAAAGTAAGAATCTTATACATAGAGTAGAAGAGAAACCAAAAATATTGAGACAACAACGGTTGTTAAGTTTGAATGAACATCAACAAGAATCAATAAAATTACACTCACCTAATCTTTTGAACGGCACTATTAGCTTGGGGTTTTTCAGCTTCTCCAACCTTTTGTACACACTTTAGAGACGCCTCTAGGAATGTACATGGAAAATCACGGTTTGTACTCTCACCCTCTACAAAGTCCCTCAATTTGTTCCAGGGTATAATGGCTTCAAAAGTATCAATTTTTTGCCCACCACCATTGTTTTGCACGACTTCCCATTTCAAATCTTTCCTATCAAATGCTCCTGCATTTGGAACTTGCACCTTATCTCTCAATGCTTCTATTATTTCATCACGACTACGACGTACGTAGCCTTTGGATGAACGTGGGATAGTAACATCGTCACTCAAAGGAGGAGAATCATATGGTTGCTGTACTTCTCCTTCCTTCCATGGAGAATTCTCTCCCAAATAAATGCACTCTTCTTCTCCATCTAGAACACATTTTGATAAACCTTCCGTAGAAATGGGAATTTCTTGTTCATAGCCTCCGCCATCTTCGAAATCCCTAAAAAAATGATATACATGAATTTTTGAAGACTAGAAGAACAATTATTGAAAATAGATATAGTAAGCATTAGTTTTTCCTTCTATTACTTCTGCCACGTTTTGAGCAACGAGACTACATTTTAAAAAAACCAATTAGAAGATCATACTTTGAATACGTAGTGAAAATATTCTTTACCACATGTGTAGTCAAAAAAGAAAGTGATTCTTCCAAAATTCCAAAAAAAACTTGCCTTTTGACAATTCTTATAAACCTCCTATAACTCTAAGCTATAGTGGATTTTTTCTTTAAAATAAAAATAAAAAATAAAAAATACCCAATCCATACTGCGAAAATCATACAATGCACCACTCTTTATTATTTCATATCTTTGATATGAAAAAACATTATCAATTAGAGAAAGAATTATTCAGAAGTCAAAGTGAATTGAGAAAACATTATCACATATTGTTGGATAAGGTAACATAAAACTTGTCTTACCAAGTAATGATTAAATTAAAGAGAACAAAAGAGTGACCAAAATGGACACCACTAAGTACTCACCAAAATGAAGACCATTAAGTACTAACCAAATTAAAGACCAAAAAGTAGTAACCAAAATGAAGTCCACCAAGTAAGGATAAAAATGAAGTGAAGTACTAATAATAATCAAGATCAACAAGTAATGACTAGGAAGCCATAAAATGTTAGAACCACCATGTCATATAATATTAAAATCACCATGTTATATCTCAAAGTCACAACCACAATGTCATACAAAATATGAACCCCCATGTCATAAAAAAACAATATGTGACAAACCATAAACATTGAGCATTGTATGTAAGAGTCCAACATGGTTTGTACAGTACATGGAAGGAATTAAATAGATTTTGTATGAATTAAATTGAATTGTATAAGTAAGGTTGTAGGCATGATTGTGAAAAAAGAAAATGCGTAAAAAACCCTAAGATTGCAAAAAAAGTTTTTCTAGAACATACCCTTGCATTGTCACTATTGAAAAGAAAGGGCTCCTTCCAATATCTAGGCACCTAGGCTTGATGTAAATCGTTGTTGCTCCGCATTCACCTAGGCTTGATGTGAATTGTTGTCAATAATTATATATTGTTGTCAATAAATAATAATATATTGATGCAAAATGTAGTTGGCATAATGCAATATCCTAAACCACCTGCATGTCACAAAGTGCATCCAAAAAATTAGATTTCCTAGTCATTGGTTGAAGCTCACTCATTGCTAAAAAGATGAAGCAATGCACTAAATTCTTGACGAGAAAATGAAGAATGCAAAAAGAAAAATTCAAAACCAAATCCAAAATTGTGAAATTGTGGAGTATGTTTTCATGAACAAGCTCTCTAATCAAGGTAATATGACTCTTCACAACGTCACTTTCTGTTGAGGAAGTTTGATTCCTGCAAGTACAGAAAACCACCGTTTAGTTTATGACAGTAAACTGTAGTTCAGTTCACAAAATGCATAATCTTCATCTTTACTCAGCTATACTTGCCTGAAATTTAGGATGAGGTGAGATGAGACAGCGTGCACATAGATAGCTATGCTAATGCTCAACATACCTATTATCCCTAGTAACAAAGAGTCCTATGACCAATACATCTGCTGTTAACTCTTTTTAAAAAAAGGTTTGACATGCCAAAAACAACCATCTCACATTGATCACGACCTCGCAACTGCTAGAAACATCGTGCATAATCTCGAAATGATGACAGCGAGACTAATAGAAAACTGGGATAAGAGAGTAGAAGAACAAGAAGGAGCGCTTAAACTCACATGAACATAATTGAAGTGCTTCATCAATGAAACAAAAGACGTCTCACTTCCATGGCCACTGCTACCGAAGTACCTACTACACATACATCATCCCAGCTAAAAATCACCAATTAAAAGATCCTCAAATACTGCCATCGAAACTAAAAAAACTAGGGTTTCAACTTTAATTCGCCATCCAATGCGCCTCCAACAACGGCTGAGCTTCTCTACGCAAGCTACAACAGCTTACCACAACGAACGCACTCAATCGAACCACTGACCTTACAAAGCAAGAATGCTCAATCCCTTGTCACCGACGACTCACCAAAGATAACTGCAAGCTACTAACCTTAGAACTTAGTACGTTCGCCTCTTCACGATTCAAACAAATAGTAAGTCCAGTCATAAATCGCAGCAAAGCCTGCAAACCTACATATTACAAATTAACGTCAAAATTCTCGACTTCGACGCTGTCGGAGATTCGCATGTTGCTCGACTGCCGCATTCAGATATTACAAATCTAGTGAAAGCACATGCGCACAACACCAGAGATAGGTCGCCTAAACCGATCCACGCCAGACCAAACATACACAACCGACAGGAGCTGATCAATACTCACCAGAAGAGGGTTTCGATATCCCGTAAGCACGTTGAGCTTCCCTGGTTTCCGCGGTCTACGCTGCGTGAGCCAACCAACCGCGCTGCAATGCTGCAAGCGAGCAACAGCCAGCAAACGATCCCCACGTTGTTTCGCAAGCAAGTCGTTCAGCATTCAGGATCAGGTCCGAGAAACAACAGCAGCGACACCAAAAGAAAGCTGTTCCGGATAGGGTTTGGGCAGGACCTCCGCGACTGCCCGGGTATCGCCCGGGTATTGGTCACGAGCGAATTTTTTTTTCCTGCAGCTGCCCGGGCAGTGATCCAGAGGGAGCTCCGCAACGACCGTGTGGGTGGAATACGGTGATCCTAGTGTTAGCGGCCAACATCATTATTGATGCCTCCACCAACCGCCTACTCAGTCGTCAAGTATTTATTCTCTATGTTGACTATTCTTGTTTTCTCTATGTTGACTATTCTTGTTGAATTTACATCACCACAATCTGGAAATGCCCATAACTTACTCATATATTCTTCAAATTAAACATATGATATGTTTTTTGAAATCTACAGAAAATGTAGATGTCAAAAAACATCTCATGACTGTAATTCCGATCCTTTTTGAGTGACTTATGCTCCTTTGAATAGTGCTGATTTTATTCACTGCGGCAAGATTTTTCATACACTAATTGTGCACAAGTAAAGAAAAAAAACCACCCATTTTTACTGCAATTCACATATAGTGTAATGTTTCACATTTAGTGTAATGTTGTGTCGTTACACTAATTGTAATTCTTCCTTTTAGTGTAAGAGTTCGTATTTAGTGTAGACGACACTAAAAGTGATTTTTAGTGTAGTTGAAGAATCTTCAATCCAAAGGTGTAAATCTTGCTACACTTTTTAACATTTTCAGTATTCTACAGAGTAAAATACGTGACGTTTAAGGGTTAAATAATCGATTGCCAAAAAGCATGGGTCGGAACCGGTCCATTGTGAGTTGTGGCGCAGCGCGAACGCCGGACGTGGACGTGGGCGAGTGCCGCGAATGAGGCGAGGACCTGGACGCCGAGCCGGAAGGAGCGTGGCGCGGACTGCGGTGCTCAGGCGGTAGCGCTGCGGAGATCAGGCAGTGAGGGTGGGTTCCGGGGGCGACGTCTACTTCTTCCGAGAGCGCGGTCGTCGTCTGTGCGGTGAGTGAGGGAGCTAGGCCGCGAGTGTTCCCTGGAGTGCGGGGCGAGAGCCGGAAGAGTGTCTTGTGTTGTGTGGTTGCTGCTGTGGGCGAGAGACGGACGCTGCTTTGCTCTTGAAGGAGGTAGCCGTGTGGAGTGCGGCCGGGGGCCAGATTGAGTCAGAGCCGCGGAGGTGGTGCCAGCAGTGGAGGACGCTGCGGCGTAGCGGGGATCTGACCGTGCTGAAGCGGCGGCGGTGGTTCCGACTCCTGGCTGCGCGTCCGGAACGCAAGATGCGGAGGGTGCGCCGTGGCGGTTGTACCGGTCCCAAATGCGCGAGGAGCAGCAGCAACCTCGGTAGTTGAGCGGAGGTGCGGCCGAGAGACGAGCGCGGTTGCGCTTTGGCGGCGAGACAGAGTGTGGGCGCTCTGGACCGTAGACAGGCGTTCGCAGGGGAGTGAGCCGCGGCGCAGTCGCGTGGGAAGAGCTCCGGAGTAGAGGAGCCAGTTTGGACGTCGAGATCGGTTGTGACAAGCCTCGTTGTGGAGGTTGCGGGTTAGTCAGGCGCCGGAGACTTTCTGCGACGGCGGGTTCCTTGTAGGCTGTGAGGAAGCTGGTGCCGGCTTCAACCCCGCGCTGCGCGTTTGCTTCAGGTTGTTGACCCCGACGTGGCGATAGTCGTTGTTAGAGAACTCTGCCTGTAGCTGGTGAGAGTTTGTCGGCAACAAGGGCTGGTGAGTTTGTTCCACTGTTTTGAAGATGGTGGTATGATGTTTTGGCTTCTTGACTTTACATCTGTTTTATGAGTCTTGCAAATTGGCAATGTCCTCCACATGTCCATACCTTGTAGCTTTTTGTCTTCCACCACCTGTTTGATGATTTTTGTTGCAGTAATAGTTTCTTTGGGTCTTTGCTCTATGGGCGTTCAATTTTCGGATCCACTAAATTGTGAGTTGCTTTCTGGTGTTGATCTTGACATGGTGATAGTTGTTATCAAAATGTACTAGATTGGAGGTTGTTGTGCCTTTGATAATCCAGATTTAAACATAGCATATTTGTTACAGTGACAAAGTTGAATGATGCCTGGAGCTTGAAAGCCATGCCTTGAACCTAGTTGTGGACGAGTTAGATTCATGTTGATTGATTTGAGATACTTGTCGGAGATGAATCCAAAGATGTTTTGTTTCTAGTAGAGAAGGCAATGTTCCAATTTTGCAATACTGTCTTGCTTATGATCTAGTTGTGCACTTTAGACCACTAGATTAAACCGTTTGACCTAGTAACAACACAACATATTTGATGCGTAGCCATGATATTTTGTTGTGGGATTATATCTTCTAGTTTACTTGATAGTTTCATTAACTGGGCGATAGTTGTTTTTATAGTTATTAGACTAGATTTAGTACCTATTATCACCTTCTTTCTCTTGAGTGCAATGTAACTAGGTTGTTATGGCTGCAACATTAACCTTGAGCTTGGGAGTTATGCTTCAAAGTTGAATGAGGATGAGTTCCCATGAGACTTTTTGCAGATTGATTTTTGGGGTTTTTAGAGACCAGTCACAATCACTAGAAAGATGTAGATAAGCAAAGTGATAACTCTCTATGAACTGCTTGCATTTGATCCAGGCTTTCATTCTCTACATTAGTTTGAGAATATGATGAAATGGATTAGGTTTAGGATGTCCATCTAGTTGTTGACTCAATCCTGGAATTGAGTAAAGTTGTGAGATGAAAACTTGTTCAATTGTTTTTCAATCTTTTGTGGGACAACTTGAGTAAATCTTATTTCACATAGGCATTTCATTTCACAATTTTGAAGTTCAAGCTGATAATCTTTTGGAATTGTGATTAGACCAATTCCTTTTGTTACATGATGAACTTTACTATGTTGCCTTAAGTGGTAGATCAAGGTGCTGCTTATGAGGATTTATTTGAAGGGAAAAGTCATTACATTTTGGTGGTAGGTTTGAAAATCCAACCTATGTAGGTCTATGTGGCTTACTATGTTCATGTGGTACAGTGATGGCAGGAGATGTGATGCTTTCGAATAGATCAAGTATAGTGGAGGACATGCACAAAGCAAATAATAGTGAGTATTTTCCAAATGTTCTAATTACTTTTCTACAAAATTCTTAACATTAAAGTAGATGCTTATGATGACTAATTTTGTTAGAATGTAATACTGTTTCCAAGATTACAATTCATGAGTAAACAATATTACATTCTATCAAGATGAATTGATCTTGCTGTGCAGATGAAGTTGCAAGCTATGATGTTTTCATCAGCCATAGGGGCCTTGACACCAAGACCGGCTTTGTGAGCTTTCTTGAGAAGGACATGGCTGCAGTTGGATTGCGGACCTTCTTAGATTGCAAGTCCATTGATTATGGTGAAGACAGTTGGGAATGTATTGAGCATGCAATCAGGAAGACTTCTATTGCAGTGGTTGTCTTTTCAGAGAGTTTTGCCCAATCTGAGTGGTGCCTTAGAGAATTGCATGTCATGTTGCACACTCCTACTGTGAGAGTGTTGCCCGTCTTCTACACGGTGAAACCATGTGAAGTGAGGTTTCCGGAGAGGGGCCAATTGAAAGATGGATTTGAGAAGTTGTGCGGGCGATACCCAAAAGAGGTCATTGATCAATGGAGAGAAGACTTGGGACAAGCATCAAAACTTATGGGATGGGAGCACTTTGGTGCTGTGAGGAGGTAAGTATTGGTCTCTTGTACATGAAGATATTGTTTATGAATTTGAGATGTAGGGATTTATAATTCAGGGTGTAATGTGTCCCTTGTGACTTTATCTGTAGGTTGGAAGGGGACTTGGTGAAGGCAATTGTTAGAAAAGCATTGGAATTGGCAAACAAGCCACTTCTTGTTGATGTAGGCGAACATGTTGTGGGTATTGAGGAAGCAGCGCAGGAAATTGTTCAAGTACTTGAAGAGAAAGAGAAACTATTGATGCTTGGATTGTGGGGTATGGGTGGAATTGGGAAGTCCACGCTTGCAAGGGAGTTGTATAATCGAATGAGGAACAAGTTTGGTGCAAGTTGTTTCATTGAAGATGTCCAAGCCAAGGTGAGACAAGGGGGTATGCCAAGAGTTCAAAATCAAATATTGAAGGAGTTGTGTAAGAATGAATCAATGAAAATTGAAGACATGTCGAAGGGAAGAAGTTTATTGGAAGAGAGGTTGAGCAATATGAAGTTCCTCTTGGTCTTGGATAACGTTGAAGAAGATGTGGACATGTATTATTGCTTATCACGAAGAATGTTGGGAATTGACAGCAAGTGCATAGTGACCTCTCGTGACGCTCGTGTGATAAGAAGCTTGGGAGCAATTGATGTGAATGATGAGATTCACATTCATGAGGTGAAAGGATTGAATGAAGTTGATTCTCGACAAGTTTTTGCATCATTTGCATTTGGAGGTTATTAGAGTGTAAAAGAGGGGTTTGAGGAATTGGTGGCCCATGCTTGTAAGGCATGTCATGGAGTTCCATTGGTATTGAAAGTGTTTGGAGCTCTTTTGAGACATGTGGAGGATGTGAAAATTTGGGATGAAGTGGTGAAGAAGTTGGAGTGTGGCATGATAATGGATGAAAGTAAGAGGATCTTTGAGTGCCTACAAATTAGCTACAACATGCTTGAAGAGAATGTGAAAGAGATGTTTTTAGATATTGCATGCGTAATGCTTGAAGAATCCAAAGATTGTGCTATACGAGTTTGGAAATCTCGAGGATATTGTGCTACTTTGGGAATTCAAAGGTTGGTGGAGAAGGCATTGATAACCATTGATGTAGAGGGTTGCTTCAGTATGCATGACCACTTGAGGGACATGGGACGTGAAATTGATAAAAGGGAAGGGATACGTAGCGGAGTCATAAAGCGATTGTGGATGCCAAAGGCCTTAAATTTGATAATGGAGAAAGAGGTATGTTGCAAGACATTTGGAATCCTTCTTTGATTAAGTGTTGTGTTTAAATACTAGAAGTACTTATGTACATGAGTTGATTTGCTTGGATAGAAATGTGATGTACACAATGTTTCGAAGTCCAAATGAATATTGCTTCCAATCCTATCATTTGTTCAACGTACAGATAGCATTATATGATTGTGTTGGTAATGAAATGTAGAGACTATGGTGGGGATTCATATCACGGTCATGGATTGTAAAAGCTTGGAAATCACTCGGGGAGAAAGAGGTATGTTTCAACATGTGGAATCCTTCTTCAATCTACCATGTACATGTTACGTGTTTGTGTAGTATCATTACTCATACACATGAGTTGATTTGTTATGATAGAGAAAGGAAGGAGCCAATGCTTTGAAATTCAAATAAATGTTGCTTCCAATTTTTTTACAATTTCCACAAGAAGAAAGCATGATATGATTATGTTGGTTATGCAGTGTAGACACTTTGGTGGGGATTTATATGTTTGTTTATTAATACCAGCTATGCACTAAAGATGTAAGGGAGTTTATCTCACAATGTTTTTGAAATGTAAATGTGTAGGAATTGTCCAAGAGCCTTCAATGTTTGATGATCCACGCCAATGATGGTCCTATTGAGCTAGATGTTTCCCATACGAACGATCTACAAGTATTCATTTGTCATTCTATTGTAAATTTGAGACTTGGCATCCCTCAAAACTTGAGATGGTTTTCTGGATCAATAGATAGTCATCTAAAGATTCCTCAAAATAACAAGTTGACCATCCTAAATTTGCAAGGTTCTCGAGTTAAAACCTTGTGTACATCAATTACCCATGCAACTGGTTTGAAAGTGCTCGACATGTGCAATTGTACAAAGCTCATTTCTCTCCCACGTTCATTTGGAGATCTTAGTAGGTTGGAAGTGCTGAATATGGAAAATTGTTATCAGCTCACTTCTCTCCCATGTTCATTTGGGAGTCTCAAGAAGCTTCGCGACATCAATCTTGAAGGGTCCGGAATTCAAAGCTTGCCAAAGTCATTTGGAGAGCTTAGTAGCTTGGAAGTGTTGAATATGGAACTGTGTGACAAGCTCACTTCTCTCCCATGTTCATTTGGGAGTCTCAAGAAGCTTCGGGACATCAATCTTACATGGTCTGGAATTCAAAGTTTGCCAATGTCATTTGGAGAGCTTAGTAGCTTGGAAATGTTGAATATGCAAATGAGTTACGAGCTCACTTCTCTCCCATGTTCATTTGGGAGTCTCAAGAAGCTTCGGTACATCAACCTTCAAAATTCTGGAATTCAAAGTTTGCCGATGTCATTTGGAGAGCTTAGTAGCTTGGAAGTGTTGAATATGGATAGGTGTTACCAGCTCACTTCACTCCCATGTTCATTTGGTAGTCTCAAGAAGCTTCGGGACATCAATCTTGTATGGTCTGGAATTCAAAGCTTGCCAAAGTCATTTGGAGAGCTTAGTAGCTTGGAAGTGTTGAATATGGAAATGTGTGACAAGCTCACTTCTCTCCCATGTTCATTTGGGAGTCTCAAGAAGCTTCGGGACATCAATCTTAGACGGTCTGGAATTCAAAGTTTGCCAATCTCATTTGGAGAGCTTAGTAGCTTGGAAGTGTTGAATATGGATAGGTGTTATAAGCTCACTTCTCTCCCATGTTCATTTGGGAGTCTCAAGAAGCTTCGGGACATCAATCTTAGACGGTCTGGAATTCAAAGCTTGCCAAAGTCATTTGGAGAGCTTAATAGCTTGGAAGTGTTGAATATGGAAATGAGTTACGAGCTCACTTCTCTCCCATGTTCATTTGGAAGTCTCAAGAAGCTTCGGGACATCAATCTTGTATGGTCTGGAATTCAAAGCTTGCCAAAGTCATTTGGAGAGCTTAGTAGCTTGGAAGTGTTGAATATTGAAAGTTGTTTCAGGCTCACTTCTCTCCCATGTTCATTTGGAAGTCTCAAGAAGCTTCGGGACATCAATCTTACTGGGTCCGGAATTCTAAGTTTGCCGATCTCATTTGGAGAACTTAGTAGCTTGGAAATGTTGAATATGGAAGTGTGTGACACGCTCACTTCTCTCCCATGTTCATTTGGGAGTCTCAAGAAGCTTCGGGCCATCAATCTTACACGGTCCGGAATTCAAAGTTTGCCGATCTCATTTGGAGAACTTAGTAGCTTGGAAGTGTTGGTTATGCAAATGTGTAACAAGCTCACTTCTCTCCCATGTTCATTTGGGAGTCTCAAGAAGCTTCGGTACATCAACCTTCAAAATTCTGGAATTCAAAGTTTGCCGATGTCATTTGGAGAGCTTAGTAGCTTGGAAGTGTTGAATATGGATAGGTGTTACCAGCTCACTTCACTCCCATGTTCATTTGGTAGTCTCAAGAAGCTTCGGGACATCAATCTTGTATGGTCTGGAATTCAAAGCTTGCCAAAGTCATTTGGAGAGCTTAGTAGCTTGGAAGTGTTGAATATGGAAATGTGTGACAAGCTCACTTCTCTCCCATGTTCATTTGGGAGTCTCAAGAAGCTTCGGGACATCAATCTTAGACGGTCTGGAATTCAAAGTTTGCCAAAGTCATTTGGAGAGCTTAATAGCTTGGAAGTGTTGAATATGGAAATGTGTGATAAGCTCACTTCTCTCCCATGTTCGTTTGGGAGTCTTAAGATGCTTCGGGACATCATCCTTGAAGGGTCTGGAATTCAAAGTTTGCCGATGTCATTTGGAGAGGTTAGTAGCTTGGAAGTGTTGAATATGGAAATGTGTGACAAGCTCACTTCTCTCCCATGTTCATTTGGGAGTCTCTAAAAGCTTTGGGCCATCAATCTTACACGGTCTGGAATTTAAAGCTTGCCAAAGTCATTTGGAGAGCTTAGTAGCTTGGTAGTGTTGAATATAGAAATGTGTGACAAGCTCACTTCTCTCCCATGTTCATTTGGGAGTCTCAAGAAGCTTCAGGCCATCAATCTTAGACAATCTAGAATTCAAAGCTTGCCGGAGTTATTTGGAGAGGTTAGTAGCTCGGATGTGTTGAATATGGAAATGTTTTTCAAGCTCACTTCCCTCCCATGTTCATTTGGGAGTCTCAAGGTGGTTTCACACATGTGATTCAACTTTGTATTATTTATTAGTTCTTGAGAGGATTTGACTCATTTCAAGTGCTTAGTAGAGTGTTTGTGATTGAAATGTGGTGAGTTCACTTGTGTCCCAAATTTACTTGGATAGCCCAAGATGCTTTGGCACTCCAATATCTTAGCATCTAGAGTTCTCTGCTTGTTGCACTCTTGGAGTCTTTATCAATATGGTTAAGCCATATTTGTGTTAGTATACGGACCAAGTCGTATCTTTCCAATCGTTCCAAGGCAACTGATAAGTCTTCACTGCCGAAACATTGGAAGATCTTTGGCCAGCTCTTTGTTCCTCTTCTAAAGATTGTTGAACATTTTTAAGGACCTCGTCATGTTATGGAATTGGCTTGGGGTTTTCTAATACTCGAAGGAGTTGAGTCTTACGCTCTCTAAGGTCTATAATTCACTTGATGCTCTTAGCGTTGACGAACATCGAAGAATTGAGTTGGACATAATGTTTCAATCTAATGTTGGTTCTAGACTTGTTTGGAGGTTTTCCAAAATCTTTTGAGGAGTTGGGTGACTTAAAGAAGTTGAATCTTCATTGTTGTGGAGAGTTTAAGTTCCTGCAGGTTGGTTGGTACAATGCGCTTTAATAGGTTGAACACTGTATTCGTTAAACTGGGAGATTAAATGTCTCCTAAAATAATATGAGTCGTGCATTAGCGCTAAAGTGCACATCTAAAATCTACAATAGGAAGGGATATAATTTCCGTACATAAGAGTTTTCATTATGATGGGAGGTAATGTTGAACATGGAAATCCTCCAAACTATATGTATTAGAGATGACACTATATTATAAATGATACAATAATATTTGAAAGAAGTATATTGCAATGGTGTTTGATTAGTAGTATGCTCTCTAAGTGGAATGTGGAATTGGTTGTTTTGTATAGAGTGCAAATTGATTGACATTCGTGTTGGGACGTCGTCACACATACCGTGACCATTGGATGTCGTTTTTGAAAGACCCCGTCGACAAATTTTTTAGTCTTTTTTATCTTTTTGGTTTCTGACATTACATTTCTAGACGGTGAATCTCTATGAGAACGGATAGTCCTTTCAAAAGAAGCTCATCAATTCCTAACATCTCATGGCAATCTCTTGGCCATCGCCACAAATTCCTGCTCACCATGCTCGACCTCTAGATACTACTTTGTACTGTATATCTCATGACATTTCATGACATTTCAAATTTAGATCATAGTTGCACCTATTACATATTTAAGAAGTTGCAAAATGGCCATGTATTCTACATGTATGGTGTTGTATTTGAACATGATAAGGTTCATATATTGAAATGAACTTCAAATGAAAGACGATAGTTGAGAGATCTTCAATTCAAGGGTGTATGTCTTGCTAAACTTTAATACATATGTTGTATTCTAAGAATAAATATGTCACTGTATAGATGGTCCCCATCAAACCTTTAAGGGTTACTAGATATCACAATTGTGCACGAACTTACATCAATGTTTACTGTTTCCTATATTCAGATTTAACGATCAATGTTCACTCTGGAGGAAGCAAAGGAAGTTCTCTAGACTTTCTCAGTCTTCGCAGGCCAACATTAAGCAAGAGGGGGAAACCAAAATCACATGCCCGGAACTTCCAAAAAACACTCAAAACATCATAGATCTCACTTGTGAGGCGGAGCTCACTCAAAATAGACATTAGGGTTACATACAAGGGTTTACTTTACTCTTAACATGTACACTACAATCCTCAAGTTCTAGAGTAGTTTTATTCAACTCTATAGAACCTTGTCTACCCGGCCCACACTCCTCGTATAAAATTCAAAACCTTGTAACTTTAGTTTTGTGTGTTTGTTTTCAAAAAAAAATCCCCCACGAAGCTACTACTTACCCACATCTCCAATATGAAATTTAGAATTTTATGATCTAAATTGACATAAGTGTAAAATACGTGAAATCACCAGCAGCCCACCTCAAGACTTTTGGTCTTTCAAGGATTAAAAAAATCTCACATGTAATAAAATGGTAGTGCGATGAGTTGGCAAGAAGCCACTTAACTCGTAAAGGACAATTTGTACATGCGTGGTATAAATTGATTTTAGGCAGGTTCCTAAAAATCCATTTTTAAAGATAGCTTCTTGAAATTTTAGTGAGAATAGGAGTATCGGCTATCTTTGCCGGGATTTTTTTCTTTCTTTTCTGGACTTACAGGGAAAAACTTATGGTGCTTCAAACATTAAAAAATCTCGACTTTTTTGGTAGCTGGACAGGGTACCATAGAGGTGAATAGTAGTATTGTAGAGTTGACAATTGCACTTTTTTGAGGTGGGTAGTAGTGAAGGAAAGTTCTTGGCAACCGTCATTGTTATGACTTAAAAATGCATAGAAATTTAGGATTTTTTTTTTTTTTTTGAAAATTTCAATTGTTAGAATAAGTCATAATAAATCTATCCACTCTTTAGATTTTAGATCCAACATTTATTTCTCTATTTAAAAAATAAAATTATTTTTCTAAGTATAGCACTACGGGAAATCGGCCTATAAATTACTACAGCACAAATGACTAGCCAGAAAACAATTACTACACAATTACTTAGGATCTGCAGATGCTACCCGGATCTAGCTAGTTAGCTGCCCTAGTCATTTGACAGTAATTTAAGTTTTTGCGGACAGAGAGGTGATGAAAACCATGTGACAGCCAACATCGTTCATATCGTCATCCCAATGTTTTCATCCATACTTCATCCGGTAGTGTTGAAGTGGCAAGAAGGTGACTGACTAGGGTTGTGCCTTAGTGATTCATTAGTGATACGTTTTAAAAGAATTACTCTCTTACTAGAAAATAACTAGCTAAAGTAATATATGTTAGAACTCAAAAATAACTCATGGGTATTTTTAGAAAATTGCTGAAGTAGATGGATGTCACTTCTGTTGGACATTGCTCTTGTGGCAAATAGGTGATGACTTGGATTGTATTCCAGTAATTCCTTTGTAATACATTCGGCACAAATCACTGCGTCACTAAAATATTACTTGGTGCAGTAATATATTTTATAACTAAAAAATAACTTGGGGATATTTTTTAGAAAACTGCTGAAGTAGATGGATGACTACTTGTGTTCGACATTGCTGATGTGGCAAATAGGCAATGACTTGGATTGTATTCCAGTAATTCTTTAGTAATACATTTGACACAAATTACTATGTTGCTGGAATATAACTTAGCACAATTATATATTGTATAACTCAAAAATAACTCATGGATATTGTAAAATAATTCATGGATATTTAAAAAAAAATTGTAGACGTGTATGGATGTCTACTTCCATTTGACACTAGTGATGTGGCAAGTAGGTGGTGACTTGGATTGTATTCCAGTAATTCCTTGGTAATACATTTCGCACAAATCATTGCATCATCGGGGAATAACTTGGCACAATAATATATTTTATAACTAAAAAATTACTAGTAAATAATTATTTATAAACTGCTTACGTGGATGAATGTCCATTTCCATTTGACACTTCTGATGTAGTAACTAGGGGTGATTTGGATTGTATTCTAGTAATTCTTCAGTGATACATTTGAGACATATTACTGCGTCACTAGATAATTACTCAACACATTAATATATTTTATAACTTCCAATTAAAACGTTGATACTTTAGACATTTTGCTGATGTGGATGGATGCAAGGTTTTTTCAGATCTGATGACTTGGATTATGTCTAAGTCATTCATTAGTGATACACATAAAAGAATTATTGTGTCACTAAAAAATAACTAGGTCTAGTAATATATTAATAACTAAAAAATTACTCGTGTATTTTTTTTTTAGTTGTTGACGTAGATGGATGTCTATTTGCGTTTGACATTAATGATGTGTCAAATAGGTTAGTGTCAAATTCCAATTAAATATTTGAATGTTTGCCCACAAATTTGAATTAGTAAACTTTGTAGAAGCAATCAATAGAAAATGTATGCCAAAGAATGGCAAGAGGAAAATATCCATACTATATTATGATTATTGAAAGATTTCAAGTAGAAAAATAGAAATAGGGAGAATTAAAGGATTAAGTAAGAGTTAGACTATGGAGAAATACAAGTGAAATACAAAATAGGTAGAAAAGTAGATTAAAAAGGAATAGGAGTATGCAACTAGGTAGAAAGAAGAAGACCGGGATGGGAAATGCCCAACCGGATGAATGTTAGACTTAGGGTGACAAAATGTAGCAGCTAGGGTTTGAAGGAGTGGCTTGCAAGTATTGCCCTCCTCCCTCTCAGTCTCTCTCTCTCTCTTCCAAGGTGTGTGTGTGTGTGGAGTATGTGAAAGAGGGTAGTAAGTTAGGATTAGAGTGAGATAGGAGAAGGCGGTGGCTAGATCTACAACTCTGATTGGAGTAAGTAAGAGATTGTAGTGAGATTTGGAGAATATCAAGTTTTTCAAGCTGAATTTCCATAAAGTCTAGGTTTGAAGGATTTAGAGCATTGATAAGGGAGATACGGAGGCCAAAGCAAGAAGGGGTCTGCCGTCAATACAGAGCTCAAACCCTTACTTTAGAAAGAAATATCTTTGAGGCGCAAACAAATTAAGACCTGAGGTTTGGAGAGGATCGAGCTTATTGAGATGGCTTTTCGAAAAGTTTAGGCTCAAGGGATTTGGAGCATTGTCAAGGGAGATATGGTTGCCAAAGCAAGAAGGGGTCCGCCGTCTAAACATACCTCAAGCATTGATTTTGGAGGACAATATTTTTGAGGTGAAGACGATCCAAGACCTGAAATTTGCGGGAGTTAAAGCTTGTTAAGATATCTTTTCAACAAGCTAGAATCAAAGGATTTGGAGCGATAATAACAAAGTTACGGCCAACCAATTGTAAGAGGATGGACTGCCGCAAGATTTGGGAAGCCCTTACTTTAGAGGGTTGTAACATTTGATTGGTAAGGTTTTTTCCAGTGATTTTTTCACAAGCTACAGGATATTTTAGCCAGCCTTCATTAAAAGTTTATTTTGTTGAGTTTGGAGTTTTCAATAGAAAATGGCATATGTTTTAGTGCCAAGGGGTGTGCTGCCCCTTTTTGGTGTTGATTTTCTACTCGCAAGTATTGTTTTCAATGTCCTTGCTATTATCTACATGTATGATCTTAGCGCGTGTGGTAAATGTAAGTGAATGATACATGCACATGTATGTGTATGTTGTCATAGATGTGAAGTTCATAGGTTATGTACGTGACGTACATGTGAATGTGGAAGTCAAATTCTTGGTTAGAAGTCCATTGCTTGAAGCACTTAAGTCACATGCATTCTCCACCAGCTCATCTCTATGACATTCATCTTGCGGAGTGGATTGCTCATAATATGCACTAAATAATAGTGATTTCTGGAAGTTATTATGCATAAATTCTATACTTGTTACGATGTAATTTAAAGCCATAACATAATAATATTGCACTCATTTAGAAGTAATATTAGTTGTTTTTTTCATATAATTATTTAATTGTGATTAGTAATTGTATAGTCAATGATTTGTAGTCATTTCATGTACTATTTATGCTTTCTCTAGTAATTCTGTAATTGTACTGAAGTCTTTGTTTACTAACGATATAATACTTGTGTAGTCATTGTACATAAATTTTATTGTTTATTAAATCTGTATGGGTATGGGCTTGCAGTACCATGTAGAGGTATTGGTAGGTTTGCTAAACCCCAAAAACAAGCGACAGAAAGGGGTAGAGTGAGTGGTCTTGTAGAGGACAAATGGCATGGAGGAAGTATTTCAAAATCATGGTTCCAGGTAGACATTGGTGGTGTCCACAACAACATTGATCTTATGCTCATGAACAAGCTAGCTGACCAGTACAAAGTCCAAGATGCTTGTGGCAGTAATGTTATACGGGAAGAAAATTTTATGAAGCTCAAACAAGAAAATTGATTGAGGACTTTGTTTTATGTTTGGTTTTTATCGAGCATGCATTACAGGTGCTTGTAGATGGTTGTTATTTGGCATTCCATTTGAGGGGCTTTTGTAGCATTGCTCTAGTGACCATTTTGTTTATTTCAAAGTATTTCATGACAAAGACATCTTTGGTATTATTTATGGTTTTATAACACAACACAATGACTAACCAATAACCAGGCAATATACATAAAAACTAATAAATAACTACAGAATAACTACAAACTAGTGCATGCAATTCTATTATAGCTAAATTTATAATACCACAATAACTAAAGAATTATTAGCGTAACACTACATATTGACTAAACAATCACTAGGCTGAACATTTAATAGTGGTATCCAATGAACGACCTCCACGTACAAAGAAGTGGGTCCTACACATACATTGACACATAAGTTGCCATGTAGGATTCCATGTCAGCAAGAGAACACATCATTGTCCACATCAACCACCACGTTTAATTCCACGTCACTCATAAAATCCACATCATTATCCACCTTAAATTCCATGTTATACTCAAATCCACGTCAGTAGCCACCTCATCAATCTTTGAGGATGATGGGCCACATCAGCAGATGGATGAGAAATCCATGTGGCAAAAAGAATGACTATAGAAATCTATTACTCAAAACTATTACTGTGTCCGAACTAAATTTTTTTTAGTCATTCCCTAATAATTTAGTCATCTATGACTCAACAATGACTAAAATTGCTAGTCATTGATGCCTCAATTTCCCATAGTGCAAGGCCACTTTCTGTACCCTAGTCGTTATAGGTCTATTTTTCTTGTTGTAAAGACTTCCATTACTTGTGTTTTTTGGCGTGCAATGACCTAACACTAGGTAAAACATAGATCCATTGAGTTTATGCAATGTATAATAGAAAAATATGCCATTATCTTGAGCCAAAGTACGCTGGCCTATCTGGGCATTGTGGAAATAAACAATTTTGTACTTTTCAAATGCATGTATCTTACAATCTGCACGGTCAAAGTTTACAAAATATTTTGGGTGTCATTTTGTAGTAGTTAGCTTGAAGATCCTATGGTTGAAAATAGTAAATGGTTGTTTGAAGTAGTCTAATAATATCTCAATTCAAAGTGGCAGTTTAGGGGTGGTTTTGGTGAAGCATAAGGCATGGTCTTGTAGGGATTAAGATGGCATAACATTATGCATTACGTGACAAAATTGTTCCAATGTTGTAAATATCTTCTTTCTGTTGACTATGGATGCTACATAATAATTGCAATTACCCAAGTGGCAATTGTAATAAGCTTCTAATCTAAGTTAAGAAGCCACATGTAAAAGCCAATGACATGCATGACTATCTATGCATGACAATTGTAAGTTCAAAGCCATCTGATTTATTCAATTTTGTGAGTGCACTCTTCCAAAACAAAATGTCTAGAAAAGATTGTCAACATTGATGGGCCTTCAATTCTTTGTTGTAGAGCTCTATACCAGTGTGTGTATAGACAATTTTCCTACAATCTTTTGTACTTTGTAGTTCTTGCTTCCAAGTAGAAAAGATGGTGTCTGCATTATCTTCTCAAAAAAAGGTTAGATGTTATTTCTATGTTGCAAAGAGGGGGCACCATAAGAGAAGTGTCAAGGAGTTTGCATGTGGGTGTTGGAACTGTGCAGAGGCTCCGACAAAAGTATGTTTCCAATGTGGAATCATCACATGGAGTTGTGTGAGATTTGGAAAGGGGAGAGATAAGTAGAGAGTAAGCTTCGCATATCGTGGTGAGAGGAGGCGCAAGGACTTAGACTAGAAATCTTAATCTATGTGCAGTAAGAGGTTGTTGGCCTTACTGGAAGCCCACGTTGCTCAGATCTAGGCGTTGGTGAGGCTTGAGAAGCAGATCATATTTGTTGAAAGTGCTCAAACTCTAGATCTGGACTTTTGAGAGGTGATGGACACGTCTAATATGAGTGAGATCGTTGCAAGTTTAATCTAAAGCGTGGGAAACTAGTGTTGTTGCATAGATCTGGACTCATTGACCCTCCTCAACTTTAGATCTGTCCAGATTGACTGGTGTTAGGTCGAGATTCGTATGCCCACCACATAGCCCTTGTTCCTTCTTGATCCACAATCCCATCACACAAGAGATTGAGCAACAGTGCAACACAAGGAGCCAACATTGTCACTAAGCTGCAAGCACCCAACAACTTCATGGAAGCCAGATCCGCGCCACAAGAGTCGAGAACAATCTGAGCGCCTCAATCAACACTTGCCAATACAAGACACAATCGCACAATTAAGCCCGTGAATCAAGCAGCCAGGCTATTCCTCAACCCTTTCTCTCTTTTATTGCTTATTATTTACTTGTAAGGTTTCTTGTATACTTCTGTTTTACACCAGCAATTACAGAACTAATAGTAAACATTAGCAAAAACCAAGACCACCAGGGCAGGGCAGCCGCGCCCAAGCCTATCCCAAAAACAGACTCCAATAGCTGGTTAACATTTGGCAAGAGCAAAACAATGCAAAAATACACACGAGGAGGCACACCAAACATATCCGAAGTTCCAAACAACATTAGTACAAGACATCACATATCAACATCAGAAGAACACATTAATTCGACATCTCCACTCAGCTCCCAACTGAGGCCGACAGCCCGAACCGAAGTCAACAGCGAATCAACAGAGTCAGAATCCAACAAGCAACAACAAGACCGATACACAAGACCCGCAACTCAAGAATCAGCGTCTGCACCATAGATAAACTCACATCCCTCCTCTCTCCTTTCATGTAAAAGCCACGTTTAGTTTGTTATAACAAATTACACACATCATGTTTTTACAAAGACTACACTAAAACCACAAGTCACACACATACGTTATAGCTAAATACTCCTCCCTAGAATCAAACCTAACCCTACAGCTGCAGAGATCAATATATGAAAGAGTTGGATCTGGTGGTGCTTTCAGAAGCAGCACTGCCGCAGATACCGCCCGCATCTACTGAGTGCACCACATAGAGAAGATACCTGCACACATCAACACATGCTAACACATCAAGATAGAGAGTCAAGAGAGGTGGTCGTGATAAAGGAGGGCGACTGCATACTAACAAGAAGAAGGTGCAGATACGACAAAAGAAACCGAGGATCAGCAGCCTCACCCCACGTAGGAGTCAACAGTCAAGGTCCTGGTAACCATACAACTAGAGAGCAGCAGTGGAGCAGAAGGAGAGTATCCAGAAGCCTTGGAGGCAACGCACAACAATTAAAGAAAGACAAGAAGAAGAAGCACCAGTAGCAAAAGACAAGTAATCAGGCCGAATCAAAGAAAACAAGCAGAACAGAAGAAGAAAGCCCACATCCTCACTCCGGCAGAGCGGCATCCCCAAGCTTCAAAAATCCTGTAGTCAGAGTGAAGCAACCAAAGAAGTGGAGAACACTCAGAAACAAGTAGAAGCCACAGCAATCAGAGAAGATAATCAAGGCCAAACACAAGCACAAGAATCAACAGACAGCGAGGAAAACCAAGACCAAAATAACAAGAGCCTATAGGAAAGGAGGATTAAAGGAACTGCAGCTTCAAACGGAAGAAAACATAAACTCTAGAAGTCTTGGGGACGGCGAGCATTAGTCCAAGTACAAGAGATTATCCCGAAGCTCCAACACCGGAGAGCAGCTCAAGAGGCGTAAAGTATCTCGAAGCTCTAGAGCCGACGTACACCATAAGAACCGGAGAGAAATCCGCAGACCCAGAGCCGGTGTGGCAAATCCGCAGCTACACCAAGACAAGCAGTTGAAGTGGAGCAACGTTTCCCGAATATCTAGTATCAATGAGTAGTAGTTGAAGACTCAGAAGATGAGGAGCCCGCTGCCCACAGAACCAGAAGACGAGGAGCAACACACAGAATCAGAAGACGGGGAATCCGCTGCCTTCACCACAAGCATACGCAAGTAGATCAACACTACCACCAAGAAATACAAGGTGGTTATACTAACCTCAAGCGCATACGCAGGAAGGGGAAGCCAAGCATCTGCTGAAACGAAGGAGTGCCAAACAGAAAAGCGTTGCTGAATTCCAGCAGGGGAGAAGGAGTGCCGAGGAAGGAGAGGGAACCCTATCCACAATGGCAACGACACACAGCCCCAGTTTAGACTACCTCGACCTTCAACCTCAACACCCAGTGGACCCAGAAGAGCGCCAATTCCAAGCCCCATCCCAGCTTACTTAAGACCCACCTCACACTACTACGACAACCAGGTAAGCCTTAATCCTACTATGGCAGGATATATCAAGAGAAACCTCGATACGGAGATGGAGGTGGAGTCCCTAGAGAGGAGTCCAGCGAGGGCCCAAAGCTCAAAGATAGCAAGAAAAGGCAAAGAAACTACAAGCACCAACAAGAAGAGTAGAGCCTCCCCAACCAAAAAAGGTAAGTACACTCAAACACCCGAACTAATCAAATTTAAATTTTGGTTGGGTTTCCAAGCTATGGAGGCCTTAGCGATGGTAGAAGGAGAGGAGGAACTCTACAGTGGCGAGAAAGTGTTGGACATGATGACAAGAGGTACGCATAAGGAAGAAGCGGAAGAGGTAAGTAATGCAAGAATTACTTTTCCTAGGATTCCACAAACCCTCTACCTATGTCAGTAAAAGGAGTTGAGGGACAACATTTTACTCTAACCCAAATCCCATATGACATCAAGATTAATGAAAAATTCTGGTCTCTCCCTTCACTACCACGTTGCAATTCATTTTGAACTCCCTAAAATCCCTCTCATGCATGATGTTGTTAAGAAGATGGTCCTTGAAAGGCTCAACAAAATGGACTTCGAACTTGGAAAGAACACAGTAGATCCTTTAGTAATTCAATGTTTGAGCATCAAAAAAGGTGGGAGGAAAGGAGTATGGAGTGGAAGTATTAAAATGCACTTACTCAAACCCGAATATGATGGCCTATTGCTTTTAAAGGGCATTAGGCCATTTATCCTTGACGTTGATGATGAGCTTGTCCTTGGGAAAGTATGTAAGGCCTATCTTGGGATTGCAAAAGGTGCTAACCTCTATGTGAAGGTCAAGAGCAAAAACTTGATGGATTTATCAGCCCAAGCCTTCTTTGAGGAAGTCCTTCAGAGTAGCTTCCATCGTGGACACGAATTCGAGATCTCCGGTGTTCAAAAAGGCCATTGTGTTGCACATGCATTTATCATTGCCACAACACCGCACCAGACAAAGAAAATGCTTCCACACCACTTTGCCGTGAAAGGAGAGGTGGTGCAAGTAAAACAAGTACAAGACAACAAAGGAGTCAATGGTGTGGTAGAAACCAAAGCAAGGAAAGAAGCCCTAATCCTAACCCTCTCCCCTCTCCCTATTCATCTTAATGTTATGAATACCTCACATGAAATTTACAAAATTATGGGAGGAGCTAACATAAGAAACATTTGGTTCCACAAAGAAGATGGAAATTGTTACAACGGAAACGCCAATGATCTATGTGCTAACCCCATTGTGTATAGGACCTTTGTACGCAAAACTTTTGTTATAAATGGCAACTACGTGGATTTTGCACCACATAGAAGGAGTTTGGAAGGCATCAATCGACCCACCGAGGAAGAAGTGAAGAGCTTTGGCTTTGATGATATCAACACCGCAATTGTCAACACCATCTCCACCTACACTTTGCAAGACAAGAACGAGACCATTACCAAGAAAGACATGGTGGAACTCTTGTAGAACAACAAGAAAAAGATTAGGAAGTAAACCCGAGAATATACCGACAAAATGCACAAAGAACTCAAGGGTGAGATGGAAAATCTCCAAGATGCTTTGCTTGGGGTACTCAAAAGCATGATCGTCATAACGGGAAGGAAGAACTTATCACTTGAAGACAAAGACCTATCAAACATGTGAAGTTACAAGACCCCACGGTAATCATTAGTTACCACACTCTATATTATAGGTACAATATTTAGTATAGTATAGACTACAATACATATATCAGAATACAAGTACTTAGACACATAGTAAAATACAAATACAAATCCACAAAAATCAAAAAATGTACGAGGTACTATACTGAATACAAACATTGTTCCAAAAACAAAAACAAAAACAAAAACAATATTACATATTGTACTCAACACAAATACTACCTCCAAAAATACATACGTACATCCACAAGAGACATACAAACACACAAACACATCCAAAGAATAAAAAACAAAACCCACACAAAATCATATAAACATCAACCCACACACACATCTACACATCAAAAGCATCCCATCACACACACAAGCATAAAAACATACACAACCACCAAAATCACATTTACCTACAAAAATACACAAGTAAACACCCACACATACAAATACACACATAAAATATACACGCACAAACATACATAATGACACAAATGAGTACACCACCAATACACACACAAACATACACACATTTACACAAAAACACATATACAAAACCATATACAAACACAACACAACTAAAGCTATACACACAACATAAAACAACACAAAAATCTAAAATATAAACACAACAAAATACATGTAAAAATAGTAACACCAACATAGAAAAATACCGACCACAAAAAATAACAAATAAAAAAATTAGACACATAAACATAAGAAAAAATACAGGTGCACAAAAACACAAAGATAGAAATAAAAATAAAAATAATAATAAAATCAAACACCAAAAATATACTCATGGACCGATAAGCCAAAAACACCACACTAAAAACTAGCACACTACAAAAAATTAATACTACTGAGCGGAGACATGCCAAACGTACTAAAAAGACATGCTACAACACACAAGAAAAATGCCAAAATATACTTCATACCGAACTCCATCAAACTACATCCGGAATATAGACACATTGCCCAAACATTTTCACCTCTCCTAAAAATTACACACACTCAACACCAATTACAAAGTACCATATACCCACACATTGCCCAATACATCCACCAACAAAACTCACACCCTCCATCACACATTCTATATGCCCTAATAAACACTATACACCCAAACATAAATGACTGTAACCGCCTTCTAGACCCACAAAATCCAAATATTACTCAATGGACCAACACATTATTAAATACCCTTTCCAACTTACAAAATCCACCTAAAAGACATATTAACACCCTACACCCGTATACAACATTCCTAGAAGAAAATCAGAACATAATAAAAATCGGAACATCAATACACAACACATTATATGACTTTATCCACACACAAAGCCTACCTCCCACACATGACATAGTAAAACAAATATTCCCTTACCTCCGAGACAAACTAATAAATGATTCTTTAAAATGTTTAAACCCAATCCCAGAATACACACATCCACCTCCCCCACCCCCTAAGCTCTCCCCACAAATACAAAACAGAAATACAGACAGCAACAACATCTACATCATTATATGGAACGCGGCATCTCTAAACACTGCACTTCCTAGTTTACAAAACCTAATCACACACACACACGTGCCACCAGCCCTTGTCGTCATACAAGAAACAAAAATATCTACCACAAAATCCACAAAATACATACAAAACATTTTCAAAGACTACAAACTCATTTTTAATAACACACATACACTAACAAGATGTATTAAACTACACAGACCATACACACCAAGCCGTGGCAGCCTCCTCACATTAATTCACAAAAAAATTGTCTTCCCAGGCAACATCAAAAAAATCCCTACCCCTATGCACATATCACCCTACCTTCAAATAATCAAAATCACTAACCAACCACTACAACCATGGCTAATCCTTCACATGTATATGCCATCTCATCCTGAAGACGCTAGATTCATAGTAGACATACAAAACACCATTACATCCCAAATCAACAACTCTAATCACAACTACATGTTATGCGATGACTTTAACAGAGACATAGCATTAATTGGGCAACAGAATGGAAATCATAACACTCCCCCTCAAACCACAGACTATCAATGGCGCCTCTTGAGAGAAAGCTTGAACCTCACTTACATAAATACCGATACACAATACTTCCGACAAGGCGGTTATAACTATAGTGGCTAGAGTCTAATAAACGGATTTTACATAAAAACAAATAATAATACACAATACACCTCAACAACAAATAAGGACATTGGCCTCAACTTAGATCACTCACCTATACAACTCCACATCCCAAACAACACACTAATTAGCGGCACCCCCATAATTACAAACAATGACACCGTACGAATACTTAATCCCATCCCAAAAGACAATTTAGAAAAATTTAACACAAAATTCTTTGAAGAGAACTCCACACAAATTGACTACCTCATAAATACTCTTGAGAACAACAACCAACTCTCTCAAACACAATGGCACGAAACATGCCACACCTTAGACACACACATCAAGAATATCTCCAACACACTTGAACATACATGTAAGAACAACCAATACCATAAATGACAAACCGTACAACACAACAAGGCGGGTATCTACCCCGATAACTTGCTAAAATATGGAAACAATACCTAGATACATACCATATAATACAAAAAACTATTAGAATTGTAAAAAACAACCCTCAATGGCGAAATCACCCCATATGTAATGAATTACTAACCCTACAACACACCCAAATCCCTATCCCACCCTCCCCAGACCTTCCACATGATACATGGATAAATGACATTGCTAAAATTGCAAAAAATGCCAATAAACAAGCTCGGAAAATTACTACAAAATACGCCAAAGAGAATATCAAAAAAGCCATCTCAAAATATAGACAACTATATGGAACTTGCCCCAAAAAAATAAATAGAAAAAGTCTTTAAACACACTGAATCTCCACCACTAGATTGTATCACAGACCAATAGAATAACATTCTAACTAGCCCAGACGACATCGCAAACAAAATATTCAACCAACAAATAAAAAATAATAGACCCACAGTACCAACATGTAACTACCAATCACAACATCCAACCAACTGCATATGTGTAGTACGCCAATATCCATGGCATGACCTAGATGGTTTTACCTTAGACAAACGGGGTCAACCTGAAACTCCATTGCATACATACTTCAATAAAGCCACATATGACACATGCCTCCGAAACCTTGGAAACAACAAAGCTCCAGGACTAGATCGAGTACCGAACTCAATACTTAAAAACATGCCCCCTAGATTTCATAAACTATTATTCCTATTCTTCTCTCACTATTACAAACAAAAACAAATACCGGACTCATGGAAAACAAGCTTAACAATCTTACTATACAAAAAGGAGACCCGTCAATACTACCCAACCACAGACCAATCGCACTAGCTAACACAATCTAGAAACTATACACCAGTATACTCACGTATATACTATCCTCATATGGGGAAAAATTCAAAATCCTACACGACAACCAAGAAGGATTTAGAGTAGAAAGAAGTACATCCAGACAAATACAAACCATAATAGCCGCGCTAGAAGACGCAAGATTTACAAATCGAGATATATATATCCGTTATATCGACTTCAAAAATGCCTTTGGTTCTATAGATCACGCCAGATTATAGGCAATAATGACAGATCTTGGCTACCCAGAAGATGCAACCGCACTAGTTGGAAACATTTACTCTCAATCATCTACTCACTACATTGGAGAACACTTCGGAAAATCCAAACCCATTCCCATTCAAAGAAGAACTATACAAGGAGACATCCTCAGCCCATACCTATTCATCATATTCTTAGAACCATTACTCAGATGGCTCAAAAGAGGTAATAACGGGTACACGTTTGGTACTTCTCAAATCACCATAAATTTTGCTGCATATGCCGACGACCTCGCGACCATAACCAACAAAATAAAATCATTACAAATCCAAATTGATAAAATCGACAGATACTGTAAATGGACTAGTATGGAAGTAGGAGTCCCAAAATGTGCTACTACTGGATGCCCAAATAAATCCAACCACATTCAAAGCAATAATGTAGGCCTCTAACATCAACTTCCGGAGCCAATCAATCCCTATACTAGACCAAAATGAACCATACGTTTACCTAGGCACAAATCTAGTTCCATCATTAAAATGGAAAATCCAAATTCACAGTACAACAACAAAACTCATTAAACAATGCAAAGAACTGACAACATGCCCGGCTACTATGAAACAAAAAATAAAAATGGTTGATACTATACTACGACCAGGAGTAGCATACAACTTCTACGTTGTACCATACTCTATGCCAGCCATAAAAAAACTAGATAAAAAAATTATAGCCATGCAAAAAACCATTTGTGGTATGCCAAAATGTATGTCAAATGCGATAATCCAACTCCTACAGAATTTATTTGGCCTGGAAGCCTTCTCCCTTAAAAATGCTTATTTCAGATGCATAGGCAAACAACTACAAAATGCTCTAAATGACAAAGGACGACTCGGGAAAATATACAAAGGGCTAACTAAATACGTCCTAGCTCAACATGGTGGAGCCGAAAATATTCCCAGAATTTAAAAAAATGGATTGCATAAGGTCACTAATAACTCGTACACTCTACCTATTAAAACATATAGCTAAAGTACACCTCAAAAGCACACTTTCAAACTTCCTCCTTGATCCTACACCATTAGAAGTACCATGGCGCAAAGAAACACAAAACCACAATAAAGTGTCTGTTCGTTCCATTACTAAGACCATGCTCACTGGACAAGGAATTAGTAAACTGGAACTACTCCCCTCTCTCGAGGATAGACACTATGTAACAAGTAGCCAAAGAACCACAAACCAACCACCCAACCAACCAACAAATCACTTAACCAATCAACTAGCCAGTGAACCAACCACAAATCAAGCAAGAAGTTAAAAACCTCAAAACCAACTAGTTATGATACATCGAGGCGGGGGAAGAAATTAAGGGGGGTCCTGTATATCGGGGAGGGCTTGGTTGTTTTCGATTTTGCGTTTATGTAGAAGAATGGACATGGCATGTTGGATAGCTATGGTGTTAATGTTTTTAAAGGAGGTTTTAATTGTTTCAATGGGTATCTTGAAGGTATCTTCTAGAGTTTTCATAGATGGGATAAAGGTGGTGGCACGAGCGCCGGAAGTGATTACAATAAGGGGGTCGACATTCCATCCGAGGGCGATGATGTCGTCAATAAGGGGTTGGTATTTATCTATTTTATTTTGGATTGTTTCCGGGGAAAATCTATCGTTGCAATATGTGAATTCAATGAATTGAATGGTGTAGTCTTGGTTGATGTTATCGGGTGGTGGGTCATTATATGGTAAACCTTTAACACAAAGGATGTCCGGTTTGAGCCGAGCGTTGCAATGACATCTTTGGGTCATACATGAGCATGGGAGTAGCCAAGGGGGGGCCGTATTTTCTTGTGGATTGTTATTAAAAGTGTCGGCGTTCATTAGTATAAAGCATCTCGGTTTATTGTAAGAGTTGATTAGTTTTCGGACTTCCCATACCGCTTTGTTATGTCTTTTAATAATTAGGGAGTGTACGTGGTGGTTTTGGCATTTGAGTAGAACATGTAGCCATGTGTCGGGGTCCGTTGAGGGGCATATGGGGCATGTTATGGATGGGAATCTTTCTATTCCAAAAAAGAGTTGTTTACGGGCGTTTCCCATGTATTGACCGGTACAGAATTTGATAAGGCATATTATTTGTGAATCAGTGATGATGGGGTTTTTCCAAAAATTTGTAGAGAGTTCATTGTCTATGTCATTGTTGTTAGTCCACTTTTCTATGTTAGGAAAGTTGTCTGTAATTGTGTCAAGATTATTATGTAGGTCTTGTTTTTTGAGGTATTTACTCAGGAATCTAACCGGGCGTTTATCGGGGGTGTCTTCTTTGGAAGGCCAATCTTCTTTTTGGAAATAGTAAGGGGTGGCGTGGGCGTGTTCATGTGGGTCTTGGGCATTTTTATGTGATTTTTCTCTTCCTTCTTTTGCAAGTTTATCCACTTGTTCATTGCCATCAATATTAGCATGGGCTCGGACTTTGTGGAGGGTTGTGATTTGTTCTCTTTTTAGTATCATTTGGACCATTGATTCTAGTATGATTTGGTCGGGGTGACTATTATGAAGAGTAGGATGTGTTATTTGGGTGTTTAATAAATATAGTGCGTTAATGCAATCTATAAATATGTGCACTGGTTCATTGTTGAATTTTATTGAGACGATTTCTAGTGTTTTATGGATGGCCATTAGTTTTGCTCTAAGGATATTTTGCAGTCCATCTAGTCTTTTGGCTAGTTTGATTTCTTTCGTAGCATTGTATATTCCATAACCGACTTTTTCTCTGCGCCAAGATCCCGGGCTAATTTGTTCTCGCGGTTTGAAGGAGCCATCAGGGTAGTAGCTATATGCGGGGTTAAATTTAGGTGGAGTGTTAAATTGATACTCCGGGAGGGGTGGAGGTGTTAGGGTGTAGTTTAGTGTATTGTTGTAGTAGTGTAGTTTTTTGTTTATGTTGACGGGTGTTTGTATTGGCGTTGGTGGGGCCAATTTTGTGAGTATCCGGTGTACATTTAGAGTCTTTGATATGGAGGAGAGTTCTTCTAGTTGTTCTTGTGTGCCTATGGTTTGATTTTGGTGGTGGATGCATATTATTTGTAAAGTAGATGATTCAGTTCTGGGCTTTTTTAGATCTAGTGGGATAGTGGGTTCTTTGTATGTTATTGAGTCCGCTTCGAATAGTGCAATGATGTGTGTGTCAGGAAAGGGGCCCAGTGTGGGTTAGGATTTTGATACCAGTTTTTGTCTGGGGTTATGATTAGGGTGGAGGTGTTGTTCGGGTCATGTTTGGTCGCTAGGCGGGCCCAATGTAGTGCTTGTTGTGTTTCTTCTTCATTGTGGGGGTGGGCCACACCATTATCTATCCATTTGTGGTCAAAGGCTTTACCTAGTGATCCGAATATTGTGTCTCTTTCAAAGGGGGAGTAAAATTTGTTGAGTTTGGTGGAGCATGTGACGGGGGAGGAGAAGTATGATTGTTGGATGTTGAATGTGGAAATTAATGAGTTTAGTATAGGTATGGGTAGTGTATATTGTGTAAGTTTAAGGGGGTTATTTTTTGGTATTCTATATTTGTATCTTTGGTATAGCCATATGACTTCGGTTTCAAATGGTTGGGTTGTTGGTTCAATGTTTGTAGGGGTTTGTAGTTTAGTATTATATTGATTCCATAACCATGTGAGCCTAGTGATTGGAATGGTGAAGAGGTGTCGTCCATCTTCTTCGTATAAGTGTGCTTGGTTTTTGTCAATTTTAATTGTGTTAGATGAGGTGAGGATGTCGTTTTCGGGGTTACATTCCGTTGTGTAGATGTTTAGTAGAGGGATTATTGTGGGTGGAGTGATGGACCTTGTGTCGTGGGGTTGATTTTGTGGGTGGTTAGCTTGGATAATTTCGGTGTAGAATTTGTGCTGAATTCTTTGATAATATTGTGTCAATTTATTTGTATTATGTGTAATGGTGTTTTGGTTGTGTCTTGGGAAGAGATTTCTTTTGGGAAGCCATTTGTTGTAGATGTAGTTATTGTGAGTCCATTGGCATAGATATCTAGTGTATTTGTTTTCAATTTGGTTTTATCTATTTTTTGCTTGTATTCGTGGTGTATGATGTTGTTAATGGGATATGTGGTGGGGTTTTTGCGGATGTGGTTTGGGGGATGGGGGTGGTGTGGGTGGGAGTGGGGAGGGTGAATCGATTGTGGGGGGATATTTCTTGGGGTAATGTCGTTGTTTATAGTGATGAATAGGAATCTAATCGTATGAGAGTATATATGTGTATTGGTATGGGTATTGGGTGGGGGAGGTATATTGGGTGGCAAAAGAGTTGTCGTGCAATTTTGAGGGCACTTTTAATTAGTTTTGATGGGATGAAGTGGTAGGTTTTAAGTTCTTCATTGTTCATGATATGTGTTCCGTTAGGTAGGGAGATTTGTTTTAGTTCGTAGATATTTTTTGATAGGAGTTTTTGTAATATCTTTTGAGATAATTGTGGGTTGAGTGTATTATGGCTTTGTGTTTCAAGAGTCCAGGCTTTTTCTAGTGTTGTTGGTTCTGTAAGGAAGTTGGAGAGAGTACTTTTTAGATGGACTTTTGCTACATGTTTTAGTAAGAAGAAGGTACGTGTTATTGGTGATCTTGTACACTAAGTTGTCTTTTTTATTCTAGGTATGTTTTCGGCCCCCCCATATTGGGCGAGGATGTGATGTGTTAGGCCCGTGTATATTTTCCCAAGTTTGCCACTGTCATTTAGAGCGTTCTCGAGTTGTTCTCCTATGCATCTAAGGTATGCATTTTTTAGTGAGAAGGCTTCTAGTCCAAAGAGGTTGTGTGGTAGTTGGGTTATTATATAAGACATACATTTTGGCATGCCGCATACGGTTTTTTGTATGGTAGTTATTTTTTGGTCCAGTTTTTTGATGGCGGGCATTGAGTATGGTACCGTGTAGAAGCTGTATGCCACGCTTGGTCTTAAGACTGTGTCGATCATTTTTATTTTTTGTTTCATAGTGGCCGGACAAGCTACTAGTTCTTTACATTGTTTGATTAATTTTGTGGTGGTGGCATGGATTTGGGTTTTCCATTTTAGGGAGGGGACGAGACTTATTCCTAGATATGTGTATGGTTCGTTTTGGTGTAGTACGGGTATTGGTTGGTTTCGGTAATTAATATTAGAGGTTTGTATTAGGGTTTTGAATGCGGTGGGGTTTATTTTTTATTTATTTGGGCATCCAGTGACAGCACATTTTGGGACCCCTACATCCATACCTATCCATTTGCAGTACCTATCTACTTTATTAAGTCAACGACAATACATTTAACGAGTGACTCCCTCAAAGAAACCTTTTTCCACAACACCTCCATCCACAACACCGAAAAACTAAAACAATACTATCAAAGGATCCAAAAGAAATCCTACTCAGAAATCATTCAAACCCACCACCCCCAAGAACAACTCCAAGACACAAGATCCATAACCCCACCAATAAATATCCCACTCCTAAGCATCTATACCACAGAATGTAACCCTGAAAATGATATCCTCACAATCTCAAACACAATCAAAATAGACAACAACCTAGCACATCTAAATGAAGAAAATGGCCGACATCTACAAACCATTACCAATACCAGACTTTAATGGCTATGGAACCAATACAATACAAAACTACAAACATCCACAAACATCGAACCAATAACCCAATCATTTGAAATCAAATTAATCTGGTTATATCAGAGATACAAATATAGAATCCCAAAAAACAACCCCCTCAAAAATGCACAATACACAATACCCACCTCCATCCTAGACTCACTAATATCATCCTTTAACATAGAATTGTCATACTTTTCCTCCCCTGTCACATGCTCCACCAAACTACAAAAATTCTACTCCCCATTTGAAAGAGATAAAATATTCGGCTCTCTGGAAGAAGCCTTTGACCACAAATGGATCGGTAATGGTATAGCACACCCCCACAACGAAGAGGAAACACAATAAACACTACACTAGGTACGCCTTGCTGCCAAAAATGACCCAAACCACACATCTACACTCATCATCACCCCAGACAAAAACTGGTACCAAAACTTTAACCAACAAATAAGTCCATTCCCAGACTCTCATATCATTGCCGATTTGAAGTAGATTCAAAACCATATGAAGAGCTCACTACTCCCCCTGAATTAAAAAAGCCTCGGATAGAACCATCCACACTACAAATAATATGTGTCCACCACCAAAATCAGACCCTTGGCACCCTAAAACAACTAGAAGAACTTACCTCCATAGCAAAAACTCTAAACATTCAACGGCTTTACACAAAGATGGCCCCACCGACACCTATACAAACACCGTCAACAGAAACAAAAAATGGTCAAAACTAAACTATAGCAACAATACACTAGATTACCTTTTAATACCTCCATCCCTCCCGGACTACCAAACTACCGCGTCACCAAAATTTGACCCCGCATATAGATACTATACCGATGGCTCCTTCAAGCCGCCCGAACAAATTAGCCCGGGTAACTGGTGTAGAGAAAAAGTTGGTTATGGAATCTACAATTCTACGAAAGAAATCAAATTAGCCAAAAGACTGCATGGACTACAAAATATCCTCAGAGGAGAACTCATGGCCATCCATAAAACACTGGAAATTGTCACAACAAAATACAACAATGAACGAGCGCATATATTCACAAAGTGCATTAACGCACTATATTTATTAAACATCCAAATAACACACCCTACCCTCCACAATAGCCACCCCGACCAAATCATACTAGAATCAATGGTTCAAATGATACTAATAAGAAGACAAATCACAACCCTCCACAAAGTTCGAGCCCATGCTAGTATTGATGGTAATGAACAAGCGGATAAACTAGCAAAAACGGGCCGAGAAAAATCACACAAAACTGCCAAAGATCCACACGAACACGCCCACGCCACCCTATACTACTTCCAAAAAGAAGACTGGCCCTCCAAAGAAGACACCCCCGATAAAGGCCCGGTTAGATTCCTGTGCGAATACCTCAAAAAACAAGACTTATATAACAAACTTGACACAATCTTAGATAACTTCCCTAACATAGAAAAGTGGACTAGTAACAACAACATCGACAATGAACTCTCTACAAATTTATGGAAAAACCCCATCATCACCGACTCACAAATAACATGCCTTATCAAATTTCGTATCGGTCAATACATGGGAAACGCCCAAAAACAACTCTTCTTTGGAATAGACACATTCCCATCCATAACATGCCCAATATGCACTTCTACGGATCCCGACACATGGCTACATGTTTTACTTAAATATCATAACCACCACATACACTTCCTAATTGTCAAAAGACATAACAAAGCCGTATGGGAAATCCGTAAATTAATCACCTCCCATAATAAATCGAGATGTTTTATCCTCATGAATGTCGGCACCTTTAACAACAACCCACAAGAAAATACGGTTCCACCATGGCTACTCCCATGTACATGTGAAACTCAATGATGCCACTGCAATGCTCGACTAAAACCAGACATACTTTGTGTTAGAGGCCTACCATACAATGACCCCCACCCGACCACATTAACCAAGGTCCAAGACTACACCATTCAATTCATCGAATTTACATACTGTAATGACAGATTCTCCCAAGAAACAATTGAAAACAAAATCAATAAATACCAACCCCTTACTAATGACATCACTGCCCTCGGATGAGAAGCAGACCCCCTTATTGTAATCACAGCCGACGCTCGTGCCACCACCTTTATCCCATCTATTAAAACCTTTGAAAAGACATTCAAAATTCCTATTGGTACAATTCCAAACACTTTCAAAAATATTAACACCATTGCCATATAACATGCTATGTCCATCCTTCTACATAAACGCAAAATTGAAAACAACCAAGCCCTTTCCGATATAAAGGACCCCCCATAAAATTACCCCTTTACTTTATTTGAAACCCTGACATTTCAAAACACACCCTCCTCTCCATCTTTCCCTCCTCTCTCTCTCCTCCCCCCTACTCCCCCCCTTTTTCTTGTTACTCTTTTGATTGGTTGGTTTTGTGGTTTTTGGCTACTTGTTACATAGTGTCTACCCTCGAGAGGGGGAAGTAGTTCCAGCTTACTAATTCCTTGTCCGGTGGGCATGGTCTTAGTAGTGGAACGAACAGACACTTTATTCACGCCGGCGTCCTTCGAAGACCAACATTCTTCTTCTTCTTCTTCATCACATGGAGGTAGACTTAGAAAGGTGACTCCTGCAATGGAACCATCTTATGTATTGGATATGACTACATGGAAGCTTAGCACTGCAGTAGAGGCTACAAAAAATGTGCAAGAGGCATTTGGGATGCGAGTGTGTGTAGAAACGGTAAGATGTGGTTTACATAGAGGTGGTTTAGAATCTCAAGTGAAGCAGAAAAAACCACGTCTGTCGGTCAAGAATGTCAAAGCACTTTTAGACTTTGCAAGAGTCCATCTAAATTGGATTATAGATGATTGGAGTCGTATCATTTTCTCTGATGAGTCTAAAATCAATCAATTTTGCTCTGATGGAATCTCTTTGTGTTGGAGTCGTGACCCACATCAGTTGTCAACGCGCACTGTTACAAAGACAGTAAAGCATGGTGGTGGTGGAATCATGATTTGGGCCCTGGGTAGTATGACCATTTATGGACTAAGACTAGTGTACAAAATTGAAGGCCGCCTCAATCAGCATGAATACCGTCAAATTTTAGAGCAGACAATAGATGGTACAATTAGAAAATATAGATTAGATGCTAGACAAGTCATTTTTCAGCAAGATAATGCTTTCCTTTACACCACAAAAATGATGCAAGAATGGTTTTTAAGGCAAAGTTTTAGTCTTCTAATGTAGCATGCCCAATCCCTTGATTTAAACGCAATAGAACATCTATGGGCCATCCTCAAAAGGAAATTGAATCAATATGATTCACCTCCAAAAGGAATGATAAAATTATGGGAACGTATAGTACAAGTCTTTTCTTCTATTACTGCACATGATTGTAGGAGTTTATAGAAAGCAAGCCTAAAAGGATTGAAGCTGTAATAGCTTCATAAGGAAAATGGACAAAATATTAGCTAGTTTACTTAGAGCACTCACAAAACTGTATCAATGTATATACTAGTTTTAACTTTCATTTTTCCTTCAATGATACTTGATTTAGTTGGATTTTTTTACAAATGTGTACTAGATTGGATGTAATATATGCCTCAAACTACTACTTGAAAGTTTGGACATCAATTTGTCTTACACATACTTTTGAATCTAGAAGCTCCAATGATTAGAACAATTTTGTGAGGTAGTGTAGGTCCTCTTGAAAAACATAGATATATTCCCATGGAGCATCTCCATAGAAGATTCCCAAAGAACCCCAAGGTCGTCAAAATATGCTAAATTTAATAATCTGTGATTTCTTGCCAAAATACTACTTCATTGATTTTTTGAAAGCCAAATGGCCTTATCCGATATTAATTAATTATTCAGCAGGGAGGTGTCAAACCTAATGGTAAGCTAGGTTACATTGGTATACATCTTGCGTAACACGTAAATTAGCCATCTGTAAAGAAACAGACTTTGAAATGATTTAAAAGGAAGATACAGATCGTGGTTCTAGAAGGGATCTCCTTATTCACCCTCGTCAAGCGTGGGTCGGGCCCCATGCTTGGGTGAGACCATTTTTCTGGCCCTGCCCGATTCAGGGTTCTAGAGGCTTTTTCTGGATTTTTTTTTGACGAAATTGGGGCTTGCAATCCCAAATTACCTCTACTGACCCAGCGTTGGATCAAATAGGGCCCCTCCAACATAAAAATAGGGGCCGGTTTCGTCCCTACCCTCTTCCACCCTTCCAAGTTGGAGGCTTACTGCAATGCTCGACCGGGGTATTTAGGCAAATCCTTCTAGAAGGTTCCAAAAGGACACAGGACTTTGTTTTTCACACAAGCCTAGAGCTTTCTTCAGTCATACACAGAGACGCTGTGAGCGAGACATATGAGACAAAAATTCCCTTTCATAAACTGGGAGTTTTCGCCATCTTTTCCTTATTTTAATCCTAATTGTAGGAATTCAGAAATATTTTAATAAATTGTTATAATCAAAGAGGGAAAAACTCTTGGTATCTTTGTTAGACTTTACAAATGACTCTATTGAGAATTACAAATATGGAAACTGAAGTCATAATGTAAAGCCCTCAAAGGTCAAGCTCAGGGACAAGTCCAATATATTATCATAAAAAATAAATCAAAATCAAAATCTTCTTTGGAATTGTTGAAGAAACAGAAAGTGCATAAACTATGGAACAATAGGTGAAAAGAATTGTAGCCATGGATTGGACAAGAGAGGAAACCGTGAGTCAAACGTCATATCCGGCGTGGCAAGTGCAGAAAGAAGCTTGGAAGATTGAGCCTGAAAGAATGAGAAAACTGTAACTTAGGGCCGGTTTATACTTGGGACCGGAATGAGGGCCGGCTAGAAGTCTCCAAGTTCCAACCTATAGGGTCTCTCAATTTCTCAAAATCCAACCCCAGTGCTTTATACTTGGGGCCGGCCGGAACTACATTTCATCCTACATGTCACTTTAGGTGGCATGGTTTTGGCGCCAAACCTTCCGGCCCCAAGGGAGCAATCGGGACGAGATTTGGGGTGGCCCAAACTCTCATCTAGGGCCAGATTCGGTTCCTCCGTTGGATCCTTCAAATCGCTATCGTCAATACATAAATTTTTATTTTTATTTTTATTTGATATTTTATATTTTGAATTTTTTTTTTTAAATTTTGATTTTTATTTCCAGGGCTTGAATGGATGTGGGAGTCCAACTGAACAACACGCTTTTGCACCTCTCCCCAACCTCCTTCCTTCCTTCCTTGAAGCTCGCCAAGTCCTCGCTCAGCTTGACTCCTGTCATGCCCTGGAACGAACTAACACAATATCATTCACGCTCTGTCTCAACTTCACCTTCTAGATATACGTTCACACAAGTCCTCTGCCTCACTCCTCACCGGTACAATGACCAGCTCTCTTTCAGCTCCTTCTGTGTCTAGATAGGTCATGACAAGAACAGGTTCAGTAGCGCTAGGTTTAGTACTCTTCACTCGGGCCTGTCTAGAGTTCACCTTCTTTGTCTAGAAGAAAAAGCTGCTTGCTTTTTGAGTTCAAAGGAGGATGGGTTTCACGTATGTGAATTTTGATCTAAGGTTTGTTTTCTCTGGCATTGGTTTCGCAGACTGTGTTGGACGATGTTGCTTCGTTCTGTGTGGAGATGCTTGGTCTTGGAGCTCAAGTGTCAACCTCTGTGCTTGTGAGGTGTGACTAGTTTTAGAGGATCGAAAAGGAGACGAGGTGTGGTTGTCATGACGGCGTTACATGGTTGCAGGATAGGGTTGAGGGCAGTTCGGAGGTCGTCGTCAGCTTCGGAGAGAGCGATGGCGAGATGGTGGCAACGGTGATGGTCTTGGGGGGAGGTTTTTGTAGCCTGTGTTGGGATATGCACTTATGGTGGATGACCAGGCCTTGAGCCCCGGGTTGGGCTGTCGAGGAGCGGCCATCCCGAAGTGGGTTGGCCGCGCGGTTGTTGCGAATTAGGGAGGAGGAGGAGCTGGATGTTGGAGGAGGGGCTGAGAGGTTGAAGGCGACGATGGATTCAACCGACGGCACATCTGCGCCGTCTCCCACGGGGAGCACTAACAGCAACTTCAACCCGAGCATGGCCATCATCATCGTGGTGCTCGTGGGTGCGCTTCTGTTGGTGCTCGTGTTCTCCATGTACATCAGGCGGTGCACTCGTGGGACGGAGGATCAGAGCAACAGCCGTGTGGCGCCGGCTCATGGGAACGGAAGCCGTGGGTCGATCCACTTTTACGAGCGCCCCGGGGGCGACGGGCTGGAGCGGGCGCTCGTGGACGCGCTCCCCCTGGTGAGCTTCTCCGTGGTGAAGTCGCTCAAGGCCGGGAAGGAGGATCTGGAGTGCTCGGTGTGCCTGGAGAAGTTCGCCGAGGAGGACGAGTCGCTGCTGCGGCTGCTGCCCAAGTGCAGCCATGTGTTCCACACGGAGTGCATCGACGTGTGGTTCCTCTCGCACTCCACCTGCCCCCTGTGTCGGACCAGCTTGAAGCCCACCTTGGAGGAAATCGGCGATGGCGTCCCGGAGGTCGGCGAGGTGTCCAGGCGCATCCTTGCCGCGCAGGAGATCTTCGGTTCTACACGACACGATGCGCTCAATCCCCTTGAAGCCCTAGAAGGTAACCGTGTCGATGATAACCCCTTAGTTGCGACTCGTTGGTCTCGATGTTGATGTGAGCTAAGAATGTGATATCCTTGGAACATCAGGAAGCGGCAGTGAGATCGGACGAGACGGTGAGAGGACGAGTGCTAGACTGGCGCTGTTCCGGAACTCGGATTCATTCAGGCAAGCCGCTCGCGGGGTGGAAGTTCGGGAAAGGCTCGCCACGCTCTCGGCTCGATATCCAGCGTCGTCGTCTGTGGATGATCACGTGGAGCCTAAGGCGCCTCAGAGAGCGTCAAGTTTAAGCTGCGTGAATTTCTCGCTGCCGAGGACGAGCTCCTCGGGTGCTGCTGAAGAGTTTTACAACCCGGAGATTTTCAAATACGGATCACAAAGATATGGACTGAACATGGCCTCTCACCTCGGAAGGTTAGGTAGTCTGAACGAGCCTCCTGGAGAGGAATTAGCGGCTTCAACCAGTAATGGTGACGCTCCTGCAGTAAGAGATGTGTCTACGACCCCTGACGCGCGCAGAGGAACGGTATCAGGGAAGCAGCCGCAAGTGCACGCATCTCACCATCGCAAATCAGGAAGCGCATGGACCGACAGAGGGAGCTTCTTACGAGGCTCCTTCTCGCTGCGCAGGTCCGCCTCGGAAGGAAGAGCTCATAGCTTTGACTTGGAGCCTCGGCTCCCAGCTCCTCCGTCTGAACCCACAGCTGCGGTCGGCGGTGCTCACAGCGACAACAACGCCTCGTTCGCGCAGAGGACGATTCTGTGGCTCTCGGGTGGAAACAAGCACGCCAGATCTCGCTCGGCCAGGGCATCCTCAGTTCACAGAAACGAGCTGCAGCAGATTGTCACGGAGTGAACGTCTATCTGTAGAGAACAATGTACAATATCATAAAGCTCTTTGTTGACAATGAGCTGTACTGTACAGTAGTACAAAGAATGCGATGTCTTCTTGCATTTCCATCGCTTCAAAGGTGGAACATCATGTCGAAAACTATGGTTTCAACACTATGGCTTCCTCAACTCTACGACGTAATGCTTGAGCACTCTACAAAGATGGAGAATCCTCCCTGAAGCTCTTCGACTATCTCATGTCCGAGAGCTGATGTACTGTACATAAGAGCAAACTCTTTCACTACTCAACTGTGCAGAGTAAATACCACCAAAAACAGCCACGTATGAACTCCAGGGTAGGTGGAAAAAACTTGGTTGTCACAGTTCCCAGTGCAACCCATACATGTTCGACGTCATGTTGTCTTGTCCATGAGCTGAATAGGATTCAAAATGTTTTGCTTGTTGGTCTCCACTACACAGCCATTCATGACCATCTCCTCCAGCATGAAATGCGCCTTCTCGAGATGGAACATGATGTCCAATTCACACTAGCAAGTAACAACCCACATGAATTCAGGAAAGAGAAAACACACTTGGACTGCAGCTAAATACAGCATGAGTGAAAGTTTACTCTGTCAATGACGGAGGATATAACAAAACTACTTGGAAGGCAAAGTGATACATACCACATTTCCGAAGTAGTGATCCATGGTTTCCACCACACAGTGAATGAACTCCAATATTGCCAACTCATTCTGCACATATAATCCGAATACAGTGATCAAGGCACCGCTTCACGTAAGTGACCTCCTCACTATCACATAGGTTGTTGCTTGAAGTGCGTCTCATTCGTCCAACAGTTTGATGTCTAGATAGAAGAGGTCACAGCTCGATGCTAGAGGAGCTATGAGAGTACCTCGTCACCGTCAACCCCGACCAAGAAGAAGAGCGACGCATAGCGGCGATAAATTATCTTGTAGTTGCGATGCTCCACAAACGAACACTGGATTCAGAGCGAACACCTCTCAAATCAGTTTTGCAAAAAAACATACACTCCAGTCCTAGAATCGAACAAATCTTTCAGTGCAAGCGACACAATCGCACTAGGTTTGAAACCACCACCAAAAAGCTAATCCAAGGCTCAATCCTCACACGCTCTCCACCGCTTCCCCTCGATTATACTAACAGCACTTTCCAAGACCGAAATCAGCAACGAATTGAGACGCAATCCTTTCAAATTTGTCATTCCTTAACCAAGGACCGATCATTCTCGTTCTACAGATCAAACAAAAAACCCTAGAGCAGGAAACGCTAACTTGATTGTCCGGGCGGGCCAAGCACTTGCGCACAATCTCGCCCTCCAGAGCGCGGCGCTCCTCGAGCGTGAGATACTCGTAGTACTGCGCCAGCCGCGTCTGGCCCTGCTTGTTCACCAGCAGCACGAACCGGATCGCCATCTCTCTACCAAATGATCGATTCTCAACCTCAGAACCTGCCGCAAGTCCGGCTCGTGGGTTTCCTGTGGAAGCGAAGCGAACGACAGCCTTCCGCTACGTCGCTTGTGGGAGAATCGTTGTCGACTGGAGCTCCATAGCCAGAGGTGCGTGGACCGCCGTTGACACGACCTCCATAGCCACGAGCAAGTGTGATTGAGGAAGACGGTGCCCTCCACCGTCACAGCACCGAAACGCGTCTCTTTCTACGAGATGCGTAGATCCTGGTTCCGGGAATCTCCGTATTCGTCGATCGTGTTGGTTTTGCGTACCGTGACGGTTTAGTGAATGCTTCTTTTGAGGTTGCTGTACACTTCAACCTCTTTAATGTCCCCTTCTTATTTCAACACCGAAGCGTTCTTCTTCTTGATTGTGATATTAAGGAGCGGAGTCGAAGGAAGAGGAGCGTGTTCGGGAAAGACGGTGTCCTGCACTCTAACCTCTTTTAATGTCTCCTTTTCAAGCTTCTATCTTCATCATTGTGATTTTAATTTTGGTTATAGATAATCTATTTTAGGATTTACATTTAAACATTCGTCGGAAACCGTGTATACAAGCACATATTTTACATTGTAGAATACAAAGAAAGGGATAAACCCGTATTGGACCAAGTGTCAAAAATGGGCTTTTTGAAAGTTTCCTCACGTTCCTGTGGTGTCAATTTCCAACGTTCCTCTTTATGTAGATGGGCATTGCTAAAGCCTCGGTGGGAGTACAACTTTTTCCTGAATCGGACATTTGATGAAAAAGTTATAGGGTTTTGAGTTTCAAATGGGGAGAGTGCGGGCACCTCCACACGCTTTTGCTTGGGCACTCTATTGAATGTGAGATTTTCAATACTTGCAAGTAACATTATTTCCCTTTGTTTTGTCCAAAAAAGAGTTCTTGCCTTTAGTGAAAAATAGCATATTATCCCAAGTCAAACATTTTCACACATTGTCTGACAAGGTACCAAAATCTTCTTCTTTTTCACATAAAACTTAGAGATCTTCATTACTTTTACTTTATTTTTTTTCCACAACGATATGTGGTGAGAACCTTCTTGTTGACCATTCAGATTATCAATTGAAAACATATTTAGTTCACAAAAAATAGAAATGTGGATTGGCAAATTTTGAACCTCCTCTCCATGCATAGTTGTTTTGAATATGCTACACCTCTCCTCAACCTCTAAAAATTGGTGTATAAGGAACTGACATCATAATTAGCACGATGGTAATGAATTTGGACCTTGAGTAGTGCATAAATTTGACACCGAGTGAAGTCAAAGTCCGTTGATCCACTGAATGCTAGAAAGAAAATGAACCATTTTCTTGACTTCAAACACTATAATCTTTCAATCCGTGCAATCAAATTTCATGAAACTTTGTGAGCATGTTAATTAATGAGTATTATCTGAGATCCTACGGTCAAAGTTTAAAAAAAAATAAAAATCTTCTTTATTCATTGCATTGGAATCCAATAATTTTGAAGTGTTTTTTATGTGGAACTGTCACACTAAGTTAGGGGTTAAAGTTTAGCAAAACTTCACCTTTGGATTGAAAATTCCTTCAACTAACATCTTTCAGTTGGGGGTCATTTCGATATCTGAACATTGTCATGTTCAAACACAACACCAAACATGTAGGATATTGTGGCCACCAATGGCACCTTCTCATGTTTTAGAGTTGAACCGGTTCTCCATTATAACATCTCTTCAATGGAGACATGTCATTGTGGAGTCCCTGGGACCTAAGTATTTGATAATAAAGGGATTTTAGTGTAGACTTCCTAAAGGGTTTAATCTCAAAGAATATCTAGGTGAAATCTCTTTTTAGAGAAATCACTGGTGTGTCGGGAAATGGTAAATTTACTTAACACCATGAGAGGAGGTTGACACACTGAGAGATTTGCCCAATACTCAAATCCCGCATCGGTCAATACATGGGGAATGCCCAAAAACAACTCTTTTGGGGAGTAGAAAGATTCCCATCCATAACATGCCCTGTATGCACTTCCACGGACCCGAACACATGGCTCTATGTACTACTCATATGCCAAAACCACCACATACACTTCCTAATTGTCAAACGACATAACAAAGCCGTGGGAAATTCAAAAATTAATTACCTCCTAGATTAAGTCACGATGATTCATACTCATGAATGCCAGAACCTTCAACAACAACCCACAAGAAAACATAGTTTCTCCTTGGCTTCTCCCATGTACATGTGAAACTCAACGATGTCATCGTAACGCTAGACTAAAACCAAACATACTCTGCATTAAGGGCCTACCATACAATGACCCCCACCCAACCACATAAACCAAGACCTCACCATCCAATTTATTGAATTCACATATTGTAATGACGGATTCTCACTAGTGGCAATTGAAATTAAATACCAACCTCTTATTGATGACATTGCAGCACTAGAATGGATGGTTGACCCCGTTATTGTCATCACAGCTAGCGCTCACGTGCCCAATACCTTCATTCCATCCAATGAAATTCCTTGAAGAAACTTTTAAAATCCCCATTCATCCAATTTAAATCACCTTCAAAAATATTAACACCATTGCAATCCAACATGTTGGGTTCATACTTCTACATAAACAAAAAATTGAAAACAACCAAGCCCTCCTAGCAATATAAGACACCCCATAAATTTTTACCTACCCCCCTCCACACACTTTTCACTTTTAAAGTTCACTAAACATTGCTCATATTGCTTACATCCTTCATTTATCTTTAACTTTGCTTTAAAACCATGAGATGAGATCGACACACTAAGAGATTTATCAAACATCCTATTTTGTATCTAAGATAATAGAAATGTGGTGATTTTAGGAATTTAACAAGTTGGTTTCCACATCCAGTTATTGAAATCTACACCAATTACATAGTAGTAACCAAAGACAATTTGTTAAAAGCAACGAATTTTTCTTTTTTTAAAACTGAAAATTTTAGAAAGATGAAAAAGGTCTCAGACATTTGAAGAAAATCCTTGGATATTTACAAGCGTAAGAATGGTTCTTAACAAGTCTAATGTAGTGAATGGATTATTAGACTCATTATATAAATGATCATGTTTGGGGTAAATTAAAAGGTTTTTTTAGGACCCTTTGATATAAGATCAACCAACTTAATATTATGATAATTAATCTTTCATCCCTACACTTCCATTAAAAAAAAATTATGTATGAAATAAAGAATTTAAGTATATCTAATTTTTTTTTCTAGTTTCTAGCTGTAATATCTTAAAATATAACTATGATAAGACCTTAAAACTGACCTAATTTTATTATCTTAACCATAAGTTCGCAACTCTAAGAACTTAATATAGACTAAGATACAATGTCTAAACTTCAAACTTCAACCCGAAAAAAAAAACTTGGTTGCCCTATCAAGTATGTTTTTTGGGAAAAATATCAAGGAAAATTTTCTTTTAGGCCATTTAGTGAAAAATCTCATAGACTAGAGTAGTGTAGGATATAAGTCATTACCGCAAGAGCTAGAGGTACTACCTTTTCCCCCTCCACGCAAAGTCTCAAAAAAACTTTCAATTCCCTCATTAATCCAATTAGAAAGACATTCATTAAAATTAATACCATCACTATCCAACATGCAATGTCCATACTTCCACACAAACGAGAACTCGAAAATAATCAACCTCTCCCAAAATTATGTGATACTCCTTAAAGCCTCTCAAAAATACACATTTAATTTGTACAAATCATGGAATGGAGCCCTATGGCTCTGGTTGGTCTTTGGTTCCTAGCTACTGATTATTGGTTACCAGTTTTTGGTTACATAGTGTCTACCCTCGAGAGGGAGGGAGTATTCCACACTACAAAACCTCTGTCTAGTGGACATGGATATAGTGGTGAAACAAACAAACACTTTATTCACTCCGGCTCCCGAAGTTTTTTTTTTTTTTTGTAGGATATAATCAATAAAAAAATCCCGACAATATGGAGCCAAATGTCTTTCCAAATGATTGAAATTCTACTTTTTGGCTCTACAGATATATGATGTTATTGCCAAATCTCATCTTCAAAATAGATGTACGTAGATGATAATTAAAAAAAGGGATGAAATAGGTGACATACATGCACAAAAAGGGGTATCCAATTATCAGCTAAATACTAAGTAAAAAAATCTTCTAAATATATAAAAGTGTGATTAAAGTGCAGGATGCTTTGCTAAATAATTAGTTGGCATCAATGATAGAGCATTGGAACGTACAGTGCACCGTACGTAGAGTATGTACGGGATTACCAACCGTCCAAATACAATTAAGATCGTACGTCCTTCATAAACAAGTGGCCAAAGTGAGTATATTCTCGGTGAGCTCCTTTCCAGATACCGTATAATACAACAACGTAGTACAACACGCGCAAATACGTACAACCTTATAATAATCCAAGCAAAACCACTCCACTACACTAAAATTTATGTTTAGTGTAGTGGTACTATACGATTTGAAAGTGCTATTATTTTTCACTTTTGATGAAGATTTTTAGTGAGAGCACAACTATTTATACTACTCAAAGAGGGACAATAATTCACAACAAATTTGTTGTTGTCACTTTTGTGGGGTCATGATACAACTTCTTGATACAACTTCAGTTAACCCTTGAAGGACCAATTGCCCATATAGGGGGCAAATTTTTTCACATTGATTGCCTTAATATTTCTATCCGAATGGTTAAAATTTACAAAAAATTTACCAAATTTTCTCATATTAGTTTGGAAGAAGATCCTACGTTTACATTCTCAAAAAGCTTATCTTGGCAGTTTCTTATCAATGGAGTGAAATAATTATCAATTCACTTGTGAACTTAATATGTTTTAGAATGATAAAATAATTGGTCAATAAGAAGGTTTACACCACATTTTGAAGAAAGAAAAATTAAAAGTAAAAAATATGAATATCTCTAGGATCTATGTGGAAAAGAAGAAGTTTTTTTGATACCTTGACCGATAATGTGTAGCAATGTATGAAAATCTTTGACATGAAATAAAAATTCCCAATTTTTTTATTAAAGACAAGAAATGTTTTTTGACAATATGAGAGGAAATAATATAACTTTCTAGTATTGAAAGTCTCACATTTTATAGAGTTTCATAGCAAAAGTTTTTGGAGTTACTTGACGTGCTCGCATGCGACAATTTGTTTCAGAGATGGCATAACTTTTTTTATAAGTCCGATGACGACAAAATTATACTCTCATATACCACTTATTTTTGTACAAATTTGAGAATTTCAAATATAAATTGGAACCTTGGAAATGTGCCAAAGATTTGCAAAAGCCCACCTCGGGTCTTGTGCCATATTGGAGTTTATCCCTGAATGCCCATTTAACCCTTAAGAGACGTTTTTCATTTTGGGCAAGTTCCTAATTTTTTTTTAAAATATTATTTAAGGAAATTTGTATAGTAGATTGTCCGTAATACGAGCTTTGTGGGAAAAAATAATTAAAAATTAAAATTATATACATTTATAAATGTATGAATTATCAGCCTTTAAAGTTCAATTAGGGACTCCAGGTAGCTCCAAATTTTTTCCTAGAAGTTTCTATTAACATTGAGATTTTTCATACATATGGAGAATAATGCCTTCTTTGAAGATATCAAAAAAAAATTATTGTCTTTAGTGTAAAGAAGCATTTTTACCCAAGTCGAACATTTCCACACATTGTCAGCAAGGGGTATAAAAAAATTGCACTTCCAACGCTAATAATAATTTTCATATCCGTGTGGTGAATTGCAACAAAAAATATGGTAAGTTCATACAAAAGTCTATTTAAACCCCTAAATTTCATTGACAATTTTATACCAATATCACTTCAAAATTGTTGATTTGGATGCAATGAGTAAGGAAAGAAACCAAAACTTTCATTTCTATTTTTAACCAAAAAAATTTCAATCAAGACTTATTAAATACCATAATCACAAAATCTCATAAATTTTGACCTTACATATTGAAAGATTACAATGTTTAAAGTCAAGAAAATGGTTCATCTTCTTTCCTACGTTGTGTGGATCAGCAGACTTTGACTTCAGCTCGTGTCAAATTTTTGCACTACACAAGGTCTATTATACCATCATATTGGTCACGATATCAGCTCCTTGTTGACCAATTTTTAGAGGTATAAAAGCGGTGTAGCATATTCAAAACAATTGTGCAAGTAGTGGAGGTTTAAAAAGTGCCAATTCATGATTTGTTTTTTTGGTGAATTTAATATGTTTCAAAAAGTTAATCCAAATGGTCAATAGAAAGGTTTACACAACACCTTTTGATAGAAAAAATAAAAAACAAAAAATATGAAGATCTCTAAGTCTTATGTGGTAAATAAGAAGCTTTTTTGGTTCCTTGTTCGATATTGTGTGGTATTTGTGTAAAGCTCTGACTTGGGATAAAGTTCAATTTTCCACTAAAGACAAGAGATGGTTTTTCTTTACTATATGGAAGGAAATAATATCACTTGCTAGTATTGAAAATCTCACATTTGATGGAGTGTCCTAGCAAAAGTTTTAGAAGTTGCAGACGTGCTCGCACTCAAAAAAAATTCCTTTAACTTGTAAAGGGCCAAAAGTCCCCTCAAGAGACTCTTGAAGGTTTGGGCAGGTTCCTATGGTGTCAATTTTTAGGGTACATTTGAAGATCCATAAAGTATACATTTGAAGATCCATAAAGTGTACATTTGAAGATCCATAAGTGTACATTTGAAGATCCATGAGTGTACATTTGAAGATCCATAAAGTGTACATTTGAAGATCTACAATGTGTACATTTGAAGATCCATGAAGTACTCCATTGGAATGAAAGTTTGTTGGAAGGGAATGGCAGATCGTCCGGACTGATCTGGACCAATGGAACTTTACAGCAATCACTGCTGAAGCATTGACTACGTTAATTAGTAGGACTAAGCAGCAAGTTCTGGGAAGCTTAAGGGGACGGCACCCAAGCATAATAGTTGACTAATGCTCATTTCAGACAGGCCACTAGAACTCTACACTTGCAATACAACTCTACACTTGCAGTAGATTCTGGAGACCATCATCTAGGCCTCTCTTACATTTCACCACCTAGAGGATCAAGTGTCTGCTCGGAGGACTCATTTCTTCACTTTGATTGCAATTCTCTTTCTACCCGGAAGGCCAAAATTCACAAAGCTTTTACCGCATCATCTCATGTAAGCTTAGAAGAAGACCCTACGGTTACATTCTCAAAAATCTCATCTCGGCAGTTTATAACCAATGGAGTAGAGACTCCGCTAAAATACCTTGATCCTTGAGGGGTTAACCCCTCAAGGACCAACCCAATTTTAGCGGAGTCTTTCCTTCAGTGGTTATAAATTGCCGAGATGAGATTTTAGAGAATGTAACCGTAGGGTCTTCTTCTAAGCTTACATGAGATGATGTGGTAAAAGCTTTGTGAATTTTGGCCTTCCGGGTTGAAAGAGAATTGCAATCAAAGTGAAGAAATGAGTCCACACTTGGTCCTTGAGGCGGAAAGAATGAATCATCCAGGCAGACGAATGATTCGGCGCCCACGACGATGAACGTCATCCCATCGTTCACAAATCCAAGTCACAAGTGTTGGTGAAGCGATCAAGATGTAGAAAAAGGGTGGGTTTTTCGGTGGCAGTGTTGGCGATTCCGGCTCCCAGAATAGCAGACAAACGAACCGCAGGAGTTTCGGGCTCCTCACTCACCTGCATCTCCAGCAATCACCTCAGGCAACAACAGTGAAAAGGGCCACTCTTTCTAATACAAAACTCGTGATGAGCCGAGACATTCGGGCAAGGTGAAAATCCCTTGACTTTGTGCAGGTCCAGGGAGTAACTTCGGCAGCGGCGGAACCTGTTTACTGACTTTGTGCAGGATCTCGCTCCGGGATGAGTCCTCACGAGAATTTTCTAGGTGAAAAAAAGAGAGGTGAACTCCGGCGCGCCGACCGTGATTTTTCGATGTCAACGCCATCCACAGAGAGCATAAAAGGCTCCAGCTCGTCCCATTCTGCAGCTGAGTGATTCCATGAGGTGATGTGTTCCATCTCTTTGACTTTCTGATCAGCTTGTGATTCTTTCACACGTAGTGGTGTCTAGCAGCTGGGTGTGATCAGTAGTCAGGATGAAGCTTCTGAGCGTGCACCTGGTGGTGGTCGCGGCTCTGGTGTGGGCGAGCCTGGTGACTGTGGCGCTCGCGTTCTCGACAGCGGAGTATGCGAGAGCGTTGGACAAGTCCATCCTCTTCTTCGACCTCCAGCGGTCCGGGAAGCTCCCCAGCTGGCAGCGCCTGAAGTGGAGGGGCGACTCCGGTCTCAACGATGGCCGCAACCAGAGGGTAGTGGTCGTTTTAAACTGTTCTCTTCATGAGTGCAAGCGATGATTCTGAATGCGCGCTTACGTGTTTGAGGTGATGTGCAGGTTGACTTGACTGGGGGATACTACGACGCCGGCGACAATGTGAAGTTCGGCATGCCCATGGCCTTCAGCATTGCGGTTCTGGCGTGGAACGCGGGGGAGTTCAGGGACTCGTTGCGGCAGGCGGGGCAGCTGGGCCACACGTTGAACTCTGTGCGATGGGGCACTGACTACCTCCTCAAGTGCAGCGCTCGTAGCAACGAACTCTGGGTGCAAGTGAGAATCATCGACTCTGAATCATCACGACCCGGAACTCTTGTCACAGTGGCTTGAAACTGATCACGAGTTTTCTACGTCTTGTAGGTGGGTGACCCGAACAACGACCACCAGTGCTGGCAAAGGCCGGAGGACATGGACACCTCCCGAACTGCATACAAAGTGGACGCCGGGCAGCCAGGATCCGACGTTGCCGGTGACACTGCTGCTGCGCTTGCGGCCGCCTCTGTCGCATTCCGTGGCATCGACAACGCGTACTCCGCGCGCCTACTCTCCGCCGCCAAACGGGTATGTGCACGACCAGCGTGGCAGCGCGCCCTCATCAAGAAATCACACAGTCGAACTCGCTCCAGTAGCTTTCACAATTCTCTTCACGTGCTTTGCGGGTTGAAAGAACTTGACTGATCAGTGATATAATTGTCCACAATGAATCGTGTTGCAGGTGTTCGCCTTCGCCGACAGATACAGAGGCAAGTACAGTGATCGTCTCGGAGGAGTGGTGTGCCCCTTCTACTGCTCGTACTCCGGTTATAATGTAAGCGATAACTCATGCCGAGACTCGGACTCACCATGAAAGCATTTTTTGTAACAGATCAGATAGCTGCACGACGACGTTGCGATCTGATCATGTGCGTGGTCTTATGAAAATTACAGGACGAGCTGGTGTGGGGAGCTACATGGCTGTACAAGGCAACGAAGGAGAACTCGTACCTCCAGTACTTGACCCGCAACGCCAATTCCCTCGGCGGCGCAACCCAGACGATGAGCGTGTTCAGCTGGGACAATAAATACGCCGGAGCGCAAGTTCTTCTCGCACAAGTAAGACCACGAGGTTGATTATCTAGTTATTGATATTCGCGGCAAGGAATTACGAAACGATAAGGTTGCTCTCGTGTGCATGTGCAGTCTGTAATGCAAGGCGTGGGAGGGCTGCAAGCTTACAAGGACCGAGCCGACGGCTTCGTGTGCGCAGTGCTCCCTCGCAGCATCAGCAACAGGAACCAGGTGCAGTTCTCTGGAGGTGGGATGCTGTGGTACATGGGGCAACTGAACTTGCAGTACGTGACGTCCTCCAGCTTCCTGCTCACGACGTACGCGCGCTACCTGGCGGCGGCGCGGCGGACAGTGAACTGCGGAGGCCGGAACGTGACCCCGGCGCAGCTGCTGGGTCAGGCGAAGCGGCAAATGGACTACATCCTGGGCCGCAACCCGCGGGGGCTGTCCTACATGATCGGATTCGGGCGCTACCCGACGCGGGTGCACCACCGCGCGGCGTCGCTGCCCTCCATCCGCGCCCGCCCCGGGAAGATCGCCTGCAAGGACGGCTTCACCTGGTTCAACACGGGGAACCCCAACCCGAACGTGGCCGAAGGCGCCGTCGTCGGCGGCCCCGACCAGGGCGACAACTACAACGACAACCGCGGCAACTACGCGCAAACCGAACCCGCCACTTACGTCAACGCGCCCATTGTGGGCGTCCTCAGCGAGCTCGCCGTCGGGCGCCGCTACTAAAACTCTCAGCACACGAGCGCTAGCTCGTGATCAGCTCCCGGTTTCGCCACCCCGGAGCCATACGTACAAAACTAGGACTCAATGCGCGTCCGTCGCATGGAAGTGGAGGAGAACAGAGGACGCTTGCGCACGATGAACCTTGCTGCGTGTAATCTGCTCCCGGCTTCTCCACTTCAACCAGCTCCGCGACTGTGATGATATATTGAATACTGTGTTTACTCCAATCTCGTGTTTTAGTACTTGGATGATATATAGAATCCTGTGTGTGAACGTCCCGGCTACAATTGTCCGATCAATGTAAGCCTTTTCGATAATATGACAAATGTTCAGTGAAATTTTCTGTCACTAGAATGCGCAACGGACGCATTCTCAACGTATCGAGAACGTCAGTATTATGAAATGATGTAGTACACACAGGCAACCTGCACATTGTATGCTAGGCGATGAAGTACATAGGATTGGGGACTTTGAACGTGCGATTGCCAACGTATGGTCCTGTGATGTCGCTCCACTGATCGCCAACGCTGCTGTAGATGTGGTAGCCGTTTGCAGCGAGCTCTGTCCGCTTCTTGGACTTGTAGACGACAGCCGTCGTGCCGCTCTCTTCTGGAGATCTGGCACACAGGAAAGGTCCATCATCAGCTCAAGAACTAGTACTCTGTTCCTGCTAGAAAGCCATTCGAGCGCGAGGTGGAGATTACTTGAGGATAAGGTCGGTCCAATTCTTGTAACCGGCTCGGTAGAGATTCGCGGCGGTGACGTTTCGTTGGCTTTCAGATCGCCCCGTCAAGAACACAACCCCAAACTCCGCAGCTCTCAGAGCGTTGAACAGCTGCAGAATCGCTGGAACGGCGGGGGCGGTCCCTTGCTCCACCCAGAGATTGAAAGGGGTGCTGTTGAACTCCTCGCCCCTGCAAACAACATCATTCAGCAACAACTCCAAGATGAAGCCAAACCGAAAGACATCATCTGTTTTACATACCCATATTTGTGCTCTCGGTAGTAGGGCAGGTTGGAGAGCGCCGTCTCGTCGACGTCGAACACCACGACGTCTTTGCCGTCGCGGCCTGAGGGCGTGAGCGACGAAGTCAAGAAGGTTTCCGCGGCGGCGCTCACTCCGGAAGAGTCCGCTTGGAACTGAGCTCCTTCCATGTACTCGCCCACGGAGTCCACGCAGTCCTCAGGCACCCTTTTCCACCCCTGCAAAAACCAGGAACTCAATCAGAAGAGAAGCTCTCAACAATTTTCTAGGCAAATCCATCAAGCTAGTAAGTACCTGCTCATTGTTCACTTGGCTATTGTAGAAGAAACTGCCACAAGTGATCTGCCGGCTTCCAGGGTCGCTCTTTCTGCCGTCAGCGCTCTGGATCAACACCGAAAAGGCATAAACCACCGCGATGGCGCATGATACGATCCTCGCCATCGCAACGTCGTCTTGCACCGGCTAGCTGCGAACACAATTCTCCAACGTGAATAAACGAAACCAAACATGCAGCTCACAAACCTCCAAAACCTCTAAGAGGTGAGAAAAGCGGGCTGGTCTTACTCTCAGTACCACAGCTGGTGATGCACTTGCGCTAGGAACGAGGTAGTGGATCTGAGGTATAGTATATATCCACAAGCGAGCGGAACGCATTCCATGCTTCCCTTGGAAGCTAGCGACGTACCTGCTGGCCCACACTGGCTCTGCAAGAAAGCTTGAGAAAGGTAGCTGCTTCTCGAGTGGGCCGTGCAATGTCATCATAGTGTAGAAATGGATTGGGGGAAGGGAAAGTGTACTTTCATACCACACGATCGTACTCTTGTGCTAACACGTCGAACATGAAAACCATGTTCTGAAGGCTCTGTCAGCGTCTGAAACTGAAGGACTTGACAGTTGAAGCAGTGCATCAAGGCTTGTTCAGCAGTTTTGGTAATTGATGTGGCTCACGTCATGTGATGCCAGTCATCTGGTTTGAATACGTATGGTACTTCAGTGTTGGTCAGATCTTATCCCAGTGAAGAAGAATAATCTCAAACGAAAATAATCGTACGTTACAGCTTGGAAAAATTCACAGATACATGTTTGGGTTTGCGCTGCTGGTGAAGAAGAATCGTAAATCTACAAGCCATGACTGCGTGGCTCTAACCTCACTTCTAAGGTAACGGCCCAGGCAGAGGCCTTAATCCCTCACCGCTAGGAAAAGAAAAAAACATTATACTACACTTGTTATAATCCGTTTCTAAGTCCGAAGTTGTGACCAGAGCTTCCAGCTTGGCGCTTCATCACCTATCTGCGTTTGTCAGCACACATCACACAGGTAATCATCTCAGCGACAAACCTTTGTGATTGTAATCTACAACTCTAGCAAATATTGTACTCTCCACTCATGCGACACGATCTAACATTCCCTGCTTAGAATACGAAAATGATATTAAATCTGTGAATTGCACTTAGGATTCGCATCTAGAAGGTCCTGCACAAAACTGCCGATAGTACTGAAAACCGCGAATATAACGAATGTAGCCATTTTAGTGAACAAGCCGTGATGCTCTGACAGTGAATCAATTGAAACTAGAATGCTAGGAAACGGAAGAGAAACGAGAGAGAGAGAGATTATGTACCCAAAGTCGACGATGATCACACTAACATTATCTTGTCCGCCCCGATTCTGCAAAAAAAAAACAGTACAGCATGTGAATTGTACATCCCCGACAAATCATGGCAGGGTCTTAAAACTCTGATCCTTTAAACAGAAGAAAATCCACTGAGAGGTAGAGAGGTTGCGACGAACCAGAGCTTCCTGTGCAATTTCTTCACATGCGCGCTGCATAGACAACCAATGATCATCCTGCTCAGTTGCTAGTATCAAAGACAAGCAGCCAATAATATCATCTTCAAGTGTTCGTGGATAGAGAAGCAGAGATAGTGTAATATTTACCTCGACATTGCCATGTTCCTTCAGCTTATTCCTGACGAAATCTACAGCCTCAGCACTGCGAATGCAACACGAGCTTCTGAGAACTCTGCAGGCACATAAGATATAATTTGTGGAGCGTTCACTTTATTCACCTCTTCAAAGAATCCCAGAGGCCATCCGAAGCTAGAATGATGAACTCAACCTCCTCTTGCACCAACATCGAACTCGTGTCCGGCGAAGCAGTCAGCCACTCCCCGTCAAGCTTCTTAGATCTCCTGCGAATCAGGAACACAACAAGGTCAGCATGCTGCTCATGAACAACCAGGTGCAAATCCACAACTAGAGTGCGAACTTCTCACATGATGGCGAAGCTCTTAGGCCAGCTCCTGTCAACCACTCCACGGTCCAACATCCTGCCAACACACACACCAGCTTTAATCAGCACCTGCAGCCTCAAGTGAAAGTGCACTCGAAACTTCGGCAAAAAACCAACACGTACTGTTGTTTCCGGGTTTTGAACGGGATGTCGCCGAAGGCGCGTGAGACGGAGAGCATCCCACAGACGCGGCCATGGCTCACCTGCACATACAAGTCAGTGGAGTAGCGTGAGATGCAGCTTTCAAAGCTCGGCTTCACCAGGCATGAAATCAACTGTTACGCACCCACCCTCCTGCTTCTTGGATTCTCTTCATTTCTAGGAAACATTTCTTCTCTCTTCCGAACGGCCGGTGATCAGCTGTGAGGTCGTGAGCTTTGCCGTTCCTGCTTAAAACCTACAAACCAGTTTCTGTGTGGGATATCAGCATGCACCAAGAAGGGGAGAAAAAGTAAGAGAGGAAGTCTTCAAGGAAACAGTGGGTTCGTTACGCACCGCACGAGAATCACCGACATAAGCGAGCACGAGACGGTCGGGTCGAGCGAATAGAACAGTGGCCGTGGATCCAGACTCTGTCTCCTCAACCGATTCTCGCGTTTCTAACCTGTTGAGAGGCGTTAGAGTAATGGAATGACAGCCTACCGAAACCCTAAAAGCGGAGGAGATTATTTGCAGGACGATTCAGGTGGCCACAAGTTACCGTGATATGAGCCGCTTGTCTGTCTCTACGAATGCTCGCGAGAGAGCTTTCTCTGCCTCATGAAGATCGTCTGAGTCTAGCAGTGCACCCCCTTCGAGAGCTCCCAAGCACGCCATGTAAAGCTCATCCCTACAGCAAATGCCGTAAGAATCTATCTCAAAATTCACTGGCATTATCCCGGATACCGCTGTCTGAAGACGGGGTTTTTCTCCGAAGAAAAGAAGCAGCAATTCGATCTCGCAATGGCGCGATCAGACACGGAAATTTTGTAAGCGATGGAAGCAAACCTCAAGAACCTAGCGGAATACGCGCCTGCGTGACCATCGAAGATAGCAGCATACGAGAATCCGTGGGGGCCATCGACTTCCACCACGACCTCGTCTTCCATGTCCTCGCGAAGCCCTTGTACCATAAACTGCCCTACAGTGAAGGTGCCCACCTGAGCGGCAACCTCCTCCTCCTGCTGCACAGACCCCGAGGCCGCGCGCGGCGGCCGGCACGCCCAGGTCCGCTTCGAAGCGCATACCCGAGACGCCCACGTCGGCGAAGCCAACGTAGAGGAAACCGGGCATTCCTGTCGCGCCAGGCTCTCTATCTGCGCTGCTGCAACCGCACCTCTCAAACCCAGGCACCTCGCCATCTCGTCTCCCAACACACCCAACCACGCAAATCAACACTGACTAATTTGGCCGCTGCAACCGATTCCAAACTTCATGGGAAGGGACAATTTGACTCCTGCGGCGCGTTCCTTCATCACCAGCTGAGAGAGGCGTGGAAGAGAGAAACAGGCTTATCGTGATCTCGCACGCGAGGGAAAGCTAAAGTTGGTTGCGTTACGAATCAATTCAGGCAGCATCAACTTGTAACTCTTCAGTACTAGCGATCTCAATTCGATCGACGGCTCTCCGAGAAAATTTCCACGTTGATGATATGCAGCGGGGAATTGGGGGCGCAATCTGTGGCTGGCACGCATCAGGGTATGGCTCGCCGAATCTGCAAAATGCGTGATACCCATCCCGGGTTTCGCTTTCGTCGTGGCTGCCTCGGAGAGCCCATTCCTGCAAGCTTCGGTGCTCGCGCTGGCCGCATCGGCCGCGGGTGTAGCTCCTCACACCATCGACCTCGAGTGTCCTCATCTTCTCTCTCGAAATCATCTGTGTCGAATTTGCTCAGGAACATCATCATCCTCGAGATTCACAAGCTGGAGCTTTACGGTCTTTATGTGTAATGCTCGTCTCTCTCATTTTATCTTTCTGTGTGTATCCAAACTTCCTCTTGTTCCAGAAAAGTCTTCTTTTTTGTAAGTATAAAACTTAGCCTAATTAATGAGTAGCTTTCACGAGTAGAAAGTTTATCCACCGGACTGTTGAGGAAGTGCAGACATTTGAAAATAATAGATTTAAAAAATTGGTTTCGTGAGGTTTCTGTGCGGCTAACAGTACAACTCCAAATAGTGGAGATAACTAATTTACAGAACGTCAACACAATCCGTCTAAAGGGCAGGCAATGAACAAGGAAGGCATCCGCTTCTATCTATGTTCACTTTGAAGAATGGTCGTAGTCCTATCAACTTCATGTGAATGACATGACAACGTTGTTGTCAGTGGCGAATCGACGCCTGCATGACCATGGCGAATTTGTCCAGAGCATCCCCGATCCGGTTCAACGCAGTGATGTAGCCGCTGCCCAGCTGCTTCTGAAGCTCCATGAGGTCTCTGTGCTTCTCCCGTTCGAATTGCAACGTCTGCTTGTGCCGGTTGTCCTTCCTGTCCTCGGCCAGCCTGAGGACCTCCACAATGCTCCTGTTGTTCCGTTCCAACACCGCCGCAATGCCATCCATGCCAGAGCCAGCCAGCTTTGAGGGAGCTGCTTGTCCCAGCCGCCTCTGCCGCTTCCCTGTAGGAAGTGCGCCCACGTCATTCTCGTCGCTCTCCTCTCCTACAGACCCAGAGAAGTCCATGTTGCTCGCTGTTATCCACAACATTGACGCTCTTAGTACTATATCATAACTAACATACCATCATAACAAAGCAGTTATCCAAAGCTTGAAACCAAGACTAATATTGCAAATGTGTCATCACAGCGTAAATGGTCATCTAGAATACAGAAATGGTATCAAAAAACTCGCATGAGAAGACAGCCAACCAATAACAGATGGAGCCATGTGAAAGAGGAGAGACAGAGAAAGAGAGGAGGGAGGTGGGTCACCACCTGCGCCACGCAAGGGATTCAATGCGTCAAACGGGACACCCGGTTCGCCAGTGCGGCTCTTGACGTACCACTCTTGGAGCGCGGCGAAGACCTCCTTGTGAAAGTTGGGGGGCAAGCGCAGCTTCTTCTTGTCGTCGCTGCCGAGCTGCCAGTAGGAAGGTTGCCCCATGATGAGGTTCTTCTCGTAGTCGTTCACCTTCTTGAACCCCGCCGTGATGCCCTCCCACTTGTCCTGGCATTGCCCCGCGCTCCGCTGCACGCCTTGCATCCAGCACCGATCCTCCATCCACTTCCACCGCTCGTGAGCCGACCTGTTATTATTATGCTCTCTCTCCATGATTTCAGAGCTTTCACGCCACATGATTCCATTCTCAACTCTGAGGATTCCATTCCATCACTCTCAAAAATCAAAATCTTCACAGCAAATCACATAAAAAAAATCACAGCAAATCGATCAACGCTACTACTACTCCTCCTCCTCCTACTACTACTACAACTAATACCTGTGCTTCTCCCGCGTGCCGCCCTTGGCCTGCCGCTCAAAATCCTCCCGCCGCACCCCCTGCAGCACCAGAAGCTCCGACACCGTCCACATCCCTTTCTTGTAATGCCGCACGCCCCCGTCGTCCTCCTCCGCCAACGCCTCCTCCACGATGATCGCGTCCTTGTTGTCCAACACACCCCCAGGCTCATGACTACTCGCCATCCCCACCACCGCCAACATGGGCTTCCCTTAAAACCTAACTCATCAAACCCATCAATCTAAGTGAGCCTCTCATGACCTCTCCTCCTCCGCTTCATGAGCGTGAGCATGAAACCCTAATCATGGGCGCGCGAGAGAGAGAGAGAGCGAGAGATTGAAGTACGTGGGGCGGGAAGCTGCATGTAAGATGGTTGTTTGCTGCAACGAGAGAGTTGATTGGAAGCGGGAGTGAAAGAGAGCGTGAGAGACGAAGGAGGAGCGTCGGGTCGGGTGGGCGGATGGGAGGGGGTATGCTTCTTCGCCCGTAGGAACGTCGGCTTCTTCGTTGCCTGTGTGAGAGCGAGGCAAGGCGAGCCACCCCTTCTTTCTTGGGGTCGGGTATAAGGTAGGACTACCCAAAACCGACTGGCGACCCAATATCGTGTGCCCTTCCTAGACTCCAGAGAGGATGCATCTCCACCGGGGCACGGGGTCTTGGCAGATTTGTTGGGATGGAGATTGCAAGACAAAAATCCGCCCCACCGCAACCGCCATCCTGGGATCCTCGTCTACCGCGTTGCCATGAACCAATCTCGCGGATGCCAAAAATCTAGCTTTTGTAGTGCATGCGCTATCTTATTCCATTCTTGGGCGCCACTTATCACTTGCCACACCTTGTCCACCCTCTAGCGGCTCTGCTCCCCCCGAGCGTCCGCTGGCCTGACGTTAGGGGTGGAGATGCTACAATATTCTACATGTATGGTGTCATATTTGAACATGACAAGGTTTAGATTGATTGAAATGACCTTCGAATGAAAGATGTTAGTTGAAGAATCTTCGATCCAAAAGTATAAGGTGCTTGCTAAATTTTCATACATTTTTTGTAATCTACATAGTAAAATACCTGCATGTGTATATAGGTTCCCGACTGACGTTTAAGGGTTAATAGTCAATGTTATGGGGAAAGGAAGTGCCATGGAATAGAATGCATGTGTGCGGAGAGTAGGGGTTTTAAATGAAAACAATTAAGGGTTTTGCAACAATTTAGGAAAATAAAATCTTGGATCCAACAATTCAGTCTGTATTGGCCATTGTCAATGTTTACCAGGATCCTGGTTGGTTGAGGAACTTTTTGTTTATTTGTTTCCTTAAGAAGCTACCTTATGTTTTTTTTTTGGCACCCTGTCCATCTAGGTACGAAAACTTCATTGTGAAAATCTTCCCTATAAATAGGATTCTCTTTTGACACTATCAAAAAAGAGCATATTAGTCATTTGTTTACAAAAAATTCAAATGATCAATGTACAACACCAAAAGCTATGGTCAAAGGACGTGATACCGACCAATGTGAGGCGAAACTCCTCAACACTACTGTGAAGAAGAGTCTATCTGCTAAGGGTTCGGTTGTTGCCGAAGGTAATCTTGTCAATCTGTTGTTTAAAGGCGCGGACCCTTTACCAAGAATGCGAGATGTTCAGAACCTGGCCAATTAGTCAAAGCCTGTATCTAAACTCAATAGTTCATGATAGGTATCTGGTTTTTCTTCCTACATGAGGAAGTTCTAAGTATTTACACCGAAGAAATATCTCAAGCTGGAGTGAGAGCGGGACGCCCTGTCATCTCATCGTTAATCATTGTAACAATCTCCTCAATTCTGCAGAATAAACCGCGAAACACTTGGGTCATCTTCTAAAGATTACCAACAAAAGAGTAACTTGTAAAGTAAGGCAAAGATGCTAAGAGTTATGACCTCTCGTCTCATTTTTCATTATCAGACTTAGCTGTAAACAGCTCTATATTCTGGTCAGGAAGGGAGAAGGCGGCTAAGATACATACTACAACATGGACCCTCTTTCTTCCTTTTCAAAAGCGACTAACACTACTTCTAGAGACCACCAAGGTCTTGTACTAAGAGTGAGGAAAGTGGAGTATTCGAAACCAGAGGTATCTTATTGAAAGTTTGGGTGACTTTACACATACAAAAATAAAGAGAGCAAACGCAAGAAGATTTACCGCTGCTTGTCGATGTTGACTTCGATCAAAAGAGCTGTTAAGTACACCTGAAATCGCCACACCAAGCACAGCAATCTATCAACAACACGTACGTACAATAGATGAGAAGGCAGACAAGATGAATACTGGCATCGAATCTGGATATACGGTTGTCTTATGGTGCAAGTGTTTGCCTGATATGTCTCTCGTTGTATTTCGTCCGTGGAGCGCTTTGCCTTCAAGATGTCTCCCACTTGATTCCAGTCAAGACTGATGAATTCAGACTTCGCTAAAAGGTCTGTGAGGCCAGAACGACTTGCTACTGTTCCACTGAACTGATCGCAGCCTTCAATGTTTTCATAGTTTATTACTGGCTGGGCTTTGGGGTATACGATCGCCCTGAACTCCGAAGTTAAAAGCCACTGCAAAATAGTACTAGATGAGCATAGGTCCAAACAGATTATACTCAAAGAGGAAGACAAGGCATAAGAACAAGAGGATTCGCGGGGACAAGGAGACCAATACCTTCAATTTGAGCTCAGTCTCATACATGGTCAAAATCTCCTCCGCCAGCTTTTCTGTCAGCAATTCCAAAATTCAGTGCTAAGAAAAAGGTGACCACACCAATGCTATCAAGACACATAGCAACACAGATATGAATAAAGTACAAGAAGTTGCAGCTCATGAACAGGCTCAAGTGCTCGACTCACCAAAGATAGAAATAGGAAGTGTAGCAAAAACAGGTGCCCCTGCCCCATCGCCTGTGTCGCCCTCAACAGATGGCTCATTTGAAAACATAATTAAAGGCCCGTCTTCGATACGATAAGCTCTCATCTCCTTGCTGGCTTGCAGCATAGTACTCAAAGCTTTAACCTGCAGTAGAGTAAGCACATCAATAATCGGCTTCACCAGGTCCCTCTGCTTCGAACTGATTCACTATCCTAGCACATGTACTAAGTTCAACCACAAAGTACAGTTGCAACTCCCATCTACATTCACTTGTGTCAACCGATGCATCTCACCTCTCATGTAAAACAAAGGATCCAATTGCTAAGTTCTTTCAAAACACATGATGACGACATTCGGTTTTTAACAATCCTACAGGTTAATGTGAAAGATGAAAGTCATAAAATGAAAATAGCAGGAGAAATTCAAGATAATAGCGTACCTGATCGTCAAATTTTGACAGAAGATGTCCCACGTGCCCCTCCTACACACAAGTGAAACGCAACAATATTTTGTACGTATCAATTGTACAACAGTCCTAGAAACGATCCCGAGACTGAGAGGATTTCGGCACATCACGATCAAAACCAGTCGGGTGAACATTCTTGCGGTAATCTACCTGTTGCCGCCCCATCTTCGCGCGCGCCTTCTCACAAATGGCATCCATATTTTGCAATACGCCCAGGTCCATCGTCGCAACAAACCTGCAGAGAACCTGCTACCTTGAGATGACAACTCCAACAACTATCAAGGTCTGCCACAACCAATCCCTCACTAAATCCTACAAACAAACCGCAACTGCAAAGAAAACCCCCGACAAAGTTCTAATCACACAAGAACTCCAAATACACTGAACCTACTCATCCAACATCAAGTAAAACTCTACTAACATCAGGGAAAATACTATGAAAACCACCGCACCGCCGCGGTTTTCAAGAAACGGCAAAAAACCTCAAAAAACGAGGGAAAACGCTCGGCAGCCTCCATAAACCTCACAGACTACAAACAATGAATTCATGCTCACAAAGACTCCAGTGATCACATAACCGAGATGAAATTTGCGCCACTGAAGGAGGAAGAAACCTAGTACCGGCGCGACAGGGCGAGGTTGACGAGCGCAGACGCGGTCTGGAACGAGGCGGCGGACGCCGACGCCCAAGCCGCGCGCTCGGCGTGCATGGCTGCCCATGCATTGCGGACATGACGCTGCGCCGCGGGTCGCCAAAGCCTGGCGCTGCTTCCAGGACTCAGCATGATCAATGCCTCTCCCTCTCTCTCACTCTCTCGCTGCCCTAACTCCTCCTCCTCCTCCACTGCACTCCTTGACTACATTGCTGCTGCACTGCGACGATCGATCATTCCAGGCTTTCGATGCGCCATCCTCGAGCTCAATCACATCGACATTTCACACCTCTCGCTCTCTCTCTCTCTCTCTCTCTCTCTCTCTCGTCAACGACTCTAGTCGTTCGTTTAACCAACGGACGAACAGAGTTGTTCGTCCGTCAGCTACTCTGCCGCTTCGTCGCCGAAGTGCTCTTCTGCGCACAAGGCCATTGAATGGCTTCCGCAATTTGCCCGAAGTGTTTGTGCAATTAGGATTTTGCCGTGCAACGATCGCCACACTTTTGTTTCAATCCGGGATTCTTTTCCTGTTGGATGTGAGATTGTTCGTGGGAGTTGGTAGCAGGGATGGAAGAACGGATTCTCGGATTGAAGAGCAGTTGTTTGCAGTTTAGGGTTGGTCTTGTTGTTGTTTGAGGAGAGGCAGCCAAGATGTTGATGCAGGTGGGAGGCGAGGGCACTCGCCCTACCTTCTTCGAGATGTCGGCGACGGAGCATCTCCCGACGAGCTTGCGGGCCGCTCTTCTTTATTTTCTGGGGGTATTGGTTGCTCGATTTTGGTGTTTGAGTCGAGTGGGTTTTTTCATGTTTTTGAGTTTACGCCGTTGATCTGATGTGAGCTGGAATTTTGAAATTGATGTTTATGTCTGAATTCGTTGGAATTTGATGATCATAGTTTCGGCGGAGTTTTATAGATGCGGAAGATTTTGGAAATGTTGGTTTGCAAGAAGTGAAGGTTCTGTCTTTGAATATTATGATGATGTGATTTAGGTTATGGCTCAAAGGAGGCCCATACTGCACCGAGTGTTGGATTATAGTGACGAAGGGTACGCAGCTCTCATGCTTCTTCTCGAATTGCACAGCTTGAGAACATCAGGTTTGCGAATCTGACATTGTCTGTGTGTGCCTTTCAATGTGCTAGTCGTGTTGTTTTTGTGGCGCTTATGTTTCTGCTGTTTTTTTTTCTTTTTCTGTTGCAGACTCTTCTTTTTCCGAATCGCTGTACGGGTTGCGACGGACTGCAGCAGATACGCCGGCTACCGATGCTCTTCCACAGCAAGAGGCAGGTTCACCGGGACCTAGACCCTTGACTCGCAAACAGAGGGCGCTCTCGGTGTTATTCTTGGTATGTGTCATGTCACTTCTGCTCAGGAATGCAATGACATCTTACTACGCTCCATGGTCGGTCGAGTTTTACAAACAGCCCGTTTATGTTGAAATGTCACGCAGATGTTGAATGCTTGGATGTGAGCAAGACGGTACCATAAGTTTTATGCTTTAATATTTTGGTAGCACCTGGTCCGGGTGCTGATATTATGTGGATTGAGCTAACCCCGACATTGGACTCAACGTTTCCAGGTTGGCTTGCCGTATTTGAAGTACAAACTTGAGGCGGCTGTGAATGCACAGAGGGGTAATGCCCTTCAGGCTGCGCTATGGGGTCGTGGGGATGGCGATGATGTAGATTTTGGGGATATGGAACCAATAAGAGAGGCTGACATTCCACAAAACGCGCAGGACGTGATCAGAAGCAGTGTTCCGTGGCGAGAATCGTTTAAACAATCAGTCATCCGAGCACTTGTAAAATGCTATCCATGGGTTCATGGTGCAACAGAAGGTGTGAAGATGCTTAACTTTGAATGCTCTCCTTTTTCTTCCTTCCATATTCGTCAATTCTAACTTTGTTGGTTGTATTCAGGAGCCTCATTTGCATATCAGCTGCTTTACCTTCTGGATGCCACTCGCTTTTACACACCTGCCCTCCAGTACATGGGTCTTGTAGTGCGCCGCTCGACAGGTCAGGAACTGGTACGCACAAGTTCCTTTGAGGTTCCTTACTTCTTTCTTTTTTGGCCTTGTTTGTAAGCTCTGTTCGAAAATCTCCTCGTTTCAGAGTATATGTATGCCATGTTTAATCATGTGATGGTGGTCCTTCGTTTCTAAGTAGATATTGAAGTTTCGAGAAGTGGAGTAGTGTAACTCTTTGATGGTGTCGCTGATTGAAAATCTGCTTGTAATAGATGGATGCAGCAAAAGTAGTCGAAGAGAGACGGAATCACGAGTTCGGTAGAATCAGAGGACCGTCTCACATTCAGGTGAACCCTGCTTTCCTCAGTTTTCACACCGCTCATCTGGATGATGCATAATTTTGAAGAAGTGAGACCATCTCGCTCGTGCGTTGTTCCTAAAGATGTCATGAGACAATAAATCTGAAGTCTACTGCTTTATGGGTAATGTATTGCAGACATTACAGAGGGGCCTCCTTCGCTTTACATATACAGCTTTGGACTATGCCCAGACAGGCCTCATTGCCAGTGTCTTTCTCTTCAAGGTTAGTCCTTTCAAAGCAAACTATAGACGCCGAGTCTGTTTAGACGCTGCAATATGCTTGATGATCTCTCGATGACTTCAGATATCTTAGCGAATGTCGAACATCTATGTGTACAGATGGTGGAATGGTGGTACCAGTCGGCAGAAGAAAGAGTTACAGCACCTTCTGTTTACCCTCCTCCCCCTCCTCCACCACCGCCAGTGGTAAGTTCTTGTTTCAAACACGGATTGTTTGTGACATGATGAAGGTGAAGGGCGTCGGGATGGAACATAATTTGCAGAATTAATCTCTTTATAGATGGTGGTTTTGTTTTAAATTCAGATGGGGGTTTTACAGGTGGCTAAGGATGGTCTACAATTACCGGCTGACGGCAAGATCTGCCCACTCTGCACACGCCCCCGTACTAATCCAGCTGTGGTGGCTACATCTGGATTCGTCTTTTGCTACACATGTGCATTCCACTATGTTACCCAGGTAACAAAACCCTTGCATTTTGATCAGTCCATTTGTTTCCTGAAAGTGAGACCTGTGTGTATGGGGTTTCTGATACAAATCTTGTTATACTTTGCAGTACAAAAGATGCCCTGTTACTCTCGCTCCCACGGCCACCAACCAAATCCTACGGCTTTATCAGGACGATTGATTGCAAGGCAGAAATCCTCTTTCGGTCAGGCTTGCCTCCATTCCAGGTTCTAGAGAACTGTCGATAGAGTTCAGATTTTGTACCTCCACTGAGAATCAACAATCTCGCTTCTTTCTCTTCTCTTTTCTTCTGGTAATTTGATATTCCTTCGTTAACTTTCGAAAATGTCTTACCGAGCTCATCTTTCTATTAAGATGCTGACTGTCTTGCCTGAAACTTCCACACTCCATCATTTTGTTGCATGCCATGAATAGTAGAGAAATGGGGGCAGTGGTGGAGATATGGAGATATGGACAAGCTAAACTACTCCACTACTACACTGTATGTGATGTAGTGTGGATGTATTCGTAATGTGATTTTGGAACATAATTAATGTGGACAAGTTGCTCATTGTTCACTAGGGTAAGCCTCCCCATAACCAACAAAAACCCATAACCAACAAAAACCCATAACCAACACCTATAAAATTGGGGTATATCCAACCCTCTTCCATCCCATTACCACCAACTCAGTTCCAAATGGAGGTTTGCTATTAGTCAAGACCCTTACTTTTGGTCGTTGGTTATGGGGGGTACCTACTGCTGGCCACCCACTAAACATGGCTGCACAATTTGAAAATTCATAACTAATTTAGTTTTCATCGAAAAAATATGAAATCACTTAGGTTGGAATTGTAATTCTATTGGCTATCACTGAAAAATGATTGTTTAATGATCTCTCTCCATATATGCACATTCTTTAACTTGTCTGTTTTAGGGGGGCTTACCTTATTGCCAAATATCTTTCACTCCCTTGCTGCTCATCGCCACCTCACCGCTACCTCTCCATCACTCCACATTAATATCGTGTCAACAATTTTGAAACATCCCACACTATTTTTTGGAGGTGCAAGGAACCAAGGTGGAACATCGTAATTTGCGCCCGTAGGAATCAGTCCAGGTATCTTGAAATGGTGTGATCTACACTATTGACAGTGAAAGGTGTAGTAAGTGATTGACAGGGTATCTGACATTCTCATCTATACGACATATAGATACTTCACTGGATGGATTTTAAAATATTTAAATTACAACATAGCCGTGTGAACTCCAACAAGATTTTTTGACCACATGGTAGTCAAGCTACCTCATCTACAACGACACTTCTGGGTTGATCTCCTACAAATCTAAAATCTATTTTTCAAGTAGAATTTTGAAATACAAACCTCTACCTCCACCTCACTTGAGCCTCCAACTTTATCTTGCCCTTAGCAAAAAAAAAAAAAAGATGATTTGGACCTCTTGGTGCGCACGGAGAAGGCCTGTAAACTTACCGTGCACGCCACGCCACGCCACCGATATCTCCGTGAGAGGAACACCTTGGAAACAAAAATGTACAGAGGGAGTAGATAACCGTTTCAGGTGAAGCATGCCCAGGGACGAACGCTAAATACCGCCCAGGCGTAGATACGGCGACAGATCTACGAAAGTAGCCCCGAAATCTACCAAGAGCAGGAAGAAAGCGTGGGCATGAAAGTGAAGGCGCCCTATAAAGGTCGCCACCGCTGGCGTCGCGCGGGTTGTTTCACGAGGCCGCTCCTCGCACCGCAGCGCGCGAGCTCCCGCATCCCTCACGAAATCCAAATTCCTAGACCAAATTCCAATCCGCAAAGGCGCGCAATCCAGCGTCGGCGAAGTGCCGGGAGAAATCCGCTCGTTTTGACTTCATGATCGCCGATTAGGGTTTCGCACCTCGTGGCCAGGTTGCGGAGGAGCGGGCCGTCATGGACCAGCGCTTCGCGTTCTCGCCTGCCGACTTGGCCCGCGTCAAGACCGTGCAGTTCGGCATCATCAGCCCCGATGAAATCGTGAGCTCCCCCTTCTTTTCTAGGGTTTCGCCCTTCGTACTGTTGTTGAGGGAGTGATGCGGAGTTGGGAGAGGTGCTAGAAAATGCAGTTGGTGGGTAGGGTTTTGTGGGGAGGTTTTGGATGAGGTAGGACTTTACTTTATTTTTATTTTTTTGACTGGTTGGTTGTGGATTTTGTGGCAGCGGCAAATGTCAGTATGTAAAATAGAGAGCAGCGAGACGTATGACAGGGGCAAGCCGAAAATGGGGGGGCTCAGTGACCCGCGGCTGGGCACCATCGACCGGCACACCAAGTGTGAGACGTGTGCCGGCAGCATGGCGGAGTGTCCGGGTCATTTCGGTCACCTGGAGCTTGCGAAGCCGATGTTTCATATTGGTTTCTTGAAGACTGTGCTTTCCATCCTGCGGTGTGTTTGCTACAATTGTTCTCGGTGTCTTGCGGATGAGGTTCGTATGATTTTTTAATCGTTTGTTTTGTTGAGGTTGTTGTTTGAGTTTTGGAGGGATTCTACAAGCGTTTCGGTGCGTTGAGAACAGCTACCCTGATTGTGATGCAGGAAGATCATCGGTTTAAGCAAGCGAGGAAAGTTCGGAATCCGAAGCACAGGTTGAAAAAGGTGCTGGATTGCTGTAAGAGCAAAACGAAGTGTGATGCAGGCGATGACATCGACGAGAATGATACGTCGTATGGTGAGGAAACCGAGAAGAAGAAGTCGCACGGAGGTTGTGGCGCACAGCAGCCCAAGATCACCATAGATGGGATGAAACTGGTGGCGGAATTCAAGCCGAACCGGAAGAAAGCCGATGAACAGGACCAGCATATGCCGGAACCTGCGGAGCGGAAGCAGCAACTTAGTGCTGAGAAAGTTTTAGGTATCCTGAAGAGGATAAGTGATGAAGACTGTTCTTTGTTGGGCCTCAATCCCAAGTTTGCGAGACCAGACTGGATGATCCTGCAAGCTCTGCCCATTCCACCACCTCCAGTTCGGCCCTCTGTCATGATGGATAGTTCAGCTCGCAGTGAGGACGATTTGACGCATCAGTTGGCCATGATCATTCGCCACAACAACAATTTGAAGCGGCAGGAGCAAAACGGTGCCCCTACGCATATCATCAACGAGTTTGCGCAGCTTCTACAGTTTCACATCGCCACATACTTCGACAATGATCTTCCAGGACAGCCCAGGGTGCGCAACCGCCTTTACATGTCTTGAGTGTGTGCTCGAGATGTTCTTGTGCATAACTCTTGACAGCAGTTTCATTCTTGTTTTTGCATGGCTTGCACCATATAATTGCATCTAGTTCATGTTCCAAAGAAACTTTTGAAGCTTTTTAGGTTTGCGCAGCGTTACAGGTTGCTTTGTTGCGGTTGGTTTCTGAATACGTCAGCTAGTAAAGCATGGCGCATGTTTCTAGTGGATGTTGTTGTGAAAGAAATTAATTTATGATGTTGTTTGCGTGTGACAGGCTACTCAAAGGTCTGGGCGCCCTATAAAATCAATCTGTCAACGTTTGAAGGCAAAGGAAGGACGCATTCGTGGAAATTTGATGGGAAAACGTGTAGACTTTTCTGCGCGTACTGTAATTACGCCAGATCCAAATATCAACATCGATGAATTAGGAGTGCCTTGGAGTATCGCTCTTAACTTAACGTATCCAGAGACTGTGACGCCCTACAACTTGGAAAGGTCAGCTTAGTTTAGTGAGTAAGCGTATTTTATGTACACCGTAGTTGCTTTCATGTGGCTGAAAAGTTTCTTGGTTGATGTTTAACAGGTTGAAAGAGCTTGTAGAGTATGGACCTCACCCACCTCCTGGCAAGACTGGTGCAAAGTACATAATTAGAGAGGATGGGCAACGTCTGGATCTTCGGTTCTTGAAAAAGAGCAGTGATCGACACTTGGAGCTTGGGTATAAGGTATTACCGTATCCAAAATAATGAAGCAGCCACACGAAGAATGAGTGTTCTTACATGTTTTACTTGGCTATGAGTGTTCTTCTAGATATTTACCTATTGTGCCTATGTCATAAAATCTGTTGAATTCTCTGAATGTGGACAAGACAGTTATTAAAATTGTTCATTCACACCATTTCGCATGCAACAGGTGGAAAGGCATATGAATGACGGTGACTTTGTGTTGTTTAACCGACAACCCAGTCTGCACAAGATGTCCATCATGGGACACCGTATTCGCATCATGCCGTATTCTACCTTTCGGCTAAATCTGTCCGTGACGTCACCTTACAATGCTGATTTTGATGGAGATGAAATGAATATGCACGTTCCGCAGTCCTTCGAGACCCGGGCAGAGGTGTTGGAACTCATGATGGTTCCCAAGTGTGTTGTGTCGCCTCAGTCAAATCGCCCAGTTATTGGAATTGTGCAAGACACACTCTTGGGATGTCGTAAAGTGACGAAGAGGGACACGTTCATAGAGAAGGTGCGTCTCAGATTGATTTTTGAGTTCGAAAACAACGAGTGTCGTGTTACATGTTATTGATTATGATTTTCATGTTTGCTTCCTTGTGTATACAGACGGTAAGGTTGTTTTCAGATAATGGAGTTTTCGTTTAGAAGACTGATTTCTTATGGGGGGGAACTGTGCAGGATGTGTTCTTTAACATCCTTATGTGGTGGGAGGAGTTTGATGGCAAGATACCGATTCCAACAATTTTGAAGCCTCGCCCTCTCTGGACAGGGAAACAGATCTTTACTCTGATCATCCCAAAGCAAATCAATCTGATGCGTCAGGCGTTTTGGCATCCTGATTCAGAAGTGGGTGATCTTTCACCCGGTGACACACAGGTGCGAATCGAGAAAGGTGAGGTTGTAGCTGGAACGCTTTGCAAGAAGACCTTAGGCACAGGACAAGGCAGTCTTATTCATGTCATCTGGTAAGTATTCTGTTCATTCCATTACCTCTGCTTCTTTTTGCCAGTATTAGGCGATGGTTTTTACATTTGCTCCGTATGCCATCTTAAGATCGGCTTGCATTTTGGACAGGGAGGAAGTCGGGCCTGACGCAGCTCGGAAGTTTTTGGGGCACACTCAGTGGCTTGTGAATTACTGGCTTCTGCAGCAAGGTTTCAGTATCGGTATTGGAGACACGATTGCAGATGCAGCAACTATGGAGACGATTAACGAAACTATCACGAAAGCGAAGAACGATGTGAAAGATTTGATTAAGATGGCTCAAGACAAGCAGCTTGAAGCACAGCCTGGACGAACGATGAAAGAGTCCTTTGAGAACAGAGTAAACGGTGTCCTGAACAAGGCTCGTGATGAAGCTGGGGCTAGTGCGCAACGAAGTCTTTCGGAGAGTAACAATCTGAAGGCTATGGTTACAGCTGGGTCGAAGGGTACCTTCATCAATATTTCCCAGATGACTGCCTGTGTGGGGCAGCAAAATGTGGAAGGAAAGCGAATCCCATATGGCTTTGTGGATCGTACGCTCCCACATTTCACCAAGGATGATTACGGTCCTGAGAGTCGTGGATTCGTGGAGAATTCATATCTGCGAGGGTTGACCCCACAAGAGTTTTTCTTTCATGCTATGGGAGGAAGAGAAGGTTTGATTGATACAGCTGTGAAAACATCAGAGACAGGGTATATCCAAAGGCGACTGGTGAAAGCTATGGAGGACGTCATGGTCAAGTACGATGGGACAGTACGAAACTCTCTTGGAGATGTCATTCAGTTTCTTTATGGAGAGGATGGCATGGACTCGGTCTGGATCGAGTCGCAGAAATTAGACTCGCTGAAAATGAAAAAGAATGAGTTCAACAGGGTGTACAAGTTTGAGATTGACAGAGATGATTGGTCACCGGACTACATGTCTACGGAAGCTGCAGAAGACATCAAGACCATCCAGGAAATTAGAAATGTCTTCGATGCGGAAGTGTCCAAGTTGGAAGCGGATCGCAGGCAGATGGGAATGGAGATTGCACCAACTGGGGAGTCGAACTGGCCTCTTCCTGTCAATCTGAAGCGGTTGATCTGGAACGCGCAGAAGATATTCAAAGTGGATTTCCGTAAGCCTTCAGACATGCATCCGATGGAGATTGTGGAGGCAGTGGATAAGTTGCAAGAGAGGCTCAGAGTGGTGCCCGGGGACGACCAAATCTCTATGGAAGCGCAGAGAAATGCAACTCTCTTCTTTGGCTGTCTTTTGCGGAGCACTCTCGCCAGCAAGAGGGTCCTCAAGGACTACCGGCTGACAAGAGAGGCATTCGATTGGGTGATTGGTGAAATCGAGACTCGGTTCCTCCAGTCCCTTGTGGCGCCCGGAGAGATGATCGGCTGTGTTGCGGCTCAGTCGATTGGAGAACCCGCCACGCAGATGACACTCAACACTTTCCATTTTGCTGGTGTGAGTGCCAAGAATGTGACTCTCGGTGTGCCGCGTTTGCGTGAGATTATCAATGTTGCGAAGAAGACCAAGACTCCGTCGCTGACAGTGTATTTGAAAGCTGGGGTGAACAAAGAGAAAGAGAAGGCCAAAAGTGTCCAGTGTGACCTCGAGTATACTACGCTTCGCTCTGTGACTCAGGCGACCGAGATCTGGTACGACCCCGAGCCAATGAGCACACTGATAGAGGAGGATGTGGAATTCGTGAGGTCTTACTACGAGATGCCGGACGAAGACGTGGCTCCTGAAAAGATTTCGCCCTGGTTGTTGCGTATTGAGCTTAACCGCGAGATGATGGTGGACAAGAAGCTCAGCATGGCTGATATTGCAGAGAAGATCAACCTCGAGTTCGATGATGATTTGACCTGCATTTTCAACGATGACAACGCTGAGAAGCTCATTCTCCGCATACGCATCATGAACGATGAAGCACCCAAGGGGGAGGCCACCGAGCAATCCGAGGACGATGTCTTCCTGAAGAAGATCGAGAGCAACATGCTCACGGAGATGGCTCTGCGCGGAATCTCTGACATTCGGAAGGTGTTTATCAAGGAAGACAAGAAGAACAAATTCGATGATATTGTAGGCTTTGAGCCGGAGAAGGAATGGATCCTGGATACAGAGGGTGTCAACATGCTGGCTGTCATGTGTCACGAGGACGTGGACGCCTCGCGAACTACCAGCAACCACTTGATCGAGGTCATTGAGGTGCTGGGAATCGAAGCAGTTCGAAACGCTCTCCTCAAGGAGCTGCGAGATGTCATCTCCTTCGACGGCTCCTACGTGAACTACAGGCATCTCGCCATCCTCTGTGATGTCATGACATACCGTGGCCACTTGATGGCCATCACGCGTCACGGGATCAACCGAAACGACACAGGGCCCATGATGCGGTGCTCATTCGAAGAAACGGTGGACATCTTACTGGACGCTGCCGTGTATGCGGAGGCAGACCACCTGAAGGGAGTCACGGAGAACATCATGCTTGGCCAACTGGCGCCAATTGGAACCGGTGATTTTGGTTTGCACTTGAACGAGAACATGCTCCAGCACGCCATTGAGCTGCAGTTGCCGAGTTTTGAAGGAGTGGATTACGGCACGACCCCCTCAAGATCCCCCATGATGGGAACCCCACACAACGAGGGGATGATGTCGCCCAGCTACCTCCTCAGCCCAAGCTTGCGCGCCTCTCCGCTCTCGGAAGCTCAATTCTCGCCTTACGTCGGCAGCATGCCCTTCTCTCCCTCTTCCCCAGGCTACAGCCCTTCCTCTCCTGGATACAGCCCCTTGTCTCCAGGTTACAGCCCAACCTCTCCAGGTTACAGCCCGACCTCTCCAGGCTACAGCCCTACCTCTCCAGGCTACTCCCCCACCTCCCCAGGCTACTCTCCAACCTCTCCTTCTTACAGCCCTACGTCCCCTGGCTACTCTCCCACTAGTCCTTCTTACTCCCCCACCTCTCCAAGCTACGCCCCTACCTCTCCGAGCTACAGCCCAACATCCCCTAGCTACAGCCCAACCTCTCCTAGCTACAGCCCGACCTCTCCTAGCTACAGCCCCACTTCCCCTAGCTACAGTCCTACGTCTCCTAGTTACAGTCCAACATCTCCAAGCTACAGCCCAACCTCTCCAGCTTACAGCCCCAGTTCTCCAGCTTACAGCCCTACCTCTCCCTCGTATGCTCCATCCTCCCCTGCGTACAGTCCAACTTCGCCCAGTTACAGCCCTACATCTCCTAGTTACAGTCCCACCTCTCCTGGTTACTCCCCCACTTCCCCGAGCTACAGCCCTTCCTCGCCCAGTTACAGCCCCACCTCACCGAGCTACAGTCCAACTTCCCCTGCTTACTCTCCAAGCAGCCCTCGTTACTCTCCTTCAAGCCCGTCTTACAGCCCAACTTCTCCTAGTTACAGGTACGTCTCGTCTCAGGCTCGTGTTATCAATGCTGCCAAGTGCTTGGTAACACAATTTCATTTCATTTCTGCCGGCTTGCTTGTTGTTTCTCTGGCCTTGCTTGTTTTTTCCCTGGTTACCCAGATACCTCTAGGAAAGGACGGCCATCAGACATGATTCTAAAACTTGTTGGATGCTGCAGCCCTACGTCACCGTCGTACTCTCCATCGTCTCCCTCCTACACGCCCACGAGCCCTGCGTACACTCCAGGATCGCCTTCCTACTCCCCAACAAGGTAAGCAGAGTCCACTTCTTTCCATCTTCTCACTTCGTCGGCTTTCCATGTGCGTTCAACTTAGCTGTTTCTTCACTTTTGCAGCCCAGCATACACTCCTGGAAGTCCTGCCTACAGTCCCACTTCTCCAAATTACAGGTGCGTCATGTGAAATTCAGTCAGTCCGAATTGAACCTGTAGCTAGCTGCGAATGTTGAGTTGAGACTTACAGTGCAATCTGTTTGCTTCGATGCTGCTGCAGCCCGAGCGGCAACGGTGGCTACTCGCCCTCAGCACCGGGCTACTCTCCCTCGCAGAACCAGTTCACTCCGACCTACAGCAAAGACGACAGCAACAATGTGTAGAACAACGTTTGTACTATTTATTGTGAAGGCTCTCTCATCACCGTTGCAGACTTGTTCTTCAGCTCTAGAGGACCTCAGTTGAGTGGGAGGGGTAGGGTCTTGAAGCCAGGCTCTTGAAGCTTAGCATGTGTAAATTCCAAATTCCAATGTTGAGAACATGAATCAGTATTTCTTTTGCCCGGGAAGTCGAATGCACGCAGGCTCTTTCCTTGTAAAGAAAAAGGAAACAAATATCTTTTCACTAATTCCGGTGGGAGCATTCAAATTCCGAAATCTAGGAAACTTGAAGATGGGTAGCGGTTTTGGGTCCGCTGTCGGTTTTGGGTCCGCTGTCGGTTTTGGGTCGTCCCCCCCAAGCCCATGACCGTGCACAGTCCGTTCCATCAAAAGTGGCGGGGGTTTTTCCTTAACCATAACTAAAGTCCTTGCGCGTCCGTTGCTTCATTCTCGCCGCGAGAGAGAGAGAGAGAGAGCTTGCGGAGGACGGAGCGGGATGTGGTTGTAGGAGGCGATCGAGGACGGGGAGAGGTTTTTTTTTGGCGGAGGAGGAGAGGCGATGCCGGGGGGGAGCGGTCATCGGCTGTGGACGTTCGAGAGCCGGTTGGACGGGGGCGGGGAGGGGCGGAAGGTGGTGCTAGGCGTGGACGGGGGCGGGACGTGCACCGCGTGCGTGTGCGTTGCGGCGCCGCTTCCTTTCGCGCTTGGCGAGGGCGATGACTTGCCGTTTCTGGCGCGAGTCGAGACTGGATGCTCGAATTACAACAGTGTTGGCGGTAGGTGCTCCCTCTCTGTTTTGTTTTTTTTAATAGGATTCGCGTTGTTTCTTCTTGCATTGGCATTGAGGTTTAAGCTTAATTAAGCATCTGTTGGACGAGCTTAGTGTTTGTGTGGACATCAGCTACTTGGAGTTCTTTCAATGTTTACGGCGGATTTGCGAGTTGGATTGGCATGCTCGTGCAACTGGCGGATTCTTGATTAGGTGCCATTGAGATTAGGTTTTTGGCCTGCGGCCTGGACGTTAGTGTAAGGTTGACGCAGTTGGTATGCTGTTTCTGATTTAGCGGCTTATTGATTTAATGCCGCTGCAAATGCCTGCTGTGAAACGACCGACATTGTGTCGCATCTTGATGGAATTTGGTGCTCTTTGGTCAAGATATCCGGTGGTAGGTGTATTTCTGCCTGTGCGGAGGAATTGTTGCCAGTCTGCACGACTTTGTAAGCTGTAGTGAGTATCTGTTCTGGTTTGCGTGAGAATATTGTTGGATTCAGCTGTTCACAGCGTCGTAGATTTTCACGGATTGTAGATGATTGTTTCTTATCCAGTGGAGGCTGCAAGGCAGGCTATCGAGGAGTCAATGGCTGGCGCGTTGAAGAAGGCTCAAGTGTCTCGATCTGCTGTTCAGTCGGTGTGCCTGGCTGCTGCTGGAGTGGATCGTCAATCAGACATTGATTCGTATCGGATGTGGCTCAGGTGTGACGCACCTTCTATTAGGCCAAGAACTATGCGAGAAGCACATTCTGGATGATTTGTGCGCATGGCGTTTTCTTTTCTTGTTCTTGCTTCTGAGCTCGTAGAACGGGCCTCTTTACTGAATAAAGAATAATCGATACTCGGGTTTAGGAAGCGCGAGAGTGATTTTCCAATTTATTTAATTTTGACAGAAAAATATTCCCAGAAGACGTGGAGATATTTGTACAGAATGATGCCGTTGCGGCCCTCGCCAGTGGAAGCGCTGGGAAGCTTTATGGCTGCGTTCTGGTTGCAGGCACGGGAACCATAGCTTTAGGATTTAATGAAGACGGCAAGTTTGCAAGAGCATCAGGAGGGGGACCTCTGCTTGGAGATCAGGGCAGGTTGGCTTCAACTTTATTGATGTGAGATGTGTAGCTTGCTGATTCCACCACGTGATAGCCCATTGTTGAAGGAGATGTTTATGGTATATATTATCAGAATATTATGTGTTGAATCTTTTCGACAGCCTTGATTCAATAAGATTTTCATATTCGTCTTGGGACTTATGCAAATTTATTTGCCCAGTGGTTATTCAATTGCGTCGCAGGCTCTTGCTGCAGTAGTGAGGGCTGAGGATGGACGGGGTCCGAAGTCATCCCTTACGGGAGCGATATTGAAGAAATTGAACCTGTCCTCTCCTGAAGATTTGATTGGGTAACCACGTTATGCTTTTAAGTCAATCATTGGGTCTACGTCACGAATCGAGTCACTCTAGATTTCATTCTTATTTCCCTCAATTCAGCAGGAAAGGCCGTCTTTTCACTGAAATCTGTTGATCCAGCTGGGTCTACGAAGACACCTCCTGGGCGCGCGTGTCTGCTTTGGTACCAGTGGTGAAGGCTTGTGCTCAAGATGGTGACACCGTCGCTAGAGAGCTTCTTGAAAGTGCTGTTTCTGAATTGGCCAACAGTGTGCAAGCCGTTGTAAGGACGCTAAATCTTCATGGAAAAGGTATATAACATGGCTGTTGACATGTTCACTTGTGTAGGGTTTTTTTTCGACTGGTTTAAATAAGTTACATGCTAGGGTTTTTGCAGTGTGCTGTGTAGATCCTACAACTGATATGTGATGGTCGTTTGGGTATTGTCGTCATAGAAAACAATTTCTGTGAAGGAAAGTGTGTAGTGAGGGGGGAATGATTCTGGATTTTAACCCCGTCTGCCAGAATCATGTGGTTTCTCAATTGGTTTCTCAACAATCTGCTTCTTCAACATTTGTAAAACCTTCTTTTTAAATCTCTCTGCACCCATCTCAACTTTGTAGGTGTAGGTAGCGAAGCTTTCAAACAAAGCTATAACCAATAATTACAGTATAGGTGGTTTTCTTCTGTGATATTAGCCGTTAGAGTTGTATTGTAGTATTTGTTGTTCTGATGGTTTACCGTGCAATCAGTGATACCTCTTCCTATCTATGCTCTTTGCAGATGGAAGAAAGCCATTCCCCTTTGTAATGGTCGGTGGTGTGCTTGAGCATGAAAACGGATGGGATATTCGCAAGCCCCTTGTTGAAAAAGTACTTCAGTTGTTTCCAGGGGCTCAGGCAACCATTCCAAAGGTGAAGTTCCCGAACATTCTGTTTTCTTGATCAGTCGTACTTTATCCTCCATACTGAAAATTTTAGATTTGCAAATAATATGAGTGCAGTAGAAGAGTTTTGAAATGTGGCTATGGGTGTTGCATTACATTAAAGCCTCCTGTAGTAACCGGTTCAGAGTGATCGATCAACCACATGCAGTTGGTGTTGCGTGAGGATCTCATCGATGGCAATCTTAAAGTGCTTTTAAATCTATAATCCGCTGGCTGAGGAGATACTTTGTGACTGCAGCTGGAACCGGCACTCGGGTCAGCGATGTTGGCGTGGAGCCGATATTCGAATCGCCTCACTAAGGAGGACCGAGCATGAGGCATAGTAGGTCGTCGATGGAGCTTTGAGCCAAGACAATATTTCACCCCCTACTGGTTAGCATACTGTCCACATGACTCTCGAGAACAGGCCGACAAATTGGAAATATCTAGCCTTCTATTGATATCATAATTAAAATTTTTTCACTTGGACCTGTTCAGGCCAGACTGGATGTAATTCCTTGCTGCACATGGAAAGCTTGAGGTTAGATGTATGTGCAAGGTCGAAGTTAGGTCTGCACCAACGTATTTGTACATTAGATGCTCCATTGCCGATTTTTCCTTTTCGTTTTCCATTTCATTTTCAAGCAGATCCATTGTAATTTTAGTTTGACCCGAATCATATTCTGAGGTCAGGATCGGTGGATAATTTCCGATTACTTCCACTTTCGGAAGAAAGTGACATTGAATTTGTCTTTTTTGCAGTACTGTAGCTGGGTAAACTTTCTCCTTTGTCTCTTTATTCGGTTTTTACTGTAGATACCTTTAGCTAAAGTTGCGCACAAAAAGAAGGGGTGGTTTGATAGAGTTCATCGGCCGTATTGTTTGTGCTAGGACCGTTGTTTTTCTTCTCCTCTTTCTAGGTTGTTACTACGGTATGCTATTTTGTTTTGGACCTAGGTACAACTCGTAACTAATGTTATGATCTCTAAAGGCTCATATTAACGTTACAAATTAGTTTTTATATCTATGACCAAGCATTCTTATGGTTTGATTTAATATTTCACATGTTTAGCAAAATCTCCAAAAATAACCATCAATAGAAAAAATAGAATGGGAAATGGTGAAATTTAGGAATTAACTAGTGTTTTAGTGTTTCCTAACAAAGAAAGAGTTTGTATATATATATAATGTCGAACAAAATTGATTATTTTGTTAGATGATTTCACTTCGAGAGACAATTTTTAGCAATGTGGATATTTTTTTCAAATATAAAGTTGGATTTATTATGACATAGAGTGACGTATACATGTCTAGAAATGTACAATAGATTAAAAATAAATAATATGCTACAATATCAAATTAACAATTATATGTAAGTGTTCAATAATATTTAATATCCATCTTTCTCTAACATGTAAAACTAAGAAGAATTAGTGTGTTCTCTTGTGTCCTGTGAATGATGAGTGCATGCAACTTTATTCATACATGATTGTAGTGGTCGATGAGGACTCAAAGGATGTAGTAAAATTATATTGTAAAACTTGAGATTTGAGAGTTTTGAAAGGTTAATTTCATATTTTTGCTAGATTCATAGAAATGTTAAGCATGTAATTTGGGGCACATAGGAAGGTAAATGATAAAATATTTGCCATAGGTTTGCGTTTAGAACAAGGGGTTGTTCAAAATATATAGTTTTTGAAAAATAGGTAACAAGTAGTTATTTGCAACGGAAGGAGGATGAAATTTCCAAAGGCGTATGTGATTAAAAAAAAATTAAAAATTGGATTGCCAATTTTTATCAAAATTGGTTTCAAAGTTTATCAAAACCGATTTCAAAGTTTATCAAAATCCAACCAAGTATATTAGACTTAAACCCCGGCAACGCCAACTTCTGAAACTTTAAACTATGTGTGAACTTTAAACTATGGAGTTGGTTTTGTAAATTGTTTTCTAGGTGACATTGTATCATGTTCAAAAATATATTGATGAATTTCATGGCTTGTGAAACTTTATGCAAGTTACTAGCAGTTTCTCGTGTTTCAAATATGAAGAAGCATAACTCTCTGTTGAGATTGAAGTGAGGGCCTTCATCTAATTTTTGCTACGAGCTCACAGGAATATATCTTCTCATGCCTCAATAAGCACCTCAAAATAAATAGTAGAATAGGATATCCGACAAATACGGTGTGTGAACTCTTATGTCTCTATTTTGTTCAAAACTTGAATTGACAATTTTTGAACCTCCACTTCTTGCACAATTTTTTTGAGTATGCTACACCCTTGTCTTACCTCTAAAAATTGGTGTGCAAGGAACAAATACCATGCTTAACATGATGGTAATGAATTTAGACCTTGTGTAGTGCAAAAAAACGGACACCAAGTGAAGTCAAAGTCTATAGATCCACCAAACGCCGGAAAGATATTTACCTTTATCTCTAATTTAAACACTATAATCTTTCAATCGGTGCGGTCAAAGTTTATGAAATTTTGTGAGCATGTCACTTAATAAGTCTTTATTGAAATCCTACGGTTTTAACTAAAACTAGGTGTTTTTTTTTCTTCCTTACTCATTGCACTTAATCGAGTAGTTTTGAAGTGATTTTGGTGTAAAATTGTCATGGTAATTTAGAGGTTGAAGTTTGGCAAAACTTACACCTTTGGATTGAAGATTCTTCAACTAACATGTTTCATTTGGAGGTCATTTCAATCAATCTGAATCTTATCATGTTCAAATACACCACTGTACATGTAGAATAATGTAACTCCTAAAGTACCGTGATAGTTTCACACCAAAAACGCTTCAAAATTGTTGGATTCTAGTGCAACGCATGAAGAAGGAGACAAAAGCATTAAAAGGCTAGTTTTGACCATAGGATTTCAATTTAGACTTATTAACCCCTAAAGATCCAAGAGTCTCCTCGGAGGACTCTTGAAGGTTTGGGCAGGTTCCTATAGTGTCAATGTATAGAATTCCTTTTTGAAATTTCTATTGTAGACGGACATTGTTGAAAGCTTTGTGTGAGTCCAATTTTTTTCCAAATCCCACATTTTATGAAAAAGTTATAGGGTTTTGAATTTCAAATGGGGAGACCGGGCATGTCGGGCAACTCCAAAAACTTTTGCTAGGACACTCTATTGAATGTGAGATTTTCAATACCAACAAACAATATTAATTCCTTTCATATTGTCAAAAAAATCTCTAGTCTTAAGTGGAAAATAGCATAATAATCTAAGTCAAACATTTTCACACATTGTCACACTTTGTCGGGCAAAGTGCCAAAAAACTTCTTCTTTTCCACGTAAAACTTAGAGATTTTCATATCTCTTACATTTTATTTTTCTACTACAAGACACGGTGTGAACCTTGTTATTGACCATCCGGATCATCATTCTAAAACATATTTAGTTCACAGAAAAATAAAACGTGAATTGGCAGTTTTTGAACCTCCACTCCTTGCACATTTGTTTTGAATATGCTACACCCCTTTTCTACCTCTAAAAATTGATGTTCTAGGAAATTACATCATGGTTAACATGATGGTAATGTTTTCAGACCTTGTGTAGTGCAAAAATTTGACACCAAGTGTAGTCAAAGTCTGCTGATCCACTCAAAGCAAGGAAGAAAAAGAACGATTTTGTCTACTTCAAACAACATAATCATTCAATCCGTGTGGTCAAAGTTTATGAAATTTTGTGAGAACGTAAATGAATAAGCCTTAATTTAGATCCTGCGGTTAGTTGTAGAAATAATAGGTTTCAATTACCTCATTACTCATTGCACTAGAACGATCAATTTTGAAGTGTTTTTGGTGTGAAAATGCCTTAGGCCTTTTGAGGTTTAGTAACTTACTCACAAAAGTTTATGTCTAGAGTGTTCTAACAAAAGTCTAGAGTGTTCTAACAAAAGTTCATGTATAAGGAACTAACATCACTCTCTAGTTTATGTGTAAGGAACTCAACCATGCTCTAGTTTATGTCTAGAGTGTTCTAACAAAAGATTATGTGTAAGGAACTAACATCATGCTCAACACGTTGGCAATGGATTTAGACCTTGTGTAGTGCAAAATTTGACAATAGTCTAGAGTGTTCTAACAAAAGTTTTTGGAGGTGCCAGACGTGCCCACTCTCCCCGTTTGAAATTCAAAACGATATAACTTTTTCATGAAATGTTGGACCGTGGAAAAAATTGTTCTCCCTCCAAGGTTCTAATAATGCCTTTGCACAATAAAAATTTCAAAAAAGAATGTTAGAAATTTACACCATAGGAACCTGACCAAATTTTCAAAACGCCCATTTTTTAAACTTGGTCCTTTGGGGGTTAAGGGTTAATCCATAAACGTCAGAAAGTGCCACCGGTGGCCACAATATTCTACATATATAATGTCATATTTGAACATGACAAGATTCAGATATTGAAATGACCTCCAAATGAAAGATACTAGCTGACGAATCTTCATTCCAAAGGTGTAAGTCTTGCCAAACTTAGATATATTTTCTATATTCTACAGAGCAAATTACATGTGGGTATATTTGGTTTTTGGTTGACGTTTAAGGGTTAAAGGTTAACCTCCACCATGTATCATCAATTTGATTTTCCTATCATTCACTTCGGTAGGGACTTGCTTTTCTGAAAGCTCACACACACGCGTACACGGCCAGAGAGAATTGACCCCCTCGCTCGTCCTTACCCGTGGGGCCACGAGGTGGTGGGGCCAAACTTGGCCCCCATTTTATTTTTGGATGGGGCCCTATTTATAGCAATGGAGGGACCTAATGGATAAACAATGGCCATAGGTCCCAAATTTGTCCAAATTTTTTCCCAAAAAAGCCTTTGGACCCCTCAAAATAAGAGGGCCAGAAAAATGACCCCATGCAATTAAGACGAGGGCCCACCTTGGGTAAGGACGAGCGAGGGGGTCAATTCTTCCTGGCCATGCGTACACATCATAGGTCATTGGGAACCAAATGAGTGTTGATGGGCCCCACTTGCTGCAACTTTCAGAAGCAAAATCAACAATTTTTAGAAAAATAAGAATTTGATGTCTATATGGAAACGCATCAGGATCATGTTGGGAACTCCTGGGGAACGCAGGGGGAATGCAAAGGGATTGCATGGGAACACATAGGGAACTCACGGGAACTCATGAAGAATGCATAAGGAACACATAGGGAACACAAGGGGAACTTATAGGAAACATCCATGAACTATTTGAAAACAAGGTGGGAATAAGTGGGAACATTGTGGGAATGCATGGGAATAGAATATGAACATCTTCGGAACCCAACGTGAACGGAATGCGGGTTTATCAACGGGGGTAAACCAACGGACTCTTTGTAATCCAAATGGAGCTATTGGAAGCCCAACCCACACTTTTCAACTCTAGATCAGGAACCTAACGCCCCATTTATCACCCAGGGCGAACTGACCCCCTCGTTGGTACTTACCCGAGGTAGCCACGAAGTGGTGGGGCCAAACCTAGCCCCTATTTTGTTTTTGGATGGACTCTATTTAAAGCAAGGGAAGGACCTAGTGAGTAAACAATACCCGTAGAGCCCAAATTTGTCCAAAAAATTTCCAAAAAAAGCCTCCGGACCCCCCAAAATAAGAGGGCCAGAAATATGACCCCACGCAAATAAGACAGGACCCACCTCGGGTAAGTACCAACAAAGGGGTCAGTTCGCCCTGGGCCCATTTACCTACCACCCCGTTTAGGCGTCATGTACAATGGGGTACCAATCAAAATGTTGTTTTTGAATTCGCAGTGAGAAAAATTTCAGTACTACCAACTTTGAAAGCCTCTTGAGAGCTCAAAAATTGGTATTTTACCACGAAATTATTACCAAAGAATTATCTTTAAGTTAATTACATGTATGCCAAATTTCAAGGCCAAAAGATTCACCAAAAAAAGTTATTCAAAATCTACCAACATTGGTAGCTGTGGAAATTTTTTCACTGCTACCAACTTTGACAGCCTCCCAAAGATTGAATTATTTTTTTTTGCCATAAAATTCTTGGAACAAAAACCTCTACATGTTAATAACATATGATTAAAAATTTCTAGACCAAAAGATTAATACAAAAATAGAAATCCACAATCTACCAACATGTGTAGTTGTGGGAAACAATGGGGGAAACCATTTCATTGCTACCAACTTTGACACCCTCCCAACGGTTGAGAAATTGTCTATTTACCATGAAATTTTTGGCACAACATGATCTTTATGATAACAACATTCATGCCAAATTTCAAGGTAAAAAATATTATACAAAAAAAACATTTACAATCTACCAATGTGTGTAGTTGTGAGATACCTTTTATTAAAGACATTGAAATTGTTGAAGCATGTCAAACAATCATGCTTCTAGATTGAAATTCTCCAGATGATGCAATCTCTAATCATAAATGCTTCTCAAAAAATTCAAGTATAGCCAAATTTAGTTGTATGCACTTGTCACATCTCAAAGACTTGCTTCATTTTATGAGTAGAGTGCCACAGGGATTGCTCATGGAAGATGGCGCACCTATGCATCGTAGCAAAGTATGTGAAGAATGGAGACAAACACACCTTTTGGAGAAGCTCGATTGGCCTGCAAATTCTCCCAATCTCAATCCAATTGAGAACCTTTGGAAGATTTTGAAAGATGTTGTGCAACATGGCCCAATATGTCCAAAAAATTTAGATGACTTGAAGGTAGTTATTGAAAGAGAGTGGAGGTTAATCAATGGTACAAAGCTCCTTCAACTATGTCATTCTATGCCCTCTAGGTTACAAGCAATGATTGAGGCAAATGGAGGACATACACGTTGGTAGATTGTAAATGTTTTTTTTTGTATAATATTTTTTACCTTGAAATTTGGCATGAATGTTGTTATCATAAAGATCATGTTGTGCCAAAAATTTCATGGTAAATAGACAATTTCTCAACCGTTGGGAGGGTGTCAAAGTTGGTAGCAATGAAATGGTTTCCCCCATTGTTTCCCACAACTACACATGTTGGTAGATTGTGGATTTCTTTTTTTGTATTAATCTTTTGGTATTGAAATTTTTATCATATGTTATTTACATATAGAGGTTTTTGTTCCAAGAATTTCATGGAAAAAAAAAATAATTCAATCTTTGGGAGGCTGTCAAAGTTGGCAGTAGTGAATTTTTTTCCAAAGCTACCAATGTTGGTAGATTTTGAATAACTTTTTTTTGGTGAATCTTTTGGCCTTGAAATTTGGCATACATGTAATTAACTTAAAGATAATTCTTTGGTAATAATTTCGTGGTAAAATACCAATTTTTGAGCTCTCAAGAGGCTTTCAAAGTTGGTAGTACTGAAATTTTTCTCACTGCGAATTCAAAAACAACATTTTGATTGGTACCCCACTGTATAGGTGCTTTGGGCGTGAAACGTTGTGGACCCCCAACCTTTTTTTTTTCTTTTTTTTTTGGTTTTACGGTTTTAGCCACAGTGGCGACACAAAGTTTCTCCTAAAACCATACAAAACCATATTTCCTCCATAAACATAGACTTGTCCATCCTTTCTAGCCACATAATGGAGTCCTGACTCTATGCATCAAGGTAAGGGCCGCTTCACACTTGGTGGCCAAGTCGAGTGGTTGTCGATTTCCACCAATGAGATTGCTAGAATGGCCAAAGTCTGGACTTTGGGCCTTCACACTTGTGTCCAAACTCCAAAGGTCGTCGTCCTACATGGCAACACTTTTGGGCTGTCTTGGCGCCAAAGCGACGGCCTCTTGAGCAAAACTTGGGTTGCCCATTATAGCAGACCCAAACTACAATCGAGAGTCCGTCAATTTTTTCAATGAAACAATCAAAAACTGACAAGATCTGGACCGTTACATGAAAGAGGCCAAATTTTTTGGCTGATTTTTTGGGCTGATATTTTTTGCTGACATTTATTGGCTGATTATTATGGGGTGATTTATTGGCTGATTTTTTCTGACCTGTTTTTTTTTGGCATAATGATATGGGGTTTGGACTTTGGACTTAGCCTTTGGGGCTTCACACCACAACCGGCCAAAACTTCAATCTATATTAATTAATGTATTTTTGGCAAAAAAGTTTGGCCTCTTGCCATAGTTTGGCCACTCATTTTGACGGACAGTCACTCGACTTGGGCATAGTGTGAAGCAGCCCTAAGCCTCCCTATAACCATCAAAAAACTGTAGCCAAGGCCTATAAAATTGGGGTATATCCAACCCTCTTTCATCCCATTACCACCAACTGAGTCCAAGTGGAGGTTTGCTATTAGCCAAGACCCTTACTATTGGTCGTTGGTTATGGGGGTACCTATTGTTGGCCACCCACTAAACATGGGTTTGAAAATTCACAACTAATTTAGTTTTCATCAAAAAATATGAAACCACTTGGGTTGGAATTGTAGTTCTATTGGCTATCACTGAAAAGTAATAGTATAATTATCTCCTCTCTCCATATATACACATTCCTTAACTTGTCGGTTATAGGGGGGCTTACCTTAGAAGCAATATGGCAACGGCCATCAATGAAATTTTGGCGGTGCCAAATCATAAAATTTCCACTTTTTAGGGAACATTCCTTTTCCGGAATTTTGTTTTCGCCTTTTGCCTCCAAATCGCCAAAAATAAGAAAAAAAGAAAAAAAGGGGGGCTTGGTTGTGGCAGAAGCAGTAGACGCCCACAGAAGCCGAGAAGACAGATGAATGGCGACGTTCATCCCTAGCGATGGATGGATGAATGAAAACTGGGATCCTGGCGTGGCAGGGCGCAACAGAAGCCTCGTTATCCTAAACCTTCACGCCCTTAAACCCCACCTTCCGCTTCGCTGCGAATCCCACGGCCTTCTCTCGCACGCACTCGCAGCATCGCGGCCGCGTCAAATCCACGGTTCGTCTCTTCTCTTCCGTGCTCTCACTTTTCTCCAGCAGCTGCAGTGGTTTAGTTCATCAGTAGCACGGTTGAGAAGGAGAAGGCGCTCCATCTCGGTGTGCAGTGGCTGCCCGGCGTCTAGGTTGGTTGGTTTTTGCTTCGTCTCTTGTGGGTTTTTGGAGGTGAGGGAGTTTGGTGGTGGTTTTGGGGTGGGACAGGGGTTTAGGGTTTTTGGGTGAAGGATGTGAAGAGTGGCAGATGAGATTTTAGGCATGGCGAGTGGGCCGGGGGCAGCCGGTTTGGTATCGACGAAGCCGCAGCTGTTGGGTCGCCAAGGAGCGCTTGGGAGCGCGCGGTCCAGTTTCCTCGCGGGTTGTTACGGGTGAGTGAGGGATTTGATTACGTTCAGTTGTTTGGTTTGTAGGGTCTGTGCCATTGAGCGGCAACGGGATTGTTTGTGCAGGCGCGTTGGCGAGGAGAGGACAGGGAGAAGTAGCCGTAGGATTTGTATGCCAAATGCGACTCAGGCCATGGGTTCGTCCCAGGGCGCCTTCTTGTACCGCGCGTTCATCGCCAGACGTGCGATGATTCGCGTTAGACGCGGTGGCTATTGTCACGGGCAGCGATTTGTGAGGTGGAAGTCGTCGTCGTCGTCGTCGAGCATGTTGGGGCGCGTGAGTGACAACTTCGCCCACTCGAATTACTTGAATCATGACACCGACTGGGGGATCGCCGGGTTAGAGTTTGAGGACGCCCTGACGCGGGCGGGGCGACACTCGTGGCACATGCGACCGGGCCGCGTCGCCGCCACCGCGCTCAGCCCTGTGTTGAGCCCGGAACAAGTGCAGCTCCCTAGCAACACATTCAACCCACCGCTCCACCAGATGGGATCCGGCACCGTCGCGCTCCGGTCGACCCCGAGGCTAGCGCCAATCAGGACGGTGAAAGTCGCGCTCCAGGCCGTCTCGAAGGCGCGAGTCCAAACGTCTGTGCTTCCCCAGTACTCCAAGCGCGTGGCGCGCCTCACCGCCGGGCAGAAGCACATGCTGCAGGCTCCAGACGCGAGCGTCGTGTTCTCACCGACTACTGGCCAGGAAGCGTGGGAGCGCGCAGCGCAGAAGCTCGGCATCCCCACCAAGTCCATGAGTGCCATCGCGTACCAAGCTACGCAGGCCTCTTTGTCCGAGGTCGAGCCTTTCAGATTGGTTGAAAGTAATAAGCAGCCGGAGGTTTTCAAAGTTGCTTCACCACGGCGCCAACCTGAACCTGAACCTGCGACTACTTCGGCATCCGAGGAGACACCTAAAGCGAAGAAGGCGCCCGCGAGAATGAGGACCACTGTGAAGAAAGCTGCTGCCGGTGAGGAAAGCAAGCCGAAGACAACCAGAGCTAGGAAAACCAAAGCTGCTGTTGCGCAGGCAGAAGAACATGATTCACCAGAAGCTAATGCTTTCCCCGTCGCGTCACCGGATTCTTCTTCTGAGGAACGAGAGACTTTTGCCAATGAATCTGTCATGGTCATCAACAGCGTCGAAACGGCGACAGCGGTTTGCGAGCAGCTCATGGGCGAGTACAAGGATCTAGTTCACGCCTGTGATACTGAGGTATGACTTCAACCAGTTCAGTGATATCCACTGTTTCGACGTCGTTTTCTTCTTCAAGACTACTTGGTTCTCTGTATTGAGGGCGTAGTTGCTTATGATCTCCAGGTCGCAGAAATCGATGTGAAAAACGAGAGTCCAGTCGGACATGGGCGCATCACATGCTTCAGCATCTATTGTGGACCCGGTGCGGATTTCGGAGACGGCAAGAACCGTCTCTGGGTCGATGTGCTGGATGGTGGAGAGGACGTTTTACAGGTTTTCAAGCGTTACTTTGAGGATTCCGCTATCAAGAAGGTCTCGCTACTTGGCTCTCTTTGCGTTTCTACTACATGGTTGAGTGGATGCGGATAACAGTTGTTTTCTAGGTTGTCGAAGTTTCATTTGGGTTAACCGGTAGATGTGGTGGTACCGACAGGTATGGCACAACTACAGCTTCGACAAGCACATACTAAGTAGGCACGGGATCCATGCGCAAGGTTTCTACGCGGACACCATGCATCTGGCTCGTCTATACGATTCCGCAAGGAGAGGTGCCAAAGGAGGCTACTCCCTGGAAGTGCTAAGCGCGGACGAGAAAGTGATGGATAGTTATGAGCGCCACTTGAGTGAAGCGGACGACCCGATCTTGGCAGGGAAGAAGTCGATGAAGGAGTTATTCGGAAGGGCGAATCTGAAGAAGGACGGCACTCCGGGGAAAATCAAGACCATTCCTCCAGTGGACGAGCTCCAAAGAGGCGAGCAGTGGCGCGACGCTTGGATTCACTACTCCACGTTCGACGCGGTGTGCACATGGCGCCTCTGGCAGGCTCTGCAGCACAAGCTGAAGAGCACGTCCTGGAACGTGCCGGATCTGCGCAGGAAGGGGACCATGTACGACTTCTACGAGAAGTACTGGAGGCCATTCGGCGAAGTGTTGGTCAACATGGAGGCAGATGGAATGCTGGTGGATTGTGATCATCTCGCCAGCGTTGAGAAGGTCGCGAGGCAACAGCAGCAGATCTCCATTAGCCGCTTCCGGAAGTGGGCGGCCAAATACTGCCCTGATGCTGCGCTGATGAACGTGGGAAGCGATGCTCAGATCCGTCAGCTCTTGTTCGGCGGCACTTCTAACAGGTACCTCTTTTCTTTTCTTCCTGTGAGGCATTCTCCTCAAATTTAAGGTGAACCTCAAGAGCTGAGGGAAGTTTTCTGAGGTTTCACAGGAAAGATTCCAGCGCACAACTACCTTTGGAGCGCGTCTTCAGCGTGCCGAATGATGACGGATTCATTGAGGAGGGCAAAAAGATTGCCAAAAAGACAAAACCCATTGTGATAAAAGGGCTTGCGAAGTGGGGCATCAAAATACCTGTGGAAACGTACACGTCGTCCGGTTGGCCAGCCGTTGGAGGTGCAGCAATTAAAGTAAGAATCCACCGGGTCTGACTTTGCCGATTTGCTCGAAGGACAATGGACTCAAGGAGCTCCTTCGATGTCTTTGCAGGCACTTGCAGGTAAAGTGGCAGTCGATTACACTGATCTAGAAGCTGATTCCGAGGACGGAATGCTGGACGACATCGACGGAGAATCCGGCGGTCTGTTAACCTCTGCTGGAGTAGAGACAGACGACGAAGAAGAAGATGTGTCAGTATATGGCAGAGCATACGAGGCTTTCGGCAAAGGCAAAGATGGCAAGGAGGCGTGCATGGCATTAGCTGCCTTGTGTGAAGTTGCCTCGATCAACACATTACTATCAAACTTCATTGAACCGCTACAGGTGCGTCATGAATGTTAGTCCCGTGTATGATTCTTTCTATCGGCTAAGAGTTAGTTTATTCGACCTAGATATCAAGTTTATTCGTACAGAGTTTGTGCGGGCACAAACTCAGAATCGAACAGCTATTGTTAGACAGTAGAAATTTTCTCTAACGTTGGGAAGTAATTGGTCTTTCGATAGCTTTCTTTCTACCGATATGTTCCGTTTTCACATGAAAGTTGTTCTCCAGGGCAACGACATCAAGAGTACCTCTGACGGACGGGTGCACTGTTCCTTGAATATCAACACTGAAACTGGACGATTATCTGCAAGGAGACCAAGTTTGCAGGTTAGATTTTTGTGTCACTCCTAATGTGCAAATGTTCCAATCTGTACCAAGTGTCTCGAATACTTACATGGATCTATTGTTTGGTGTAGAATCAACCTGCTCTTGAAAAGGACCGTTACAAGATCCGCCAAGCTTTTGTTGCTGCTCCTGGAAAGAGTCTCGTCGTGGCCGATTATGGGCAGGTGTGAGGCTCTGTTCACAAAGCTACCTAATCCTCAGGTCTTCAAACAGAAATTATGATGGAGCCACTTAATTCTTTCTGGAGGGTGTTTACCCTGACTTACCTCATTTGTTGCTGCCCTCCAGTTGGAGTTGCGATTACTTGCTCACTTAGCAGATTGCAAGAGCATGAAGGAGGCGTTCAAAGCTGGTGGCGACTTTCACTCGAGGACGGCCATGAACATGTACCCTCATGTTCGCGAAGCGGTGGATAAGGAGAGGGTCTTGCTCGAATGGGAAGGTCAAGGGAAACCACCTGCTCCACTGTTGAAGGTACATTTATCTGGTTCAGTCTCTAGCTTTTCTAATCTCAAATGGCCCTTTTATTTGAACGGCTCATATTGATGGTAATAAGGGGAAAATTATAAGGTGCTATAATATGACTTGCGGAGGATACGGCTAAATTAGTAATGCTGCTGCTGATACTAGATACGTCAAACAATTGTACTTATTGTGTACCTATGGTATTTTAAGGATGTTTTTGGGTCGGAAAGAAGAAAAGCCAAGATGCTGAACTTCTCGATTGCTTACGGGAAAACAGCCATGGGGCTGGCTAAAGATTGGAAGGTGAGAGCCTTGTCCCAAACTTCGTATTTCTGGTTGCATTCGAGGTGTAACATATCATTACCTACTTCTTGAAGATTTGCATTTGGGTATCATCTACACCATAGGCTTAAATGACTATGATATGAGCACGTCTGATTCTGTTTTTTACTATCTTCTCGTGTAGGTGAAGCTAGATGAGGCGAGGGCTACAGTGGACCTTTGGTACAGTGACAGGCCCGAAGTGCTCGCTTGGCAAAAGGAGCGCAAACGAGAAGCTCATGACACCTTGAAAGTGCACACGCTACTCGGACGAGCTCGCCATCTCCCTGATGTGAACTCTTCTATCTCATTGCTTCGATCCCACATGGAGCGCGCAGCCATCAACACTCCCGTCCAAGTAAGTGACTTTGCATCAACACTTCTACTGACATACTGCTAGTACTAAAACTTTCTGAAAGCTTGGAAGTTTGGCATACTGACCTTGTGTTCGGTGTGACCAGGGAAGTGCGGCAGACGTTGCGATGTGCGCTATGCTTCAAATCAATCGGAACGACAAGCTTCGGGAACTTGGTTGGAAACTCCTTCTGCAGGTTTGACTTCATGATCTTCCTTTCCGTTTTTTCACTGCAATGTCGACAGCTTTTACATTTAGTAATACATGGACACTGGAAATATCTGCAGGTACACGATGAGGTTATTTTGGAAGGGCCAACAGAGTCCTCAGCGGAAGCAAAAGAGCTGGTGATACAATCCATGATGTATCCCTTCGACGGCGAGAACTTCTTAGATGTGGAGTTGGCCGTCGACGGTGATTACGCGCAGAACTGGTACGCAGCCAAGTAATCTGGCACCAGAAGCGTTGTTCGCTCTCCTCTTTGCCGCAACAACTGTACATTGTCACGACTTCCCACTTCCTGCACCAAAGTTGAAGACACCTGTGACGAAGACCACGCGTTGATCTCTTCCTGAACTTGACAAGAATCTGAACGCTTACGGCGCCGAATCTGTTGGCAGAGCGGCAAAGCTGGACCCGACCACTGAGAATTCTATGAGACCATACGCTTGAGTCTATCATTAGGACTGCAGGTATGGATCCTTAAGGCTGTCTAGAGCATCAAACCGACTTCTTAATCATATTTGTTCTAGCGCCAACCACACCTTGCACCTGTAGAAAAAGAATGACCCAAGTAGGAGAACAAAACCTCCGTTGTAACCAGAGTTGTAACCTCGAAGAGTCGTAAACTTTCGGTTAGGAGTGGATTGTAGGGAGACGGTGAAGCAAAGACTTTCTTATGCATCCCAAGTCTCCAGGCGAATCCCGCCCTGTATGTACTTTTCTTTCAATTGAACCCATCCCGAGGCATGTATACAAAGAGATCGCAAAGCGCCAAGTGTGACACAATGTGAAGAATGCTCAGACGAGATCTCAGTGACGGCGCGTTTCGTGCTCTTCCAAAGAAACTCCAGGTGATCCGAGACGAACTCACCATCGTCTCCGTAGGCTTCGGAGACCTCATAACTTCATCACGGATAAGTCCACATGGATTGGCTCACGACGATTGCGCGCAGCGGGTCTGCGCAGTCACCAATGAAAAAACCTCACGAAAAAGGCGCATCGAGCCATGCGCATTAAAGAGAACCTGGTGCTTCCAACATTCACATCAGAAAATCCTCAGTCGTCACCGGATAATGACACTTTCATGGACGAAAGCCCATCTGGGCCACTTCCTCTCTTTCGAGAGGCCATCACAGACAGAAGCTAGAATGGTGTAGGGACATACGCAAGTGGGGAGAAGCTCTTGACGTGGAGGTGTGAGACTCTCGTTAAGGATGGGGAATGGAGCTGGGGAATTCGAGCTGCCGCAAGAAGTGATGTCGGTGTTGCCGGCGGATCCGTATGAGCAGCTGGACGTGGCGCGACGCATCACGGCGCTGGCCGTGTCGTCGCGCATGGGGAAGCTGGAGGCGGAGACGGGGAATTTGCGGCAGAAGGCGGCGGAGAAGGACCACGTGATTCACGGCTTGCAGGAGAGCGTGGCTTCGGCGCAGTCCACTTTGGTGAAGACCAACGCCATGATCTCGAAATCCATGGACGAACAGGTCGGTCTTGTGCTTCCACCTCTTGACGGTTGCACTGATATAACACTCGTCGTCTTCCACATTGTAGCTCTATTGTTATTCTTTTGCAGGAATGCTATCATACTCTCTGTTTTATACCGGACCAACCTCTCGGAATGCAAATAGGAATTACAAAATGCGGTCATCTTGATATTACCTTGACAGGCGAAGCTGGTTGTGGAGAAGAACACACTGGCAGCCCAAGTGAAGAAGTTGATGCGGGATGTTGCCAAGGTTAGACTGCTATCCTGAATGCCCTTTAACCTCAATGCAACCACTTCAGGGGTTAGAGCTGGTAATGCTTCTAACCAACTCATCCAATTAGTGCTAAGTGGGATTACCCAATCTAATGAATAGTGTCAGAGGTTTGCTGCATTCTCTCTCAGTACCATGTCTTGTGCTTTCTCCGAGTAACGTAGCTCATTTTTACAGTTGGAGACGTTCAAACGGACACTGATGCAGTCTCTGCAAGAGGACGACGACAAAGCTGGCGTAAGTTACTTGTGTCCTGGATGAAGGACATTAACAGCTTAGTGATCTGTACTACAGAAAAAAATCTGGATTATTAAATACCTTGTGTTGGATTACGGTATGAATGAACTTACTGTGATGGATTCTTTCCGCAGGGAGAAGGCGGGGTGAATCGAAGAGGAATCCCTCCGAGTTTGGCAGTATGGAAAGCATCACGTAAGCTACTATGATTTTTCCTTCATCACAACTCTATGCACTACAATCACTGTCTCCAGTATGAACTGAATTCTATTACAGCACTAGATAAAGTAAATGTCTAGCAAGAATTGTGCTGTCTTTTAATGCTTGGTAACGTATTTCCAGAGGCGGAGATAACTGTAACCAAAGCACAGATTTTTGAGGATGATGGTCACTACGCAAAATCTAAAGACGACTCGGTTGGTGATAGAAGAGGTAAATTATCTTCTTTGGTTTAAACTTCTCGTATCAGCCTGCACTTTTTGGCAGGACGAGATTTAAGAGGTTAAGGCACAATTTACGAAACCCAAGACAGGATTGTTTTTAACATGTTTTTCGTGATTATCTTTCTTACAATGACAACTATGGTAAGTTTTAAGATTTGTTAATTGGAAGTGCAGTTACAGCGCCAAAGCCTGCGAGTGGACGTACCACGCCGAAGCAAATTATAAGATCCGCTCGAGGGACGCCGTCCTTGACTCCGCGAATGACACCAGCCGGGTCACCCAAACTTCAGGCGAAGAAGGGCTCGTCATCGCCTTCAATGCACCCAGATGCTCAATTTATGCAGTTTCCAACATCACTTCCAACAAGCCGATCAAGCTCTCCTCCCAGCCATGGATCTGCTCAATGTAAAGTCTTCATCACCTGGACCTTCTCAAATAATCCTTCTCAAAGCGTGCCGGAGTGATTTTTATGGTGTGTTGTAAAAGCACCAACTTCATGCCCACTTCTCCTCATCAGGAGTATGCTAAGATTTAAATCAGGTAACTACTGTTTTACGCACCTGATTGTTGGTGGCCCTTGCTTTGTCACAGCACGCGGCAACACTCGACTTGATGGAAAGGAGTTTTTTCGTCAAGCCAGGTGGGTTTAGATTCCTGGAGCTCTTTTTTTTCACATAGTGCCACGTCGAACATCGTTTCTCGTGAAAGAACTGTCTCGGTACTTGAAGAGTAGACTCGCTCATTTTGGTTGACAAGGAGCCTGCAAATCTGCATCTGCATGAAGTTAGTTTTGTTTGCCCGAATGTGACATTGGTCAGTTTGTCAAAAAGATATCACTGTGTTAGATATTAAACGAACAGTTTTTTCACGTCTTTGGACCACAGAGACTGCCCATCTTCTAAATGAATTCTCGGGTTGATGATTGGTACAGGAATCGATTGACATACGAGCAATTCAGCTCATTTTTAACCAACATCAAAGAGCTCAATGCACACCGTCAGACACGGGAGGTATACACTCAATCTTCACAGCCTAGGTTTTGTAGATTGTTAGCATTTGTTGAAGTCTGTACCAATAGTCGTCAATGGACCATTCATTGTGTTTTCTCATGGTATTGCAGGAGACCTTGAGCAAAGCAGAGGCAATCTTCGGACCTGAAAACAGAGACCTGTACAATGCTTTTGAAGGAATCCTCAGTCGACACATGCCTTCGTAGGAAATGTTTTTCTTGCAGCTGATGGAGTATACAGAGGAGGCTTGATGTCGACCAAAACAACCGGAAGAGACAACTTCTTGTGCATGAAATTACCTGAGGTTCGGTGCCATCGTTACCACATCCATGATGTAGATTCTTAGATACTCCAGGCAGAAGGGGCTTTCTGCCACAAGAGCACCAGAGTAATTCCAAAATTTATTTGAAAATGCAAATAATGCACCCGTCAGCCAAGTTGGCGGCAGAACTGTTAGCCTTTCGTATTTATATGACTCTAACCAGTTAAGGATAACCAGGTGCTTTGGAGGATGAAGAATTGCTTTAAATTGTGTTGGATATTTATACACGAAACTCTTAGGAAGAAATCCAGGGTGCTCTGATTTAGCCACCTCTTTACTTTTTCTTCTCTCCTCAATCACGTCACCATTATGAACATTGCTTCCCAAACTCTTGTAGCGGATAGAATAGAGCTGAGACGGGTTTCTGAACTACTCACCTACTTGACATGCCATGAATGTGACTGCATGCGGTGGGCGTGCATCCTTCGTCCGGTAGTGGTTCGGGGAAAGCTCCTGTTTCGGACGTAATTCCAAGCTAAATCGTAATTTTAGGATGGTGCGGCCAAGAATCTCAATCCTTGACATGACTGTGTCAGCCGGTATTCTTCCTTTCTTGGCACGATCTCTTGCTCAGCAATAATTCTCACCGCACCTGATATCAGAAAAGTGTAGCTCCCAACTTTTAAAGGCTCTTTAGACGAAGAGAAACCTGACCTTCACCAGAACTTTCAATGCAACTTCGAGAGTAGAAGGAAATAAGAACGAAAACTCAGAAGTATATTGATAGAAGTAATTATGGAATGTCAGACCAAGCAGCACGGATTATTAGATCTTCTCCTTTATCCTTCATAACATATTTAATCGTTGGAAATGGATAAGCAGATAGGTGACGTCTTTAAGACTAATTCAGGTGCCAGGAACAGAGCATGAGACATTGTTTTGAAAGGAACGCACCTGAAGAGGAAAAAAATCTCGGAACTGTTGAAATTTCTCAGCTGTTTTGTTCCAATACAGAAAACAGGGGTTGCCTAAAACAAATTAAGATCATGGAGGCCTACACTGGAAAGCAAGCTTGTGACAGTAACCAGCCGAAGCTGATTTCCGGCTTCGATGATGAGAGCGACTGGTCTGACGACTCTGATAATTCGGCTGTTTCAGTTAAGTCTCAATGCTGCACGCTTTAGACAGTTGGCATGTAGCTTAGTGCATTTGAAAGAGGAGTAGTGAACAGACAACTCTTGCTGAATTCTGCATTAGGTTGCTGTAGACACAGCCTTGAAATTCTCACCGCGTGGAAGGAACATATCCAACATGCGCAGGCTGCAGGACCGATTCAGGAACAAGATCAGCTGAGTCAATGCTCATCCAAATCAACGGATATGGAAGTAGTGGTGTCGCCGTTGGTGAGGTCCATCTTTGAGAACCGGAAGAAGGTGATACTTGATGCAAGCCAGAAACCAGCCTCCAGAAAGGATCACCTCGCACCGTTGCAGAATAAGCAGAGTCGTGTGCTCTCTGAGGAGTACGAAAAGATGCTGCAAGAGAAGGTCCAAGCCTTGGAAGAGGAAGTTGCTATTTTCAAGAAAGAAAGCAAGCGCCTCAAGAACCTTTCCAAGGTCACTAACCCTATGTCATCCGTCCCTATTCAGCCTCTGAATTGATTGGTAGAACAATTCAAAAAATTGCTGATTAGTCTCTAAGAGTATCATGTAAGCACTGTATCAAAAATTTCTGTCACCACTATGCGTCAATACTCTGACCAAATCCCCGCACTTGTGTCCGCAATCTAAGCAACATCAGAGACAAAAGCTGTAAGAGTGACAGAACCGGCATGTGGATCTGCGTGATTAAATAGCTGTGAGATTTCTCCATCGCAGGAGCATGCAGATGGTTTGACGAAGCTGGCACGAGAGAAAGCAGAATGGGAGGAGCACAAGAAGAGTCACATGCTGGCGTTTCAAGCGCAACAAGAGGAGCAAGTAGGGCTAATTTGTCACTTACCTGGTGCCAGCTCCCTGTCAAGCGTAGACTGATGAATACAAGCTGCATAGTGTCTTTGCCTACATTTCCGAGATGCATTGAGAAATGTAGAACGTGCCCCTCTCAATTACTCTCAGCAGAGTCGATAGTCATGATATTCAGCAATTTCGTTTTCTTCGTCCTCTTAACAGCTGCAGAGTTACGCTGCTCAACACATTCTTTCTACATAATTGATCTGTCGAGTCTCCTCTCCTGACGCAGATCGAGAAACTGAAGAAGGAAAAACAAATGCTGGATCATAGGTCTGCTGCCATGAACAGCTTGCCTGCAGCACAACGGAAGGACGTCGAGGAGCTGAAGGAGACTCTAGCGAAACAGCAAGAGGAAAATCGTGGTAAAGAGCTGCGCTTGCGCCTGACGGTGATTTCTCTTCCCTTGTATCTCCTTCAAATTACATATTATCCTTGCAAGTTCAACACCGTGCTGCAACGGTACGTCATCGAAAAGGAACGACGCGCTAAGTCACCACAAAATCTTTCCTGTGACATCAACATAACCTACCTGACCTGAAACATGTCGCAGATCAACCGGTTGCGAGCAAAGAACGAGGATTTGACAAGACAAGTGCTGGAGATGCATGACGAGGTTCGTAGCGTCATAACCTAGTATCCTACATTGTTTCCTCAAGTGAAAATGCATGTCCTCACTATAAAGGTCTAAAGGTCCTCACCAACACGCGGATAACCTCTCCATTTCTGTTTCCAAAGCAAGAAAACGCATAACACGATGTGAGGAAAGACCTTACCTCTAATTTGGAAAGACCACACTTACCTGTACATCGCAGCTCCGGCGGTACGAGACCTGCTTGCTGTCTGCTTTGGATGATCGAGAAAACAGCGCACCGTTCTCCAAGAGACGCGGCGGAGAATGCAACCACAGACAAGCACCTCTGAATGGAAGAAGAAATGTCCTGAAAGCAACCAAGCAACGCTCTATGAAGGAAACCTCATGCAGACACTAAATACGAACCCATACACTAATTGTAAAGTTAACAATTAGTGTAGTGACAAAACTATTCACTAAATGTCAACTACTACAATAAATGTCAATTCTAGTAAATAGTGGAATATAAGGTTTTTTACTTGTGGACATTTAGTATATGAAACCTAAAAAATGATTATGAGTACATTTTGAGCCTCAAAGTAAAAAAGATTTTGACTGCACGTAGAAAAACAAGAATTTGCAAGAGAAATATTTGGAAAAATAGAACGTGGATGTGGAACAAAAGGAAAACCCCTAAAATTGAACAAAGAAGAATGTACAATAGGGTGACATTCAAATTGGCCGTTTAGTAGTTCCAGGGATAGTGTCCTACACTGCTGCCAACTTTGACACCCTCCCCAAAGCTGAGAAATTGTTATTTTACCATGAAAATTTGGGGACAGCATCATCTTTATGTTGAAAACATGCATACCAAATTTCAAGTCCAGGAGACTTATACAAAAAAACTTATGCAAGATCTACCAACATGGGATAGCTGTGAGAATAGTGTCACAGCTGCCAACTTTGACACCCTCCCAAGAATTGAGGAAATTTTTTTTGCCCATGAAATTTTTGGAGCAAAAACATTTTTATGTTGTTTGCATGTGTGGAAAATTTCAAGTCCAAAAGACCCATACAAAAAATAATATTCCAAATCTACCAACATGTGTAGTTTTGAGAAACAAAGGGGAAAACCATTTTACTACTTCCAACTTTGACGCCTTCCTTAGGATTGAATTTTTGTTGATACATAATGAAATTTTTGGCACAAGATCATCTTTACGCTGGTAACATGTGAGATAAATTTCAAAGCCAAAAGATGTACACAAAAAAGTTATTCCATATCTACCAACGTGTATGTCCTCCATTAGCGTCAATCACTGCTAGTAATCTAGAGGGCATAGAATGACATAGTTGAAGGAGCTTTGTACCATTGACTAACTTCCACTCTCTTTCAAGAACTACCTTCAACACATCTAAGCTTCTAGGGCATTGTTTGCCATGTTGCACAACATCTTTTAACATCCTCCAAACGTTCTCGATCGGATTGAGATCGGGAGAGTTTGCAGGCCAGTTGAGCTTTTCGAGAAGGTGGCTTTGTCTCCATTCTTCACATATTTTGCTCCTATGGACGGGTGCCCCATCTTCCATAAGCACTCCTTGTGGAATTTGACTCATGAAATGAACCAATTTCGCATCGTAAACCACTTCTATAAAATCCTTAGGAGAACGTTGACCTTTAGGCATAAAGACAAGTTCTGACTTTTGTCCTTCGGCAAATGCGCCCCAAATCATTAAAGAAGTCCTTCCACTTTTAAAAGTAGGAGCTAGACAACTTGATGAATAACGCTCTTATGCACTTCTCCAAACATGAATTTGTCGAGAATTTTTTCCAATTTCAAAAGTAGATTCATCTGTCCAAACAACACGCTTCCACTCTTTTGCACTCCATCCACGGTACTTCTGAGCAAAAGCTAATTGTTGAGACATGTGACGAGGTGTCAGAAAAGGTTTTTTGACTGCAATTCGACTAAAAATGCCATTTTATATAAGACCCTTTGAATAGTACGTCTACACACTTGAGTAGGACATGCATTGGTACTCTCTGAGAGTGAAGAGCAACGATGAATTTTTGAGTAATGCACAATACTACGAACATCTCTATCACTAAGCTTTTTAGCGTGACTTCCACTGCAAGGTTTGCGCTTGTAGGTTCCATCTTCTCTAAATGTTTTTACTAACCTTGTAACTGTTCTAATAGGAACTCCAATAGTAGCTGCAATTTGAACTCCTGTAAATCCTCCCTCACTCAAACCTATGATGCGAGCACGAATTTCATCTGAAATTTCCATCATAAACTTATAGAATGCGTGATGTTAGCTATAGCAGTAGAGTAGGGGTTAGAGCAGAGCAAGGGGGAGAGAAGGGGGCCAAGGGGCTAGAGCAGAGCAAAGGGGGTTGTAGGATTGACACGTGACAATTGGCAGAGGAAGGAGAACAGGGTTGGAGCAGAGCAAGGGGGAGAGAAGGGAGCCAAGGCCCTGGAGCAGAGAGGAGAGAGAAGGATCGCCAAAACACAAGCCCATATGCATACATGAAAAATCGTTTTGCTCTTAATCACTCATCATGTATGCCCAATGTGAATCAACACTCATGTATCCCACAATACAACACTCTCTGTTTTGAGGATTGTCTCAACATTCAGTCTATCACAAATCACACACACCATTCCCTTTACATAGTGTTCAATAGTTATTTAGAAGAAAAAATTTGTCATGTGTCTAATGCACACTTTATGGCCAAGTGGATTCTTCTGCATGGAACACCTCTTCACTTCTTCATTAAGATGTTATTGATCTTTTTCAGAAGCATTTATGTTTAGTGGCTTACTCACATGATTGAGTTCAATGAAAAAGCATGAGGTGTCAAAGATATTTTGACATTTTCAATATGACCTTCAAATTGTTTATCATAGTTACACATGTTGATAGATATGGAATAACTTTTTTTATGTATGTCTTTTGGCTTTGAAATTTATCCCACATGTTACCAGCGTAGAGATGATCTTGTGCCAAAAATTTCATTATGTATCAACAAAAACTCAATCCTAAGGAGGGCGTCAAAGTTGGAAGTAGTAAAATGGTTTTCCCCTTTGTTTCTCAAAACTACACATGTTGGTAGATTTGGAATATTATTTTTTGTATGGGTCTTTTGGACTTGAAATTTTCCACACATGCAAACAACATAAAAATGTTTTTTCTCCAAAAATTTCATGGGCAAAAAAAATTTCCTCAATTCTTGGGAGGGTGTCAAAGTTGGCAGCTGTGACACTTTTCTCACAGCTATCCCATGTTGGTAGATCTTGCATAAGTTTTTTTGTATAAGTCTCCTGGACTTGAAATTTGGTATGCATGTTTTCAACATAAAGATGATGTTGTTCCCAAATTTTCATGGTAAAATAACAATTTCTCAGCTTTGAGGAGGGTGTCAAAGTTGGCAGCAGTGTAGGACACTATCCCTGGAACTACTAAACGGCCAATTTGAATGTCACCCTATTGTACATACGGAGGGAAAATAAAACTACAAGTACAAGATTGGAAAACTATGAACTTTGCTTTAGAAGGAAAGTGAGAAAAGAAAGGAATATTGGAAAAGGAAAAATACAGAAATATACAATAAATATAGAAATATACATTAAATATTCATTAGATATTCATTAAATATGCATAAAGTATGCATTATGTATTCATTAAATATGCATTAAGTATTCATTAAATATTCATTAAATATGCATTAAATATGCATTAGACATTCATTAAATATTCATTAAATATTTGTTAAATATTCGTTAAATAATTGTGAATTATACAAATATACATTAAATTGTCATAAAATATACATATAAACCTCTAAAGATTCATTAAATATTATTTAAGAATTCTTTAAATATTCTTTAAATATAGAATTGTACACGGAATATTCTTTACAATAAAAATTTACATTAAATATACAAACATTCTTTAAATTTTATTTAAATGTCCTTTAAACAATCATTGAAATTCATTAGATTTTTATTAAATACATAAATATACATGAAATATTCATTAGAGATTCATAAAAAAATTCCAAGGAATGCAAGAGATGTGAATTGGAATAGTAGGGAATGGAAGGATAAGGATATGAGGTTGAGGATGAGATGGGGAGAATAAATGCATGGCGGCCGGTAGGTGGTTGATTGGGGGCTATAAGGGTACTAGGTTAGGTGGACGATTGAGGAATAATATTCATGACAATGGCGTCTAACACTAATTGCCAACTTGTTAACAAGTAGTGTACGAGGGTAACTACACTAATCGTACTATTACATTAAAAGCCATCTTTAGTGTAGTCCCTCTTAACCTTTTAAGGACGAGAGGCCCATAGGTGGTCACTTTTGGAGTAATATGCAAATTGGTGGACCAACTCTTCATCTCTATTTGATTTGCAACCTAATGTAACTTCTTGGAATCTCTGCACTTCCAACGAATGCGGTGAGGATGTGTGATGGAGCATGAAGGGTGAACTACAGTGATGTTTATAGTGACTAGTTGCAATGAAATGTACCCACTACATAAATGATGTAGTGATTAGTCACGATGAAATGTATCCACTTGTGGCATCTTCCAGGCTTGGTCGTAGCTGTCGTCCTTAATCCGTAGATTTCCTTGACAATTTCACACCAAAAACACTTCAATAATGTTAATTCTATACTTGCAATGAGTAAAGAAACAAAAAAACTTATTTCTAGTTTTAACCAAAGGATCTCACTAAATACTTAATAGATAACATTCTTACAATATTTCATCAACTTTGATCGAACAGATTGAAAGATTACAGAGTTTGAAGTAGAAAAATCGGTTCATTTCCATCCTTGCGTTGAGTGGATCAACAGACTTTGACTTCATTTGGTGCCAAGTTTTTGCACTATACAAAGTCTACATTTTATATCATCATGTTGATCATGATATTAACTCCTTGTACATGATATTAACTCCTTGTTGATCATGATATTAACTACCTTTAGAGGTAGGGCAGGGGTGTAGCATATTCAAAAAAATAGTCCAATTAGTGGAGGTTCAAAAAGTGCCAATCTACATCTTAATTTTTTTGGAACAAAATATGTTTTAGAATGATAATCCAAACGGTCAACATAAAGGTTCACAACACGTCTTTTAATAGCAAAAGAAAGTAAAATATATGAAGATCTCAAAGTTTTATGTGGAAAAGAAGAAGTTCTTTTGGTTCCTTGCCTGACAATGTGTGGCAATGTGTAAAAATCTTTGACTTGGGATAAAATGCATTTTTTCAACAAAGACAAGATATGGTTTTTGACAATATGAAAGGAAATAACTTTACTCGCTCATATCAAAAATCTCAAATTTACTAGAGTGTCCTAACCAAAGTTTTTGGAGTTGCTGACGTGCCCGCATTTGACACTTTTTTCTTTAAGATGGCATAAAAAAAAATTCTATAAGTCGGATGAGAATAAAAATTATACTCCCACGTACCTCATATCTTCTTGCATCCCTACACAAAATTTCAAAAATCGCAAATATAAACTGCATCCATGGAAACACGTCCAAGATTTGCAAAAGCCCACCTCAAGACTTCTTCCATTTATGGGTAAAAGGATTAATAAGTGTAGTAATCCACTGTAATGACAACTTCAGTCTGTAGTGAAGCCACAAGGATGGACCAAATAGACTAAGCTAGAAGATATTGGGCGGCGTTTCCAAGGAGGAGGATAGGGACTTAACTAGGGACTCTAGGGTCCACTAGTAAAATACTAAAATAAAAATCTTCACCCCACAAGATGAACGCGGGCGATGGATGGATGATATTCTGGATGTTAGATGGATGATATTCTGGATGTTGAATGGATGAGAATGTGGACGCAGTTCCCACCTGCATGTTTTCGGGAATGTCCCAGAGCCGATCAGTTTCGCGACCATTCCCAGGCGCGAACGCGGCAAGCGCGGGCCAATACCGGCACTTCACCACACTGCAACTTACAGCAGTCAATGTTTCCGGCAACATCCACGCGCTCTCTAAACCGCCACTGTCCAAATTTCTACCCGATCTAGATGTCATTCTGTTTTGTCCTGTCAAATTCATTGCATGGAACAAGAGATCTGCACTTTGGACGCTTGGCACAGAACCTGTTAAGTTCATGGCGCATGGGATTCGCCACCGCTGGCGCCGAAACCCGCTGCAATCTGTTGAACGTTCAGGGGTACGTGGAAGGGGAACGTCGAACATAGATTGTGGAAAATCGCCCCACATCCTCCGGCCTAGAGAAGCATCAACCGATAGTCACTTGATGAGGTTGTTATTTCTGTTACAGTTGTTAGGATCCCTTGCTTCTTGCTGTAGAGCTGTGGGATGATAAAGCTCATGACCAAGGGTTTGGTCTTGAGGCTGTTTTTTCACGTATACTGTAGCAAGTCCGTCCATGCAGAACATGCACGTCAACTGCTAAGTGCATCTTTGTATTACTTGAGTCAGTAATGAATACAGACCGAATGTTGTGGGGCAATTTGGTGTAGAGTTTCACTCTCCATACACACGTTGCATGGTGTATAGTTTCTATTTTCATCAGGTTATGGGCCCACGGCGTAATTCAACGCCAAACTAAGCCATAGCAACGTCACATAGTTAAGTAACGTCGGATTGACCTACATACGAAAAGTTTTTCTGCACAAGTTGTAGTTGAAGCACTTCATTTCTTGCAAGGGTCATGGACCCTGAGGACCAAATGGCTGGCCTTGGAGCCAGCCACATGCACACACCAATCCTAGAGGAGATATTCAATGAACAGGGAGTTGAATCGCAATCACAAGTCCCTGTCTCAGTTCGTCCAAAACAGGAAACCGTGAGCCTTACAACTCACGTAGAGAAGCTCACAGGGGATAATTACGGAGTCTGGAAGTTTCAGATGAGCATTATGTTTCGGGCGAGACGATTGATGAGCATAGTTGATGGATCTTTGCCGAGAGTAGCTTACCATGACGAGTCTGAGTGGATGGACAAGGATGTAGTGTGTCAATCCATTATCATATCAGCCGTTGACTCTAAACTCATGCGAAGATTGATGACGTGCAAAACTGCAAATCAAATGTGGAGAAGGTTGAGCACTATTCACGAGCTCAATGCCACAGAGAATGTCCAGCTATTACAACAGCAGTTCTTCGAATTGAAGATGAAGCCAAACAGTGATGTGGTTGATCACATCAGTGCGGTGGAGCAGTTGGCAAATCAACTCACGGATCTGGGTGAGCCAATTAGTGAGCAAGCCATTATGTGTAAAGTGATATGCTCACTACCACAGAGTTTCAGATATTTATCTGCAGCCTGGGACAGCGTTCCAAGAGAACAGCAGTCCATCGAATCTCTGACCTTAAGGCTCCTTAAGGAAGAGGCTCGCAACCGCCTTCGGCAGGAGGTGGATGAAGATGGAGATAAAGCTTTCTTCAGTCGTGGGCAAGCAGCTGGGGCCGGCCAGAAAACCTTGACACCAGAAGACAAAAAGAAGCGTGCAGCCAGAGTCGCCGAACTCAAGAAAAAGACGCATTGTAAGAAGTGCGGAAAAAAAGGCCATTGGGAACGAGATCCTGAGTGCTCCGAAAGCAAGAAAGAAGGTAGTTCCAGCAAGAGCGAAAAGTTGACTGGGGCCAAGGCTGAGAACCGAAGTGAGGCGAACGCAGTTATCAGTAGTATCAACAGTGACACAGAAGACGGTGACAGCATAGCGTTCTTGGTGCATGGAGGTGGCAGCGAAACAGACACTTCATGGTACATGGATGGTGGAGCCACTGAACACATGACCGATAAGCTGGAATGGTTCCAGTCGTTCCGTGAGGTTGCTACAGGAAGATGGCCGGTTATGATCGCTGATAACAGGCGGCTTTGGGTGCGCGGTACTGGAACCATACATGTTACATGTTTGGTAGAAGGCAAATGGCAGAAGCGACGGCTGGAGCGCGTTCTTTTTGTTCCAGAGCTCCGAAAAAACTTATTCTCAGTCGGCCAAGCAGCAGACCGGGGTTTTGTCACCACTTATACAAGACGAGCATGTTTTCTTGCAACGCACAACGGAAACGTGGTATTGGTAGGAGAACGCTCAACGAAGCTATACAAGCTGCTGATGCAGGTCATCCTTCCTACGAGCCATGCCAACTTCGTCATGGGCGAAGAAAACTGCCAGAACCAGGTACTGGAACCTCGGCCTTTGAGTCGTTTGTCATTGTGGCATCAAAGATTTGGGCATGTAAATCATGCTCAGATCATCAACATGCATTCACAAGGAATGGTTGAAGGGTTAAATCTCACCAGCCATGCTATACCTCAAAACCCTTGTGAAGGGTGTGCTATTGGCAAAAATATGCGGAAACCTTTCCCACAGGTTAGCAAAACTGCACGTGCAGATAGGCCAGGCATCTTTCTGCATACCGATGTATGTGGTCCTCTAGAACAGTCATCGTTAGGAGGAGCACGGTACATCCTTCTGTTCAAGGATGACTGCTCAGGATATCGCTTTGTATTTTGTATTAAGAACAAGTCTGACGTGCTGGAGCACTTCAAGGCTCTCTGTCCTGTGATATCTATGCAAACAGGACACCAAGTACAAAAGATCCGGAGTGACAGGGGGGGTGAGTACCTCAGTCAAGAGTTTTGTAATTTTCTGCTTACGCATAACATAGCGCATGACCTCACAAGCCCTCATTCTCCCGAGCAAAATGGCGTGGCCGAGAGGGAAAACCGCACCCTCGTGGAGTGCATGCGGACAATGCTACATGCAAAGGGTCTCAGTTTACGGTGGTGGGGTGAAGCGGTGCACACCGCTGCTTATGTTTTGAACCGCTCGAGCTCTCGTACAAGGGCGAAAACTCCTTACGAGCTGTGGACAGGCAAAGTGCCAGCCGTTGGTCATTTGCGCGTTTTCGGCAGCATTGCCTATGTGCATATCCCGAAGATCCAACGGAAAAAGCTGGACCCGAAAAGCGAGAAGTGCCTTTTCCTTGGATACTGCACTGGTACGAAGGCCTACCGCCTTTGGAATCCAAAGCGCCGAAAAATACTTGTAAGCAGGGACGTTATTTTTGATGAAGTCACCCCGCCAGCTGCTGCTACTACCAGCGGAGCAGTCTCAGGGTTGTTCACAATCCATGTTGCCAACAGCCAAGCCTCGACCACTACTTCATCCGCGGCACCTTCAGCACAGCAAGATCCGCCACTGCCTGTTCCTCATGATTTCGATATCAGCGAACCTGATACCAACGACCACTCGGAGGCCGAGGATGATCACGTCGAAGCCCCTGTCAAGCCTGCACCCGCACGTCAGCTTTCACCACGTCCTACTCGCATGCGTGGACCTCCAGCAAGGCTCGCGGATTATTATGTGCCAAGTTCTTTTGCAGGCGTCGCCAGCTCCACTCACGCCATCCCCGACGACCCCGACAGCTATTCGGCGGCAATGCGCAGTCCCGAAGCCCACCATTGGCGCGCTGCTATGCAAATCGAGTACGACTCTCTTATGAAGGCAAACACCTGGAGCTTTGTGCATCTCCCTCCAGGTCGGAAGGCTATTAAGTGTAAGTGGATATTTAGAATCAAGACAAATGCCGACGGCGAAATCTCCAAATACAAGGCGAGGTTAGTAGCCCAAGGGTGTACACAAACCAAAGGCATCGACTACGATCAGACATTTAGCCCTGTCGTCAAATATGATGCAGTTCGCACCGTTTTGGGTATCGCAGCGCAACAGGCCATGCATCTCACTCAATTCGACATCCAGACCGCTTTTTTGAACGGCTTAATCGACACAGTGCTGTACATGACACAACCACCTGGCTTCGAAGTATCAGGTCCTGATAACACTATTTTCGTTTGCCTCGTGCTTCGCAGTCTCTACGGTTTCAAGCAGTCAGGACGCATCTGGAATAAGACGTTTAACGACTTTCTTTTGGAATTCGACCTTGTGCCTACTTCTGCCGACCCGTGTGTATACGTCTCCCGCCAGCAGCCACCTCTGATCCTGTGCCTCTTTGTGGACGATGGATTAGCTGCATGTGCAAACCAACAACGATTGGAGGAACTGCTGGCGTATATGGAGAGTCGTTTTGCCATTACCAAATCTTTTGCTGATTTATATGTGGGATTGCACATCCACCAGACTGCTGATCGGCGCCAAATCTTTGTCAACCAGTCTGTTTATATCCAGCGCATTCTTTCTCGTTTTGGTTTTGACGACTGTTCCAGTGTAGCAACTCCAGCAGATCCAAATATTCAACTTGATGACACTGTTGATGCTCCTGACGCCATCGCTTTTGGTTACTCCGCTGCAGTTGGTTGTTTATTATTCGCCCAGACTCTTACAAGGCCGGACATTAGTTTTGCAGTTAGTCGGGTGGCACAGTTTTCTGCCAATCCACAGCGCCCTCATTTTCAGGCTGTCAGCAGGATATTCAGATATCTTGCCAGTACAGTCCATCTGTCTCTTTGCTATGATGGTCACTCTGGCACAAATCTCCTTGAAGCCTTCGCAGATGCAGACTATGCCGGTGACATCACAGATCGAAAAAGTCGCTCCGGAAACCTGCTTCTTCTCAATCGTGCACCCGTGGCATGGAGTAGCCGAAAGCAAGCATGTGTCTCTACTTCTACCACTGAAGCCGAGTATGTTGCCGCTAGCTCCATCACAAAAGATATTATCTGGTTCCGTCGGCTCCTCAGCGATTTGGGGTTTTCTCAAGATTCTCCAACAGCATTATTTTCTGATAATCAAAGTGCCATTCGTTTGGTTCACAACCCCGAGTTCCATCGGCGCACCAAACATATCGACATCGTCTACCACTTCATCCGGGAGCACCAGCAACAAGGCGATATCAACGTTCTTTTCACACCTACTGCTAACCAGCTCGCTGATCTTTTTACCAAAGCTCTGCCTCTCGATCGTTTCACATCCCTCCGGCATAGCCTAAATCTTCTGCCATGTCCTTCCCAGGACACGCCGTAAGTACGTTCTTCCACTTCCCTGTCTGTTCAGCCCGCCATCTCTCCGCGATACGGGTCTGAGGGAGGGTGTTGAACGTTCAGGGGTACGTGGAAGGGGAACGTCGAACATAGATTGTGGAAAATCGCCCCACATCCTCCGGCCTAGAGAAGCATCAACCGATAGTCACTTGATGAGGTTGTTATTTCTGTTACAGTTGTTAGGATCCCTTGCTTCTTGCTGTAGAGCTGTGGGATGATAAAGCTCATGACCAAGGGTTTGGTCTTGAGGCTGTTTTTTCACGTATACTGTAGCAAGTCCGTCCATGCAGAACATGCACGTCAACTGCTAAGTGCATCTTTGTATTACTTGAGTCAGTAATGAATACAGACCGAATGTTGTGGGGCAATTTGGTGTAGAGTTTCACTCTCCATACACACGTTGCATGGTGTATAGTTTCTATTTTCATCACAATCTACCCATTAATTCAGAAACTGTAGATCGTGTGTCCATTGACTAAGTCGCCCGTCCTCGGAACTCTCGCTCGCTACTTTTGGCGGAAATTCTGGAGTGCGTAACCCAAAGCCGCCACGTCGTCCAATACTATTTACCGGCACTGGAAAGTTAGAGATGGTCGTTCGTAGTGCTCTCCGTCCAATAAGGTTATTTGTAAACTCATGTAACATCAAACCATGTGAATGGGTCAAACCTTGCGTAGGAGCTGGAACTAGATTCATAAGAAAAATAATCTGCTACCCTACAAGCAGGTACAACAGTTGGTGAGTTAAGAAACTCCCCTGGTGGCCTACCAAAAACTGATAACCGACACCTATAAAATTGGGGTATATCCAACCGATTACCACGCTCGTAAGTCGAACAAGGGTACCTCCATGAGTTGGTTATCCGTGGCATGTCTTCTCTCTTTTACTCACTCTCACTTACTGATATTGGGCAAAGGAGGGCACCAAATCTCACCTACTCTACAATTTGATTATGGGCTCCGGTGGTTTAAGGGCTTCTAAATTCAATATCAATTCCAAATCTTTGTGATTTAATTTGAAAAAATATTTGTTGAGTTTCATTCCTGATTCCGCATCTTTCTACGTAATTTTTTTTTGACATACTATGTCATTTGAGTCCCCAACTGGCTTAAGTGATCAGCATTGGGTGCCTCTACCTTAATCCAAGGCGAATCTTTCTATTGATTGAAAAGAAAATTCGTTTCACTGCGCGTCTTGTAAAAGACAGTAATTATTATGAAATGGTCGTGCAAAAAGCAGAAGGAAGGGAAAAAGGTCGTGAAAAAGGCGCGGAAATGGGATCCGTGACGGAAAGTGAGGCTGGGAGACAGACGGGCCGGTTAGTATTGTGTCCGGTGACCAGTGATTCCGTTCACCGGCTTCGGGTTCTGCGGGTCCCTTGGTTGTGCCGCCACCACAGCTTTCTTTCTTGAGGTAGAAGAGGCAGAGAACCGTGAGGAGCGCCTCGACCGCATCGTCGCCGCGCCTCTAGAAATCAGCGCCGCCGCATTGCACATTGCTGCGATTCGTCATTGCAGCATTCGTCGAGAGAGAGAGAGAGAGATTGATTCAGTGCAATGGCGGCGTCGATGCAGCAGCAGCAGCGAGTGTGCGGGCTCGCGGGGGCGGAGACGGGGCGGCGATGGTGGAGAGGAGGGAGGGCGGAGGTGAGGCTAGGGTTGAGGCGTGAGGTGGGCGCGGTGCAGCAGCAGTGCCGGTGGCGGCGGGGGATGGAGGTGGTGGTGAGCCAGGCGCGCGCCGCCGCTGCCGTGACGGAGGAAATGCAGGCGGAGGTGCAGAATGGCGCGTACGCGCTGCCTGCCGTGGTGCCGAGCGTGAGCGGGAATTCCTCCTCCGCTAATGAGCATATCGGCTACGGCGAGGTGTTCGAGAGCAACTTTTACCGCGAGCGCTTCGTGGTGCGGTTCTCCGAGGTTGGCGATCGGAAGAGCATGTCGCTGGAGGGCCTCGTGTCGCTGATGCAGGTGCGCAGAGTGTGAGGATTGGCGTTTACTTCGTCGTTGTTTGTGAGAGGTCTACCATTCTTTAATGTTGTTCTATCCGATCGATTTTGAATCGTGTTTTGGAATTTGATCCCGACGGTGTAATCTTCTCGACCGCAGGAAGCTGCGTGCAATCACGTGCTGACGATTGGCTATGGAGCCTTCGCGGGGACGAATGGCCGGATTGTAACGGTCACGACGCGAATGCACATCGAAGTCGATCGATATCCTGTGTGGTAAGGTCGCATGCAGACGTTCGCAGGTGTTTTTTGTTGTCTGTTCGCGCAGGCACTGTTCATCTCTGTGCACCTCAATTTCTGGTGAACAGTTCTTATCACAAATGGCTTGACTGCAACAGTGCCGCTTTTCTTGCAGGCGGGATCTGTTGGAAGTTGATACTTGGTATTGCACGGAGGGAAGAAATGCTGTTCGGAGGGACTGGACGGTGAAGGATGTGACAACTGGCGAAATTATTGCAATGGCAACAAGGTTCGCTCACTGTCTGTTAGTGTGAAGATCACAGAAACTGCTGCTCTTGTTGAACCGAGCGAAAACAGTCATTTGGAGTTTCACTTGCACTTTTGACACTTTTGGATTGCCTGTTTTCCTGAATGGAAGGTGTTTGAATCATTTACTGCGTCTTAAAAATATTTATCCAGCCTTTGTCCTCTGGCTTTGAGATCTTATTCTTGCTTCTTTGACTGTTTTGATGCCAGCACTTGGGTTCTTATGAACATGGATACCAAAGCTCTCGTACGCATTACCGACGAGGTTCGAACTGAATTTGCTCCCTGGGCGAGGGACCCTCCTAAGTAAGTTTCAAAGGGCTTATACTTTTATTATTAAAGCGCGCATGTCACCGAGAGAGAGATGACGCTCTTCCTTTTGCAATTTGCTTATCTGCCAAGTCTTTTTCCCTGCAGATGGGCTCTATCAGAAGAGAGAATACAAGCAAGCTCAGGGCGTATACCAAAACTTAATGGAGATGCAGAATTTTGTAAAACCGGACTTTCTGTAAGAGCCTCGGCAACTATGAGTGCTTTTACATATCTGGTTTTTTTCTGCATTCCTGAGTTTCTATTTGAACTTGAGCCTCAATCTGATTGCATTACCAATATGATTTGACTCGTGGGCCATGTTTTGACAGCCAACAGAGACGGACCTTGATATGAACCAGCACGTCAACAACGTGAAGTATATTACCTGGACAATGGAGGTGTGTAGTTCAATCAATTCTTTCTTGGTTAATCTGTTTGGCTATTCTTTAAATTGTAATTGCGAACTTGTCATGGACTGGTTTTCCACAGCGTGCCAAAAGTAAGAAAGTACAGAGTGTTTTCTCTTGTAAATGGCTTTTTCAGTCAATTTGGAATAAGTTGTAGGTGGTAGACGCCTGTCTCTTCAGTGATTTAAGCGCTTATCTGTTCACTATTTGTAACTTGGTTCTATGCTCGTTCCTGCAGAGTTTACCTAATGAGTTTAGAGACAGTCACGAAATACGCAAGATCACACTAGAGTATCGCCGAGAAGCTCAAAAGGCCGACACTGTAGAGTCCAGGGCGAAGGCGGAGCTGGTTCTCTACGACGTTAATGGCTCCTCCTCAGTTAAAGAGCCATCAGAAAAACGGTTTGTTCACGTCATCAGGAATCAGGATGGTCAAGAAATCAACAAGGGACGCACTGTCTGGGCTCCCTTAAAATAATGGTAATTTTCCGGGTTGCTTGAGTGAGTTATCTATGTAGGAAGGGTTTAGAATTAGATACGGTACAGTTGTCATGAAACTTGTATTTTTAGAAGTAATTTATACGCCACTTTAGGCAGGCTTTGTAACGTATTTAGAGCTCACTCGCACTGCTATGATATGGATAGCCCCATTTTCTTCTTAGGGCGGTCATAGATCATGGTCTTGTATTCTGGCTGAACCTGTGTCCAAAGAAAATAGAAGCCACCTGTTGATTGCTACGTGAATTCAACACTTGTCTTGTTTCATGAACCAGGCGATGATTGCTATGACAACCTGTGCAGGCGATGATCGTCATGTAAACCCAACACTTGGCTTGTTTGAAGTCCTAATCACGGGTTTGTTGTTTGATACACAGCAATCTCCGCCGGATAAGTCATTCTCGGTGCAGGCCTGGACGATTATTCTCTGGAAGAATTAAATTCCAATGCGAATAATGCACAGTAAACAATCTCTCCTTTCATAATCTAGTGTTCAATCCAACCGCCACCCGTTGAGGTTGACTTCTAAATGAACTGGAGGTAGCTAAAGATGAAAAGTACTATACAAAAGAGATGAAACAGCCTGTGAAGGCTGCGCCTAGAGTGCGTTGTTGAAAGCGATGGACGTCGCAGGCAACCACTCCTGCCCCGCGATGAAGTTGGTGACGGTGAACTTGGAGGCTTCGGAGACAGAGATTAGCCGGCTCCACTTGACACGGCTGGCGGTGTTGGCTCCGGGGCCGGAATTCCCATACTCGCCGTAGTTGACAGTCTTCGCGGAGGCCGGGTCGCCGTTCCAGAGCAGCCAGCCTGCAGGGTTGACACACGACGCGAGGGTGGATTTGATGAAGAGGGTTTGGGCGTAGGGTTTCCAGGGCCGGCCCAAGTAGGTCGGGAAGGAGGGCTGGAGGTCTGGGGCGGCGCCGACTGTGCACGACAGGAAGGAGAAGCCCGTGTTCTGGCCTGGGTCGGTGCGGCCGCTGGCTGTGTAGATGTTCTGGGACCCGGGGCGGCCCTGGCGCGCTCGCAGGGTGCAGCTCTGGAACACGGCCGCCGCGTTGCCGAAGATGTAGTCGATTGTGCCTGTGATCGTGCAGCCGCTGTAGAATTGCCGGAGCGCGTGTGCGTACAGCGTGTCCTGCATGTGTGTGGATCATGTCAAGCTCATGCTGTGTATGTGATCACCACATCTAGTTTCAGGTGCAAGTTGAAGATACCTGGTAGCCCTCCAGATTGACGTTTGAGAATGCCTGCTGGTCTCCTCCGGCTCTTAACGCCACAGCTTGCTCACCCGCAGGCCCTGCCGTGTTCTGGATTGTCAAGTCTCTGGCGATGAATCCGGGTGCAACCACCGCTACAACAAGAAAGCGGGGCGTATAAGCATATGTAAGGATATCAATGAAGCAATCAATCAGGGCTTTGTGGTGGTGAAGTACCGAAAGTGGCAGAGAGGAACGTGGTCGTTCCGCTCCCTTTCACGCTTCTTTTCCCAGTGATCACGGTGTTGCCAGGTCCATCGCCATAAACCATGAGATTCTTCTTGCTCTTTGGCACACTGACATACTCAGTGTACACGCCTTTCTTGATATAGATGATCCAGCGAGCGCCGCCAGACGGAGCCGCATCGACTGCTTTCTGCACTGATTTGTACTGGCCGGAGCCATCCGCAGCCACAACCGCATTCGGAGCGGGTCTGCTGCTCGCTTGCAGCAGCTGGCGTCCCTCTCTCGAGACCCACTCAGGAAACTCGAGGAGACGCCGACGTCTATGGCGCGGGAAGAGATCTGTGACCTTCGAGAGCGAGTTAACCAGAGAGAGCGAGTTGCTGAGAACCATGGTGGTGTACGCGCCGTGCGTCCCGTTGATGGCGTCACTCGCGTTCCCTGGGATGCCGAAGTCCTGCACTCCGGTCACGCACGTATCCTGGTAGGTCAGCGCCGCCGCCATGTACTGCTGGATGTCGCCCACTTCGGATTTCAGGGACTGGAGCGTCAGGCTCTGAAGAGTGGAGACGCGCGACAAGGAGGTATTCACCTGCTCCAGGCACTCCGCAAAAACCTCGCCGCACATCTGCAGCGTCGAAAACTGGGTGTTGTTCCGCACCGTGGGTGCAGACTCCAGAAGCTCCTGCACCGCCTCCAGGGACGTGGACACCGCGGCTATGGCCGCCTTCATCGCTACTTGCACGTACTTCTGGGGTTCGTCGGTCTCGGACCCGAAGAGCGTGCTGTTGCAAACCTCAGGGTACCTACACATGATGGGACACAAACAATGGATCACACATAAGAGTTAGGCAACGATCAACCAAGAGTTTCTTCAGGAGGAGAAATGCGGCTACGATTCAATGTGGTACAACGTGAACTCTCCTTCTTCACGACAGAAGCCCAGACTCTGGGTTGCACCAACACGCTTCTCTTACAAAGTTTTGCTGCACACTTTCGCCACAGAGTTGCCGTAATCCCCCTCAGCTCCATCTCTCAGATTGCTCCTCTTGGAAACTGTGACTCCGACGGCAGTGGAGATGGCCACCGCCACCACCACGAGGACAACGCACGCCGCCAGCGCGATGCAGCCCTTCCTGCTAGAGCTGGTTTTCCGCGGCGACGCTGCCATCTCCGTCATGGCTCTCCGGGAGTAACCACTACTACTCCTGGACGCCCTCCTGAACGCCCCCAACGCCGACACCACGCCCCTGGCCTTCCCCCACAGCCTCTCCCCCAACGAAGCCCTGCCCATCGCAAACAACAACCCCAAGAAGTCGACGTACCCAACTTTCTTCACTCTTCCACACGCTCAGCTAAATCCTGACAACATACAGTACTGCTCACTTGATACATCGACCTAGGAAGTGCAGCTGCACCGAATGGGACTATGCCAGGAAACATCGACCGATCCCACAAGCTGTGACTCTCACCTCATGTGCTCGCTACCAGCGGATGCGATGTACCGACATGGAGTACGTTGTTGCTTCGCTGTAACCTGAGACAGGAGCTCGCTTGTACGGTGCTAGCTGGACTTTGACAGCGAGATGCAACTTGCAACACTGACGACGACGCGACACCAACTACATAATTATGGACCTGTAATCATCCCTCCCGATCGTGTAATCATATGGATGATCCTGCAACTGGCACGCATCTGATGAGATGATAGGCTCGTGCACACTGATAATTAAATCCAGTCCGATACTTCTGGGTAATACCATAGGGATACTGAGGTGATGCTGGGCATGCATTACAGATGCGTAATTTCTCATCTCGTGGTGATTATGATTCATTACTGCTGGGTGAGTGCACATGGGGAGTTGCTGCAGCAGGTCAGATCATAATTGGGGCATTCAAGCATCACTTGAGAGACGATGACCAGTTATGGGCCGTCGTTATGTTAGTAGTATCATTATCATACTTTTTACATCTTGAAATGCAAGCATTTTTCAGACTTAATATCCAGTTCATTGTAAAATAGAGCATGCCTTAACTTTGTATTACAGAATGGCAAATCCAAATTACAGTTTGAAATTTTGTGAAGTTGTCGAATTTCTACCAGGATTCTAAACTGAATCTGATTCTACTACAAATACATGGAAACAGAGAGCAGTGTCCTACAGCTCAAGAATCACGGAGTGAGTGATTTAGCTTCCTGTTAAGTGCAAAGATTTCACCGACATACTGGTCCAAGTTTGTGGACGACGGGCCTGACGACGGGGTGACGGCGTCGCGAAGGACTTTGTTCAGCTTTGCGACGTTTCTTCTCACGCCGCGGCCCTCGTCGCCTTCCATCATCTGCCTGATGCGCGTCTCAATGCGGCCCCTCTGGAACCCGCCTTCATCACTGTCGCGCAATATGCTGCCGATTTGGAACCGCTCCTCCACGAGATTGGCGTTCTGCCACTGATCGACGAAGCAAGGGCTGCCGAGGATGGGCGTGGATGTGGATATGGCTTCCAGAATGGAGTTCCAGCCGCAGTGGCTCAGGAACAAGCCCACGGCTCTGTGCGACAGAATCTTGGGTTGCGGCGCCCAGCTGCTGCGCAACAGCCCTCGACCTTGCGTCCGTTCTTCGAACCCTGGAGGGAGGATGGCAGTGATCTCTTCCTTGGTGGGACTCTTGGAGACCATGATGTGGGGGAATTTGGGGGGGCGGATGATCCACAGGAACCGCTGTCCACTCGCCTCCAGGCCGTGCGCGAGCTCCACAACCTGGTCTGCCTGCAGAGAGAAGATGGTGCCGAACGAAATGTAGACCACCGAACCGTCCGGCTGCGCGTCTAGCCACTCGTCCACTTCACTCGACAGCTTCTTGCTCTTCTCCGCGTCCACTTCCCCGCCTTTGAACGCAAACGACTGCTCCAACGGCCCAATGGACACCACCTTCGCCACCTGAAGCTCACACTCAGCTCGTTCTCAGAAGCTAGCTCTGCAAACACTATGCAGGGTACTAAAGGGAGATGGTGGTACGTACCTCGCCTGCGGCGGCTGCGACGGGCTCTCTCAGCGCTTGGAACGCCTCCGGTTCGAGCTCGTCCGTGCTGTTGACGAGAAACGTCGCGGCAGGAATCGACGCCGTCAAGGCGCGCAAGCACAGGATCATATCGTCCATCTGGAAGGGGCTGCCTTTCACGAAATACTCCCACACGTCGCGTTTCGCAACGTTTCCCACCCCGGGTACGGGCAGCTCGATCTCGGCGGAGGGATCCAGCGGAAGCAGCCCTTGGTCCGCGAAGCGAGGCACCTGATGAGGGGAAAAATGTTAAAAGCGAGGATGCGACGGAAAGGAGAATCCGAAGCGGAGGGAGATGGAGTTTACGGAGAACATGAAGGAGAGCGCCGACGCCGACATGGTGATGAGCAAGTGGTACGCGACGCCCAGCTTGAGCGCGACCCCCCTAGTCCACGGGATGAACACGTCGGAGACGACGCAGCACGGCGGCGGGGAAAGCGCCCGCACGCGCTCGTACGCGCGCTCCGTCATCTCGTCCGGCGGCAGCTTCGTCAGCCACGGCACGAGCTCCATCGCACTCTCCGGCTCCGCCAGCGGATCCTCCAGCACCGTCCCGATGCTCATGTCCAGCTCCTCCCCCTCCACCTCCCCCACTTCCCTCCTCAGCCCCTCCGCCACGCACCCGCTGCTCAAAAACGTCACCTTCACGCCGCGCCGCGCCATCGCCCTCCCCAGCTCGATCGTCGGAAACATATGCCCCGGCGCCGGCATCGTCATCAACACCACGTGCGGCTTCATCCCACCACCATCGCCCCCCATCTCCTCACACTCGAATCCCTCACACCTTACACCTCTATCTCCTCAGTCCCCTTCTCCTTCTCATCTCCGGAGCTCCTGCTGCTGCTGCTGCTGCCATTTTCTCACCGAAATTCCAAACCTTCCACTACATAATTCATCGAAAGAAAGTGAGAGAACTCACAACCATAGCTTCATCGACTGACCATACGTGGACGCATCGCTCACGAACCGTGGAAAACCACATCTTTCTTTCTATCTCTCGATGCATCAAAGCCTTTGATGAAAACCACAACTTCTATCTATCTCTCGATGCATCGAAGTAAGTTAAATAATATCCTACATTTGGCTTGAAAAGTGCGTCGATTGAAGACACGGTACATCGACGACATCTACACACAATATCGGAAAGGATGTGGTACAGAATATGGTACAGAATGTGGTACATCGATCAGATTTTCGTCTTCTGAAGTCTAGGGTACTGTCCACTCTCTTTAAATGTTAATGGTCGGGAGCGGGAAAAATCATAACACATATCGAAAATAACACCTATTAAGTTTTCAGCCGGTTTTTTTTAACTAGGTTTCATCCATTAGGATAGTTTTCATCTGGTATTTTCACCCTTCTGGCATTCTCATCCAAACGATCACCATAAACCCGCCCAAGGCGAACTGACCCCCTTGTTGGTACTTACCCGAGGGGCCACGAGGTGGTGGGGCCAAAATTGGCCGCTATTTTGTTTTTAGATGGGGCCCTATTAATAGCAAGGGAGGGTCCTCTGGGTTACACAATGGCCGCAAGCCCCAAATTTGTCAAAAAAATCCAAAAAAAGCCTCCGGACCCCCCAAAATAAGAAGGCCAGAAAATTGATCCCATGCAAGTAAGATGGGCCCACCTCGGGTAAGTACCAACGAGGGGGTCAGTTCGCCCTGGGCCCATAAACCCTACACTGCGGCCGTTTTTACCACGCTTGCTCCTACCTACTGCCCCATACTTTCTGTGGTTTTACTAGCTTTAACACTTATATAGGTGAAAGGAGGGAGTGGGAGATGTTATAACTCTTAGTAGTGTTAATTTTTTGGGAGCGACAATTTTCATAGCATTTTTTTTAAATGCTATGATAGAGGTAGATAGAGGTAGCATGTAAAAGAGGGTGGAATGTACATGGCTTTCAGAAGAATATCTAAATGGCGCATCGTCAACGTTGAGAAGGGTGGTTGTCAGTTTCCGGTTTGTTTCACGTGTTGCTGCAACTTGGGGATCATGAGTTTCGTGTCTGAGACTTTTCATGAAGCACACCACAGCAGGTTCAACGTGGCGGTTACTCCGCCAAATTTAGAGGAATCTCTACCGCAGCCATGATGGACTTTTTGAGGAGGTAACTTGTGAGCAGCCCTTATTTTTATTTTATTTTTATTCTCCGGGTTTGCCACAGTGGCTCCAAGGGTTTCAAAGGCGCGGAGTTTTGCCTACTCACACACTATGGTAGATGCACCCAATTCCGATCGGCCACCCAATTCTGAGCAGTAGAGTATGCATGGCATGGTGCATGAAAATGGCAAATGCATGAAATGGTGCATGAAGTGACCCGAAATCGATAACTCAAAATCTGAAAACACCATCCGCATTGGGTCATGAAGTGTGCAATTTTGGGTTGCTCCACCTCAATTGAGCTCTCATCGGTGGCATTGCCTTGAAAGTCGAACAAGGCCGATCGGCATTGGGTACCCTCCATGAGTTGGTTATCCATGGCATGTCTTCTCTCTTTTTACTCACTCTCACTTAACCCCTAAAGGCCCAAGACATCAAAAACACTTCAAAATTGCTCGTTCTAATACAATGAGTGACGAGGTAATCAAAACCTTTTATTTCTACATATAACCGTAGGATCTAAATTAAGACTTATTTATTAATATTCTCACAAAATTTTGAAAACTTTGACCGCACGGATTGAAAGATTATAGTGTTTGAAGTAGAGAAAACCGTTCCTTTTCTTCCCTACTTTGAGTGGATCAGTAGACTTTGATTACACTTGGTGTCAAATTTTTGCACAACACAAGGTTTGAAAACATTACCATCATGTTGATCATGATGTTATCTCCTTACACACCACGTTTTAGAGGAAGAGAAGGGGTGTAGCGTGTTCAAGACAGATGTGCAAGGAGTAGAGGTTCAAAAATTGCCAATTCACGATTTATTTTTTTGTGAATTAAATGTATTTTAGAATGATAATCCGAATGATCAATAAGAAGGTTTACACCGCATCTTGTAGCAAAAAAAATCAAATGTAAGAAATATGAAGATCTAATACTTTTATGTGGACAAGAGGAATTGTTTTTGGTACCTTGCTCGACAAAGTGTGACAAATGTGCGAAAATGTTTGATTTAGATTATTATGCTATTTTCCACTTAAGACAAGAGATTTTTTTGACGATATGAAAGAAAATGATATTATTTGCTAGTATTTAAAAATCTCACATTCAATAGATTGTCCTAGTAAAAGTTTTTGGAGTTGCCCGACATGCCCAATCTCCCCATTTGAAATTCAAAATCCTATAACTTTCATAAAATGTCAGATTTAGGAAAAATTTGGACTCACACAAAGCTTTTAGCAATGCCCATCTACAGTAGAAATTTCAAAAAGGAATGATGTAAATTGACACGATAGGAACCTTCCCAAACCTTCAAGAGTCCCTCGAAGAGATTCATGGGTCTTTAGGGGTTAATGGCATTGGGCAAAGGAGGGCACCAAATCTCACCTACTCTATAGTTTGATTATGGGCTCCAGTGGTTTTCGGGCTTCTAAATTCAATATCAATTGCAAATATTTGAGATTAAATTTGGAAAAATATTAGTTGAGTCTCATTTCTAATTCTGCATCTTTCTACATAAATGTTTTGGACATACAACGTCATTTGAGTCCCCAACTGGCTTAAGTGATCGGAATTGGGTGCCTCTACCTTATACAGGAAGAAAACACATGGCCTCGGAGGCATTTTAGTGAAAGCAATGTGGCACCTTGTATGAAAAATAATAAAAGTGAAGTGGCAAAACAATTTTTTTGTAGAAAGGATGATTTGGCGACTACAGAGAGGCGAAAAAGTGCATCTAGGCCACTCTGAAATATTGCAAATTTAAGAACATGCGATCAACACAAAAAGCAAGCGTGAACTTGGCTACAAAGGTGACAATGATGTCCAAAATCATGCCTCCACTTGGCTACACTTGCAAGTTGTTACAATGGACCTCAAAATCTCTTCCCAACCTGGCTACACTCGCATTTTAGGACCTACACAAACATTTCAGCACCTACACATGCATTTACAGAAGCTACACAAGCATTTTAACACCTACACATGCATTTCAACACCTATACATGCGATTACAGCAGCTACACAAGCATTTCAACACTTACACATGCATTTTAGCACTACACATTACAACACAAATGGAAGTTAGAAGGCAAAGAAGAGCGGACTCAAGAAGATAAAACAAGCAACATAATGTTCAGGTCTTAAATGTCACTCTCCAAGACATGTGAATTAAAACCTCCTTGCAAGGAAGGTAAACAAGGAGTGAAGGTAAAGTTCCTACTCATCCGTGCCATAATGGGACCCATCATCGGTCATGTGCTATAAATCAAAAGCTTCATCGTACAAGAAGTTGTAAACTTCATAAAGCTTTGGAGAATACATCCCCACAACCACCCCAAGAATGTTATCGAGGGAGTTCTCAACCTATTCTTCAAAAAATGTCAACGACCTGAAAGTGTGCGCGTCTTTGACACTCCCTAACACCATGACCATAGCGATCTTGGCCAATTTTATGTAGGTTGAGAAGCGTTCGGCCAATAGAGTATTCGATTCCGCAACTCTCCAAATCCTCGTGAGGGGATTGACATCGAAGGGCTTCATGCAGGTGGTCTGGAAGTTGTTCCGCATGAACAACTTGAACAGACTTTGTTTTGCATCGAAGTCATAATCATTGAGCATGGGGGACACAACCTTCTTTCCAACGCCCCCCTCGGCCACAATTTCCTTTGACTCGCAGAAAAACCTCTTGATTACCTGAAGGTGGCGGGAGAAAGTTTCCAAACAGTTGTGTTGCGCCATGTACTGAGGATACAATATACCAAGGCATTCAAGGTATCCATGGAGGAAACCTATTCCACAGGACTAGGTTAAGGTGTTCGGCAGCATCTACGTGTAGCACAAGACAAACACATGCATTTGAGCACCTACACAAACATTATTTCACCTACACATGCATTTCAAGACAACACAACACAACACAAAGGGAAGTCAACTCACCTTATAAGGCAAACGGATACATTTAGATTTTAGAAAATGTGAAAGAGGGGAAACATCACCTTTACATTTAGCCTTGATGTCCACAACCATGGCGGCAAAACTGGCTCGCTCGTCCGTCTTGGTCTTGTAAATTGCAGGCACTTCCTTGCCATCCAAGCGCCACATTAAGCAAATCCACGTTCCACCTCAAAAAATGAGAAGTGGGACAACTACATGAGGGCTCAAAAATTTGTAAACTCATTGGTCACAAATGCGGTGGCACAACCAATGTAGTACTTGAATAGTTGGCCTTTGCACGTCCCAAGCGCCCCAACAAAGTCTTGAATAAAGACATTGTTCTTCTCTGCAAAAGATATTAGAACATCGATAGTTTCAACCTTCGGAATCATGGCTACCATGTCCAACTATGTTGATGTTCCAGAACGCTTGGGTCCACCAAGTCATCGAAGCATGCCTGTAGTTATCAACATCAAATGTAGAAGAAGTATCAATATATAAAAAAAAGATTACAATGTACTTTGAAATAACGTACTCAACTAAGGAAAAAGAGGTAGACATTTGCGCAACGGCCTTGTCCGCTACCGACACGTGCATCTTTGCCAAAACGATAAGATATTTAGAAACAAGACGTCAGAGAGGATCCAACAAACTAATCCAACTGGAAGTAAAATTTCTTAGCAATTTCAAAACGTGGCATTCCATGGAATCTGCAAGGTCTTCGAAATCTTGGCCTGCTTTGAGCTCTTGCTAAAATACATGTATGTAGACGCTAGCAACCTCTCTACAGGCCCTAAAATCTTCAACTTGCTCAAACTCTTGAAGGCGAGGTTGCACCTATGTGCAAAATAGTGCACGGTTTGTGCTAAAGGGGCGTATGTCCCATGGATTTGAGTTGACACCCCATTGATGCAACCTTGGAACACCGGCGCACCATCCGCTCCAAAGCTAATCAAGTGGCGTTCTATGGCGAAACAACTGAGGCGGCCGCGTTCTTTCAAAGCCTTGATCAGCACTCCCAATACATCGTCAGACATCGTGCCATCCATCTTCTACACAGTGAGCAAGAGTGGGACCCGTTGCCAATCCTCCATGACATACGCATGGATGGATATCCATGACGTAATGTCTATGGCTGTCACCTTATCGCAAGTGAGGGCAACAAACCTTGCCCCTTCGCTCTTGGTCTTGATGTGGTCTTTTACCTACGAAGAGCATGAAAAGCAAAATTAGCACTTACACATGCATTTCAGCACCTACACAAGCATTTCTTTGTCTTTACAAGCATTTCAGCACCTACACAACAAAAAAAATATAACGAAATCTTTTAACCCCTAAAAGCCCAAGGCATTTTCCCTCTTGAAACTGCCATTATCAACAAGTGGCAACAAAATCTAACATTAAAGTCTAATTTTAGATGTTTAACCGTACAATCTTAAAATAGACATGTATATGAACTTACAATACAAATTTGGTTGCAATCCACCGCACGGATGTGCAGATTATAGCATTTGAAGTGCAAAGAAAAGTATTTTTCCCCCGTGCCCGGCAAGGTCAGCCTACTTTGACTAGGTATATCTTCTAGTTTTTACATTGAAATGTGATCAAATCTTTTACCAATATGACTTATATGTTGTTAGCTATTTGTGTGCAAAATTTGAGGTCAATTCAAGGGGTAATAGGTGTAGAAATATATACTTTAGTGAAAGGGGGTACAAAATGATGACAATTACTACATAAGTGATATGAAATTGTTTGTTTCATACAAGTTGTTGCATTTGAGAATCCCAATGGTGGAAACTTTCAATTTATTTTTTTCACTAACTTTAGAAAAAGAAACACCTAGAATTAGTAAAATCCATAATTCTCATGAATATGTGGAATAAATAAAGCATTATGGGAAAGGGTAGTGCTTGAAATTAGATGGCCAATTCGTCCCGCTATTGACAGCCCTCCCAACTGGACGAAGAAAGAAAGAAAAAAAATTAAAAATTAAAAATTAAAAATAAATAAATAAATAAATTTATTAAAAAAATCTCGGTGGGCCCGCTTCAGGCGCGGGACGCTAGTAGGCCAGCTGATGGCTGGCTATTTTCTATTTTTAAAAATTATTTTAATAACTCTTTTAATAATTTTCAAAGCTTTTTCCACTCGGACTTCGTGCATAGAAGTTTGGACTCCTTTCCTTGCCCTCTCTGTCCCAAAATTCTGCCCCATTTTTCTCCTCAAATTGCATTAGTTGACATGGCTGCCCCTATAGTCCAGACTCCCCATTTTGACCTTTGAAGGCTAATAACTTTTGATCCAAAAGTCCAAAATCATATTTGAAAAATTCCCCATATAGATTTCATCAAGGACAATGCAGTGTAAAATTTTCATAAGAATTGGAGTATCTTTTCCACTCAAAGGTACATGCCCAAAATCCAAAACGTACGCCCCACGTACACTTGGGCTCCTAGGGATTAATCAACGGCAGTGTGATTCTGACCACATTGTACATGGCCAAAGCCATGCACCTCCCGAACGTGTGCGCCCAATGCATCCTTGGAATATTCAAAAACTCGAAGAAGTTGTAGAATGCCTCACGCTCACAAAATTCCGACATTGGCCTCCCGTTGGCTAGAACCTGGCAGATGGTGGCCGATTGAATCATCTTTTTTGATCGCGTAACTTTGTTGATACGGTTCACCTGCTAAAAGACGGTTGCAGGCCGCTTCTTTGTAAACAACCGTACATTCTGTTAATGATTACAATCCTTCGTAATGACCAAGTCCCTCTTCTTTATCCCCTTCTTCTTCAGCTCGTCCATCTTTGCTTCCAAGTCCATCTTAAACATTCATCAATATTACATAAAATTTAAAAAGTACTGCAATGAACCAAACATACCCTTCTATGCCCCTCATGCTTAAAGAGGGTAATAGTTTTTGGCATCAACAACTTTTTCTTCCCCTCAAGTGTGGTGTATATTATGCACCGCACATGTTGCCTTCCACCTTGACGCCCTCAGCCCATGGAAATAGTGCAGCCCATTTGTTGTGGTAGGGTCGGTTAAGATCGTATTGATGTGCCCGCCCTTTGTGTGCACTTGGGATCCTCTTGAAATGGGAATAAGAGGACTGACTACATCCATCTTTTGAGAGCACCTGCCAACAAACACAAATATAAATTAGAAATTTGTGGAATTTCAAACGAGACCTTCTATTGTGCACAACAAGACATCACATGCCCTTGGCAGCTGCCTGTGATGGACACCCCGCATCCTAAGCAAATTTTCCTCTTCCCAGAAGAAGTACTTTAGTCCGCAAAGGAGACCAGCGTGAATTTAGTGTTTGTTCATTCTCCTCACTAAGCATACGGCCACGGGACATAGGCTAGTGTATTAGAATTACTTCCCCCTCTCGAGGGTAAACACTTTTCTACACTAAGTGCTTCCCTACACTCATTGCCTTAGAGACAACCAACATGTCATCTCCCCCAAGGGCTTTGTGGGTCCCCATACAACGAGGCGTTGGGACCCCCCACCATAATTGGGTGGACTATGGTGGTAGGCACCATGCCGGCAATAGGACTTGAACTCACAACCACCTCACCGGTGTGCCATGACCCAAACCACCACACCAAGGCCGTGGTGCCTTGCTCCCTCTTCCCACATACAAGTGCCCCTTCCATTCCACATAAGTAAACGAGTAGCACTTTGGTTGCAAGCTAATTATAAGTTCATTAGATTAATTGGGGTGGTCACATAAAAATTGTCAATAAATTTGTTGTTGATATATTTAATAAAAAATAATGAAAAACAATCTAAAAATAATCAATAAATATGGTGTTCATATTTTTTCACTTTTGATGAAGAATATTACCGAGAGCACAACTATCTTCAATATCAAAGACAAACATTGAACTTAGTAAAAAGATTTATGAAGAGTCAAACCTTATTGCATTTATATAAACTACTCTAGTTAACACTAAATATCAAATTAGTGTAGTGTGTCTAAAAGTCCAGGAAGACAAAGTGATGCATTTCCCTACTTTTGAGTAATGAAAACTCTAACAATTAAGACACATGGCCTCAAGAAACAGAAGTGAAAATGCAATGTGTACAATATATCTACACTTATTTGGTTCCTACTACAAACAAAACATTCAATGTCTCCATCTTAAACCTGCATGTGAAGGAAGAAATTAACAACACCAAGCATGACATAAATCCACATGTTGCAACCATATTTCATCATATACTACACATCAAATGTTTTTTACATAGAATAAGACAAGAGGTAACAAAGCACACAATACAAACACTATATCATGTTATTAAGACGATATAGAAATAATAGAAAGTAGCTCTTCATGCCAACCATTACAAGGCTTGTATATTGAGCTACAAGTCATAAAGTACATACAAACAGTACACAATCATTCACATCTCCAAAAAGCCAGCCAGAGAATAGAAGTTTTACAAAAATGCTATCAATCACGCAACAAAGAAAGCACTTGGAAGATACAACCACAACTTTCAAACCGAAAGTTGACAAACCATGACACAAAGAGACTACATTCATAAAAAGAGATGATTACTTTACATTTTCCTTCTCACAAAAGATACAGATAATCAGTTGAGCCTGACCTTGGAGCTAAGAGGATGAAATCTAGCAAGAGATACAATGTAAGCAGTCATCCAAATGAGACGTTTTCGTCCTTTCAACCGGCGATACATGACCCTTGATAACTGGCTCTCTCAGCGATAGATGCTTAGAGCATCTCCACCCTTGGCGGGGAAAGAGCCACGCTAGGGCGGAGAAAGAAGGAGAAGGTGGGGACTAGGAACTGCATGCTGGGAGCGGAGAGTACATTGAGCAAGGAATTGTAACACAAAAAAGATGCCGCAGCCATGACGAGCGACGCAGCTGCCTCGCACTGACGTGCATCGTGCCGCGCAAAAAACAAACTTCAATTTGACAGAGTGAAAGCGCGGAGAAAATAACCTAATGTAAAGGCAGCCGATGATATCACAACATGTATCGTCTCGGGACGGGTCCCTCTCCACATCAAAAGTTGGTGTGCTCCCCGCATCGGACAGGTTTTCCCTGTGGGCTGGAGCAAAAAGCACCAAAACTGTCAATTGGTTCCCCGTTTTCTGGTCTCCGGTGTAACATAAAGTCGCAATAAAACCCCAAATCGGGCTATTCTACCAATTTTCTATCTCGTCATGAAGATGCTCTTACACCTATTGACAACTGCTGAGCTGCCTAATTTGAAAGTGACTAGAAGAGATGAGATTGATGAACTCAACTTGAAGAACATAATGGAAAGAAGATATTTAGAGAGAATAGAACTAGTTCTATCTCCATGAAGTCACCAGGAAGAATTATGCCACAACATGAGTGCCATCAAAACTTATACCCTCCCACTTTAATTCCTATGGATCGCCACCAATTATATTACATGATCCACTATCTTCATGCACAAATAAGAAAACCTAAACGCGAACCTCAAAGTCACCACACCAAAATATATACTTGAATAGGAGTTGTTGCCTTGGATGTGGAGCCTCCGGAAAAAACTGCAAGTTTCATGTGAATTGCCCTAGGTGCAGGGACGAGTGGCCGCTTCCCCTTTGCCTTGAACGTGGGTCAAAGCAATCCCACTGCCCGATTGCTCCGCCAAGGAGTGATAGACAAGCCTCGGTGTCTTGAGCTAAAGTTGGAGCCGCTTTTGTCTTCAAGGGTGCACCATTGTTGGTCCAACAAAGGGGGCTTTACTGAGCGTATTCCTCGGGGGCTGAAAGTACATGTTCAATGTATGTCCCACCTTCGTTGCCCCTCTTGCAGCTGCGTCGAGCTTTTGCAAAGACCTCCGCTTATTTGTTGCCACGTTCAGAGCCTTCTTTGTGGGGCCCCTTTGCTCTTTGCTGAGGCAGGGATATTGTCTTCCCGAGGAAGTCATGTTGGCGTCCCCATCAATGCCATCACCATGCACCGAATCACGTCAGGCGCGCACAGCTCCCTCTCCATCGACTTCATCTTAACTGGCTGAATCTGAGTTAGAAGGATATCCCCCAAGGCAAGACTGGGGTAGAGGACAACGACAACTGCAAGTGGTGTGGCAGTACCCTCTTCTCCAACACCAGAGGTGACACCAAGTCGAGTAGCGACTCTACAGCAAACAACAACAACGTCGACCACATCCCTGCCCTCCATGCAGTCCCGCCCTCCATTGTGGCCCCACCCTCTACCATAGCCCCGCCTTCCATACTTCAAGAGGCACCATTGATGAGATCTGCGCACATACCGCCGTCTCCAAGACCAAGCACATCAACGCGCTCACGAGCAGCTTCTACAAGATAACCAAACATATCTACCACGCAATTAAGCAATTATGCACTTAGCCAAGTGCACTGGTTGCTGGTAGAAAGCCGCAAGTTATTTGCTCATAACTTTTTTTTAAATCAAAATTTGGCAAAATTTTAGAATATTTTTAGTCAAATTTTTTTGGTGTTTGTCGTGTCATACCTTGGCATCTTCAAGTTCATATCAGTAATATATTTTTTACATTTGCTACCTTTTTTTAGAAAAATATATGATTTCTAATCTAGTTTACAAATCCTGCTACAAAATTATAATCATGTGTCCAAAGAGATTATAAATTTGTTATGAGTTATTATAGGATTTTAGAGTAGTGCACTACAAATCCAATGTATAAGAGATACAAAAATATGTATGCAATTTCCTAAGACAGTGTAAAGTACTTCACTGTATTTTATAACGCAAAAACATACATAATCAAGCAATTCCACACTATTGTTGAGGAATTCTTAAATCAAACATATCATATGGACCACCCAATATATAAATATATACCACCCACCGAATGATAGACACATCTCAAACTGCATTATACTAACGTATTTGCCACCTAAACTGCGTGCATGCTCTACTATAGTATATAGCTCCAGGGCTCAGAGCTCATCTTCTGGCGGAACGACTTCTTCCACGTGTCCAATGGCGCTACCTACCATAGCGGACAGTTCATGATCCTGCACTGGACGATCTCCCACATCTTCAATGCCAATGGACGTACACTCAACATATCAGTAATTGCCAGGAACACCCTCCCGCGTATGCCTTACCCTATCATCATTGTAGAAAAAATCATCCTCTGGATTGAAGGACATCTCTCGCTCTAATGAGAAGGCCCCCTGAAATGCAATGATGTCCTCGAATACGCTAGATCTTGGAACGGAAGGCAAACCAGGTCCGGTATCACTCTGAGTACCTCCGAACGTCTCTTGTGTCTCCGATACAGGCTCTGATTGAGAAGACATCGAAGGCTGTGGAATCCTCCTCTACACCGAAAAAAATTCCAATGAATCTAATTCTTCTTGCTCCATCTCTAGCCTAGGACCATCAAATGTACGCCCCCCTCCTGCCCCTGCTACCAAACCAACATCCACTACATCCGTATCTTGCATCCTCTATGTAGGTGTTGCAGACGTCTCACCTCAAGTATCTCCCACCGCCCGCTGCGTTGATGGAATCCTCTCTCTTGGAGGAGACTGGTTCACTCCATCTTCATCGGCGTCTGAACCACTGCGAGATGAGAAATCTTCAGTGGTACCTGAACGTAACAATATCTCATGTAAACCACCTCCATCCTCATTGTCGTCTTCATTCCTCACTCCACCAATCGTCTCTTCGGTCTCAGGTACGATGTTGCAACCAGTACTTGTTCCACCAGTCCTGACCAACAGTTGTCCTTGGAAATTGTCGGACAACTCATTGTACAAAAATGAAACTCTGTCTGTACAATCGTCAATGATGAAAACCTCAGATCCCTGGAAATCTCCTTCAAGGATCGTGGGAATGGCCGTAGATATGTTACACGCCACTAAACCCCAACCACGGGGCAAGTAAGAGCCCACTAGTCTTGCCAGCTCTGATGAAGATCTCTCAACTGAATCAACTTCAGAGGGTTGGCGTGCCTCACTCCAGTGATCCAAGAAAACAAGAGGAAGTGAAACGTCTCCAGAAACATAATACGGGCCAGAGATGTACCCACAGGGTGCTGGATACAAATCACAACATCGCCAATCCGTTGTACTACTTGCTCCAAACGCCCATTCTCTGTAAAATCGAGAGCATAGGGACTAACCGAGTTCGGATCAAATGCCCAATGTCCATGTGGCATAGTACATCCCTCTGGAAGCTTCACCTTCGTGAAAAACTCTTCGTTGGCATGCACGGCCGCTGGTAACAAGAAGATGACGTTCCATCGTTCAATATTTGCCATCCATAATGACAGCTATGCAAAAGCTGCGGATAACTGGGCGTCTCCCCAATGACCATCTCCATGCCTCCCACCGCCACGTCGACAATCAATCACCCACAAACATGGTTTCCCCAACTCTATATAGTCGATGCGGAATAACCCTCTTCTACACCGAATCGGAAGAAGATTCTCTGTGTTGATCTGGCCTCGCCTCTTGACTTCCATCAGCCATTCCCAATTAGCAGTAGCATGTCCTCCCACATCCCCGGACAGTCCAATGTATCCACGCCCCCCTGCTGCAATGTCACCATAATGAAACCTGATGGAATGAGGGATGAGGTAGCCTATGTCTTCCAGTTTAGACACCTTCCCCCGCACAAGAGCAGTCCAAGTTTTTTTCGTGGTAGCATTCAAAAGCTTCCCAAGTTGTGCGTTACTCCTCGAAAAATACTTTCCTACACGGATACGAAAGAACTCTTCTATGGAATCAAGTGTACTTTCCTTGTTCTCCACCATCAACCAACGGATGGAATTGATCACAGCTTCTCGTCTCTGATATCGGTCACAAACACCGGCAATCGTACGAGGATGTGGATTTTTGTCTTTTACACCGTCGAAGTAGTATGCTTGACGAGGTCTTACTCCATCCTCCGTCACCGGCTTCGCTGCACCAGACTTTGCCAGCCGAAGATAATATGGAATCAGAACCCTACCTAACGGCCTCAACCAATTCTTGGTCATCTCCTTTCTTGTTGGTCGTACGTCCACATTTTGATCCAGCTCTTTCTTCCTCGCCATGTCCTTCCACTTGTCCTCTTCCTCTTTGCTGTAAAAGAGAATGTCGTCTTCGTAATCCTTGCATACTTGAATGATAGCTTCGAAGCAGCCATTGCTCGGATTCCATGCATGATTGGTCAGATCCTCCATGTTTTTGGCCAACCTCTTCACCGTGACAACTCCATCCCCCTTAGGCAACTTATGCACTGCACTTGCCGCACTCACCAAAACAACAGCCCTGCGTGCATCGTCCGCACGTAGTGTACTATTAGGCCTCCCGTATAGATCCCAAATCTGACGGATCTTCCTCAAATCCTCCTCCATGGTAGAATATGAATGTCTCTAGAACTCCGCCACGTTGATCCGCGGAGACTTCTCAATGTAAAAGCGACGATCATCATACACCACAAAAGAAGCCTCCCGCCGCTCGAACGTGTCCAGATACTCGTTTAAAGGCATAGTACCATCTCTCCACTGCTGCTGTGCAAATTTACAAGCTGCTACTATGTATTGCCCATCCACTGGTTCCCAAATGATATGATCTTGAAGTCAAGAATACTGGGATCCCATAACACCCTGTGCAGAAGCACTCATGTGTCCAATGAACATGCGCTCAAACTCTCGTGCAGTTCCTACCAACGGAAATGGCAGTTCCTCCTTCTCAACGACACCATCATCGGTGGTAGTATGCACGATGTATATGATCGGTCGAAGTGCCAATCTACTCACCCGAGTCGCGGATTCAGGATCTCTTAAGCGATTAAATACTTCTGTGACCCTCTTATGTGATAAAACCCGGTGGTTCGTTTCCGGATTCTCCACAGAGACAATGCGGTCTATGTGTGCCTTAAACACAAAATTCCCCTACACTGATCTTTTTGCAATCTCCTCCGTTGTAGGCACTGGTGTTTTAAATACATTGAAGATGGAACATCCTGTGGTATCTCCGCATTTTCTTCAAAATCCTCTGGTACACTGTCAGATAGGTTGTGAAATGTTTCTTCCTCCGGCGCCATGGCTAACAAATCAGCTAAATCTCTCGATGTAGATGCAGGGGCCCTACGATGACCATCACGCGTCCTGAGCCCCGACCTTGGAACCCTGCCACCGGATCTTACACTTCCCCCAATCAACCTCTTTCCACTTGGATCCAGACTTGATGGGCCTTTTCTTGAACCAGAAGCTACATCACTCTCAACACAACGTGGCCTCTTCGTAGGACGTCTACTCGTTAATGGAGGATTTGGTAATGTCTGTACCTCAGAAGTTGAGGTGGGATGATGGCCTCCACTTCCCCTCCCCCCTCCAGTGGTCGCCAATCCAGTTGCAACGGCTAAGCAAGAATTCGATAAACTTCTGGTTCTGCTGGTGGGGCTTGAGTTGTCGCACGTGATGGGTCCCTCTCCCGTAATGCCTCATATCTAATATGTTCCTCCATAATCTTCTTAGCCTTCAGCACCATCTCCGGTGATAACGTTAAACAGGCTAAGATGTTATTGTGTCTAGCAGTACGTACCGCAAGAGAGATGTTCAATCAAAACGTCTGCAATGATTTGAGCAATTTCACTTGACCTGGATTTTGAAGAATATTCAAAGGGACAGGTGCAAGAAGCAACTTCTTTGAAAGAGAAGTCTTCACCTCCGACTGACCTGGACCCATTGCGCAAGTAACGTATACCAAATCATCACGTCGAAGAGTGATTGCCTGGATTTTGCCAAAACTCTTCCCCAACGCCGATGTACGCTTCCCCAGCTCAAAGGGATAATCCGTCACCCACAAGAAGGCGTTCGACTCATCCACTTCCGCGATCCACCAACTGTGGCTCTCCCAGATTCTGTCAATATTTGGTGGTGCCATAACGCAACACTCAAAAAACCTACATATCATTACAAAATGATAGTCACTATTAGTATGGAATAAGATTTTTTCAACCACCACTCATTACACTATTTTTTGGAACATGCTACACCCCTTCTCTACCTCTAAAAACTTTTGCACTACACAAGATCTAAATCCAATACCATCATGTTAAGCATGTTGTTAGTTCTTTAGTGAAATAGCATATCAATCGAAGTCAATTATTTTCACACATTGTCACAAATTTTCTGCCAAGATACCAAAAAATCTTCTATCTTTCCACATAAAACTTTGAGATCTTCGTATGATTCACTTTTGACTTTTCCTACGGCATTATGTCATGTAAACCTTCGTATTCACCATTTAGATTCTCATTTCAAACAATATGAAGTTTCCAAAAAGATATATATAATGTGAATTGAGAATTTTTGAACCTCCACTCATTGTACAATTTTTTTGAATATGCTACACTCCTTTTCTACCTCTAAAAACTTTTGCACTATACAAGATCTAAATCCAATAGCATCGCGTGAAGCATGTTCATTGGTGAAATAGCATATCAATCCAAGTCAAATATTTTCACACATTGTCACACATTTTCGGCCAACGTACCAAAAAAACCTCTACCTTCCCACATAAAACTTTGAGATCTTTGTATGATACACTTTTTATTTTTTCCAAAGCATTATGTGATGTAAAACTTCTTATTGACCATTTGGATTCCCATTTAAAACACTATCGAGTTCCCCAAAAAATATAACGTGAATTGAGAATTTTTGAACCTCCACTCATTGCACAATTTTTTTGAATATGCTACACTTCTTGTCTACCTCTAAAAATTGGTGAATAGCAAACTAACATCATGTTTAACATTATGGTAATTATTTGAGACCCTTTAAAATGCAAATATTGGACACCAATTCACGTCAAAGTCTGCTGATCCAGAAAACGCAGGGATGAAAATGAGCTTGTTCTCAACTTCAAACATTATAATCTTTCAATCCGTGCGGTCAAACTTTATGAATTTTTTTTGAGTATATTACTTAATAAGTCTTTATTAAGATCCTACGGTTAAAACTACCAAAAAAACTTCATTTTTTCGTCCAAGCTAATTGCACTAAAACAAGCATTTTTAAGGAGTTTTGGTTGAGATATTCTCTACACCATTTATGGACTTTGGTACTTTGGGTATCAATAGCGAGGGTATCACAACCAGGGTATGCATTCATGGGTACGAACCACCGGATATCAACATATGTATTTGATCAGGGTATCAATTAGGGTTTGAAAATTAGGGTTTTCGTTTAGAGGGTATCAATTGTGGATATCAATCCTTGGGTAGTGCAAGGAGGGGTGTGGGCGCGCACACCCTTGCCATAGTTGTGAGAAGGCTGCGAGTGAGAGAGAGGGTTCGGAGAAGGCTTGTGGGTTCGTGAGAGAAAGGCTTGTGAGGAGAGAAGAGTTTTGAGGGAGAGGAATGGAGAGGAGGTGTGAGGGAGAGAAGTTTGGTTGCGGCTAGGGTTTGGGAGAGAGAAGAAGAGAAGTTTGGGAGGTGTGAGAAGTTGTGAGAATGGAGAGGAGGTGGGCAGCGCCGCGCCGCGCCGCACCTGCGAGTCGCTTGCGCCGCGCCGAACTGAAATGAAAATTTCCATTAATTTCCAGCAGCCCTAAACTTAAATGTGAACCCTGAACTCACGAAGCTCGTCTTCACCGTCGTCAAGAGGTGGCACGTGACATTTTTTGGATGGGTGGAGGAGCACCAGCCTACGGTTACTCCATGAGGTGTCACGCAAACTCCATGGGAACGGCGGCTAGGGTTTGGGTGCGGCGACTAGGACTTGGGTGCGGCGGCTAGGATTTGGGTACGGTGGCTAGGGTTTGGGTGCCTGGGTGTGGCGGCTAGGATTTGAGGTAGTTTGTTGATGTGCCTTAGTGAGGATTTTGTGCCAAACTACCAGCTACTCTCTTGACTTCAATTCTATGTGGTTTTGGTGTAATTTTTTCAGTTGATCGAAGGTTGAACTCACTAGTTGTTGACTGCTACATGTGTATTCATTCAACTTTGTTGAATTTGCAATTTTGTACGCATTGAAGTTGGTGTCATCATTTGTGAATTCAAATATTGGTACTCACTTAACACTATTGTAACTCTAACTGAACTTCAATCATCATGAACCTAACCCTGGAGTTCCCTCATTCAGAATTGATACATAGTCAAGAGCTTACCAAATTCGCAGAAATCTCCTTGATGTGCAAATGCCCTCCAATCTACACAATACACAAAGTAGACAGAAATTAGTGAATGAAATAAAAATGCACATGGCCTGGAGGTATCGATTGCAGGAGAGCTCACCTTAGATACTGGGAAGAGAAATGATCTGTAGATTTGCATAGAAACCTTATATCCATATTCAAACCTTGTGCCTCAAGTTTTCTAGTCAAAATTTGACTTTTGAACTTTGGACCTTTTGCTTTGTTTTTCCTTATGTTTAAACTTTTACATATTATATTAAAATTTCGGGCTATATGTAATACGAAGATACTTAAGAGTTCTTATCACATAGTTTACCATATAAATTTTATGCATGTGTTGCAGGTAAAGTGGGAAGGGTTGAAAAACATGTTGAACAACAACGACGGAATGGTGATTTAATGTTGAACACCATCAAGCATCAGTGGGTGTACCGCTAACACCTGCAACGTATCTTGAGGTAAACATTTATTGTTATACAAGTTTAAGATTGATTGATCTTCTATACGATGTTGTTTGTAGAATAACCTTTATGTGGATGTACATACCCTTTCTTTTATTAGCGATTGTAACAAATTTCTATGGTGTCACTAATAGCAAGTAGACAACATGGTTCATTTTCTTCTCTAGGTTCAATGAATTCCCTTCGTTTCAGTGGATTCTCTTCATTTCAGTTCACTTGGATTCAAAAGATTGCATCACACATGATTAAGATTCATTATGATCATGTCAAAAATGATATATGTTCCATTTTACACCAATATTTAGGGATGCAGAAGAGGTGTAGCAAATGTAACCCCTAGATGATCAAGTGTAAAAAATGGGCTTTTTGAAAGTGCGGTCAGGTTCCTATGGTGTCAATTTCCAACATTTCTCTTTGAAAATTTTACTGTAGAAAGGCATTACCAAGACTTTAGTGGGAAAACAATTTTTACCTAAATTAGACATTTGATTTATAAGTTTTAGGGTTTTGAATTTCAAATGGGGAGAGCAGACAAGTCGGGCACATCCAAAAAATTTTGCTACGACACTCTGTTGAATGTGAAATTTTCTGTACTTGCAAGTAATATTATTTTCTTTGATGTTGTCAAAATAAGTTCTTGTCTTTAGTGAAAAATAGCATACCAACCAAGGTCAAACATTTTCACACATTGTCAGCCACTGTTGGGCAAGGTACCAAAAAAACTTCTTGTTTTCCAAATAAAACCTAGATATCTATTTATTGTTCACTTTTTTTTTTTTACACAAAAATTCGTTGTGTAAACCTTCTTATTGACCATTTGGATTAGCAATCTAAAACATATTAAGTTCACAAAAAATTACAGTGTTAATTAACAAATTCCGAACTTCCACTCTTTGCATAGTTGTTTTGAATATGCTACACATGTTCTCTACCTCTAAAAATTGTTGTACAAGGAACCAACATCATGCTTAATAAGATGGTAATGGATTTAGACCTTGTGTAGTGCAAAAATTTGACACCAAGTGAAGTCAAAGTCCGTTGATCCACTGCACGCAGGGAAGAAAATGAACCATATGCTTCACTTCAAACACTATAATCTTTCAATCCGTGCGGTCAAAAATTATGAAATTTTGTTTACACATTACTCAATAAGTCTTAATTCAGATCCTACAGTCAAAACTAGAAATAAAAGTTTTCGTTTCCTTTTTTGTTCATTGCACTAGAATCCAACAATTTTGAAGTGTTTTTGGTATAAGACTCTCATTGTACCTTCATGGTTAAAGACTCTGAGCAAGGAGTTTATGCTCTACAAATTCTTCATTTTTTCATTTCAAAGTTGTTTTTATCAAAAGGTCCAATATCATCATCATATTTTGAACAGTGAATATGTATTTAGAAACATATCTTTTATCGGATGAATGGTGCTTTGAAGGTTTACAATTAGTACATGTATTTTGACTAAAGTGCAGCCATAATGTTCCTATTTTTTCAATAGTGATAATGGAGAGCCGCACGATTTAGACTCCTTTGATACGGCCACACATCCAAAGGGATAATATACATTCCAATAGCTCTGTGGGGGCTCGATTAGTACGAGCAGCACGTGCAAGGCAAATTCAGCAGAGATCTGATGGGATCATGACATCTGAATTGGAAAGGGCAGTAGAACTGCTTTCTGAAGAAGGAGATGTGGTGGGCTTAACAATCAGAAAGCATGCATTCAAGAGTGGCATGGAATTGAATGGGTCGAAGTTGTTCCCATTTGAGGTGGCGGTGCGTATCACTAGGGTAGATGATGCATTGCATTGGACCGGAGAGATTGTAGGAGAACGCCTTGGCATGTGTGTGGGCTTGATCATTCGTTGGCATTGGTCTTTGCTACGTATAGTGGCTGTAGAACCTGATATTACAAGTATCCATGGTGACATTGGATCACAGATAGCGCCTTCACAAGTGATGCCCGCAGAATTTGATTTTCCTGAGTTCATCAACACACCAGGATCCACCGAGCGGTCTCGACGCAGTAGTCATGCTTCAAACGCCATAGATGAAAATTCGTCGTTTTCTCAATCTACTCCCTCAGACATCCGAGATTTGCCCCATGTAGACGGATTTGCTTATGTTAGACCAACACGTCGTCCCTATTCTATGCAAAATAGGAGAAGGAGAGATTCAAGAGAGCCATCATTGACAGAAACTGCACCAGCTAAGGTATCGTTTAGAAGTGTGCAAATTGCAATGGAACAAGGAGGATGCAAACGCAATTGTTTGAGGGACGTTCCAACAAGGTATCTATTAGACATGCGATATAATGCATGGACTGATGAGTTTTCAGTACGAAGTACGTGGATGAGACAAATGCTTGTTTCTTTATACACAAGGACGGAAGGAACTCGTCGAGACTCGAGACAAGTTTGTAACAAAGTTAGATGGGAAACAAGTTTGCAATGCTTGCTACGCTCTTGGGGTTGGATATTCACAGAGGCGCTTTAAGCAATTGAAGAAAGACTGTCTAATATATGGAAGAGTGACATCGATTCACAGCAATACCCTTTCAGATCCGATCAGAGAAAGCACTAGAATGTCTGCGGCAGAGGCTTGTTTTAAATTGTTTGTCGATGAAGCTGGTTGTCCTCAACCTCATCGTTGTATTCGCCGTAAGAGTGACAACGAAGTGGTGCCTCTTATTCTCCTTCCTATGAATACAGCCAAATTTTATGTATTCAATTACGTGAACGAGGAGGTCAAGAGAATTTGTAATGGGGAAACCATTTCTATGAGTTCATTCAGGAGGATGTGACGCATGAAGTATTCCCACGTTTAGGTACCTCCATTCTCGAGATTCTCAAAGTGTTATCATTGTTGGGAGTATAAATGTGCCATAGAGGTAACCACCAATGCGGATGCAAGGATAAAGATAAAAGAGTTGTTCATGTTGCATCTGCGCAACCAGATGGAAGAACGTAGGCATTAATGGATATTCAAGAGGTCGTGTTATATTAGCCCTGAGTTGTACATGTGCATCATAGTGGATGGCATGGACCAAAACACGACCATGGTACCGAGGATGCGTCAGACTGTGAAGAACATTGAACACCAGTTTGTGAAGACCCATCTATGTGGTGCTCTTGTACATGGGATTGGTTAATATTGCGACGTGTGGTTTGGGGCTCACCACAAACACGATAGCAATCAAGTCGTGAGTACATTGTTGTACGTGATTGGAGATGTGCTGCGGAGGAGGGGCTTTTTGCCACCAACACTACGAATATAGGCCGACAACTGCACGCGTGAGAACAAAAACATTTATATGTTTGCTCTATGTGCTACATTGGTGGGATTGGGGTTTTTTCAGGAGGTGGAACTATCATTTCTTATAGTAGGCCATACCCACGAAGATATTGATCAACGCTTCAGTTGTATATCAAATACGTCGAAGAGGTCGGACGTCGACTCGTTGAAGGAAATAATTAGTCTTATAGAACGAGGAACATCTCCTACGGAGGCATTTGTTAGCACCCAGCTGCTAGAGAATGTATGGGATTGGAAATTGTTCATAACTCCTCACTTACTGACAGGTCATGATTCATTGGTGGGCATAACATTTCCGCACCACATGCGATTCTATATGGACAATTGAGAAGGGACTCGTGAGGTTCAAGTACAATACAAGCATTATTGCAAGGATCCATGGGGACCAGAGGTAGGGACGAAAACTTTGAGGTCGTTGCCAAATAGGTATGAACGACCACCGTTTGCGGAAGTATTTGCAGCGGACAAACGGGAGTTGAAGGCGTTAGATGACTTCATTGCATATAAACAAAGGTGCATTCAAAGGTTGCAGCATGAGGACAAGAATCGTGAGGCAAAAGTAGAGGCTGAAAGATTGAAACTCTATTTAGCTCAATTTCCACACAAAGATCGTAGCAATGAGCATCCTTCCTCACCGTTTTGGCCTTCCGAGTTCTCCAACACCGGACCTACAGGGAGCGCATCTTTGGATGTCATGGATGGTGCAAGTGAAGAAAATCACGAGGTAAATGTCGTAGAGCAGGTAGTGGCCATGCTTCCAAATGCCGAGGCTCGAGGATACTTTGGTCCTCGTAGAGAAAGACCTTCTAATCAAGCAGTGCGTACGGCACAACAAACAGAGCGCAACTATGTTGTGGAACAAGCCGAAGAAGGAGCAATGTATGAAGGTAATCACGACCCATTTCCACCATTTAATCCACAATTTAATATCCGTTTTGGACAGTTTGTAGCCTTGAGTGTTGATCGAGCAGAGATAGAAGGCGGTGTACCATTCTATGTGGGGAAAGTGACTGAGGAAGGAAAAGACCAATGGAGACTTAAGATAAAGGTTTGTTGGTATTGGCCCATCATCCAAAGGAGGGTTGCTGATGGACATGGGTCTTCTGCACAACGGTATGCAAATTGCATGGACTCAATCTAGGAGCCATCTAGGGAGAGCCATAGTTGGGTAGAGAAAGATGCATGCATTTTTTCACGGGTAGACTCTCCGGAAAGAACCATGTCCGAAGCCAGCGGGTGGAGAAAACGCAATGTATTTGGAGTGCAGGTTGAAAGCAGGATTCGCATCCTTCAATCGGCAAAGGCTCACATCCTACAATATATTGCAATACAAACCAAAGCTATCGATGACGACCGTTTGCTAGAAGCCTAAAATTCTTTGGAGTAGATAGTGTGCCTTTTTGAGAATATACTAGTTGTGTATGGTAATTGATATATAGTGTATGTGTAAGAGTAGTATATTCTAAGGGTGATGTAAGACGTTATGTCATTAATCCTTTAGTGTAAAGCTGTGTTTACTATTGGTGCTAAGTCCAATTGTTGAAGCATCTATATTTAGTTTTCACCATTGTATGCATTATATACTACGTAGAATATCTTTTAATCAACTGCCAACCCTTGCAAAAAGTATGTTTTTTTGTAACTACGCCTGTTTATATACTACAATCCTTCAAATCTATCTTTGAAATATTGTGAAAATATATTAAATACACATTTATCTAGTATTAACGAGGGGCCACCACAAATTAGTTGAAAATGCCAAAAAATCGCTTCCAATATGAACAACCATGATTGTACGTAATATTGTTGCAGAAGCTCAATTTTTTTTCCTTTGGAAAACATTTTTTTTCTTTGATTTTTTTTTTTTTTTCCAATTTTGCCACTTTTGTTCGCAATGGCCGCCATTGTACCCAAGTGCACTTTTAAATGGCCAAGTGCATAATTGCTTAATTGCGTGTTGTGTTGCTCCATGGTGGAAGTCGACATTGTGGTACCACAAACCCACGATCACAACAAACCACAAGGAGGAAGTTCAATCAACCCTAAACCGTTTCCATTCACCTCACAATTCACTCACCCGAAATTCCCCAATCCCAGAGCTCTCAAACACGTCAACGTCCACACAAAAAAGACAATTCACAGATCTACAATTTACAATTAGAGGTTTGAAGCAAGACATGTTTGGTCATCCTCTTGGAACGCGTATAACGTGGCGTCCCCCTCAAGGCTCCCAGGGCGCAATCCTCTTGCCCACCAATTCTGCCATCTCCAGATTTACAATTACTCATGACATCTCAACAATTAACACACCAAATCTAAAAGGTGCACGATCTACAAGCGTCGATCCTTGGCACGTTAGCATCAAGGTTGTGTAAGAGAAACCTAGGCAATACACAACTTAGTAAGAGAAACCTAGGCATCATAGAGCTTGTTAAGAGAAAGTAACATGTGTAAGAGAAACCTCTGTTGGTACAAACTTGCAAAGGAAGAACTGCAGTTCTTGGAAGAAGAAGGTGGCAAAAACAGACACTCTAATGCTTGTTGGAGGCAAAATTGTGTTATCTTTTTTTTCGCTTACTGGCATTGGATCGACAAAAAAATAAGGCCTGCTTGTGAGGGTCTCCTTCACTTTTTTTCCTTTTTTTTGGCACATACAAGTTGTTATATTGGCAACTTGTGGTGTGGTCTTGTTAACCCTTTTGTGCCCACAAGACCTAAACTGGGATTGTAGAGGTGTTAAAATTCAATTTGCATGAATCCCATGAGGAATTTGGTTGTGGAATTTGAAGTTCAAATTTGTGCACACATTAGATGAACACTGTGCAAAAATCAGATCATGATTTGGAGTTATGGAACTCATGGAAAAGTTAGGAATCAAGAAAAAATACATCAAATTCACTAAAAAAAGAATGAATACCATGTCGCATTTTATGTTGTATTCCATACACATGCAAAATGATTTTGGTCTTAAATTTTGATTGAAATTTGTCTTTATTCCCTAAAGGACCATTTGTACCTTTAGGGTACAAATAGATTCTAGGTAGGTTCCTTAAAATCCATTTTTGAAGATAACTTCTTCAAATTTTTAGTGAGAATAGAAATACGGGTTATTTTTGCCGGGAATTTTTTCTTCCGTTTTTTGGACTTATAGGGCAAAAGTTATGGTGCTTCAAACATAAGAAACATGTTTCTTTTAGCAATTGGAAAAGGATGCTACAGAGATGAATGGTGCTATTGTAAAGTTGACAATTGAACTTTTTTGAGGTGGGTTACAGTAGAAAAGGAAAGTTCTTAGCAACCTTCATTGTTTTCACTTTAAAATGCATAGAAATCAATGGTTTTACTTTTTTGAAAATTTATTATTCTATTGTTAAAATAAGTCATGCCAATAGTTATTTCTCTAATTATAAAATAAAATTGCTTTCCTAAGTAAAAGGCCACTTTCTACACTCCTAGTCGTTGCAGGTCCATTTCTCTTATCATTACCACCTCCATTACTAGTGATTTTTGGCGTGCAATAACCTAACACAAGGTAGAATATAGATCCATTGAGCTTATGCAATGTGTAGTGGAAAAATATGCCATTATCTTGAGTCAAGGTATGCTGACCCTATCTGGGCACACTGGAAAAAATTACATTCTTAAGATGCATGTATCTTACAATCTGCATGGTCAACTCTTACAAAATATTTTGGGTGTCTTCGTTTAGTAGTTGGCTTGAAGATCCTACTATTGAAAATACTAAACAGATGTTTTAATTAGTCTAATAATATCTCATGTCAAAGTGACAGTTTTGGGGTGGTTTTGGCGAAGCACAAAGCCCAGTCCTTTAGGGGTTAAGAGATTCTTCATTGTTTTGTGATTGTCGATCTCTCTCATTGCATATAAAACTTTCATTTGAATTTGTATAGGTTTGGAACAAATTCTTAAACAATTAGGTAGAAAAAAGTTTTTAAAATCATCACTAATCATGTGTAAATGTTTTCTTCACATATGATATGTCAATGGGAAGCTATCGACCTAATGCACATGTGAACCTCTTTTATTCAAAGTACCAAAATTCTTGCAAGAATCTATTGACAAATAAAGTAGTATAGACTCCAAAGTCTCTAATTTTCAATGTTATTATACGGTAACTTTAAACACTATAATCTATTCCATCAACTGTTGGATGTTGTGCAAATTTTCCCCAAAGTTCAGGTCATGGTTTGAGTTCATTTTGTAATGTTGGATACTAAAATTAGGCATTCTATTTCAATCAAACTTAGTTCAAAGAAAAAATCAGCACATATCTTGGTTTTGGAGAAACATGACCTGGGCACTAAAGGGTTAAGAGGAGAGAAGATTTCATTGCCAAGGATTGAATCCGCAACCACTTGGATAAGTCAAGATCTTTTTCTCAACTTCCATGGATGATGGGTGTGAGTTTTGATTGAACAACTTGCAGTCAGAGTGGAAAAACTTGTACTATGCAGATATACTTCGGTTCTTTAGGGGTTAAGAATTGCCAACTTGATGAACTTTTTGAGAATGCATCTGTACTATATGAGATGATGTAGTCAAAATTTTGTGAATTTTGACTGTACGGATTAAAAGATATTTGTAGAAGACTTCAAAGAATAATAGATTTGTTCGTGATCATGCCTTTTGACCAAGTCTTTTCTCCATTTTTAATATCATAATAGCTTGTAAATAGTTCTAAAATTTTGTAATTAGCTTCTAGAGGAAAGAGGTGGCTAAGATTCATGGTACTTGAAATATTGTGCTTTTAACATTAGGACAGTTCGACACCTTAGAGTGTAGCAGTGTTGAAGGTTCCATGATGTATTCTAGTTTGGAAATTATGAAGTGCATGATTATATGAAGTATATGAAGTGCATGATTATAAAACTTTGAAAATCTTTGAAACTACACTAAAAATAAGAACCATTACAGTTGTGGATTCAAATTGTCTTGCTCAATTCTAAATATTATTAGAGGTATTGAGGTCACCAACATTATATGTCGAGAATGTATTGATAATTGGTCTAATGAGGTACTTTATGTGACATTTGTAAAATATCGTCACCAATATAGATGAACAATGTATTCTGTCACCTATTGTGAAAGTGATCATCATTTATAGTCTAGTATAATTAAAAATCTACCAAAGTATTAGTGCACTCCAAAGCACACTCCAAAATTGATGAATTATTTGTGAAACTACGTTTGTCGAAGGATATTAGAATAGTTGACAATGTACTCTACAATTCACATTCATCATGAAGAAAAAGGTTTAAGGCTTAATATGAACTTTAAGTTTCAAAAATACATGAAGTATTTATATAACCTAATTTTTTTTTGGAATTGTTCCCAAGGCTTTTTAATTGTCAATTGATAAGAAAAAAAAATGTCCCATGTATGAGCTGCATCTTAAACTATTTAAAGTTGCTTAAACCAACAAGAATAAGTAACTCCACCTTAAACCTCACGACCCATTCATATCGTAGCTGATTGACATTTATTGTAAGTTCTCTTGTATTTGTGTTTTTAAATAATGGAAGGATCAATTTAAAAATGGAGTCACCTCCTAAATACCTTGCATAAATGAAATGGATGAGTAGCAAGTGATCATTTTTGTTACCTCCTACTTAATTATATTATATTGACAGTAAGCAGGACACATGACATGAGGGCCAGGGAGAATTGACCCCTCGCTCATCCTTACCTGAGGTGGGCCCCGTCTAAATTGCACAGGGTCATTTTTCTGGCCTTCTTATTTTAGAGGGTCCAGAGGTTTTTTTTGTATTTTTATTCTGGACAAATTTAGAGCCTACGGCTATTGTTTTCCCGAAGGAACCCTCTCTTGCTTTAACCCCTAAAGTTCCTTGACAATTTCTGTCCAAAACTAGTCCAAAACTGCCATAGTCAAACATGGCCGCAATAATCACATTTTTTAGAAGAATTCTCAACTTTTAACCGTAAGATCTAAAACTAGACTCATGTATAATAATCCTGTAAAATTTTAGTTGCAATCCACCACACGGATGTGAAGATTATAGTGTTTGAAGTGCAAGAAGTAGTTATTTTTCCCTCTTGCCCGACAAAGTCAGCTCACTTTGACTAAGCATATCTTCTAGTATTTATAGTACATTGTGTTGGAAACCATTACCAATGTAAAGAATATGATGTTAGCTAAGTGTGTGCAAAATTTGAGGTCATTTCGAGGGGTACATCATGCTCAAATAAATACTTTAGTGAAAGGGGGTATAAAACAATGCAAATGACTACAAATGAAGTGAGATATTATTTGCTAAATATGAATTTACAAATTTAGAAATCCGTACGATTGAAATGTGGAATTTCATTTTTTACTTATTTTAGAGATTTTTTTCTTTCTAAAACAGGTTAAATCTCTAATTTTAATGAGTTTATTGAATTATTCAAATATTATAGGTGAGGGCAGGGCTTCAAAATGGGGACCCTTCAAGAAATGAAGGGCCACGTCATTCAACCACTCCCCTATGCGCGACCCGCGCAGCTCCTCGGGGGTGGCCTGCCACTATTCCTCCCCTTGATTTGGGCTGCCCCACCCTTTCTCCACCCTTTGTGCCCCGACTTACTACCCCTCTTTCACACTTGTGTTTCATTGGTTCCCAGGGGTGCCCACGCTGCCCATCCTCCCCATTTTTGACAATAGGTGGTACTAACTTTCAAACCGTAAATCCAAAAAAAAAATTAAAAATACCTCCACAAAGCTCTTATCAGGGCCGATCTACAATAAAAGTTTTTTTTAAAAAAGGATTTTTTTTCGAATTTTAGGAACCTGCCCAAAATGTGAAATCCCCCTAAAGGAGACTCTGGTCCTTTAGGGGTTAAATAGGCCCACCCCAAAAAAAAATAGAGGCCAAGTTTAGCCCCACCACCTCATGACCCCCACGAGTAAGGACAAGTGAGGGGGTCAATTCTCCTTGGCCTGAGCTGAACATGACTCTATTAGAACATGGGAGAGTTTTTATTGAAAATATAACTCTAAATATTTTCAATATTGTATCTAGATCATTAATAGATGTCTACATACAAGTTGCTAAATGCAATTCCTGTGGATTTAGGGCACCCTTACATGTACGCAATTCACTTTTGCATATTCATCGCCAATATTTTATTTTGATAATATATTACAATTTTATAATATTATTCATTAAAATACCTTTAAAATCATAATAAAGAATGCATGTTCTTGTAATGTGATGACACACATTTTGAATAGGGGTCATTCTATATCAGACTACCAAACTTTGCAAAAACAAATCCTCACCTTCTTTATAATCTAAAATATTCACAACAATAACATTGACAATACCAACACCTACTTTTAAAAATACTAGTCTTTGAGCTCCCATGATGCAATTTGCCTTGAAGACCTTGTCCATGTCATAGAATACAACCTTGAGCTTTGAATTCAAACACCTAACACACCATAAAAGATGAGGCTAATAAAGCATAAATCCTAATTATTTATAAGAAATTACCGAGGAGCTTGGTAATAATTTTAGCTATTTGTAGTAGTGAAAAATGAGTTAACCGTACATAGAATACAAAAGACCTTGATTTTTTAAAACTATCGAGAGCTAATTTTACATACTCAAAAAAGAAAAGAAAAGAAAAGAGGCAGTTTCTTTTTCAAAACTTTGAACACCCTCGCCATAATTTATCTAAATCACCAACAAGACAAAAGACAACAAAAGTGCAAATAGAAAACAACACAAGGGAGACCATAAGTTGAACCTGGAAATACTAAAAATCCGCGCCTCCTCTTGGAGATGATTTTTTTACCAAAGTCCGTGGAAATGCGCCATGAAAGCCTGCGCTCAGTTCCACAACAAGATTCTTAGATTCTTCAACTAAAGCAGATGCCAATAATCATAAAACACTTGGAATGCAACTTGAAGGCGAACCTGTTAGTCCACTTTTGGATAGAAAACAACTCAAAGCAATGATCCACAGAGAATAGTGGATGAAACGTGTGCAGGATTCGGCATCAACTGATCAGAACATGTGCAGAAAAAGAGAGAACATTAGGATTTGAGTACAATACCTGAACGCACCTGGTGTTGAGAGAAAAGAAGAGCTCAAGCAGAAACAACTTCCTACGAACGATTCATCAGACTGCAATAAAAAAATCTGTTCCATTAACCTGGGTAAATGGGTGCCACAGCAATGTAAAATTTTGTGTAAAAAAAGGGGACACATGCCCCGTGTTCGTTGCCATTATTTGGAAGAATAGGTCTACACTACAACGCAGAAATGAGGTGGGGCTTTCGTTGAGGCTACTACTGTACAAGCGCCACTGAACTGTCAGGAGCTCTCCTTTCAGGACTGTCCTTCGCCACTCTTCAATTTGCGATACACCTCGATTTGCAAGTCTACGTAAGCATCCACCTTCTCCAGAAGTTTGCTTCGGAGAATTACTTTTTGCATTCCCTGTGATCCGCGACCAAGAACAGCATGCATGTTATTTTCACACAAAAGCAACGACAGTAGAGTGTTGGATCCAAGCGACAGACCGCTTCATCCGAAAATCAATCAACCAAAAAACCATCTCTCACCTCCTTCTTGTTTTCTCTGTATTTTTTTATCTCCTTGCGAGTGACAACTTCAGTCAGCTTGCTGCAAAACTTCTCTAGATCCTTGTAATGTACCTGAAGAAACGGCGGAGAGTTTGTCGTGAAGGTCAGAACATGCCTCGAGACACCGTTCGGAGCCAGCAGTGTACATAAAAATAGCCGTTCTGAAAAGTTGACTCAAGAAAGTAATTAAAAAAAAAGCTGTGGCTCACCATGCGCTTCTTCTCCACTCGAGCGCGGATCATGCCAGAGACCTGTCAATGATCCCGAAGAGTCCAAAAAGAATCAGAGATGGATTCAAGAAAAGACAGCACCCTTCACAGAATTGAGCCAAAAGAAGAGGCACATGATTCTGGAGCTTACATGATGGTGGAAGCTTGAACATTCGGGAGTATCCCAGCTCATCTCCTTCTCCGCTCTGCTATGCGTGCCGTCACGGTGGTCTGGACGAGAGTAACCGTGGTGTGCGGGCTCTCCACTGTCTGCCACGTTACGAGAACGACTCACCACACCTGCATCATACCCATGAGTCCTGGTCCCATGTTCACCTCGGTGAGCATGTGGAGAAGACTCCGATCTTGAACCACCAACCTCAACACTCGGTCTGGGGGGACCTGCAGGAACCCCACTGGTACTTCTTTCCTTATGAGGTCCTCCAGGTGACATTCCTGGTACGGAGGGCTCTCTTGCCTCCTCAGATTCTCCAGGCTCAGATTTCATATTGGAGCTAGCATGTCCTCGCTTCCCTTGACCTCTACTGGCTTCAGAAGCCTCCGCTTCAAGAGCACGGCCAGAGAAGCCGCCGTCCATCTGCCGTTGTCCACCATGTTGTCCCCAACCAGGTCGCCCTGAGGGCGGCAGGGGTGGCGGTGGAGGTGCGAAAGGAGCTCCAGCATACATGGGGTGCATCAAGTAGGGTACATGTGGTGGTGCACCATGTACCTGGTTCGAGTGCCCTCGACCCATTGCAAAAGGGTGCAAGCCACCTCCTGGTATTTGTGAGGAAGCTCCTGGCATGAAGGGCATGGGCGCCATTGCGACACCAGGTCTTTGACCTGGCAACATGGGACTAGGGGGATATACTTGAGGTTGCATGCCAGGTGGATATACTTGAGGTTGCAAGCCGGGCGGGAAAAGTGGGTGCTGGTATGCTTGGTGTGGTCGAACAGGAGGAAGGGGTCCGGAAGGCCGTGCTGGTACTCCCGGAGGTACTGAAGGTCTTCCTGCTGGCACCGAAGAAGTAGGTGGAAGGGGAGTTTTAAGAGTGATGCTAGTACTGGTCGGCTCCGATGAACCCCCTGCTGCTGCTGCTGCTGCTGCTGCTGCTGAAACTGGCATCCCGGAGGATGCAGGCGTTCCCGTCTCCGCGACAGTATCCCACCGACTCGGCCTTTTTCGCCTGCTGGTTGTGGGCGCGTTTGCCGACTCCCCTTCCACCGTCTCCTCCTGCACGCCGGGAGCCTGCTCAGGTTTATTAGTGACGGATGAGGCTACCTGAGGAGAGACTGCCACTGAGGGTGAGGGGACGGATGACTGCTGCGAAGGGGACTTCACCAGGGGCCGTTCCGGGTTCGTGATTGGCTTTGGAGGTCGCGGGGGAACATAGAGTTTCCTAAAATTACGGGCCATATTCTGAACCTGCATCAACAAAACGAAGTTTCAGCATGTTCCCAACAAACCCGGACAGAGGACGCGTCTACAAGCACTGCCATAGCACAGAACACGTAAATGCATGAAGAAATAACATGCAAGGAGGGCTTTTTTTGGATTATGCATGCAGGAACCGAGACGGTTCCGCAAATAAATATCATTTATTTTGCATTTATATATTTGCTTTCGATCTGTTTCTATGTTGCGCCCCAGTGGCCCACTATGCATACTACAGAAAGGAAATGAATCGAGGAAGAACGAAATATCAGTTGGGAAGTAATATACCTCGGTATCATCATGCCTGGAAAGGTCAAATAGAGTATCGGTGAAGCTGCACATACAAAAACTTCTTGTGATTATTTGGAACTACCATCCACAATACGCGATGAAGATATGAGTTACCAAACCATCAGGTTAAAAACAGACACTGACAACAGTCAACCACGGCATGAAAACACGAGGTGAAGCCAGACATAATAACTCAACAAAAGAGTAAATGATGCGAAGATTTACCATTCTGTGCCAGACCGAGGGGGGCTGTATATAAGCTCCACAGTAAGTACTCTTTTCTTGGCTAAATGATCCAACACCTGTTAACACAGATTAAAACACGTCAGAATCAGGAAACTCCTTTTTGAATAGGCGGAAACAATGCTTTTAAGCATTTGAAGCACCTAATCAAATACAGTACATCAACCAATTCCACATATTTTGTTGAAAGGTTGCCGATTGCATTCAAAATATCCAAACATGCATCCTTTTTACGACTGATCTGATTACACATTGATGAAAAAGCATTGTCCACATCAGCAGTTGAGAGACCTTTAACAGCTTGCGAAGGATTGGTCTCTTTTCGAAAGACTTCCGGAACTGTTTGATCAAGTTGTGGAACATTTGTAAACCTGCACCTCCAACTCACCACTCGCGATAAGAAAGCTAACCAATCTGAGCATTTGATGTGGTTTGTAGAGATCCAATTGACAGGTAGGATATGCTATTATAGAACTAAACGAGATACGTAGTACCATAATTGAACTTGGAAAGACAAAACCAACGTGTAAAAATTTGTAGAGTAGGACTTGCACAATCGTTACAAAAAATAAAAATTTAACGAAACGTACCGTTCTTGCTCATGATATCCTTCAGCAAACTCGACCTCTGGGTTTTGAGAAGAGCCTCCAAAAGCATCGAGAGGTCTCGAGCACTGCCAGTACCCACCGACTCTTAGAAAAGTTCCCACTCATAAAATTCCCATTAAAGTATCCATCGACTAATTCAATGATAACAGGACTAGGGAAACAAATCACAAACCTGCACGCAGCAGCCCCATTCACATTGCCACCAGAAGCTGCTGTAAGCACCAAAAGCTTTAAATACTGCCTTCCAACATCCTGTAGCCAAAGACAAACATCATGCCAAAGATCAGTGCATGTCCTCGAGAGCCAAACAAGCCTTGGTTTAAGAGGCAAAGTTGAAGGTTATTATTCATTTATAAGCACGTGGAATAGATATAGGGCCGTCGATGACTAACCCTCTGTTTTCTTAGTCCTCCAGTCTCATCTGTGAGTTCTCCTAATTTAGATTCAACTGCAAAACATAAGCACGGTATTAGCGAATACCATGGCATCAAACACGTTCGTCCTCAGTGCCGGAATGAGAATAATACTATAGAACTGGCAACAAGAATAAATCTTCAAGGAGAAAATAGCAATCATAGTCTTCCCTATCATACGAGCAGGACCATAAAAGAACCAAGTAGGCATAAAGAGGTAAAAGGGGGGAAAAGCATGAAAGAAATAAACTGGCCAGAATCCTACCATCACTGTAATAAGTATTGCGGACGCCAAACCGAGAACCAGGAAACAGCCTCGGTGGTGCTGGTTTGTGAGTGATGATTTTAGGAGAGGCCGCTGTCTTGACTCGTCTTGATCTCTTCGAATATTTCACATCCTTTGCCCCACCTGAATAAAACTTGCGTTTAACACCTGACTTCGAGTTCTCGTAGATGCTTTCACTCCCTGACATTATTCTTGCTTTCTTTGCTACTGATTTCGCTTTGTCAAGGTAATCATCAGGTTCATCATCACTGTCTGCCTGTATCATGATCGGCTCTGGGTCTTCCCCATCGTCACTGTCAATTTCCAGAACGTTTTGTGGAGTATCTGGGTCAACTCCAATGAACCCTCGACATTTGCCCGCACCACACTCACACTTCTTGGCATCAGCGCCACCAACACGTACAAAATTATAATCAAAAGTGATCTCCTCTCCCTGGAGGGTCAATAAAATAATGGGGAGTTAATTGCCAAATACATCATTCTTACTACATTCTGCCGAAAATAATGTATTCACCTCTTTATGCTTAAAGTCGTGGATACATTTCATCAACACTACAAGATAGTCATTCACTTCAACATCAGGAAATCACGAACTTCAAAGATAGACAGTGCAGGAAATACCATTTCCACGTCACGGATAGCAAAGAGCCCAATGCAGACTTCCCCGTCTACCATCCACTACAAACAAGAACACCGAATGTGAGAATAATCGATTGCTGTTAGAAATTCATTCCTACATTTGACAATCAAAGCAAAAAGGATAAACAGACCAGACAACAATGACAAATAGCTATACAAAAGCTCGACACAAAAACTATGTAATATCAGTGACAAGCATGCTATTATTAAGTGTTATCAATATAAAAATTTCCAGGAAACAAGGCAATAGTACAAATGAAAGACACAACGTTTTTGGAAGGCACAGCAGTAGAGTTTTGATTAATCCACCTTCTCTGTCTGGCAGTTGGGATCGCAACTATGATTTATAAAACGTCCAAGGTTGCCTTTGCTGCAGGCATCAATAACCTGAAAACCAATTCCCAATCATTTGGTGATAACATTGAGCAATACATAACATATACATATGAGGCAATATATACAAACGGAGAGGTACCTTAAAAGTAAAAATAAATAAACCTTTCAAAAAGAAAAAGAAAAAGAAAAAGCAAAAGATAATGAACCCCGGCGGCTCTCGGCCACCGGACAGGTATCTCGTCGTTTTCTTTCAGAGAGATATATAAACTTCGAGCAACAGGAAACCGTGCAAGAAAGAGTTAACTTTGTTCTTCACAGAAAGTGTTATCGCTCAAATCTACGTCTACATGAAAAGTTGATACCAAAGGTGGCTGAATATTACCTCATTAGCGCTTAATGTCATGAAATAAAAATGCTTCTGAGAATTCATAGAATATTCTTTCTGCCGTGCCTCAAATGATGGCAAGTCTAACACCTGGACGCATAGAAGCACATCACCAGATATAGTTGCAACAATGTAGTATTTCAACAGTTGCCAAAACAGACACAGTTTCACACATGATAAAACACAAGAGGAGTGCGTAGAGGTGGATAGAGCGTAAAAGAATCTTGAACAAAACACAAAACTGGTTTGATTTGCAATCAACCTGTACCCCCTTCCTTAGAGAAAATGATGCAGAAAAAGACAGCAACCAGACATGCTCGACTCGAGAAAGAACATACCTCCCCAACATACTCTATGACAAATGAACCCCTTGGTATGCGCTCCTTAGCTTGAAGCCCGTGGCCTTTTTTGCCACATCTGAATAGTTCCACTTTAGAATAATCCCGCTTTTGGAACTGCATGATATTACAATACGAAGTTAATAATCTTCGTCCAATGTACCTCGTAATTTATAGGTACAAAATCCATTAGAATATTCACATAGCAAGGTCATTGAAAACTCGTGTACCTGCATATTTGTGCACAATGATCCACAAGGACACATTTGTGGCAAGCACTCGACGTTGAGCATTCGATTCAGGCAGTCATCACCACAGGCCACTTCACCAACTTTAGGAGGTCCACACTGACACACCATTGCCTGTCGAGCAGGGCAAAAGACAACATTAATAACCACAAATACAGAAACTGTTCTACTTGATTCTCACCCTCTTTTGCAGGATATTAAATTAAGACCAAACCAAAAAACAAACGGTTTATAAAAATGTCAACATAACCAGACCCACCTCATCAGCATCTTGATGTTTTTGTTTGCGATGCTTGAAAATATTTCGCTTTATTTGCTTCCAAATGGCTTGACCATTCATTGTCACAGCTGTGCAAATTTCGTTTCAAATATCCCGTTTAAAATCCATAGAAAGCAATGTGATTACCAGAATTGAAAGGCTAAACTAAACAGTTGCATTGTGAGCCATACAATAAAATACTGTGGAGCAAAAGCAATGATGTCATACTTGGTCTACCACTGTAGGTGGGCTTTGAGTCACAAGTAGCTTCAGCATCATCTTCTTCGTCGCAGGAAGAGCTTTCAGAAATTCCAAGGTCTTTATTTATTTCTTCATTGCTTTTTACTTGAGGGATGGAGCAGTCTGCAAAACTCTTATTGGGATTCTCCTTACATGACCTGCCAAACCCGCATAGCTCGGTCATTGATACAAAACATTCAGAGTGAACTTAGTAGAATATCACTGACAAGAAAATTGTAACCCCATAATCAGAGACTCCCTTCCTTTGTAGAACTAAAAAGTGCACACAATTCACATGACACATTCTGACATAGAAATATCGAACTAAATCCAAAATAAAATACTACAGTTCACACATATGTTGAATATACTTTATCGCCATTAGATTAGCGCAAATGAAACGTACCAATAGGCGTCCATGCCCCCAATCTTCTCGGCAAGGTCCACAGGAATGCTTCGCCATTTGTTACAAGCGTCGCACTTCACCCATCCCGCTTTAGAATTGATGCTGACGCTCTCATCCACCTTCTCAGCGTTCGTATTGTCATCACCCTCTGTGACACCACTAGAATCGTCTTCGCCACCAGCGGTGTTTCCAGTATGCCTTGAGTGACTTCGTGTAACCTCTGGGAAAATTAAAACCAATGAATTGGTTACAAATCCCTCATGTTTCAGAACAGTTGGCCATGAAAGGACAAGCGACTTACCAACACTGCTTTCAACCTTCATAGTGCCTGCAACATCACCATCAGATACTCCTATCTCTTGATTGACTGATTTTAGTGAATCAGACTTCTTCCCAAGCTGTACGATGCCTTCTCCGTCTGGTGAGATATTACAGAAGCAGCACATTAGTTCTAGTGAACATCACACGCCAGTCAAACAAATAACCCACCATGTATCCACTGAACATATTTCTGCTCCTCCAAGATCAACACCACAATTTGGTATTTGTGTACAGAGGTAGGAAGTATCATAACAATTATAGAGTTATCTAAAAGCCACCTGAAATTCAAATAAAGATAACCCCTGTTTTTTTCCAAAATTATCCCTGAAAAGTTCTCAAAATCCAAAATTAGCTCGAAGTTATCTTGGTATCTCATGCTAACTCTTTCTTCACTCCCACTGAAGGCTAAGACTACTTTAACTCTAAATTTAATTAAATTCAAGTAAAAGCATGTTACCTGATCGAAGGCAGGAAGTTTCCGAAGTTTTTTTCAACGTCACCCGAGCCTCGGAGACACTAGAATATTCCTTGTTTTTGCCATCGCTCCCACTCGCCAAGCCCTGCGAATCACAATCTTCTGCCTGGGAGGTGCTACCTCTAGAGGCGTCCTCTTCCTGAGGATCTGACACCACAGGCTCCGTCTCGCTCACTACATCCTTGGAGAATTGAACGGTTGTTTCGCAGCTTGCTTGGACAGTTATTAAGGTGGTAACCTCATCCGCAGCAGCAGGTCCTACATGATCTCTAGAGGGATCATTTTCAGGTTGAATATCTCTTTCCTTTGCTTCTACCTTGTCGCCTTTGGAAGAGCTCGGAACTTCCATTCTCAGAATCCCATTCTCCACTGGATGGAGGTTCACAATGCTCTGAAGGTCCCCAAATATGTTACTGTCACAAAAATCGCCCTTTGCGATGTCCATGAGGGGTGGTTTGCCATCTCCATCCTTATCAAAGGAATCATCTACTATGAGGGGAAGCTCATCTAGTTTCTCGTCGCCATTTGCATGTGGCGATACGGAAGCCGAGGCGCAACGAACGAGGGCTCCATCGCCCGAATCCTCTTCAGTTTTCACAGTCAATCTGTCGTCAACATGTGGCGATATGGAAGCCGAGGCGCAACGAACGAGAGCTCCATCGCCCGAGTCCTCTTCAGTTTTCACAGTCAAACTCTCGTCAACATGTGGCGACATGGAAACCGAGGCGCAACGGACAAGAGCTCCATCGCCCGAATCCTCTTCAGTTTTCACAGTCAATCTCTCGTCCACATGTGGCGATATGGAAGCCGAGGCGCAACGAACGAGAGCTCCATCGCCCGAGTCCTCTTCAGTTTTCACAGTCAATCTCTCGTCAACATGTGGCGATATGGAAGCCGAGGCGCAACGAACAAGAGCTCCATCGCCCGAGTCCTCTTCAGTTTTCACAGTCAATCTCTCGTCAACATGTGGCGATATGGAAGCCGAGGCGCAACGGACGAGAGCTCCATCACCCGAATCCTCTTCAGTTTTCACAGTCAATCTCTCGTCGACATGTGGTGATACGGAAGCCGACGCGCACCCATCGCCCGACTCTTCAGTTTTCACAGTCAATTCCTCGTCAACTTGTTGCGAGACGGAATCCGAGGCGAAACGAACTAGAGCTCCATTGCCTACCAGATCCTCAGTTTTCACAGTCAACTTCTCATCACCATGCGGCGAAAGGGAATCCGAGGCGAAACGAACTAGAGCTCCATCATCGCCCGTCGGATCCTCAGTTTTCACAGTCAACTCCTCACCAACATGTTGCGATACAGAAATCGAGGCGCTGCAACATACAAGAGCTCCTGAATCGCCCGCTGCGGGACTGGCTCCGGAATCTCCTCCTTCAGTTTTCACAGGCAACAATTCCTGCGGCGCAGCAGCAGCAGCAGCAGCTTCCACTTTCCCGTCCCCAACGCTTTGCACGCTCTCCACTTTCACCACCGAATCCCTAACGCTCTGCCTCACGCTCTCCACGGCGATGCCCTTCTTCCGCCTGCCCTTCCTCCAGCTCTCGGCGGCTGCAACAGGCGGGCTCTCCAGGGCGCCCTTGCCTCGGAGCCGCGAGCTCCGTCGCCTCCCGTCCGGCTTTAGGGCAACGCCCTCGGACGCCGCTCCCGGCTCCCCCTCGCCCCCTGCTGCCGACGACACAAGCCCTTCGGGCCTCGCGTCGCCCCCCTCCGCAACTCCCTCATAATGTACAGTCGGGGCCATCACACACGCCTCCCCCTTACCTGCCGCCCAAGCTCTCCATCAAATCTCCATCCTCACCTGCACCCCAGTCACAACCCTAATTCCCCCGCAACCGAAACCTAAATCCCCCCAATTCCCCACATTGCCTATCGCCCCTCTAGGGTTTCACAAACCAAAACCAAAACCAACCCCGCTCCTCACACCCTCTCACCTGGCATACGAAGCGATCGCTCCATGGAATCCCAGCCCGCGGAGGCGATCCACTACATAGCCAAGGAAGCTCCGAACTAGAAACGAGAGAGAGCGGGAGCGGGAGCGAGAGCGAGAGAGAGAGCGAGAGAGAGCGAGAGAGAGAGCGAGAGAGAGAGGGGAGGGAACGGGACGCGGATGCGCTGGGCTCGTAGCGTGAGCAAGGGCGCCGCGCGCGACTCCACACGCAGTCCACTCGAGTCCGCGCCGCGAAGCCGAACCCGGGTTTCCACAAAGACAATTAGAATGTCTCATCTCATCATCCGCGCTTCCTTTGGTCGGAGCCAACGCATGTGCACACACCGCCCCCCGCCTCCGGATTCTCCATTATTATTCCCCTCCTTTCCCACTTTTACTTTTTCACTACTCTCTCTCCTTTACTTTTTGCTACTTTCCCCTTCTTTTTTACTACTTTTACTTTTTCCTACTCTCCCCCTTTTACTTTTTTCTACTTTCCCCTTCTTTTTTTTTGCTACTTCTCCTTTTTACTTTTTACTACTCTCACTTTCTATTTCTACTACTTTTCCACTTTTACTTTTTGCTACTTTCCCCTTCTTTTTAACTACTTTTACTTTTTCCTACTTTTACTTTTTCGTACCATGATACCCTGTCCCAATATCCAATAATGATACCATGTCCCAATACCCTATTTTGATACCATGTCTCGATTGACAATACCATGTCATGCTTGCAATACCCTTTTGGCTCCGCTGGAGGGGTGTATGATTCCTTATCTTGTACCACTGATTTATGTCCTCTAGGCATGCGGGTCATTTTAAACGATAAAAAGTGGGCAGGGAATAGTACGAGCTTGCCGCAATACTTGGCAGGTGATGTGATGTGCTGGGCAGAATTGATGATTGTATGTCTGTCCATTGTCCATGGGATTGAACCCTTGATGCTTGTTATAAGGTAAGCCTCCCCATAACCAACAAAAATCCATAGCCAACGCCTATAAAATTGGGGTATATGCAACCCTCTTCTATCCCATTACCACCAACTCAGCTCCAAATGGAGGTTTGCTATTAGTCAAGACCCTTACTTTTGGTTGTTGGTTATGGGGGGTGACTATTGTTGGTCACCCACTAAATATGGCTGTATAGTTTGAAAATTCATAACTAATTCAGTTTTCATCGAAAAAATATGAAATCACTTGGGTTGGAATTGTATTTCTATTGGCTATCACTGAAAAATAATAGTGTAATTATCTCCTCTCTCCATACATGCACATTCCGTAACTTGTCGGTTTTAAGGGGGCTTACCTTAATCTGATATTGGCTAAGAAGAAGAAGAACTCCGGTCCTCGCTTTAGGGGGTCGGAGTGAATAAAGTGTCTGTTCATTCCACCACTAAACCAATGTCCACCTGACATAGATTTAGACATAGATATTGGCTAACATGACACGTGAGTTTGAAAGACTCGATTTAGGTTAAACATGATACTTGAGTTCCAAAGGTCAAACAAAATCAAACATTTTTTGCATTGTTGACTCCTAAATTCCCAAGACTTTGTTACATCAAATTCACTCCAAAACCGCATGTTTTAGACGAGACACTACAAGAATATTAGAACAACTTTTATCTATTTTCAAGCGTGGGATCTTCAAGTTGATTACTAGAAGAAAGACGGTTAAAAACAGCTGTAAACATTGAGGGCACAGATTGTAAAATACATGCATTGAAAGAGTGAAGTAGGGTTTTTCTTTCCTAGAACGGACATGATCACTATACTTTGACTTAGGATAATAACATATTTTTCCACACACATTGCATAAATTTTATGGCTCTATAGTCTACCTTGTGTTGCACGCCAAAAATCACAAGTACTGTAGGTGTTTGGAACAAGAAAAATGGACTTGCAATGACTAAGAGTATAGAAAACAATGCAGCTATTTACATAGGAAAGTAAGATTTTAAAGATACAAAATTGAATGTTGGATCTAAAACCCAAATAGTGAATAGAATCATTATACCTTCTTCGGTTGGGAGGAAATTCCTTCTTGAAAAAATGTAAAATCCTCGATTACTATGCGTTATTAAAGTAAAACAATGAAGGTTGCCAAGAACTTTCCTTCACTACTACCCTGCCTAAAATTTTTTTACTATTCACCTCCACAACAATACTATTCAAGTTCTACAATAGTATTATTTAGCTCTAAGTTGCCTACCCTCTCTAAGAAATTGCTTTGGCTAGCACAACTTTTTCAATAAGCGTCGGGTTGAAGAAAAAGTTGTACTTCATCAAAGCTTTTAGTGATGTCCATTTACAATCAAAATTTCAAAGATGATTGCTAGAAATTGACACCTTCGGAACCTCCCCAAGCTTCAAAGGTCCTCTCATGGAACTGCTAGAAATTCAAGATTGATAAATTGGGTATGGTTTTTCTATTTGATTATGTGCTATGCCTAAAGCCATCAAATTGATTATATCTTCCATAAAAAATGATTACATCTTTAGTTGATGTTGAACATAAAGAGAAGGGATGTTTTAACCCATAAAGGACCAAGGATTTTTAGAATTTTTTTACTTCATTGATTAAAAACTCCTAAAATGAACTTTTTGAAAATGTAATTGTTGGATCTTCTTCTTCACTTATGTGAGATGATGTGGAATTATTTTTGTGAATTTCAACCTTACAGGTTGAGAGATAATTGCAATCAAAGTAAAAAAACCCTTTGATCCTACCAAGATAAGTGGGCCTAAAAATTGACCCTATGCCATTAGTCCTTTAACAACGGGCCGGCTATGGTTGATGGAGAATCTACGAGTGTATTAGATGATATTCTACATAGTCTACCACACTTGTGGATTCAACCATTAGCCATAGCAAGCCTGGTGTTAACCCCTAAAGGACCAAGTGTCAAAAATGAGCTTTTTGAAAGTTTGGTCAGGTTCTTATGGTGTCAATTTCCAAGATTCCACTTTGAACTTTTTAATGTAGAAGGACATTACTAAGACCTCAGTGAGAGAACAATTTTTTCCTAAATCTGACATATATTGATAAAGTTATAGGGTTTTCAATTTCAAATGGGGGGAGTGCGCACTTCGGGCACCTCCAAATTTTTTTGCTAGGACACTCTATTGAATGTGATATTTTCAATACTAGCAAGTAATATTTTTTCCCTTCATAATGTCAAAAAAAAGTTCTTGTCTTTCGTGAAAAATAGCATATTAAACCAAGTCAAACATTTTCACACATTGTTGGGCAAGTACTAGAAAAACTTCTTCACTTTTCCACATAAAACTTGGAGATTTTCATATTTTTTACTCTTTTTTATCCCACAACAATATGTAGTGTAAATCTTCTTCTTGACCATTCAAATTATCAATCTAAAACATATTAAGTTCACAAAAATTTAAAACGCGAATTGGCAATTTTTGAACCTCCACTCCTTACATAGTTGTTTTGAAAATGCTACACCCCTCCTCTACCTCTAAAATTTGGTGTCTAAGGAACTAACATCATGCTTAACACAATGATAATGGAGTTAGACCTTGTGTAGTGCAAAAATTTGACACCAAGTGTAGTCAAAGTCTGCTAATCCACTCAATGCTGGGAAGAAAATGAACCATTTGTTTGACTTTAAACACTATAATCTTTCAATCTGTGCAGTCAAAGTGTATGTGAGTGTGTTACTGAATAAGTTGTTCTTGAGATCCTACGGTCAAATTTTGAAATAAAAGTTTTTGTTTCCTTCTTTATTCATTGCACTCGAATCCAACTATTTTGAAGTGTTTTTGTTGTGAAACTGTCACGGTTCATAAGGGGTTTAATATTGAGACAAGGGCCCACCCTCCGAAAAATGCTCAATGGGCCAAAATATGGGCGTATGTGTGAACACACCCTCGGTCAACTAAACAGCCCAGTACTCGATGCCATTATTTGGCACACGCTTATGACAAATTTGTTTGCCACCGGCATCAGCCAAGCCTTTTGAGTTTGGAGGCTGAAAAGGGACAAGTGCTTCGAAATTCATCCTGTAACATGTGGATCATGATGTCATCACTTTGTTGAAACTGATTGCATATTGTACCAAAATGGCGGCACCGTCAAAAGACTTTCAAATTTTTTGGTCAAACTTTGAAATCACCTAAGATTGGTACATATCTAACTTACTCCCCTTAACTTAACTTCCGTCAAGTTATACGTAGTGATTTTGAATCAACTATATTTAATTGCATTGAAAAGTGTACCTGCACTTTCTCGCTTTATCCGTAAATTGGATTCTCTTCTCACCTCGGATCTCACTTTGTTACCCACCTGATTTGCATTCATGATTTGTATTTGGACCACTTGATATTGTATAAATTTTGAAAGGAATTTTATTTTCTTTCTACTATTGAAGCAGTAATAACTCATAAGTTTATACGTATATGTACATACATACATATGTACCACGAAACCAAGTAACAAGAAACTATAAATCCAAGATTAGCAATACTTGTATTAAGGTTTGTGGTGTGAGTATGTTGATGAATGAATTTATAAATCGAGGAGAGAATAGTTGTTTTCAATTTTCCGCTTATGTAGAAGTATGGACACATTATGTTGACCTCCATCCTTTAATGCTAAAAAGATTAATCTTTGATTGTCCTTTAACCCCCAAAGGATATTTTGTTCCTAGGAGAACATTTGAGAGTTAGAATAGGTTGCTAAATATTCAATTTTGATCTTAAAAAGAATGAGAATAGGCATTTTGAAGAGCTTCATGCGAGTATATTTTTTGGGTTTACCAAGAAAAGGTAATGGTACTTGAAACATCAAGAGTTCGACTTTGAAGCAACAAGACATGTTTTTGTAAAGATGAATAGTAAAATTTTAGATGTAGGTGGTAATGAAGGATATTTTAGAGAAAAGAAGGTTGGGCACTTGACTCGGTTGTTGTAAAGACCTCTCCTCCCCCACCTCTTCCCCCACCTTTTATTTTTTGGCAATCCTTCTCTATAATGTTAGTCGAAATGCATAGAAGTGACATAGAAGTTAGTGATTTAATTTTTTTTTCCATTTACTTTTCATTAATAAAAGAACTCATGATTTATTGATTTACCATAATATTTCACTTTTGGAAATAATTAATTCAAATGAAAAATGAATATCCTTTAAAACATGGGAGTATATTTTATCTCTTGACATTGTTCCATTAATTTTCATACCCTAAATCCTTCCAATACTTGTGAACTTTGGCAAGCATTGACCTAACATTGGGTACAATATAGATACGTTAAGTCTTTGCTATGCACAACAAGAAATTTTGACATTAGTTTGTGTCAAATTACACTGACTATGTCCAAGGAGGATAGAAAAAAACTATATTGCACTCTTCAAATGCATGTATCATATAACCCAACCACACAAAATTTGTGAAATTCTTTGTGTATCCTTGTGTAGTACTGAACAAAAAGATCTTATGGTTGAAAATATGTATATTATAAAAAGTTTTAGTCTCATAATATCTCATCTTAAGGAAATAGTTTTGGAATGGTTTTGGTGAAACATAGTCACAATACTTCTCACGTTAATAATGTTTTCCCTCTTATGATGCTCAAAAATAGATAAATCAAGTACAAAGATTCTTTAAGAATCAACATATAGTATTTTTTTAATTTTAGGCTTTTTTAATCCCATATACAATGTAAAATACTATATATTCCAGGGAGTTATAGGATTCTTACACTTAATTTTTTTTGTACAACTAGTATTATTCACTTTGAATATGAATTAATTAAAATTTATAGTCGATTGATTTTTTTTGCACATAGACTATCACAATTTTTTAATTTTATCTTCCAACTTTATTTTTAGACGAGTGCAAATTCTAAGGACAAATGAACAATGCCTCAAAAGTCAAGCTCAGCATCATATCCATATCTATTGGAAAGTATCTGTTCCAAATAATTGAGGAGCCCCAGCGTTTTTACTTCTGGTAAATGGGAGATTCTAAAATCAAATAGTTACATTTCAGTAACTCTTTGTGCAGTGCAATAATCTTTGGATTTGGGCTTAGTCTTGATTTGCCCCACCTTATCTTTTACTGCATTAAAAAATGAATAGAGACTACTTTTCATTTAAAAATAGAGCATGTCCAGCAGTTCTAGATTTGAGGTCCCTCAACATAGATTTTAGAGAGGCTATTTTTGAGTGGTGGGAGGGACTTGCCCCACTAATCCCGCCCTCAAATTCTTTTTGGCCTGATGAGTAACAAGAACAAGTGAACAATGATAAAGAATGCAAGAACAAGGGCATTCTACAGAAGCCTCCCTGTGATGTGCACCTCTATTTTTCGAGGGATTCACGGAACGTGTGGAGTGCGTTGGTGGAGAGCTGTCAACGTGTTCTCCGGCCGCTTCAGGTGCCATTCAAGTGCGATGCTCTAAGTCATCTCAATGGTGGAATGAAGAGACACTTTACTCATGTCAAAGTCCATCACTCTTCTGAATGACCGAATGCGTTCACAATTGTGAGTTTGTGAATTTAGTGGTGGACCCCCTTGTTGTCCCCAACGTGGCATGGGCGGTCCAAGGTTACATCCCCATCCCCTCTCTATAAACACCACACAATATCTCCCAATTCACTTTTAGTACTTTAGTCCCTCACCTCTACTCGAGAGCGCATCTCCGGGGTGTTGCTGCCGATCGCCCTCCGCTCCCAACACAAGCCCGATACGCGGTGCTAAGGCCCGCTTTACACTATGGTGGAGAACTCCACCGGCCAAGAATTCAAGGGAAATGGAGCAACATGATTGGAGAACAATTTGTTCTTCACCGGATTGGGTTTACACTATGGCCAAGACTTGACTGGTGAAGAACTTCAAGCATGGATGAAAAAATGACATGGATGCCTATGTGGCAACACCTTTTTGAAGAGTTCCTCTCCTCTGGATTAGTTTCTTTTTTGACCTCAACCCCCGGACAAGAAACCAAACCACTGGAGAAGAAGAACTTACTTAAAATATTCTTTCCCCCTCCAAATTCGCTGAATTTTACTGCAGTTCAAGTTCTTGCTTCTTCTTCCATGAGTATCTATTTTTAAAAACAATTGTTGAGTAAGTTGCGCATTTTTGTCTAGATGATTTGGTACAAATTTCAAGTCAGTTCAATTAGTATTGACTGAGTTACATGCATTTTAGTGGAAGGGGGTTCTGTAAAACAATTCAGGGTCAGTTTTGAACACTGCAACTTTGGCGTGCTGTAACTTCTTGGTGGAAGACCTTTTTCCAACACTTTTTTTACAAAGGATGCGCATTTTTGTCTAGTTTGTATGGTACAAATTTCAAGTCAGCTCGATAAGTATTTAGTGAGTTACGTGCATTTTAGTCGACGGGGGTTCTGCATATTTGCAAATTTTTATTGCTATTGATTTTCAATTGTTCTTTAATTGTAAATGACATGATTGTTGGGCTTGTGTTTCAAGTAGGAGTTTACTACTTGTTACTCTTTCTTAGATTTTCAAAGTTGATTGTAGCCCAAAAACTCTATGCTAGATTATGTTTTCTATACAAGAAGTAGAGTTAACCCGGTGAAATAAATGGCTCTCAAAATTACATTGTATGTTGAATTCATGTGAACTTTTCACCACACAAATTAGACAAGTAGGACCATTTTTCCAATAAGTTCTACTACATTTTTACACTTGGTGTAAAATGTATAGATTTTGGAAGGTGATTGTGGCCAAAAATGCATGGGGGACCTTATAACATTAAGTAGATGGGAGATATCCATCCTTTGTTCAAAGAAATCAAAAGCCAATTTGAAAAATGATTTTTCATCTACAAAGAGTTGACGCATTGAAGAAATTAAAAGGAAAAGACAAGATGACATTGGCAAAAAGCGGGAAGGAAATTAAAAAAACAACTTACATTGATGGTACATGTTTTATTTAGAATAATTTCTTTTGAGTTTGACCTCATATTTGGACATCAATCGTTGTTTAGGTATATTTTATCATTATTTTTATTTTTATACTGACATCTTTTGAGAGTTCTTTTACACACTCGTCTAATGTGCAAAAATCATTTCATTTCTATTAATTGGGTCAATTATTGTCCACATAAAAAAAAATGTCCTAAAATTTCATACTAATATTTTTTTCAAATTATGTGTTATTTTTCATATTTCATATTTCTTATTTATATTGAAAATATTTTATACCAACTTCATATCGTCATTTTACAATATGATCTCAAGAAGGATTGAAACAATATTGATTTTATGTCAATATTGATTTGGACTGCGATTATGACCCATATGGAATCTATATGACCATGAAAAACATATATCTTTGATATATTCTACATATGAACAAAAGTGCCTTCTATTTTCCTGATGTACTTTTGGTAAATCAATTTTGAACAACCAAATCGATTTTTTTGTAGTATAAAAATTATAAAGTAGAACCCACAATAAGCACATAGATGTGTTGTTACTTAGTCTAATGTCAACATCAACAAGTCTTATGTGGTAATTGAAGGAAAGGCAAGCAAATAATTAAAAGGTTTGAATCAAATCAATTATAACATGGTTGTGTGTGCTAACCGCATGTATATTGTATTCATGTGAAATTTTTACCACACAAACTACACTGATAATGTTCATTAGTGTTATGGTACCAATAGTGTAACTACCCCTATGACTTGACTTTCACTAAATGTCAATTTGTTAACATTTAGTGTTTAATGTCAAAAAAATCAGCCTAACAAAATTGCTCATAACTTTTGCATCACGGCGAATTTGAAGATGTACCGTATACCATTGGAATCTCCTTGAAAAAACACCTAAGCTAGTCACCTCGCTCGATAGAATTGGTGCGAAATTGATAAAGATGTGCCTCCTCAAACTTTCAACCAAAACTCAAGAAATCTGCCCAAAAATATTCGCTATAACTTTTTATTTAAGACGAATTTGAAGATGGGTAAGGTGCCATTGGAAGCGTCTTTTCAAATCAGTTTAGACAGGCACAGAAAAATCTCAAATTGGACAAAAATTGCCCTCGAGATCATCATTTGGCATGTGGCAAGATTTGGGTGACTTGCAATGAATTGTTACATAACCAACAGTAAATGTCAATATGTTAAAATGTAACAAGGGAAAAAGTTACAGAAATTGGCAATTAGTGTTTAAATTGACATTTAATGTAGTTACATTAGTAGCATAGTTGACATTTTGCGTTCGAGTTCGTAAATAGTGTTGCGAACACTAATGAACATTATTGGTGTAGACAAGTAGGGGCTTTTTTCCCCAACAACTGTTACTACATTTGGACATTTGATGCAAAAGATATGATTTTTTGTAGTTCAACGGAGCCCATAATGTACAATAGGGTGACATTCAAATTGGCCGTTTAGTAGTTCCAGGGATAGTGTCCTACACTGCTGCCAACTTTGACACCCTCCCCAAAGCTGAGAAATTGTTATTTTACCATGAAAATTTGGAGACAACATCATCTTTATGTTGAAAACATGCATACCAAATTTCAAGTCCAGGAGACTCATATAAAAAAACTTATGCAAGATCTACCAACATGGGATAGCTGTGAGAAAAGTGTCACAGCTGCCAACTTTGACACCCTCCCAAGAATTGAGGAAATTTTTTCTGCCCATGAAATTTTTGAGCAAAAACATTTTTATGTTGTTTGCATGTGTGGAAAATTTCAAGTCCAAAAGACCCATACAAAAAATAATACTCCAAATCTACCAACATGTGTAGTTTTGAGAAACAAAGGGGAAAACCATTTTACTACTTCCAACTTTGACACCCTCCTTAGGATTGAATTTTTGTTGATACATAGTGAAATTTTTGGCACAAGATCATCTCTACGCTGGTAACATGTGAGATAAATTTCAAAGCCAAAAGATGTACACAAAAAAGTTATTCCATATCTACCAACGTGTATGTCCTCCATTAGCGTCAATCACTGCTAGTAACCTAGAGGGCATAGAATGACATAGTTGAAGGAGCTTTGTACCATTGACTAACTTCCACTCTCTTTCAAGAACTACCTCCAACACATCTAAGCTTCTAGGGCATTGTTTGCCATGTTGCACAACATCTTTTAACATCCTCCAAACGTTCTCGATTGGATTGAGATCGGGGGAGTTTGCAGGCCAGTTGAGCTTTTCGAGAAGGTGGCTTTGTCTCCATTCTTCACATATTTTGCTCCTATGGACGGGTGCCCCATCTTCCATAAGCACTCCTAGTGGAATTTGACCTATGAAATGAACCAATTTGGCATCGAAAACCACTTCTATATAATCCTTAGCAGAACATTGACCTTTAGGCATAAAGACAAGTTCTGACTTTTGTCCTCCGGCAAATGCGCCCCAAATCATTAAAGAAGTCCTTCCACTTTTAAAAGTAGGAGCTAGACAACTTGATGAATAACGTTCGTATGCACTTCTCCAAACATGAATTTGCCGAGAATTTTTTCCAATTTCAAAAGTAGATTCATTTGTCCAAACAACACGCTCCCACTCTTTTGCACTCCATCCACGGTACTTCTGAGCAAAAGCTAATCGTTGAGACATGTGACGAGGTGTCAAAAAAGGATTTTTGACTGCAATTCGACTAAAAATGCCATTTTTATGTGAGACCCTTTGAATAGTACGTCTACACACTTGAGTAGGACATGCATTGGTAATCTCTGAGAGTGAAGAACAACGATGAATTTTTGAGTAATGTACAATACTACAAACATCTCTATCACTAAGCTTTTTAGCGTGACTTCCACCGCAAGGTTTGCGCTTGTAGGTTCCATCTTCTCTAAATGTTTTTACTAACCTTGTAACTGTTCTAATAGGAACTCCGATAGTAGCTGCAATTTGAACTCCTGTAAATCCTCCCTCACTCAAACCTATGATGCGAGCACAAATTTCATCTGAAATTGCCATCATAAACTTATAGAGTGCGTGATGCTAGCTACAATAGTAGAGTAGGGGTGAGAGCAGAGCAAAGGGGGTTGCAGGATTGGCACGTGACAATTGGCAGAGGAAAGAGAACATGGCTGGAGCAGAGCAAGGGGGAGAGAAGGGAGCCAAGGCGCTGGAGCAGAGAGGAGAGAGAAGGGTCGCCAAAACATAAGCCCATATGCATACATGAAAAATTGTTTTGCTCTTAATCACTCATCATGTATGCCCAATGTGAATCAACACTCATGTATCCCACAATACAACACTCTCTGTTTTGAGGATTGTCTCAACATTCAGTCTATCACAAATCATACACACCATTCCCTTTACATAGTGTTCAATAGATATTTAGAAGAAAAATTTTGTCATGTGTCTAATGCACACTTTATGGCCAAGTGGATTCTTTTGCATGGAACACCTCTTCACTTCTTCATTTAGATGTTATTGATCTTTTTGAGAAGCATTTATGTTTGGTGGCTTACTCACATGATTGAGTTCAATGAAAAAGCATGAGGTGTCAAAGATATTTTGACATTTTCAATATGACCTTCAAATTGTTTATCATAGTTACACATGTTGATAGATATGGAATAACTTTTTTTATGTATGTCTTTTGGCTTTGAAATTTATCCCACATATTACTAGCGTAGAGATGATCTTGTGCCAAAAATTTCAATATGTATCAACAAAATCAATCCTAAGGAGGGCGTCAAAGTTGGAAGTAGTAAAATGGTTTTCCCCTTTGTTTCTCAAAACTACACATGTTGGTAGATTTGGAGTATTATTTTTTGTATGGGTCTTTTGGACTTGAAATTTTCCACACATGCAAACAACATAAAAATGTTTTTGCTCCAAAAATTTCATGGGCAGAAAAAATTTCCTCAATTCTTGGGAGGGTGTCAAAGTTGGCAGCTGTGACACTTTTCTCACAACTATCCCATGTTGGTAGATCTTGCATAAGTTTTTTTGTATAAGTCTCCTGGACTTGAAATTTGGTATGCATGTTTTCAACATAAAGATGATGTTGTCCCCAAATTTTCATGGTAAAATAACAATTTCTCAGCTTTGGGGAGGGTGTCAAAGTTGGCAGCAGTGTAGGACACTATCCCTGGAACTACTAAACGGCCAATTTGAATGTCACCCTATTGTAGTGTACATAGTATGTCCATGGGGACCATTAAAAATTGTGGTTTCCATTGGCTAGCATAAACTTTCTTGGTGGTGAAGTTCACCGGTGGTCTTCACCTTATGAAGTTGGCCGGTGGACTTCACCGTTGGATGGACCTCTTCATGCATTACTTGATTCTTATTTTGTCTTGTCCAACATCCACCGCTCGCCTCAAATAACCATGTCTTGGCCGAGACCTCTTGACCGGCCGGTGAAGTTCTCCACCATAGTGTAAAACCCCCCTAAGACCGGTTTACCCTCATATCAACCATCTAGTACCGGGCCATGCCCTTTCACTACAAGTGACTACATTAATTTTGACGTTTAGTGTCATGGGCAGTAAATGACTTGTAAATGCTACAAGTTTTCACTCTTGATGAATATTTTCACCGAACAGCACATGCGATAGAGAGCACATCCATGGGCTGGTTCAGAAGTTTAGCAGCTACAAGGCCAGACAATCATGTATGACATCCTCTATTGCATCATTGACGATTAGCAGCGGCGGGGGCCACGAACTTGGCAACGAGAACTCCGACCGCGCATTCCAGGATTGTTCTTCAACGTAATTCTTTCGAGGAATTCTCACTCGAAAGCTCGGGGAGTGGTTTCCTGGCGATGGAGGCGGCGATCCTGGAAGCGTGAGGGGTCTGGCAAGTTGGGGGGGAGTTTGCTTCTGATTAGAGGGAGAGTAGTCGTGGAATTAGGGTTTGGGGGGGGGAGGGGTGGCGATGGAGGTGCCGAGCGGGGAGCTGGCGGGCATCCGGCACCGAACGGTGAAGACGAACGGCATCAGCATGCACGTGGTGGAGCAGGGCGCGGCGGGCGCGCCGGTGGTGCTGTTGCTGCACGGGTTTCCGGAGTTTTGGTACGCCTGGCGGCACCAGATCCCGGCGCTGGCGGAGGCGGGGTACCGCGCGGTGGCGCCGGATCTGCGAGGCTACGGACAGACGGACGCGCCCCGGAGCCCGCAGCTGTACACCTCGTGCCACCTCGTGGGCGACCTGGTCGGGCTCCTGCACGCGCTCGAGGAGAAGCGCGTGTTCGTGGTCGGCCACGACTGGGGCGCCATGGTCGCCTGGGACCTCTGCCTCCTCCGCCCAGATTGCGTCCGGGCCGTGGTCTGCTTGAGCGTCCCGTTCTTCCCCCGCTCGCCCAAGGGCAGCGCCATCAAGGGCTACTACGAGACCGTCGGCGAAGGGTTCTACATGTGCAGGTCACCATCGTTGCCTCTCGCTCGTGAACCTGTAATTGCACAATCGATCCTTGACTCTGTGAAATCGTCATCAGGACGTTCATTGGATCCTCGACTTCGTGACCATCACACTGGATTGTCACTAGCACGTTGATTGGAAGTCGTACAATTGCTAGCAATCCGTTTGAACGTGAATACTTCGTTATCAGGGATGTTTTTTGAAAGTGAGTACCATGGTGATGCATTACAGATTCCAGAAGTATGGTCGCGCGGAGAGGGACTTCGCACGAATTGGGACCACTGCCACACTGTCCAAGCTTCTGTTTCCGCCGCGGAACAGCTTCATTGCGCCCAAGGACAAGGAGCTGATGGACTCGATCCCCATGCCCAAGAAGTTGCCTTCGTGGCTATCGGATGCGGATCTTCGGTATTACGCCCAGACTTATGAGAACTCTGGGTGGACTGGCGCCTTGAACTTGTACAGGGCCATGGACAAGAGCTGGGAGCTCATGGCGCCGTGGACTAACGTTGGAGTGAAAACCTCGGCGTTGTTTATAGTAGGCGACAAGGACCTCGTGATGGGGTTTCCTGGAGTGAAGGCATATGTAGGTCGAAACTTCAAATCATTTGTCCCCAACTTGAAGGAGGTTGTGACGCTCAAGGGCGGCCACTTCATACAGCACGAGCAGCCAGAAAGGGTGAATGAGCTACTTATTGGCTTCCTTAATGAGCAAACCCTGGCCTCCAGCTCCAAATTGTAGCTATTACCTGTCTCACTTTCTACGACATCCTCACTTGAATGTAGATGTAGCTCACGTTAGGCTCAAACTCATAAGCTGGAAACCCACCCTACACCTGGGGCTCTCGAGGATCCACACACCAAGGTTGGCTTTCATGCCTGAGACACAAGGAAGGGAAATGTACCCAGCAGGTACAAAAGTGTAAATATTTTGTTTATATTTGCCAACCTCAGTTCGTGCTAGCACAGATACTTGCTAGTGCTAGTGAGAATCATCAATAAAATTCACTTGTAGATGATGATCGTTGTGATGAGTCTTGTTTGTGGTCTTTGGGAAGTACAGCTGAGGACACATATTCATAGGCTTGCGCCTCGGTGTAACCCAAATCTGCAAGGCCTTTGACGATCACGTTTCGATAGGAGTCTGGAGGACCGAAAGTCCCCAGCTCCCCGGACCTATACTTCTCCATGTGAGACTCAGGGCACCTGCCAAGCACAGAAAAAAAAAACATTTAATGGAGAACTGTTTTCAAAAGATCAGAAAGGAGCAGTCTGTAGAGTGTTACATACGTGAAGGTTAAGATTGGAAGACCATCTTTCTCCCCAAGGAATTTCACAGTCCCATACCACGCCGCCTCCTACAATAACAATGGAAGTTAGGACGTGAAAACAGCATTAGTTTTTAGCCTACAGAAACTCAGTGAAAGTACCCCAAATATATCCATCAGATGATGGGGCTCTCGCTTCTTCAACTCGGCGATGTGCTTGCCATTCATCCGATTTTTCTCAGGCCTGGCTGGATTCTCTTGACTGAGTACGTCGTTGAATTGCTCCATCCTGCACAGGAAATTCAACGCAATAGGTCAGGCTCAGGAAATGGAAACATTCGATGGGTACATTCAGTGAGGGAGAGACTCACGTGATTTTATAGATTCGGACTTTAGAGACAACACCAGGTTCCGAGATAGGGTTGAGAAACGCGACCCCTCCCAAGCCCCACGTTCTCGTGCTCGCGCGCGCGAAGAACAAGCGGTTGGGGATGGAGAGCCACTCCGACGCCACAGGAGGCGACTTGTCTCTGCATCCAATGCATGTCCGTGTCATGCCTTCCACCTAGTACACACAAGCAGCGAGATGAGGCGATGGCAGTCTCTCCCCAAAGCAGACACTGGAAACTCTACTCCTTCAAGCTACGAATCAACCCATGTGCGTGGTACCTTTCCTCCTTCAATGTAGCACATGAACCGCTCCTTCCACATGTTAGATCCATAGCAGGCATACCAGACATAGCTGGTATGCACCGCGACGTCATCACCAACAGACGCTTCCCGGGCTACACTACTCGATTCCGCCTTAGTTCGCTCCGCTGCTTCAAGTCCTCCATCCCTAACCTCTGCAGCAATCCGCACAACCAACATCACTTGGAGCGTTTAGTTCCAGCTCCTCACAAGCGGACTTTCGTCTGTACATACCTGAAGAATCCGCGCGGCCGGACAGACGCAGTATGACGTCGATGTCCTCGGGCTCCAACTCCTTCATTTCCAGGTGATTCTCTTCCTCTGCTCTCCCATTCTCCTCCGCCCGACGCGCCTCTCCCTCTGTCGCGGCCCGGCTGCTCGGGTCGCTCCCATCCCAAGTGGACAACTTGGACAGCAGATCGTCCAGATCCCCAACCGGAGCCGCAGCTTCCCCGTCCAGGCCCATGCCTCCAAAAACCACTCAACACCTGCAAAAAACGCACCCTAATCGTAAACTCACTCTCACAAGCAGCAACAGACCCAATTTTGAAAACACCGAATGAAATAGACTTGCAAATGATCATAAGAGACGGTGGGAGATTTGTTCAAGTGTAAGAGAGGGAATTACTACCGGGTTGATGGTGAGAGTGAGCTCCACAGACGCCGCTGGTCTTGCAAGGAGCGAAGGTGGAAAGGGATTCTCGCAGCGGTCGCCGCGACACGCTCCTCGAGACTTCATCTCTCTCACTTCGAAATCATCGTCGCCGTCCTCAGGTTTAGGATTCTTCTTCAGGTTTAATATATTATGATAATAATAATAAATATTTGTTCACACCAATCCTTTCTCTTCTATTCAAAATTCTTACTGACTATGATTACATGATAATATCTTGGACTGAATCTGTCGTGCAATTGATTTTCATGTTCTGATTTTTTTGAATTTTGTATCTTACTTGATTTTGTGAATTCATTAGTCAGGGACAATGAACTGATTGAACGTGTGGTGGGCATTTTTCTTTTGATTTAATCTTGAAGATCTTAATGACAAGATATTCTCTGTTTACCCTTTTCAAGGATAGAGAAACTTAATGCAAAAATTGTCCAACAAACAAAAAAGGAACTATTTCACATACCATACTTGACCCTTAGACTTCAGAACGAGCCCTTGGTGGCCACAGCCCTTGGTGGCCACAGTATTCTACGCGTATGATGTCGTATTTGAACATGATAAGGTTCAAATTGATTGAAATGACCTCCATATGAAAGATGTTAGTTGAACCTAAAGGTGTAAGTCTTGCTAAAGTAAAATACGTGTTATACGTTTAAGAGTTAATCCAATTGTTCCTACCTGAGCTTCTGGGAAGTGGAAAATTAAGAAGGCATGCCGAATTAATTGAGTAAACTACATGTGACGCTCATCTTCCTATAAATGCACCCCATGGATTGGCATGTCACGACCTGCGTATTTCTTCCTCAAGCTCCTGCGCCAGTTGTTTCTCCCTCCACAGTACGATGTTGATATGGTTGGCTCCAGGAATTACCGAGAGGGATACGTTGGAGTAGTGCTTCTCCAGATCTAAGCCACACTGAAGAGGGCAGATATTGTCCCTGTCACCATGGACCACCCGGACATGCTTCCCTGCCTTCTCCAGAGCCTTCAGGCTCCACTCCGTCGTGTACGCACCCGAACATATCGTGTTGTGGAAGATGTGCCAAGCTGTGTTGTGCGTATGTTGCATGAAGTCATGGACCAGAAAATGTGGTACTCTGATAAGACAATTTCGTGGTTAGATTCAGAACCAAGTGAAATTTACTTGTCTGATGCTTTGGATGTTAAAGGTAGAGTTAACTCACCTCCATCTCAAGATCTTGTTCAAGGTGAATGACATGACGGGCTCCCAGAGTCGATGATTCTTGCAAACGACCAGGCATACGACACGGCCCAGGTGCTCGTACCACGACATGAAAGAGGGGCCAAATGCAAACACTGGCAATATCTTCCTCGGTGCCACCTTCCACAATACGTGTGACGATGGCTGGCTGCCAGGCATCGCTGGATAGAATGGCTGCGAAATAAGATTTACAATTAATTCTCAGCTCAGAACTGAGATTTGCGAATCCTTAATATCCACATACGCTGTGAGAAACTAATAAGGAGAGAGTGGCTCTTACCGGTGAAACAAGTGTGACTGAACGAACAGCTGAGGGATCCTGGCCTGCAAGGGACAGAGCGATAGTACAGCCCATAGAATGCGCAACGATGTGGTATTTTTTGAGCTTATAACGATCAATGACAGACCTGCATCACCAGACAACCAAGGAACCATTACGCCATGCCACAGGCAGCTTTCGAAGGAGTCTAGGGTAAAGTGCAACTGCAGCAGACGAAATCAGGAAATGACACTTACTTCCGAATCATTTCGACATGATCAGCATTGGAGTAATGACAATTTGTAGGTTTCGGGCTCTTGCCGAACCCCAGCACGTCGACAGCAAACAGGCGGTGCGTGGACAAGAAATTCTCTGAAAATTCAGGAAACACCGTCTCCGACCAGAACGATGATGACGAGAGGAAGCCGTGAATGAAAATGACATTGTCTTCGGAATCATCTCCATCTACGCAACAGCTTGATCCTGTAGCGCCTGTAAAATTTGCAACGATTACTTGGCTTCCAAATAGCCGAATACCACTCCTCAGAAGCAATTCGTAACTTAAACTCTACACAAACACATTCTTTTGCCACGAACCTAAGAAGTTCACGCCATAGTTTCTTGAAGCTGATATACTGGCAGGGTGAATGCCTTCGAAGAAACACTGACAGATTGACTAACCTTTTCCGCCGAAGCGCACAAAGAGGTCCTCGTGCGTATGCCATGCGGTGCAAGTGGCGCACCCGCAGTCAGACCATCGCGCCGTGGGCATAGATCTCGCATGGAAAACTTTTTCAGAATCGTCGATGTTCTTCAGTTGATTTTCGAGACCTGCGCTCCTGGAGTTCAAGAATTTCAGAGGCGCCGTGGACTCTGCACTCAGGCTACGGTGAAGCGCGAGGAAGTGCACGCGTCCTCTTCCATGCTTGCGTTTCCTAGAGTAGAGCGTATCGGAATGCCCTTCCCAGAATTCGCACTCCGTCACGGCTCCCGACACAGGCAGTTTCTTCTTCCCGAGTTCAAACTCCGGCGGCTCTTCGTGGCAGTAACAAGAGCCTTCGCGACGATCTAACAACCAATCCAGACACGAGAACACGGGGCACAACAGCTGATCTACAAGGTCGAAGAACCCGAACACAACTAGGCTCAAAATGTGAATAAAAAGATTCATCAGAACCGAAACGCGGCCGGGAGAATCCACCTCCACAGCCATCACACCGCCCAGGCTATGGCTAAATCCCTCTCAGAACACTCCAACAACGCAACTTCTTGATTCTCAACAACGATGAACTCGACAAGGCTATAAAAAAAAATCCTCCTGCTTCATTCAACGCGCCGCATTTATAATCCGCACTCCAAAAAATCGACATTCAAGAAACCGTCGCAAACTACTTCTACCTACCAACACTCCAGCTCGTGCGTTCAAGAGAATCAGCAACCTCCAGGCTACGCTACTGCGAGGGAGGATCTCGCAGCATGAAAACATCTGCAGGTAAGTGGCTCATATGAGCTCCCCAGACTCCCACGGATAATGTAAACGTAGTGGAAAAAAAAGGACCGAGTCGGAGAGCGCAATGCGTTCACAGTGCGAGGTAGCTGGGAGGAATACCTCGAGGGAGAAGTCGCCGGCTGCGACGTGCACATGCGCAACGCCATTGACGAAGAACCTTCTGCTTTAACGCCGCTCCAACAAGTTGATGTGGTCCCCGGCCCCGGTAAAGCAGTGGTTGGAAAGGCACACTAAAGCGACTGTATGTACCGGCTGCCTAGATTCTAGAGCCTGGACGCATGTTTTCGGGTTGGTGGAGTGACGGATCTTGGTTCCTGGAGGTCTGCACTGTAAAGCGGCTCTTGAGGGAGTTATCAGGAATGTTTTCTTTGACTTCGATCCAACACCAAGCGCTTCCATCTGAGCTAAAACCACATATTTTGGTTTCATCACTACTCACCACCCGCTCTAATCACTCACTGTCCAATCTTTGTGATTTTGAGCAAATTGAAACCATGCTTTGATGTTCTTCTCGCTTAAAAAAGGCTTCTCAATGTTTCTAGGAGACGACAATCCTTGTTCTCTCAACGTGTTCCTCGAGGTATTATCACACATTTCTATACCTGTCTCTCTTCTGAGCACTTTTGCAACCTTTCTTGCAGTTTCTAAACCTCTTCCTATTTTGACTATTGGAAAAAAGAATTTTACTTAATTTATTTGACCAAATCCCTTTTTTTGGGTGCATATCCAAAAGGAAGGAGTATTTTTACTTTTTCAAAATTAAAATTAAAATCTAGAAATAAAAAATAAAAAATAACTTTTTCAAAATTGAAATAAAAATTAAAAATTAAAAATTACTCTTTCAAAATAAAAAATAAAAACTAAAAATTAAAAATTAAAAATTAAAAATTAATTATTTGATGGTAGCGATTTGAAGGATTCAACGTAGGAACCGAATCGGGCCCTAGATGGGAGTTTGGGCCACCCCAAACCTTGTCCCGATTGCTCCTTTGGGGCCGGAAGGTTTGGCGCCAAAACCATGCCACCGAAGGTGACACGTAGGATGAAATGTAGTTCTCGCCGGCCCAAAGTATGAAGCTCTTGGGTTGGATTTTGAGAGATTGAAAGGCCCTTAGGCTATTGGTTGAAACTTGGAGAGTTCCGGCCGGCCCTCAATCCGGCCCCAAGTATAAACCGGCCCTAAGACAAGTCTAAGTTGTGAGAGTGACGCTTTCTCACTCTATTAACTATAGATTGTGATAAACCCAAGCTTCTTGCAATCTTTCTACTGCTATTTCCTTTATCTACCAAAGCTACAGTATTTTCTTCTATGTCTGTAGAAATTGGCCTCATCCTTCGTTACAACTTCTACAAATCACAAGAAGTGTAGAAGAAAATCTAGTACAAATCCAGGAAAAAAATTATCAAATTTCATGAAGAAACAAGGACAAAAAAGTTACCGAAGAAGGTAGCGAGGAAGGCCTCAAAAACTCAGTCTATGCACTCTCGAAGCTTTCCTCTCTGTCACTCAAAACTTGTGGAAGATGATGATGTTATCATGACATCATGTCAAATTCAACTTCAGGTTCTCTTTCATCTGTATCCTACATCCACTAAAAATCTCATTATTTTTTTACCAAGTGGCTTTGAAAGTGCTTGTCCATAACATTGACTCAATTTTTGGAGTCGCTGTATACGATTCCCACCTGACGTTTAAGGGTCAGTCCAAAACGGTATATATAGGCAAGTATTGTACTCTGTAGAACACCATGTAATGTCTCGCCATGTGTACAAAATTCTACCTCACGTCTTAGCAATTGCAACGAAGATTTTCCTCACATGAATAGGAACAAGAGATCAACAAGGTCGAGACACACAGTTCTCCTAATTTAAGCGAGTTAGGGTCTCAAATGATATTGTAAATCAAAAAAATCATGTAGGAAGATGCGAAATCACGAATGAAACTCAACAAACATTTTTCCAAATTTAATCTCATAAATTTGGAATTGATACAAAATTCAAAAGCCCAAAAACCACCAAAGCCCATAGTAGTCCTAATCTAGAGTATGTACTATGTAGTAGTTGTTATGAGGTGGGTTGGATTGTGTGCCCTCCTTTGCCCAATGCTAGTAAGTGACAACGAGTAAAAGAGAGAAGACATGCCATGCAATTCCAATAACAGACATGATCGAATTCCGCACCCCTTTTGTAGACTTTGGAGGTAAGGCCACCAATGAGGAACTCGAGCGGGATGGTGCAACCAAAAATTCCACACCTCATGACCCAATGCCGCTACTCACTATCTTTAGATACTGACATTTTAAAGATTTTTCAAGCGGTTGTAGGTGGGTGGGTGATGGGAATTGAGGGTCTCCTCCTAGAATAGCAAGCTAGGTGTTGGCGTTTCCCTGCCAAAGCAGGGAGCCATCGCAATTGCACAGCTGCGGGTTCAGACGACTCGGTCGTGCGCTCCGAGCGATCACCGCTGCGGCCACTCTCGTGACATTGCCAGCTTCCGCGACGCCGTATAACACGACAGAGCGACCGATGATGTCACGCACAACGAGCTTGTCGTGTGATGCGCTGCACTGGGCATGGCCGTCACTGTCCACCAACAAGGACCCCAAGTTGCCCAGCTGCTCGTGCTCCTGAAGATCATTCCAATCAGTACAGATCAAAACGATGATCCTTTTCGTGAAGTGCGCCATCGCTGTGCAGGTTGAGGGACTTACAGGAGTTCCCGAAGGGTATGTTGCGCCAGTGCTAAACGGACCACGGGTGAGATCGCCGTACTCGTGGACGCTCCAACCATGTGCACCGGGAGCTAAGCCATCAATGACAGCTTCGACGCTGCATTCTTGCTGTCCGCTGCTAACTTGGGCGAATCGCACCACGCCGTGCACCTCAGGGCCTTTGAACTCTGCTACTGCCACCGTCATCGCCACGCCTGCAAAATCAGGTTTTAGATGTAAGAGGGGAGCGATGGACATTGACGCAACAACCTACGCAAGAGATCTCACATGCGGAGGAGTTATCTGACTGCTTTGCAGCCGCATCAGCAGGTTCGATGTATTTGCTCAAGAGCTCCAGAACCCGACGACTCGGGAGCTTCGCGAAGCTGTCCACATGCATCTCTGCAAGCAAAGGCTTCAGATCAGTCGGTTGCAGTTGACATACAAGATCAAACGGTGTAAGCATGTTCTGGATGTGATATTCTTACCAGTTGCTGCATGCTTGACGTCTCTCATCGCTGCAGCTTTTTGGAGCTGGGAAGGGGATGCCCTGCTGTGAATCTTTCCCTGTGTGTTTGAATGATTCAATACTCTTGCAACCTCAAAAGTACTGAATTTGCAAACTTGACACTGATTAAATGCAATTGGGAGAGAAAAACCTGGTGAAAGTCGTCTGCGGTACACAATCTGCCGGAGCTCAAAGAAGCCAAGACGTTTGCAGAAGTTGCGAGAGGCATGTTTGTGAAGATCTCTCTGAGCAGTACAGTGGATGAACGGAGAAGATGATATCAACTGATCAGTTTATGTGGTCACAGAAAGCAAAAACATGGGCTCACGATGATGTCATAGCTCGGACTGCTGCAGCTGATGATTGGTGGTACTACTGCTCTAGTACTGGGTGTACTGCGCATTTTACTACACCCGAGTTGGGAGTACAAGCTTATACGACATCTGTACTAGAGCTACGGAACTCACCTATTACCCTTCCATCCCCTCAAAGTAAACTGGCTGATTGGCTCAATCCAGTATATTCGGTCCAGTGATTCGAATTGAGCCAACCGTGGCAATCTGCACAACTGAGCCTGAAGTGTTGTCATTTGGGGGACGACATGAGCGTCACGCGTTTCCTACCAAAAGAGTGGGGCGTGTGTTCATCGTCTTCCTCACACGCTGCGTCCACTCGTCTCACCGATCAAGATGGCTGCAGTTCCGTTGCCTTTGACGACCGTGGACTTGAGGCCACCTCCTTATGCTTTGGTGAGTAGAAAATTTCCCCAACTGGAAGAGTTCTCTTTCGTTGATGAGTGGCCGTGGGACTGACATGTTTGTGGCCCGCAGGACGCGTTGGAGCCGCACATGAGCAAGGAGACGTTGGAGTATCACTGGGGGAAGCACCACCGTGCGTATGTGGACAATCTGAAGAAGCAGATCGAGGGGACGGAACTCGCCAGCCAGAGCCTGGAGGACATTGTCAGGGCGACGTACAACAACGGAGCGCCCACCGCTCCATTCAACAACGCTGCCCAGGTCCTCACTCATTTTCTAGAAGATTCATGTGTTTTATGCTCATGTGGATAGTATGGTCAATGCGTGGCTGTCCTACTTTCAGGCATGGAACCACGAATTTTTCTGGCTGTCGATGACGCCAAACGGAGGGAAGCAGCCGGACGGCGAGCTGATGAGCCTACTCAGACGCGACTTCGGATCGTTTGACAACTTCGTGAAGGAGTTCAAGCAAGCTGGTGCAACCCAGTTTGGATCAGGGTGGGCGTGGTTGACGGTCGACGACGGCAAGCTGGTGGTGGAGAAGTCTCCCAACGCTGTCAACCCTCTCGTCTTCGGCCATGTTGTAAGTGCCGCTCGAAATCACAATCTTGCATGTCTACTGAAAAGCATGTATTCTAGTCTCTGTTTACTGATGGCGTCATGTTTGACTGTGACTGACAGCCCATTCTGGTCGCCGATGTTTGGGAGGTATGCTCTTCTTACACACGCTTTGTTCAGAATCTTTGCCACTTTCTCGCTTCAAGGGAGGATTATTGGTATTTTTTTTCTGGAGATGAAAAGGATAGGTTAGGACAAAAGAGAAACAACATATCAGTGTACTGATTTCTGGAATACTGTTGGGCTGGGATTGCAGCATGCGTACTACCTTGATTATCAGGTGAGCCATTTACTCTATGACGGTTTAGTAAAGATGTGTCGTTGGCGCTTTTGGAGCATTTGAGTTTGCGTGACACACAGTTTTATGATCACGTGAGTGTGTACTATGTTTCGAGTGTGCAGAACCGACGCCCGGATTACTTGACAACCTTCATGAACGAGCTGGTGTCTTGGGATGCGGTGGCCAAGCGTCTGCAGCTGGCCCTGCAAGAAAGTTAGATCATTTACTAGGCTACAACTGTTGTAAAGTGGCTCCGGACTATTTGCGAAGGTGCTTACATCCTATGAATATACAAAGTTCATAGTTATGAACACCAGAAACAACAACAGATCATGATGTAAAAACATGAGCTTGTCTCAAAGTCGGTACTTGGTTGCGGGTTAAACTCATTTTCCACAAAATCTTCACCCAGGAAGGGAGACATGCTAAAACCAGAATTGTATGTGAAAAGGACACTACAGCAGTTAATTTGGAATTGCATTCAGAGCTGAAGTTTCCAAGTTCCTGTTTGAAAATGAATGCTAGATCTGAGACCATCACATAATGTGTCTGTCTGAGGACCGCGGTTCTAGTCGAAGAGTCTCTTGGGGAACCTTGGATATGTAACGCTTCGAGATGAAACTCTTCAATGTCGCGTGTTTCGTTTGCGAACGCACGTACGTTGAGCATTTCGTGTTCGATGACGAGGAAAACTCGTGTTCTCCATATTAAACAGTCAAGTTATGGTGAACGCAACTGCTGAGATCTGAAAGGTTCCTTGATACTGAATGGCAGGCGCCTCCGTGAGTCCAGCCCGTTGACAGCTCCGGAGGGACGCAGTCATGAAGGTTTCAGACGTTATCGGTACAAAACAGTTGCAAGTCATCCCCGTAGCTGTTCATGTCACAGTTTCTCTCCTAGTGCGCTCATCTCTCGTCTCGCACTAGGTAGGAGCTGCTAGCGCAGACAGCTCATTCTTTAGTGGGATCAGCCGAGAGTCAATTCCTTCGGCGACCAGTCAATTTATTTCAGTGTCAGCAGCGTCATTTTTTAACTCACCATGAGAGAATGCCTTTCTATCCACGTTGGCCAAGCAGGAATCCAAATCGGCAACGCCTGCTGGGAGCTTTACTGCCTCGAGCACGGGATCCAGGTTTGATTCATCACTGATGCGAATTGTGAGTAGGTGGGGGATTGTTTCTAACATTGGACCGTGGATTGTGGTGCCTGCTGCAGCCGGATGGGCAAATGCCAAGTGACAAGACGGTGGGAGGCGGCGACGACGCCTTCAACACGTTCTTCAGCGAGACAGGCGCGGGGAAGCACGTCCCGCGCTGCGTGTTCCTGGACCTGGAGCCCACCGTGATCGACGAGGTCCGCACCGGCACGTACCGCCAGCTCTTCCACCCCGAGCAGCTCATCAGCGGCAAGGAAGACGCCGCCAACAACTTCGCCCGAGGCCACTACACAAGTACAAACCAGATCACGTCATGAACTGATTCCGTGATGATCCACGCTCTCATCCGTAATAAACCTTGGCTTTGTTGTGTTTTCGTAGTTGGGAAGGAGATCGTGGACCTGGCGTTGGATAGAATCCGGAAGCTCGCCGACATGTGCACGGGGCTGCAGGGGTTCATGGTGTACCACGCGGTCGGCGGCGGCACGGGCTCGGGCCTGGGGTCGCTGCTGCTGGAGCGCCTCTCCGTGGACTACGGCAAGAAGGCCAAGCTGTCCTTCTGCGTCTTCCCCAGCCCGCAAGTCTCCGGCGCGGTGGTGGAGCCTTACAACAGCGTGCTCGCGTGCCACGGCCTCCTGGAGCACACCGAGGTCGGCGTCCTCTACGACAACGAAGCCATCTACGATATCTGCCGCAGGAACCTCGACATCGAGCGCCCCACGTACACCAACTTGAACCGTCTCATCACCCAGGTTGGCCACCATTCCACCACCATCGCCACTGCTCAACAAAACCCGTCGATCAGTCACTAATCAGAATATCATCTCCAGGTGATGTCGTCGCTGACGGCGTCGCTGCGATTTGACGGCGCGTTGAACATGGACCTGACGAATTTCCAGACGAATCTGGTGCCGTACCCGCGGATCCACTTCATGCTGTCCTCTTACGCGCCGGTGATCTCGGCCGAGAAGGCGTACCACGAGCAGCTATCAGTCTCAGAGCTCTCCAACAGCGTGTTCGAGCCGAGCTCCATGATGGCCAAGTGCGACCCGCGCCACGGCAAGTACATCGCGTGCGCCATGATGTACCGCGGCGACGTGGTGCCCAAGGACGTGAACTCGTCCGTGGGCACCATCAAGACCAAGCGTACCATCCAGTTCGTGGACTGGTGCCCCACGGGGTTCAAGGTGGGCATCAACTACCAACCGCCCACTGTCGTCCCGGGCGGCGACCTGGCCAAGGTGCAGCGCGCCGTGTGCATGATCGCCAACAGCACGGCCATCGCCGAGGTGTTCGCGCGCCTGGACCACAAGTTCGACCTCATGTACGCCAAGCGCGCGTTCGTGCACTGGTACGTCGGCGAGGGCATGGAGGAGGGCGAATTCTCCGAGGCGCGCGAGGACATCGCCGCGCTGGAGAAGGACTTCGAGGAGGTCGGCGCCGATTCCACCGAGGGCGATGGCGAGGACGAGGGCGAGGAGTACTAGTCCACCAGAGATCTGCTTCTTTCTATTATTGACTTTTGTAACTTCTCCGGCAATTCATTTTTCGTGTACATGAGCTACTATTTTTGGGAATCTTTTGAGCTGAGAGAAGCGCTTCCAGGATTCAAACTGACTTCAGATTTGAACATCATGTACATTGTACAATACCCACCAATAAGTATACGTTCATTTTGCATATGTACGTTTCCACTCTACACTGCTGCCAACTTCGACACCCTTTTAAAGGCTGAAAAATTGTCATTTCACCATGAAATTTTTGGCACAAGATCATATCTCCGTTGACAACATGTGTGCAAAATTTCAAGGTCGGAAGTCGAATTAAAAAAAAGATATTCAAGATCTACAAACATGGGTAGCACTAAGAAAAGTTTCATTGCTACAAACTTTGACAACCTCCCAAGGATTGAATTTTTTGTTTTTGCCCATGTAATTTTCCGCATGCGACCGCCTCTGTGTTTATTACATGTTTAAAGTCTAAAACATCCACACAAAGAGACATATTTCAAATCTAGCAACATGTGTAGTTGTGAGTGTAGTTCTAAGAAACATTTCACTCTTGGCCAACTTTGACACACTCCCAAGGATTAAATCTTTTGTTTTTGCACATAAATTTTTTGGCATGAAACCATTTCTATATCAAATACATGTGTGCCAAGTTTTAAGGCAAGAATACCTACATAGCAAAAGATTTTGAATTCTACCAACATGTGTAGTTGTGAGAAACATTTCACTCTTGCCAAATTTGACACCCTCCCATGGATTGAGTTTTATATTTTTTCCCATGAGATTTTGGACATGAAACCATCTCTATGTTGATTATATGTGTGCTTAATTTCAAGTCTAAAATATCCACGATAGAAAAGAAAAAATTCAAAATCTACCAACCTCCTAATTGTGACAAACAACCAAGGGTACCATTTCAACTTTGGCACCTTCCCTAGGTTTGAAAAATTGTTATTTTACTATGAAATTTTTAACACATGATCACCTCTATGAATATAACATGTGTGCCAAATTTCAAGGCAAGAAGATGAATAAAAAAACCCATATTCAAAATCTACCAACATGTGTAACTATGAGAAACAATCTTGTGTATCTATTATTGTATTCATCACATGGCTTTGAAATTTAACACACATGTAATGAGCATAGAGATGATCTTGCGATAAAACTTTCATGGTAAAATATCAAATTTTCAGCCCTCAAGAGGGTGTCAAAATTGGCAGTAGTGAATGGCTTACAACTACACATGTTGGTAAATTTGGAATATCTTTTTCTATATTCATCTTCTGGCCTTGAAATTTGGCACACATGTTGTCAACATAGAAATGATCTTGTGCCAAAAATATCATGGTAAAATGACATTTTTTCACCCTCAGGAGGGTGTCAAAGTTGGCAGCAGTGTAGTGTGGAAACGTTCATGAACGTATACTTATTGGTGGGTATTGTACAGTGGACTCTTTTTGGAAACTATTGAAACCGATTCTACATTCAACACCATATTCATTAAATTGAGACATTTCTGAGTGTCAAATGAGTGACTTTGAACTCGACTGTAGTAGGGATGGAAGTCTCAAACTTCGTGAAATGTCTAAATTTAACAAGTATGGTTGTTTAATTGTGTTTCTCTTGGAAATTAGTGTGACGCTGAATAATGAGTTGCAATGTTTAGACTAGTCAGTCACGATATTGAGATGCCAGTTAGATAAAGTTTAGTGTTTAGATTTCAGCCTAAGATTTTGAAGGCGATGATGGAGACCATGAGACCCAAGAGAGAGTGATTTGAGCTCTGTCTCTCTCTCTTGTGACCCATACCTGGAACACCAAGATTGAAAAGAAGTTTCAGGTTCTTCCTCCCTCTTTATTAATTATTGCCTTACTCAATAGAGCCTCCTAATCTTTTCTGAGGATGAGGTGGAGATGCTTTTGTGAGGGTTTGTACACTTTGTATTATTTTGTTGTTTCTCAATTTTCCACAAATTATTTGTACAAGTAAAGTTGGTAAAAATGTAAAGCCAGTAAAAATCCAAGGTCACAATGTTTTGTATTTAGTGTTTGTGTTGACATTGCGTGTTGTAAGATTTGCAGCGTTGTTGAGATATGGTATTAGAATTTTTTATTAGTGTTGCAAATATTTGATTCTAACATGAGATTTTCCTCTCTATTCATGGACATATTTGCAAATTACCCTAAGTTTGTCTTCTCTTACTTTTTCTAATGTAGCATTAAGGATAATTCATTTTTGGCCATTCATACATGCTTAAGGAAGAAGATTTAGGATTGCTAAGAAGAAGAAGAAGAAGAAGAAGAAGAAGAAGAAGAAGAAGAAGAAGAAGAAGAAGAAGAAGAAGAAGAAGAAGAAGAAGAAGAAGAAGAAGAAGAAGAAGAAGAAGAAGAAGAAGAAGAAGAAGAAGAAGAAGAAGAAGAAGAAGAAGAAGAAGAAGAAGAAGAAGAAGAAGAAGAAGAAGAAGAAGAAGAAGAAGAAGAAGAAGAAGAAGAAGAAGAAGAAGAAGAAGAAGAAGAAGAAGAAGAAGAAGAAGAAGAAGAAGAAGAAGAAGAAGAAGAAGAAGAAGAAGAAGAAGAAGAAGAAGAAGAAGAAGAAGAAGAAGAAGAAGAAGAAGAAGAAGAAGAAGAAGAAGAAGAAGAAGAAGAAGAAGAAGAAGAAGAAGAAGAAGAAGAAGAAGAAGAAGAAGAAGAAGAAGAAGAAGAAGAAGAAGAAGAAGAAGAAGAAGAAGAAGAAGAAGAAGAAGAAGAAGAAGAAGAAGAAGAAGAAGAAGAAGAAGAAGAAGAAGAAGAAGAAGAAGAAGAAGAAGAAGAAGAAGAAGAAGAAGAAGAAGAAGAAGAAGAAGAAGAAGAAGAAGAAGAAGAAGAAGAAGAAGAAGAAGAAGAAGAAGAAGAAGAAGAAGAAGAAGAAGAAGAAGAAGAAGAAGAAGAAGAAGAAGAAGAAGAAGAAGAAGAAGAAGAAGAAGAAGAAGAAGAAGAAGAAGAAGAAGAAGAAGAAGAAGAAGAAGAAGAAGAAGAAGAAGAAGAAGAAGAAGAAGAAGAAGAAGAAGAAGAAGAAGAACGCCGGTCCCCGAAGGGTGCCGGCGTGAGTGAAGTGTCCGTTCATTCCACCACTAAGTCCATGCCCACCGGGCATGGGTTAGTAGTATGAAACTACTTCCCCCTTTCGAGGGTAGACACTATGTACCTAGTAACAGGTAACCAGTATCAAAAGGACCCTAGGTTCCAAAAAGTCCCAAAAGAGGGAGGGTAGGAGCAGTGAAATGCAAATGCAGGTAAAGATCTATGGAGGGGGGTTTGAAGCGTCAGGAAGGGGTTGGTTGTTTTCAAGTTTAAGTTTATGTAGGAGTATCGACATAGCATGTTGAATTGCAATAATGTTAATGTTTGAAAAAGTGGTTTTGATTGAAGTGATGGGGATTTTAAATGTTTCTTCAAGGGTTGTCATTGAAGGAATGAAGGTGGTGGCTCTAACACCCGCGGTGATGACAATGAGGGGGTCTACTTTCCATCCTAGTGCTTGAATATCGTCAAGAAGTGGTTGGTATTTAGTTGTTTTGTTTGCAATAGTGTCCGGAGAGAATCTATCATTGCAATATGTGAATTCAATAAATTCGATGGTGAGACTAGGGTCTATGTGGTTTGGAGGAGGGTCTTTGTATGAAAGTCCTCTGACACATAGTAGGTCCGGTTTGAATCTTGCATTACAATGGCATCTTTGAGTATGACAGATACATGGTAATAGCCAAGAAGGGATTGTATTTTCTTGTGGGTTGTCATTAAAGGTTCCGGCATTCATGAGAATAAAACACCGGGATTTGGTTGATGATATAAGTAGTTTACAAATAGCCCATACGGCTTTGTTATGTCTTTTAACAATTAGTGAGTGTATATGGAGGTTTTGGCACTTGAGTAAGACATGTAGCCATGTGTCTGGGTCCGTGGAGTTGCAAATTGGACATGTAGAGCCGCCTACTCGCATACATCCTGGGAGCGGCTTCTACAGACTCCTACAAGATTTTGCCCACGCGGAGTACTGCACCTTGTCAACAAAGCCTCCCGCTCCTACCCCATCGAAACCCTAGCTTTGGATTATTATAGATACACTCATCCTCGCTTTCTAACTTACCAATCGTCCAATTTTGCAAATCCTGAACGGAGCTCAGATAGTAGATCGCCGATCGCAGATAGCAGGGGAGACGACCGCAGATCGCCGCAAAGCCGTAGCACCAACATAGAGAAAGAGCGAAGAAGTCTCGACAACAGAAGAGCGAACCCAAAAAACAAGACCGTCAACCTTAATAGAGGAAAAACAGTGAGAAGAACAGTTAACCTGTACCTACCGAGGAGAAGGACCGACGTTTCATCTGGCCGGCCGAAAAGAAAACCCGACGCTGCAGCAGATTCCCCGAAGAAAGAACCTGTCAGTGTACCAGAACTGAAGCAACGCAAGCCTGACGCCGAAACAAACTCAGGGGAGAGCGAGCCCGACGCCACAACAAACCCACCGGAGAGCGAGCCCGAGGCAACAGATTACCCACCGGAGAGAGAGTTTGATACTGCATTAGACCTATTGGAGAGGACGCCCGACGCTGCATCAGTCCCGAAAGTGAGCAACCCTGTCGCTGCAACAGAGAGGCCGGGGAGAAAGGCCTTCGTAATCGACCCACAGGAGAGAGCAGCCGTCCTGAGCTCGCGAGGAGAGAGGCTGACCCTAAACGACGTTGAACCTGCCCTGGCGAGCATGAGGCCCAACCCAAGCGGAAGACCAGCCAAAGATTCCTCAGCCAGCCCAACGGTACAGTACGAGTGGAGCCAAGTGGTCAAAGCTCAACACCACAGTACCCAAGTCGAGACCTTTCAACGAAGTTTTAGCACTAAATCACTCCTTCTACAACTTGTTATTCCTTGTTATCATTGGGTTTATTATGCAAACCCATGGTCACACACACATACCTTAATACTTGAATTTTTTGCTTGGGGAGGTGACCTTTTTTTATGGCACCTCTCATGTGTGTCTATGTGCAAAAGTCCATGAATGTCACCACACCAATTTCTTTCACCTAGAGTCTCTAGAAAATTGGAGTCTAGCTAATTCTTTGCATGTCACTCACATTAAAACTCTTTACCCCTTCTTGATTACTTTAACTTCAACAAGCCCTCAATGCATGTTGAGGGGAGAAGTTAGAATCAAGGTGATAAGGGGCAATACTAAAAGAAAACTCTATACTTTCTCTAATACCACCTTTGCTTTTGACAGTATGCCTCAAACCCAAGCTGCGGCCACTCCCTCCAAACGACTATTTGTTGATGTAGTTGAAGAAAATGTATATGATGTGAATGTCAACCAAAATGCTCTAGTTGTTGCAAGTGCCACCCAAAAAAAGGTGAAGGCAACAAGTTTGCCTCACACCGAATATTGGTTAGGCTTTCACACAATGAATATAATTGCAAAGAAAAAAGGTAATCCTAAAGTACCTGTTGTCCCCTTGGAGGAACTGATAGAAATGGGCTTTAACTCAAAAGAGGCAACTGAGAACGTGGGAGCTATGCCCTCCTTCCCATATGTCCCCTAAGAGGAATGGGCCTCAAAAAGGGTCGATGGGAAAATGGGCAACCATTTTAATCTCACCCAACTTCCAAGTGAGGTTGAGGTAGGATGACGATGGTTTCGCCCTAGATTACCAAGTGTCAATACACTTCGAGCTTGGTGATCTAGTTTGGAAAAAAGATGTTATGCTTGAAATGGTAAAATCAAGGCTCAAAGATATGGGATTCCCTATCGGGACCCGCATTGGCGAGCCAATAGCCATCTTTTGCTACCATCAGTCGGATAATTGGAATGGGGTAGTAAAACTACATCTTAAACATCCGGAAATAGATGGGAAAGGGCTGCTACAAGGGACAAGGCCCTTCATTCTCATCGTGAATGAAGGAATCCCTCATAAAGGGAAAGTATGTAAATCATACGACGCCTTGGCCTTCTCGCATCTCTTCTCAATAAAAATCTCAGGCCCCAACCTAATTAATTGGGAACCATATGACTTGCATGCCGAAATTGTGAGGGATAGCTTTGCTAGGGGATATGACTTCGAAGTAACGGGGGTAGAAAAGAAGGTTTTTTCCGAGTTTGCGTGGGTCAAAACCCCCTCTCCGGTGCAAGCGGCCAAAGTGAAGGATTACAAAGTCTCATTTAATAATGAGATATTTGTGCCGGTTTTTGCAACCAGGAAGATGGATGAAGATGAGATTGCAAAAAAGAATTGTCTAATTCTCATTGCAAAAAACCTTAACAAAACAAAAAGCGAAAAAGAACTAGCAGATGGTATCAAATCCATACTTGGGGAGGAGAATGTGGTTGATACATTCTTCAAACTAGAACATGGACGGCATGTAGGAGCTTGCAACATCGAGTGTCTTAACGCGGCGGTCTACAAAAAGTTTGTCAAACAAAGTAAAAAACTTCATGGTAAATACATCATGTTCACCCCACACCCTAAGAGCCTAGACGGTAGTAACAAACCAAGTGTGGATGAATTATCAAGATTAGGGTTCACGGATGTAAACTCAGCCGTATTAAACATGGTAATAGCCATGGAAAATGGCCCAAGCAACAGCAATGGCGTCACTCTACAACAACTTCGGAAAGAAATGAAGACCATGAAAGGAGAGATTGTGGAAGAAGCTAGACAATATGCGGATCTAGTTCAAGCAAACACGGTTAAATCCCTAAGGGGAGAAATGTCAATTCTACGATCCCAACTCATTGCCACCATCATGGCAGTGGAAACTCAAGCGTCGGAACGGGAGCAAAGAGTCATCGAAAACAAGATGGATACGTCAAACTAATAGCGTCAAACAACGCTACAACCCAAAACAACATAGTATATATATATATACTAAAATACATACTAAAAGCCAAAAAATATATAAAACAATAAATAAATAAAATAAAAATATATATCAGTATATTTATATACTTTAATATATAATAACAACAACAACAACAACAACAACAACAACAACAACAATAACAACAACAATATCAACAACAACAACAACAATAACAACAACAATATCAACAACAACAACACTCCACATTCCTCCCACTAGTAACCATAAACGTTACCCATTGCAAACTATTAATTATACTTTGCAGAGACATAGAAACTAACCCCGGCCCAATGCCAAATGTCTTCCACAACCATCCAAAAACACACAAAAGATTATCAAAGATATATTTCATTCCGAATACTATAAAACTCCACCCCGAATATCAACACCTAGCATCTTCCTTTGTGCCACTATAAAAAATAATCACACACTTCACCAAACTTATTCCAACCTTTATCCCAACATTTCCCGCTATATACATCTAAAAAACAACCACCCACCCACACATATCTTATTTGCCATAATTACCACCCTCCACCCTTCAATAGACGAATGCAACAATATCATCAACCAACATTCTACCAACACAAATCCAACATATTGGACAAATATACTACTAAACACCCTATCCTCTCTACATAATCTCCGTGAAAGACATATAAATACACCCCACCCATACACTAAATTCCTAGAAGTAAACCAACACCTTGTTGAACACAAAACCTCTCTACACAATGACTTATATAACTTTATCCATAGCCAAACCCCACCTCCTTCCCCCGATGAACTACAACTCAAATTTCCCTACTTCCCGCACAATCTCATCCTAGAAGCTCTTAGATGCTTTGAACCAATTCAAGCTTACACGCACCCCACCCCGACACCCGCCTATATTTCCCCTCCACTTTGTAACAGTACAAGAAAACCAGCCCAATGTGACTAGGTTTTATGACTACAGTTGGGCATAAACCAAAATATGACTAGCACTGTTTCTAGTCATTTTGACTTAGACGCTTCGGACAATCTGACTAGGGGTCATATCGGACACTTCTTGTTCCCAATACTACGTTCCCACAGTGTTTTGGGACCTCAAAACGGGACCTGCAGTGGGACTTGGGTCCATATGACTCTATATAGTCATATATGTATGACTACACGTAGTCATCCATATGTAAATAGTGACTAAATGAATGACTATTTCTAGTGAGGTATAAGTCAACATAATACTGGTTTTATCACTACGCATAGTAGTGAGATGGTGACTAAATTGAGTCATTCATTGAGTTGGGAGAACGTGACTCTTTGGAGTCACATCTATTTGGCAACCCCTAGTCACAAATACTCAAATAGCTTCCAAATGGTATGACTAAATGTAGTGAGATATGAGTTAATACATGATTGGTTTTATCACTACGCATAGTAGTGAGATGGTGACTAAATTGAGTCATTCATTGAGTTGGGAGAACGTGACTCTTTGGAGTCACATCTATTTGGCAACCCCTAGTCACAAATACTCAAATAGCTTCCAAATGGTATGATTAAATGTAGTGAGGTATCAGTTAATACATGATTGGTTTTATCACTGCGCATAGTAATGAGATCTTGCACGCATTGAGTCATACATTGAGCCATACATTGAGTCATACATTGAGTCATACATTGCACGCATTGAGTCATACTCTAAAGGAAGAAGCATCTCTAAATAAGAGAGAATATGACACTTGTTCGCAAAGAATATGGGATAAATGTGATTACATGTTTCAAATGTATGCTGTCATATATTATTACCTTGATTTTTTCAAAATTAACACTTATAGAGGTGCAATTAGCAAAGAAGAAAGTAGAGCATGTTATAACACTTAACACATAACACTCACTAGTCTTACCAATTGTGTTTTTGTAGGGAAGTCAATTTTTTTAACATTCATGAAATTATAACGTTTATAGGGATAACACTGCTTCCTTGATGTGTTATGGTTTAGAATGTGATAGATTTATGAGTTTTGACAATGCCCATGGTCCTTAAGGGCTTACTTGATGTTGTTGTTTTTCACCAAGGCTGTAGGTGACGGTATCCATTTCCGAATGCAAAGGCAGATTGCAAAGGCGGGCTTTTTGGCCAATCACAACCTGAAGGAAGCTTTTGATTGGCAGAACATCATTCTCAATGAGAGGTACCCTTTAGAATAGAATTTCAACACCAGTGCTGTAGAGAAGCTTCCTCTTGCAAGATTTTGAATGTTAGCATTTGAGATTTTTGCTTCTGATGTAAATTTCTCTTTGCTGGGCACTGCAGGGAGTTGGTTGATACCTGACGTAACTGGAACGACATCTAAAGAGCTTGGAAACATGAGTGTTGTTTTTAGTGTGGACGAGGTGATCATTTATGAACGCGTACTCTTAGAAATTCAGTAGGACTGTGCACTAAAACACTCAATCCAATGTTTTCTGTTGACCAAGGTTAGTCATGATTTTGGTTCATGTGACGGTAAGGAGTGAGAATCCTTGAACACGTAACGTGTTCAATAGTTAGCTCTTTGGTGCATGTGACTGGAGGCAGTCACAAAGCATATCAACCTGCATGGTAGATTCAAGTGTGATTCTATTTTTATTAAGGTAGTGTGATGCCATTCTTGTAGTGTTGAGACTGCACTATCAGGATTGCCTGTACTGTTCAGAGAGGTTGGTTGAATGGTAGAGAAGATTATACAACAAGGTGCACTTGCCTTCTCAGAATTTGAGCAGTGACCAACTCATATTACTGTGATTTGATCCAATTAGATAAAATCTAGTTGAGTGTAGGTTTCGATGAAGGAGTTGTCTGATGTTATCTTATTTGAGACATGTCGCCAAATTTGAGATTGTTATTTAAGATTGTCATTCCTACACTATGCACGTCTAAGTGCGTTTTTGACAATGCCCATGGATGTGTTGAAGCCCCGGCTTCAAATTCAAGGCTCTAACAGAAGGTTTGTGCTACGTGATGACTTTTCAGAATTCATATTCGTACCTACTTTTTTGTGAGCATGGGAAATTTGTATGAAAGTTAAGCCTACAAGGCAATTTCGTGCATCTGGAAAGCAAGTGGGAAGATAGAGCAAGTGGAATCATGATTTTTGGACTCTCTTGCAAATTAATTACTAATTTTTGAAGGTGTATTTAAAAGTGTTTCTAGAATGGTGCCCTAAAATGACATCCTATAATGTTTGCGCGCAAACATAGTAGTGTTGAACAGGGAAGTTATTATGTAAGTGGAGATTATGGACCTACTCCAATTTCACAGCACTCACCTATTGAGCCAACGAGTAGAGGACTTCAAAATCATCTGATTGACATATATGACTACTACTAGTTAGGTTATTTACTACATGACTGCGTGTAGTCACCCAAACCAACTCTTTTACTACAATAAGTCATACATAAACCAATTACCCTTACCATATGACTACATTACTATGACTACACATAGTAAGCACTCAAAGCATGACTCTGGGAACCGGGCAGGAGAACATATGTCCCGTTCCCGTAGCCGTTCCCACCCAGGTCCTCAAAAATATGACTACATATATGACTAGTGCATGACTGGACCCTCTTAGGACTGATTTTAGACTAAACCAATGACTGAGGTGACTACGCAGTCATATGCGCTTAGTCACATCCAGTCACATTGGGTTGGTTTTCTTGTAGTGTAATCACAACAATATAGATAATAGAAACACATATATATAACTACATGGAACGCCTCAACGTTAAACACTGCTTTACCATGCATCCACAATCTAACCACCCACACCAACACTCCACCCGCCATAATTGCCATACAAGAAACTAAAATGACCGCTACTAAATCCACAAAATACATCCAAAAAATATTTCCCGATTACAAACTTAAATTTAATAGCACTCATTCCCTTACACGATGCATCCAACAACGAAGGCAATACACACCGGCAAGAGGAGGTCTACTCACGCTCATACACCAATCATATGCCTTCCCCGGGAATATTACTAAAATCCCTACCCCGGCTAATATATCACCATATCTTTAAATTATTGAAATTACTAACCGACCCCTCCAACCATGGCTCATTCTTCATTTATACATGCCCTTGCACATAGAAGACTCTAGGCTTATTCCGGAGATCCAATACTCCATCACCTCACAAATAAATACACACACTAACCATACAATAATACTTTGTGGAGACTTTAACCGAGACATTGCCCTTATTGGACGACAAAACGGAGGGGTTGTTACCCCCCCACTTGACATAGATTATCAATGGCATATTTATACGGTTGACCTAGAATTACATCTAATCCCAACTGATATACAATACTCTTGTCAAGGTGGACTTAATTACACACACACTAGCCTAATTGATGGATTTTACATTAAAACACCTAACCGTACCCGATATACATCTAACACCAATATCACAACCAATTTAAACTCGGACCACTTCCCAATCCAACTCAATATACCTCACAACACCCTTATAAGAAGACCTCCCACAACGATCAACTTGAATGATATTAAAATACTAAACCCCATCCCTAAAAAAAACCTTGATAACTTTAATACAATATTCTTTGAAAAAAACTCACTACGAATAGACTCCCTTACAGATATTCTTTTTAACCACCAACACCTCACACACATACAATAGCAAGAAGCCTGCACGATTCTTGACAAAGTTATTAATGAAATTTCTACTATATTAGAAAAAACCTGTAAAGCGCCCCCGATCCCACAACTCACACCTCAAACCTCAAAACAAGGAGGGTATCTCCCGAGAAAACTAGCCAAAAAGTGGAAACAACATCTTGTCACATACCACACTATTCGTAAAACAATTTACATTGCCAAAACTATCCAAAATTGGCAAACCCACCCCACTCTCCGAGATACAAAACCTCCGTCACCCTCAAATCCCACAAGTACCACCACCCAATACCCCTCACGAAGACTGGCTAAAAGACATTGCAATCATTGCAAAAACTGCCAACAAAGATGCTCGGAAAATTACTACAAAATATGCAAGAGAATGTATCAAAAAAGCCATTTCTAAATACCGTCAATTATACGAAACTAGCTCCAAAAAAGATTAATAGAAAAGTCTTTAAAAATAACACAAACCTGCCACTAGACTGTATTTTGGATCAAAACAATAACATTCTAACCAGCCCAGATGACATCGCAAACGAAATACATCTTCAACAATCCATAAATAATAGACCATTCACCCCCCATGCCACCTCCAATCACAACATACACCTACATGCACGTGCGGAATTAGGCAATACCCGTGGCATGATTTGGACGGATTTACCATTGATAAAAGAAGCGAACTGACAATACCCCTCCACACATATTATAACAGAGACACATATGACATGTGCCTAAAAAATTTGGGAACCAACAAAGCCCCCGGACCGGACCATATACCTAACTCAATTCTAAAAAACATGCCTCCAAGATTCCATGACCTTCTATCATTATTCTTCCTTCATTGTTACAAACAAAAATCCATCCCTGCATCTTGGAAAACAAGTCTAACAATCTTATTATACAAAAAAGGCAACCCATCCGTGCTACCTAACCACCGACCTATTGCCTTAGCTAACACCATTTACAAGTTATATACTTGCACACTAACATCAATGTTATCGGCCTATGGGGAAAAACACCAAATACTACACGAAAGCCAAGAAGGGTTTAGAGCCGAGAGAAGTACCACCCGACAACTTCAAACCCTCATAACAGCTCTTGATGATGCAAAATTCACTAATAAAGACATTTACATACTCTACATTGACTTCAAAAACACATTTGGTTCCATTGACCACCCTCGATTGCTAGCCATTATGAGTGATCTTGGGTACCCGGAAGACGCAGTCACATTGGTTGGCAATATATACTCCCAATCTACCACTACATACACTGGAAAATTCTTTGGTAATACACGCCCTATCCCCATCCAACGTGGTACCATCCAAGGCGATACATTGAGCCCATACCTCTTTATTATTTTTCTAGAACCTCTATTGAGATGGCTTCAAAGAGGCAATAATGGCTACACATTTGGCACTTCAAAAATCACCGTAAACTCGGCCGTATATATTGACGATCTAGCGGCCATCTCCGGACGGCTTAAATCACTCCAAATTCAATTAGACAAAATAGACAAATTTTGTCTATGGACCGGGATGGAACTTGGGGTCCAGAAATGTGCCGTAACCGGATGCTCAAACAAATCCAAAATAAATCCGACTGCCTTCAAAGCCTTTATTCAAGCTACCAATATCCACTATCGTAATCAACCAATTCCGGTTCTTAACCAAAACCAACCCTACATGTACCTTGGAATAAACCTAGTCCCATCTTTAAAATGGAAAATTCAAATTCACGCTACTACTACAAAACTCATTAAACAATGCAAGGAACTTACACTCTGTCCGGCCACATTGCAACAAAAAATAAAAATGATTGATATAGTCATACGACCGGGTGTCTCATACAGTTTCTATGCGGTCCCTTATTCCATGCCCGCCATCAACAAACTCGATAAAAAAATCATGGCCATACAAAGGAAGTATGCGGACTCCCTAATTGTACGCTCAATATCATAACACAACTCCCCCACGAACTATTCGGATTAGAAGCTTTTTCCCTCAAAAATGCCTACCTACGTTGCATTGGAGAACAACTCCAGAATGCACTTAACGATAAAGGACGACTAGGACTAATTTACAATGGACTCCTTCGGCACATCCTTGCCATTTATGGAGGAGCACAATACCTCCAAAGACTTAAAAAATTTGATTGTCTTCGGTCTCCCATTACCCGCACATTTTTTCTACTCAAAACAGAAGGTCAAATATTTCTAAAAAGCACACTAGAAGATTTCCTACTAGGCCCCAGGCCGCTCGAACAAAATTGGGCAAATGAAATACATAACCTCCCTAGACATGACCGACAATTATCCGCCAAACTACTACAAAAACTTTTCTCTGCAAACATTACTGATCTAAAACAAATTACACTACCAAATGGAACACACCTTATGGACGACAAGAGCTACAAAACACTCTACGGTACCCCTCATAAATTAATAAAAAGTGCACTAAATATTGCTAAACAATTATTTTGTCACCCTCCATGTCTCCCTACATGCCCCATCTCTTACACCACTCACGCCCCACCGTACACACTTAAAGACTCATACATCATCAATCACAATGACATCCACCCCAACATCAACCCCCTATTAATCCCTCCAAACCCGCCACATTCACGACCATATGCCCCTCCACCACATATATTAAAAAATCCTTCCATACATCCAATAAACAACATAACCGCGCACAAACATAGAAAATACATTGACTCCAACAACATAAGCAAACAATATACGTCATACCTATGCCATTGGTCCCACAATAACAACACCTACTCCAAATGGCTTCCACAAAGAAATATTTTCCTTTGGCACAACCCAAATACCTCCTTACATAACACCAAAATCCTCACACAATACTACCTTAGAACTCAAAACAATTATTACCTAAATATCATACAATTACACCACCCCCAAGCACAACCTCGAGATAGAAGATTTGTCACGCCACCTCTTAATATCCCCCTCCTTAACATCTTTACAACTGAATGCAACCTAGAAACGGACATCCGAGCACAAACAAATACAATCAAAATACAACAAGACAATGCCCACATATACGAAGATAATGGTAGACATCTAATAACCATACCACTCGCTAGACTACAATGGCTGTGGAATCAATATCACAACGCACTACAAACCCCCATGAACATTGAACCAATACCCCAAACATTTGAAACCGAAATTGTTTGGCTATACCAAAGATATAACTACCGAATACCCAAAAATGACCCCCTTAAAAATGCACACTACACATTACCCGAACCTATCTTAGACTACCTTATTACATCTCTAAATATCACACATTCATACTTCTCATCCCCCGTTACATGCTCCACAAAAATCTCAAAATTTTACTCTTCATTCGAACGCGATAAGATTTTTGGTTCTCTTGGAAAAGCTTTTGATTATAAGTGGAGTGGAATAGGCCTTGCACACCCTCACAACGAAGAAGAAACACAACAAGCAACACATTGGGCACGCCTAGCGGCAAATAATGATCCCAACCACAACATCACCATTATTATCACTCCCGACACTCATTGGTACCACAACCCTAACCCACACTTAGGCCCATTCCCGGACTCCCACATCATAGTACTATTTGAAGCGGACTCTATGACATATAAAAAACCCACTATACCACCGCAAATACACACACCCCGCCTTGAACCAGCAACCCTACGTATCCTATGTATACATCAACAAACTCGTGAAATAGGTATTCTAGTAATCCTCACTCATCTCACTTTGATAGCAAAAAATCTAAACATTAACAAGGTATACACCGCAATTGCCTCTCCCACACCCTTTTCAACCCGTGTAAACCGCAACAAAAAATGGGCTAAAACCCCCTACACAAACATCTCCACATCACAAATTACCGAATTGAGCCTCCCTCTCTCCTACTATCAAATTAATACAGACCTTAAATTTGACCCCAACTTTAGCTACTACACTGACGGCTCTTTCAAAGAACCAACCGAAGTAAGCCCGGGACATTGGCACCAAGAGAAAGCCGGTTATGGGATATACAATTCAACCAAACAAATTAAATTAGGCAAAAGACTACATGGACTCCAAAATATTATAAGAGCCGAAATGATGGCTATACACAAAATCCTTAAAATAATCACCACTCAATATCCAAACGAACCGGCTCACACTTTTACAGATTGCGTAAATGTATTATATCTCCTTAATACATACATTAAACGCCCTACTTTACACAACAGTCATCCGGATAAAACTATCCTTACATCTATGGTTGAAATGCTCCAAAACCGTACACAGATTACTACACTCCATAAAGTCTATGCCCATGCTAATATCGACGGCAATGAACAAGCCGACAAACTAGCAAAGGAAGGAAGAGAAAAAACCCACAAGAATGCGGAACACCCATACGAACACGCCCATGCCACCCCATACTACTTTCATAGATATGAATGGCCCTCTATGGGTGAAACTCCCGATAAAGGCCCCATACGATTCTTGGACAAATACCTCAAAAAACATGATCTTGTAAATAACCTAGAAAAACTTACAGATAACTTCCCCAATATTGATAAATGGACTGGCAACCCAAACATTCGTAACGTACTATCCAACAATTTCTGGAAAAACCCCATTCTAACGGATCCACAAATCACATGCCTAATCAAATTCCGCACCGGACAATACATGGGCAATCCCCGCAAACAACTCTTCTTTGGAATAGAAAGATTCCCTACAATTTGGTGCTCGAGTGTTGAATCTTTGGCTTGTGCGCTTGGATCTTCGGATCAGGGCGTTGTACTTGGATCTCACTCTGTCGGGACTTTGCGATAGTGCATTGGATCTGGGGCGTATCTTCGAGATCCCTCTTGTGGCAATCGAGGGGTGCGAGCTTGTGGATGGGTCTTCAAGATCTTGGTCCTTGTGGGGGGGCTCCGGTGTCTTGTGATGTGCGTCGGTGCAGCTAGGCCCGTGCTCGTACTTGCGTGCGTCTGGCCCCTGTGTGTATGCTATCTTGTTGGTCTCCTTCTCTCCGTCGGTTGTACCGTCTTATGTGGATGTTGATGTTGCTTGAGCTCCGTTGTTGTATGCTTGTCTTGGTTGATTGTTGAGCGTGATTGAACTGGCTATGCCTGATCGGTCCCTTGGTGTTGAACAGGTGGTGCGCAATCTGTGGGGAGAGGGTCAGCCACAACTTGGAGTATGCTAACGAGGGGTCAGATCGTGCAACAGAGAACATAAGTTGAGAGGGAGGGTTAGGAGGTTCTTCACAAAAGTGTAGAGCGCTTGATGGCTGCAACACCGACGCTCTCTCCAGTAGGTTTCCTTGCGGGTAAGCCTTCTTCTCTCGTGTTGTAAGACTGAGGCCTTGTTTCCACACAACAGAGTGTAGGTACCTTAGTTTTGTGTGATATGGTGAGGTCTTGACTACTTGCAGGTGTTGATGTAGTCGGAGCTGCCGTCGTTTGTGGTTATGCGGTGCTTGGACTTGGTATTCTCCTGATGAGTGCATGGTGCGTGTCCATGTTCCCTTTGCTTCATATTGTCGTAGGTTCACTGATTTGTTTACAGTGTACTCGGGTGGCTGATGCATGTGACATTGATGATTCGGGTTTTTGATATCTGCAACTGACCATCTATGGAGATCGCATTTGATTTTATTGGAAGGGAATTGGGGAGGTGAAAAAATTGAAATAGAGGTTAGAATACTTACCTTAGTGATGGTTGCTTTGTGTTCTGATCTTTGTGTTGAGTGGTCGGTGATGAGTGCGTTGGCCTTGGGTTGTTGACATTGGTGTGTTGAGGTTGGCGTCGAGTTATTTCTAATGTAGGCCTGTTTTTGTTGTTGTTGCAGGTACATCACGGGTGATGTTGTGCAGGCGCGGTGTTGGTGCTGTTTTGGTGCGGGCCCTTTGTGTCTTCTTCGTGGAGTTGTTGCTGCTTCAATGTGGACACGGCGTAGTTTGAGTAGGTCGCTGCGATGACTTTGTATGCTCCTTTCTTCCTCGGCGCTGAACTGTTGTTGTGTCGTAGTGATATGTGTGCTTGCTTTGTCCGCGTCTGTTGTTCCGGGCGGGCAGTTGTTGTGTCTCTTTGTGCCTGGAGAGTTAAAGGGTAATCCTACTACTGCCACTCTCGTTGGTATGTGTGAACCTCTGCTGCATTTTCTAAAACGAAGTGTGGCAAGATGTGTTTTGCAATGAAAGACTAACTTGCAATTTCTAAAACAATACATTGTAAGTTGTGTTTTGTAAGAAGAGAGCTTAGCTCAGTTTGCAGAGTGTTGTCCTTGGTAGCGTGATCTTGTTTCTTCGCGGCTGATTCGAGTCTCATGTAGGCAGTAGTTCGTCTTCATAGTAGTGCTGGAGGCCTAGTTGAGGAGGGGATTGGTGTGTGGTATTTCTATGGTGTCATGGTATCCTAGATCTAGATCTAATTGATTGAGAAGTGATATGGGGGTTGCAACCTCTAGATCTAGATCTAAGCCAACAGAGAGCCCCGCCACAGATCTACTCTCCCAAACTAGTACTAGATTGTTGCATCCTCATACATTCTGTGTATCAAGTAGATCTAAGATTTGTAATCCCTCTCAACACTCTTCACACCAATAGCATACCGTTCAGCAACAAAAAAGTGCGCACATGGATTAACAATGAGCCCAACAGCTCTCATTGTTGCGTGCATTGCATTTGCGCCTAACACCAAGAAAAAACCCCTCCTCACCAGGTTTTGCGGAGCTACTCTTCTCTCATCCCTCAAAACTTCTTCCTCATAAGGATTATAGTCTTGATCCGGAAATCTTGCGAACGAGACATTTAGGATTGCTATCTTGTGAGCGGTGGGTGAGCGGTGGGTGAGCCGTGAGCATTGAATTTCCAAAAAAAAATTGCCCAATTTTTTTCAAACTTTGAATGGAATGCCTATGACCGTGGGTTATATTTAGATTGGTTTGACATGCAAAATTTGATGTCTAAATTTACAATGACAAGATACTTGGACATATAAAAGTCCAAATAGTTGAAGTATTTTTGAATCAGTTCTTTCAAAAATTGAAAAGGGCGCTTATAGCTCTGGGTTTATAGTTTAGGGTAATGTGTCATGTCTTTATAAAATCAAATACATCAAAGGAGGAAAAATAGAGGGTTTTATGGAAGGCAATACCTATGTTATACCTAGGTCATACCTTTAAAGTATACAAGTAATAAACTTGTAATACCTAGGTGATATCCATGTCATACCATGGTGATATCATGTATGTCCCAACTACTTCAAATTGAAACATTTAAATATTGTGACAAGGACTTTCCAAAATCGGCCAATGCAAAAGGTTAAGGGTAGATACACAAGGGAGATATGTCATTAAATTGCAAAGAATATTAATAATAAAAAAAAAAAATAGAATTAATCTAACAACTTGGAGTTTTTCAATAATTTTGGCATTCCTTTACTACGGAACTTCTACAACATTCAGGTGCTAGTCTAATGAGGTTCTTCAAATAAAGGTAGCCCTTATTGCCTTTTGCGCAGACCAACTTAGGTTTAGTTTCCATCCACTCTAAAGATGAGGCAAGGCTCGTTTGCGTTTTGTAGGACAAGCGTTACCATTCTAGGATTCATAGGCCCGCGGTGGCCCCAATCCTTCCGCCAGTCTGATGGGAGAGGAGCTTGATACCACAATGCTATGTCATCGGAAGGCCACGGATTAGCAATAACATTGCGCCGTCAGAGTGTTGTGAGGTTCTCGGACTTTTTGATCAATTTATGATTTATCCAACGACTCCAGCTCTTCCGAATTAGATTTTGAGACCATGTTCACTGAGTGCGGCATTGCCCAGTATGCAGTTGCAAATCCATCAACTACGGCTAAGCGGATGTGGACTTCATAAAAGCGTGTGTAAGATTGGATATTCCTTCAACCTGCGTTGACCCTCATTGGTTCTCGCAATGTTCCCATTACGAAAGGTTGTCTTTACCCTACATAAAACTAATTTCATAGATGCTCCAACAATAGTGCTATGACTATAAGTAACCCGTGTCTTTTGTGACAGGGCAACTAACGTGCAATTATGTTTTGTGCAACATCCGGCACGTCAACGTTGACGTCCAAAAAAATCCGTTATAATTGACATGCGAAAAACATGCCAAAATCTCAAAAAACAGGCCCACGTTTTTTAAAACGTCACAAAAACTTGGAGGTTGAAGGTGTTAAAAATCTGCCATGTGGCTGCCACGTCGCGTCCACGTCATCGCCACATGGACGGGCAGTGCCACATCCCCAAATTTTTCATCCGAGCCCTTGGTAATGTGGCCCATGATGTGGCGCATGACGTGGCATACGATTGTGACTATGCTTGCATACGTGGACCCGCCATTTTATGACGTGGCACCTTTAAAATATGACGTGTCACTTTTTAAAATATGACGTGGCATGTCCAATCAGCATAGTTTAATGCAATAATTAATTGTGGACAGTGTAAATTGGGACGTCATTTCTAACACGGTATGTTTTCTGTGACGTTCGTTATGACGTTTTCTGTGACGTTCGTTGAGATGGAGGTCACCAAAAGCAAGCACCAAGTCAGCAAAAGCAAGTGCCATGTCACCAAAAAGAAGCGCCATGTCATCAAAAAGTACCGTATCATTTTAAGTTTCAAGGGTAATTCAAATTCATCCAAATAGATGGATGAAAGTGAATCACTCTTGATTCATGTGTGATGAGATAGGAGAGAAGGCCTTACATATATATACAATGGGATGCACAAGTGGTGACAATCCATATGGGATTTTTGGATTTGTCATGGTGTTAGCATAAACATTCAAATGTCACAGTAGACGTCCATCCAGACGTCTGTTCCAACATCCTCTTTGCCTACGTGGCAGCTGATTTCAACCTTGCCTACGTGGCACAAACATGTTTTTTGTGATGTCAGTAAGGACATCCACGTTTTTTGTGATGTCAATAACGACATCCACGTTTTTATTTTTGTAGGGGTGAGCCCATCTCCACCGTGTTTTAACCGTTGGGCAGTGTTTTACGGGAGGTTGCAGTAACAATCTCGAAGTTACTCACAGTGAAGCTGAAACCCCCCTGCCGACGTGGCATTGTCATCTTTCTGAGGACGTTGTCTAAAACATGACTATGTTCACTAGGACGTCCCGCAAAACAAATACGTTTATGCTAACATCTCTGCGTTTTTCCGCCCAATTTTTCCATGTTTGGTGCAACATCCACGAGAATCCGAGAGCCCAAGGCTCGGCCCGTTCGCAAAAACATGTTTTGAAAAACACACTTGATCACAGCTAACGTCACAAAAATCACGGGTTTCTTATATTGTATCGATGGATTTGTTTAGATATGACTTGAAATCGCATTTTTTAGAAGATATATGGCAGAAGGGCATCAAATCAAAGTTAATGGACACAGTTGTCATCTAGTGGCTAAAAGTGCATCTTCCAGTTCGCTGCAAGAAGAGTGCACTCGTCCGCATACTTGTGGAAGTTGCCAAGAAAAAAAGGTGGCGGGATCATGGTCTATAGCAGGGCATCCATTTGCAAACCTAGAATGGACAACACAACAAAACATGAGACCATGCAACAAGAATCCAATAAGAAAAGATAAGTTTTGAAAAGTTCAAGGTAGAAGAAGTTGGCATACCTTTTGTCAAGGACACAAGAATACTAAACAAGGACACTGAAAATTGGAAAAGGTTTCAAGAAAAAAACTGATATGAACTCGGATTAACAAGATCAGTACACAAACAACAAGAAGAGAGGCGAGCGAGGGCTCTAAGAGATGAATTTTTGAGAGTGAAGAACTCATTAGCCTTGACCGGGCTATGTATCCTAAGATAAAGTTTTTAAAAATTAAAAGGAAAATAAAAGGAAAGCAAAAGAGATTCTAAAGTAAACAAAAAGTAATTAAACGAATTGGAAGGTTCTAAATCTTATGTCTCTAACATTACCCCCTTCTCAAGCGACAAGTCCCAAGAGGAGCCTTAGGCTTTTCCAAAAAATCAATGAAACTCCTGTACCATTTCCGGCTCGTTTGCAAGATTCTCCACTGGTTCCTATGTTTATTCGTTGATATCATAACCGCTCTAGTGCACCAAATACTCCAACTTGCTACACCTTCATTGTAAGTCCAGTGCTTTTTCCACGTTGTATTCTTTGTGGTTCTCAATTTCAATATTTGGTGGCGGTTGTTGTATTCTACTTCAAAAAGATGAATCTTGATAAGGTTCTGTGAGAGAGACATAAAAGACTGAATGCACTTTCATGGAAGATGATAGCTCAAGAAGATATGCCACTAAATTGATTTGCAAATGGATGACGAATGGTCCTTATCTCCAGTAGTCCAACTTGTTACATGGCCGTTTGGTGTTGATATTCCTTTGAAGAAGCCATACTTTATCTCCAACTTGAAAATTAGGTGCGTGATTGCAAAATTTGGCTGCAGATGTCTTATAAGGCTCTTTGGCGGATTGCAGTTGAAGCTCCAAAACATCTTGAATTTGCGATAGTTGCCTTGCAAAGTCATCATCTGCCTAATTACTATTTGCCAGTAAACTCAACAGATCAAACTTTGTATGATGACCATAATTGGAATAAAATGGCGTTTGTTGAGTTGAAACATAAAGAGTGTTGTTATATGCAAACTCCGCCAACGGCAAGTATGTCGTCTAGTTGTTTTGCTGATAGTTGATATTGCGCCGTAAATACTACTCAAGAGCTTGATTAATCTGTCTTGTTTGACCATCAAGTTGAGGATGGGAAGCTGAAGAGAGGTTGATATCTTCCTTCAACATATCAAAAAGAGATCTCAAAAACTTCAATACAAACTGAAATTCCTGATCAGATACAATATCGTCTAATAGACCATGGTATTGATACACATTATTAAGTAAATAGTCTTGCCGTGTCTTCACTTGATGAAGACTTCTTGCAAGGAACAAAGTGTGCCATCTTTGTAAATCCATCCACTACAACAAAACGTTGGACGCAAGATACGATCTCCTTGATGATACATCGAATAGTCCTTAATGCTTTACCAGTCAATAGGTGACGACAAAGTAAAATTGTGATTTTGACATATTCCATCGAGCTTGAAGCTGATTCAAAACCCAAGATGACATGAAGTACTCCAAATTCTTGTGATTTGTATATATAGTCACTACATGTGCGGCTCCTTCAAGGAAGTGACGCCACTTTTTAAAAGAATCCATAATAGTAAGAAGTTCTTTATTGTGGATCTCATAATTTATCTGATTAGCAAAAAACTTCCAAGAGTAGGACACAATTGAATGGAAGCTTCTCTTCTTTGCCCGTATGCAAAAATATAGCTCCCAAAGCAGAATCCAAGGAATCACTTTTCAAATAGAATGCCTTTGTAAAATTTGAGTGTACCAAGATAGATGCGGTAATAAACGTCGTCTTAAGATCTTGAAATGCCTTCACTGCTAAAAATCCCTAGTCAAGCTTGTCCTTGAATATCAACCGAGTGAGTGGAATATCCACTTGTGAATGATTTTTGATGAAGATCCATAGAAGTAAACAAAGCTGAAAAAACATTGTACGTCTCTAATCGTTGTGAGAACTTTCCACAACACGATAGCTTCCACCTTCTTACGGTGATCTTCAAGCCTCCCGTAGTTGCAATGAATCCAAAAAACTCCATCTCAGTTTGGTGAAATAAGCACTTCTCGAGCTTGGCATAGTGTCCTTGTTCGAGTAACTTTTTAAGGACCAACTAAATGTGCTTCTCATGGTCTTCCTTGTTCTTGGAAAATATCAAAATATCATCTAAATACATGACAACAAAGTCACCAAGGTGCTCCCAAAAGATATCATTGATCATATACTGAAAAATTACTAGTGCATTTACAAGGCCAAAAGGGATAACATTGCACTCAAAATGGCCATATCTTGTACAAAAAGTTGTCTTCCATTTGTCTTCTTATTTGATGTGTATAAGGTTGTAAGCTCCGCGTAGGTCGATCTTGCTAAAGACCTTCGCACTTCTAAGGTGTTCTAGAAGATCAGAGTCTAAAGACAATGGATAGCGATTCTTCTTTGTCACTTTGTTGAGACCTCAATAATCTATGCACATTTGTAGTGAGCCATGCATCTTCTAACAAATAAAATGGGTGCTGTAGCTGGTAATTTTGAGTGGCAAACGAAGTTTTTGGCCACATTCTCGTCAATGTATTTCCGTAATTCTCCCAACTCTGTTTGCAATAGATTGTAGATTGGACCAAGAGGTGGTTGTGCTTCCTCTTCAAAGTCTACAGCACAATCATATGGTTGGTGCTCTAGTAGTTTGTCGGCATTCTTCTTCAAAACAACATCTTCAAGTTCATTGTATTGCTCTCGGATACTGGTTGTTGAGGTCTTTTGTTTGCTACTTGGAGCCGCATTGATGACAAATGGTATGCCCTCCTTGGACAATCTTGAGAAGGTCCTTGCTCCAATAAATAGAGATTTCTTCGTTCGGGATTTGCTAACAACGGATATTTAACAAAATCTGGACAAAATCACCATTGTGAACCAATTAGACTCTGAGTTCTTATCGGCTGCCAGCCGATCCTTCTCTTCGTATGAAAACTTCAAACGGTCATAACTTACTCAAATTTTGTCTAAACCAAGCTCATGAGGTGTTTTTTGACATCTACATTTTTTGCACATGCCAAAAAAATCTCATAAGCTCCATTTGAATAGAAAATGAGTGAGTTAGGCACTTTAGAAGATTATTGATAAGATGCTTTGGCAGCTCTCAATTGGAAGCCGACCACTATTTCTGGACTTTCATTTGTCCATATTTTGTTATATATCCATTTAACACATTTGCTAACAAATTTTATTGTCTGGATGTTCTATAAAAAAAATCATCTTTTGCAACTTTGAGTTTATAGATGGTTTGTACTCTTCTAACTAGGAAAGATCCAGAATAACAGGATTTGATGAGATTTTGATGACATCGAAGATAATTTGACTACTATGGTCTTCAAATGTCACCTCTAAAGGAATTGTCTCATGGGTGATGTCGTAGTACGTGTTGGCAAGTATTCACATCTTAACACAAAGATACCCTTAAGATAATCGTTCCCACAGAGAATCACCGAGAACTACAACGACTAACAACCAGTCTAGATGCGCACAATGTTACCTATATCACGATAATTACATCAAAGGAAAGAAAGAAAAATGATTAGATTACAACGCCTCAGCGTTATCTACATCCACCACCCCGCTCCTCGTACGAGTGCTTTCCCCCAGATAGGGGCTTACTTCGCTCGGATGGTAGGGACCTTCGGGTAGGAGCCTACTCCGCTCGGATGGTAGGGACCTTCGGATAGGAGCCTACTTCGCTCGGAGGGTAGGGACCTTCGGGTAGGAACCTACTTTGCTCGGGTGGTAGGGACCTTCGGGTAGGAACCCACTTTGGCTTAGTCTCGCTTAAGGAAGGGCGGGTTATCTTTACAACTATGCACATTATAGACATCCGGAGTACACGAGTACCCGGATAAAGATTATATCACCCCAGACAGTAGTCCGTGGACTCACAGAGATTTTAGTGTTTAACACAAGTAACAACTATTCTTCCTCCCATTCTCTCCTTCTAACTCTACTCACTTCCTTGGATGGTTATGGTGTCATTGAGACCCCCTCGTAGGGGTGTTAGGCCCGTGTTTCCGAAACTATGAGTGGCGTAATGTAAGTGAGCAAGGGGCCTACCCGCCCACTATCCGTCCTCCTCTCAGTCTCCCTCCACATCCGATGCGGCTGGAGGTAGGATGTTTCAAGGAACGATACGGGCCTTGACAACCGACGTCAATATGACGCCGAAAGGTCACTCAAGACTCGCTATGACCCTTACGCATCCGTCACTCCCTCCTCGTCCTTCCCTAGACACTTACAATCTCACCTGTTATTCTCATCCACCCCAACTATTCTACTTGATGGAACAAGAAAACAACTATAACGGTTTAGAGTTGGAGTCATGCCCCTACTAACTATCCTCTCACCTCACCTGTTATTCCCATCCACCCGGACTAATCTACTTGATGGAACAAGGAAACAGTGATTAGACAATTAGTATAGACTCAAGGAGTGGATTACTTGAAATGGCACTCACAGTCATGTATGGAATCCGAGCTCTCCAACCATCGAAGGTTTTCTGAAAGCGTAGGTTTAGAATTAAACTGAAAGCAAATACACACATCAAGCAGTGAAGAGAGAGGCCACGGGACTCTTCTCTTACACTGCGAAGGACTCACACAAGAGTCCAAACTCAGACGATACCTTCTAACTAAAAACGGTGACATTAACTATCCTTGGCGGCGGTGCTGCCACTCCACACAACGTGCAATATCAGAGGTCACTTATTACACACAACCCAAGGCAAAACCAAGTCAAAACCAAAGTCAACCGGGGGCCGAATCCCGGACTGAATAGTGACCTACGAACCAAGATCCTGGCCTACTTCCACGCCAACTCTTCGAATCTCTTCCGCTCATCTCTCCTCTTGCGCTCCCGGGAACTCCGGCTTGAAGTCGGAGTGGCCGCGGCCGCTGCAAGCGTCACCAATGGTGCAAACACATCCGTGGAAGGCGTGGATTGGACAGTCGGTGCCTTTAGCAAGCTTTCCCTTGAGGGCAAAGAGGTATCCGGGCCATCCGGGGTAGGTGGCACGGTAGTCATGCCCGGATGAAGCCCGGATTGTGTCTGGGGGACCGATACTTGACTCGGAGTCCCCATGATGCCATCTTGGCTGGATGTTGGTCCTGGGGTGTACAAGTAAGAGGAACTCTTACTTGCGGTCTTCCCACGGGGAGGTCTTCTCTACAAAGGAGCCATAATCCGTGTGGTGCGAGCAGGGTCAATGAGTGGCAGTTGGCGAGGGGGTACGGGGAGTGGTGGCTCCATCGCAACTCCCGGACGTTCCTTCCCACCGCTCTACATCTAGGTAGTGACCTCCAAAGGAGATGGTCCTGTCAGGACCCTCAAATTCGGGAGCTGATGGGACAAATCCGGGCTATCAAGGTCCACCACTTCATTCCCCTCCCGTGGACCGTGCTCACCTAAGCCTTGCTCCTCCGGATTGGTCTCCGAACCTGAGTCTCCGTCCTTATCGGAGCTGTTAGAGTCTTCCACAAACTTGGGTAGGATGTGAGTGAGATTGCTCACCAATAATCTCATGTTGGCATAAGCCATCTCAACCTTCACGGTTTGTTCCATCATGAAGGCAATCACTCTCTTGTTGGAAATGTGGTCATCCCTTTCCAATCGCGCATCAAACATCTTGGCCTTCAATACTACATCTGCGGAAAAACGTAAGGCCTTGTCGACATGCTGTAACGCTGCCGCCGAGGCATTAGCTTGAAGAAGAGCTACCTTGCAACTTCTCTCCGCCTCTGATGCCCGGCTCTTTACCTTGGCCATGTCGAGTGTGAGTCGGTTGACCTTCTGCTCCATGGTACGGAGATCCCCAGCTCCTCCGACCTTCTCCTTGATCGTCGCGATCAACTTTTCACGCGGAGGGTTGCCCACCAAGCTGCTTACTTGTCCCGAAGCCCGAAGTCCCAAAGTATCTGTGTCTTCCACATATACGCGAAGGGCTTCTATTAGCTCCGAGGCCGGATAAGACTTGCCTCCGAGTTGTGCCGGCCCGGTGGCTGCGGCGCGGATGGCTGCACGGGTGCGGGTGGAGGAAGCTCCTCCCGGTTTCTGTCTCTCGCGCTTGGGAAGTGGTAAAACATCCTCCTCCGACGATGAAGAGCTGCTCCCTCCTTCCGATCCCGTCTCGGATTCTGACTCCGTCCCATCAAACTTCTTCATCATGAGGTGAGTCCCAAAGGCCATGGCTTCCTCTGCGGTAGTCTCCTTGAAATGATGATAGAGGAGGACCAAGAACGGAGCAAGAGGGGAACGTTTAGTGTTGTGGATACTCTTGATCAAACGGAGAACTACATCCTTCACAATGATCGCCCAATTCACCACTCGCTCTCCAAGATAAGAGCCATACACTGTATTAGCGAGGGTGATTGTGACCCGGGTAGGTTTCTCTGGATGCAGGATTGGTACGAGGAAGGAGAAGACCCGTTTGGCCCGTAAGTCTAGGCAATCACTTACCGCATACCCATTCTTGGCGTCCTTGGTGCCGAAACGTCCCTTCGCATATTCTTCCTTCTTCAAACTTGTCCAACCTGCTCCCTGTCGTGGGAATCCGTACACCTCTTGCCACCTTCTCGTTGTCCATCGGTCCGGGCAAGCGTGGATGTTATCACCTTCCGGTATCGGCAAAGGGTTTTGCCGTAACTCCTGTACAATGGATTCTACACGAAAACTCCAACAGAAATCTAGAAGGGATAGACAACCCATACGAAGGAGGTCTTTTTGGAGTTCGGTTAACTCCTGAGGGTCCTTGGGGATAGCCCGACAGATGTCCTTGGCCATGGGGCCCATTGGGTGGGAAGCCGCCATTCCTCTTGGTCGGGAGATTCTTCTTTACCCATAGTTTATAGAAGGTTACCTCAACCAATACAGGCTTCCCTCAGATTCTCTCGGATTCTCACAAGATCCCCTCAGATTCTTACGAACTCACTTGATCCTCTCGGTCTTGGTTCCCTCAGATCCTCTCGGACTCTCACAAGCTCAACCAGCTCGGACCTGGTTCCCTTAGCTCCTCTCGGACTCTCACTAGCTCGACCAGCTCGGACCTGGTTCCCTTAGCTCCTCTCGGACTTTCATAGGCTGGACCAGCTCGGACCTGGTTCCCTCAGATCCTCTCGGGCTTTCACAAGCTCGACTAGGCTCCCTCGGCCCTTACGTGGCTCCCTGTGTTTACCTTGCTCACGGTCTCGCTCTCGGCAGTGCCCGGATCAGCTCCCTTGCTCACGGTCTCGCTCTCGGCACTGCTCGGATGAGCTCCCTTGCTCACGACTCGGCAGTGCTCGGATCAGCTCTCTTGCTCACGGTCTTGCTCTCGGCAGTGCTCGGATCAGCTTCCTTGCTCACGGTCTTGCTCTCAGCAGTGCTCGGATCAACTCCCTTGCTCACGGTCATGCTTTCGGCAATGCTCGGATCAGCTTTGAAGTCCCTAGTTAGGCCGGATGGTTGCTTTCTAAGTTCTTTCCGGGACTTCTTTCTCGACCCTTCCTTCCTTGTGCCGAGCTCCCCCTATCCGAGCTGCCCTATCCGAGTTGCCTTATCCGAGCTGCCCGATTTCGAGTTGCCTTATCCAAGCTGCCCTATTCCGAGCTGCCCTATCCGAGCTGCCCTATGGGAATGGGGTCAGGGTTGAAGGCTTGAGTTTGAGGCCCCTCCTTATGCTATTTAAGGGGCCACTTAATTCCCATATTCTATCTACGTTATTTCTACCTATATGCTAATTCTAGTTTACATCAAAGCACAATCTTAACCAGTTTATCTAATTTTATCATTCCCCACTACCTAACTAAAAAAAAAATTAATTCATGGTACGACAGGTGACATTGCCAAAAGACAAAGGTCGTCTATCTATCATTTTTATATGGATGAACTTAGATTTATGAACTAGAGGAAACTTGTGATGCTTGACAAATTCTTCATCAATAAAACAATTAGATGCTCTTAAATCTAATGAAACAATGGTTTTGAGTTTTTGAGAACCCAAAGATAAGAGAATCGTAAAACAAAACACAGATTAAGCAAAAAGAGAGGAATCTAAATGTTCTTGCGGTATTGAACTGTCCAGGTGCATGGTTTTTATTGTGACTAGGCATCTTTGTTTTCCTAGACTATGGTACCTCTGATCTTGATGGTGCGTTGACTCGGCTTCCTTGGAAAGTCGGGGACTCTGTGGCCTTTCTCACCATAATACAAGCATAGCCCTTCCTCCATATGACACTTTATCTCTTCATGGGTAAAACTTTTAACACGTATTGCGTCAATCTGCATATCTTCTGCTTCCGAATGCAACTCGAGCCGCTTGCTCACATAGATGAGGCTTCACGCGTTGTTAGCGGCCTTGATGGAATCTATGAGTTTTGGTCTTGACAACGTAATAAGAGTTTGTTGTCGCACTTGACCGCTTCACTAATCTCCTTGTTGAGTGTTTGCAGGTCGGGGAGTTACAAAAGCAACTCCTTTACATTATCTCTCAAGCCCCAATAGAATTCAAGATTATTCATAGGACCTCCCCATTCGGTCCGCATGTCCGTCCGTTAAGGTTCAAGGGAGGTCTGTTAGGGGTCAACTTAGGATTGACCGTTTGAAGGGTTGAACTGAAGTTACCTTGTCCACCAACAGGGTTGTCTAAGAGGACGGATAGGGGCCGAAGAACATGGCGCGGACGGACCGGACGGATAGCAAAAATACACGGACAGTTTCGTATAAAAAGTTCTTGTAAATCCTAACTTGACTTTTACGACTTACCTAAAGATAAATGGAGTGTGATGACATGTCATATTCCTTTCCACGTTACATGCCAGGGCCAGGCACGCACCGTTGGGCCGGGCGCATACCATTCTTGGCCGCAAGCGTGCTGGAAGGTTGCGCGTACCACTCTGGATCACGCACGTGTGGTAGGTTGCGCACGAACCTATGGGGGCCACAGACGTACCAGTTGGGGCCGGGCGCTAACAAAGGTCTCTCGCACACCTAGTTGGGTTGTGCGCATTGCAATAGATCATATGCGCACGGTTAGGGGCTAGGCGCGTGCAGAGTTCGGCCATGCATGCCAAGAAAAATGCAAGGTGCAACATTTGGCTCTTTGGGAAAGGACACAAAATGGAAAGTGTGTTTACATATTAGATGTTTATTTCAATGTGCTTTCACAAAAAGATGTTGTCGAATCCATCTACATAATCTAAGCAATGCTACTGATATATCCACTACAATGGTGATTCTGTCCATACTACTATTGCATCAAACATTGTTTACTCATCCGACTCTTCCAAATCAAGGCTTTTCCTCTTTCAATTCGATCGGCGACAATTCGGAAGGGAGTAAGCCCTTGAAGAACTATTGTATCGTCGCCGGATACCTCATCAAAATCATCACCTGCTGATGAGGTCTCCGCAGGGTTCCCCAAAATGGGCGTCACGTACTCGTCAATCTCCGAAGTCGGGTTTCGCAATTGTAGCTCGGCTCTGCACTTGATGTAGTACTCACAAGTCGTTTTACTCATCCATTCTTTTGCAAGAATCAAATGTGACATTCTTCAAAACAACAACCAACGAGGTTTATTTTTAGGTGAAGATTGACAGGTTGTTGGAGCTAGATCCAAATAAACATTTGTCCATCTCAATAGTGGTTGATAAGCTAATATCACCGCCATTCAACCGTAAAGTTACAGAAGCTTGCTTTCGCTACGAGATACAACAATCTAACCTTGTTGTTTTGTTAGTCAAAACTAATGTTTGATCATTCAACAACATGCAACAACAATGATGTAATTGGCGTGTTATGCCCATCTCATTATCAATTTGAATTAAATTGTCCATGGTCATAGTGGTGTGAAGTTGAAGTTTACTAAAAATTTGACCTCCAACACTGTCGGACTTGCCCAACCTGCACGCGCCCAACCCCCCAAGTTACGCGCCCGATCAATGGTGGTACGTGCCCAACCCATGGATGCACGCGCCCGCCCTTCCACGTGCACAATCTACCGTGTACTGGCGAGACCTTTCTATCTATGTGTCTGCCACGTAATTGCATTTGTGGCAGGGAGTAAATTGTTTTACGTGCTGTCCTGGTCAAGTCTAAGTTAACCGATGTCGGACGGACATGAGCCTCTCGTGGATGGACACCTAGATGGATGGACTACCTGATGGACGAACGCTAGAACAACCATGCCCTAATGGATGAAATACATGCATTGGACGGATGTGTTGGGCGGACGTACATCCCTAATAACAAACATAGATTAGAACGTCTATCTAAGGTAGAGGCACCAATTCCGATCACTTAAGCCAGTTCGGGACTCAAATGACATTGTATGTCAAAAACATTTATGTAGAAAGATGCAGAATTAGGAATGAAACTCAACAAATATTTTTTCAAATTTACTCTCAAAAATTTGGAACTGATATAGAATTTAAAAGCCCATCAACCACCAGAGCCCATAATCGAACTAAAGAGTCGGTGAGATTTGGTGCCCTCCTTCACCCAATGCCAACAAGTGAGAGTGAGTAAAAGAGAGAAGACATGCCATGGATAACCAACTCATGGAGGGTACCCAATGCCGATCGGCCTTGGTCAACTTTCGAGGCAAGGCCACCAATGAGAGCTCAATTGAGGTGGAGCAACCCAAAATTGCACACATCATGACCCAATGCCGATAATGACTAGTGTTTTCATATTTTAAGTTATCGGTTTTGGGTCACTTCATGCACCATTTCAAGCATTTGCCATTTTCATGCACCATGCCATGCATACTCTACTCATCGGAATTGGGTGGCCGATCGGAATTGGGTGCCTCTACCTTAATCTACACTAACACTATGCGATGTGGTGCGGTCCTCGATGCGACATCCCGTGACATTAGGTGAAGTCAGATCTAGAAATATAGAGAGACAAGGAGTATAGCAGATCATAAAAGGGAGCATATTGTAGCAGAGAGCGCAACATATCCAAACTTCGAGGCCTAATTGAAGTCGCCGAAGCAGATCCCTAGCAACGAAATGAGGAGCACTGAGCATGCAAATCCAAGAGAGACGAAGCAAGAGGAACAAGGAACAGAACACAGAGCAAAGACAACAGAATGCCGACACTCCACAATGAGGATTTACATTGCATGGAGCACGGAGAAAGCAAGAGCAGAGCAGGTGAAGCAAAGACAATGAGCAGCAAGGAATCTACAACTCAAGCGCACCACAAACAAACAACATACAACAAGAAGCACGATTTCTAGAAACCTGGAGCATGGAGAATGCAAGAGAGCGCACAAGCTTGACACATCGAAACAAAATAATCTAATAGAAACTCAACACAGGCAAATCCAACAATAGTGGCATAGAACACTATGGTACCTTCAGTACATCCAAAGCACCCGATCAGAGTAGAAAATCATAAGATACCACCTCACATCAATAGAGGCAGCTACGACCAAAGCACAAAGGCACCATCGGTTAGAGCAACAAAAATTTGGCGTAGAGAAGACAAGGGTCAAGAAGAAGAAGAACGTCGGTCCCTGGAGGGGGCTCGGCGTGAATGAAGTGTCTGTTCATTCCACTCCTAAGACCATGCCCACCAAACAAGGAATTAGTAGTATGGAACTACTTCCCCCTCTCGAGGGTAGACACTCTGTGGCAAGTAACAAAAACACCCGAGAAACCGACCAAGACAGAGGACAACACAAGGTAAGTAACAATTACGCTGCACATATCCTCTCTCTATTTTATTCCTTCTCCTAGTTATCTTCACATATACACAAACACATACACACACATACACACATATACACATATATATATACACAAACGCACACACTCTCACACACATACACACAAATGCATAGAGACACAAAAACAAGCATATTTATCTTAAATAGGCAGATACAACACCCTACCATTCATAATAGCCACCCGGATAAAATCATTTTTGCTTCAATGGTACAAATGCTACAATCACGTACACAACCTACAAACTTATACAAAGTGAAGGCCCATGCCAATACTGATGGAAATGAGCAAGCGGACCAATTTGCCAAAGTAGGAAGACACACAGAACATAGGAAAGCAAAACACATGTAAGAACATGCCTAGACAACACCATACTACTACCAAAGAGATGAATGGCCATCCATAGACGACACCCCAAATATAGGCCCTATAAGGTTTATATCGATATACCTTGAAAAAACAAGATTTTAGAAAACAACCTAACAAAATTAGCTAAAAAAATTCCAAATGTAGAAAAATGGACTAGTAATAAGGACATTGAAACGAACTCTCCAAGACTTTTGGACAAATCCCCTTATTACAGACTCTCATAGGAGATATGTATAATATAATTTAGGACAAGCTAGTATATGGAAAATGCCGGAAAATAACTCTTCTTTGAACCTGAAAGATACCCTTCCATCACATGCCCCATCTACAACTCTATAGAACCAAATACATGGTTACATGTACTACTCAAGTACCAACATCACATACTTAAGTGATTTGAAACTTAATGTTGGTTGTAATACATTTTTTTCAAACTCTCCTATGACACAGAGCCTTTTAGGTTTGGAACATATAAACATACTAAGCTTATCAAATTATATCCTTCACTCCATTATCAAAGCATATGATATTTACTTTGGGATTTCTCACCTCTTAATGAGTTGTTGGGCAAATTCAAGCCTTGAAGTTGATTTAGCTCACCCGATGATGTTGGATTTATTCCATTTAATAGTTGATTGCTTCTTGTCTATCTCCACAAAGAGAATCGTTTTATTACTTCCGCTACAGTCACATTGAATCTTAAGTATACTTTAATATTTTGACTTGTGTGTATAAATTTTATTATTTATATGCCTATATTATTTTTGTGGATCATACATCCAACTAATCCAGGTTTATATCCTTGACCTATCAAAATCAACATAGGTTTGGCATGGGTTTATCATAAAACTAACATGCCTTAATGAAAATGAATTTGTCATTTGTACTCACATGTTGCTTTTCTTTTTACAATCTATTGGGTCTTTTCAAACACGATTCCAATGACCAGTTGAATTGGATTCCAAGTAAATAAATCAAAATATCATACTAATATCAATACAACTACAAAGCAAAGCTATTCCTAACCACACATTAATGCTTGAATTTCAACCAGTAAATGGCACTCTGTACATTGCCACACCAGCCTGAGAAGCAAATAAATTGATAGGGTTTATTAACGTCAAAATACCTTAAACCGACACTCAACCCTGAAGCGACACTGCAGACCTCGTCAGAACCGGATTTCTTCCTCTCGTTTTTGGTCATAATTTCTGTCAGAAATATTCCAAGTCTATTCCAAGCCCACCAATGAATGCAAGGATGGAGCTGGATGGAGCTGGCGGTTTGGTGGGATAGAGGTGACCGTTTAATGTGCTTTTAAGGTTTGGTTTTGTCACTAAACCTGGTCGCTTTAGGGTTGATTGGAGGAAACCCACTTTCTTTCTTTTTTCTCACAATCTACAACGTTGTTTTCAAAAAAAAATTCTCTCACAAATCAGAACCTTATTTCTCTACCCAAGCATATTTTTTTTGCAATTAAATCTCAACTTTTGAAAAACAGAATCACTAAAGTGTCGGTTTAAGGTATTTTGACGTTAGTACATGTGGGTTATTTTTGTGCTAAAAGGCTCAAATATGCCATCCTCAAAATGTCCTTTTCAGAAATAAAATATAAGACACTACTAGTATTAAAAATGCTATATAATATAAGTATCATATCCTCAAAAACTTAGTCATTAAAAAAATTCTTTGGAAACCATGTACCATAATTTTTTAAAGGAAATGGGTCTTTTCTTATTTGTATGATAAAATATTAAAAAAATAAAAATAAAAATAAGGAAGAAAATAGTAATTTTCTCAACTGTATGGGGCTTCTTCAAATCTATGTTAATTTTAGAAAGTCTGAGAAAATCCTCGCTAACATCTACGAATTACGAAGAACGCTAATATCTACGAATTTCACATGTTTTCAAACGGTTCCCGTTCACACCGCAGACATTTTTCAATAGGTTCCAAATCATCCTCGTTCACACCGCAGGCAGGGCCCGCTAGGGTTTAGGGTTTAAGGAGGAGGAGGGCGATGAGGAGGAGCGTCTCCATCATCTTCGACGTCTGTATCGCAACAAGCGATGACGCTCTGATCTCCGACCACCGCTCTGACTCTCGCACATCGCACACGCGAGTGAACCGACTTGATGTGGCACCTTTCTGGCATCTTTTGCAGTGATAATGGAGACATGTTGGCTCACGGAAGGCGATTTTCGCGATGTGAGGAGCGGGATCGCCGTGTAGGACTCAGAGAGAGTGCGCATGGAGCCGTGGCAGGGCGGAGGGGCGCCCTGGTGCATTGGCTCCGTGTTTCCGGCTCCGCAGCTCCTCACCGGTGCCGCTGCAGCTCCATGTAAGTAGCGGAGTGATGAATTTCTAGGGTTTTACAGCAGTGGAGAATTGAGGTTTCGCTTTGTTGCACATTGTGATGATTTTTTCCTCTTGTTCTCTGTGCTGTAGTGGAACCTCTGTTATTCGATGGAGTCGGATTGCCGCAGCGGCTTCTCGTCACGGGTAGCCATCTCCCGCAGTTTGAGAGCTCAGTTCCAAGCGTTTCTGAGGTAATTTGATAGCACCTTGAATTGGACGTTAATAGTCTTGTTGCATTTGCCAGACAAATGTGTATCCAATCATTTGCAAGGTGAATGAAGACTGATTGAAGTTTCTCTGATTATACGAATCACGCCAGAGTTACTTCAACTCACATTTTCAGTGGAATACCTAGTGACATAGTTTACGTCATGAAGCATTGATGATCGGACTAATCACCATGGTAACAAGATGGATTCATTCGTATGGAAAGCCTTCTATTCTGATGTATATCTTATGAGGTTCCCTCCCAGAATTCTTTGTTTTCTCTTTTGAAATCAACGAGTTTTTTGGTTGTGTGCAGCAAAAAGAGGAGTTTAAGTCATTTTCAGGGGATGCCTACGTTCCTGAAGATTTGTTGGAAGAGCATCTTCAAGAGGACATTTTACTGAGGAAGAGCTTAAGTGTGTACGGCTCGCAAATTCTTGGCAATCGATTGCAGTTAGTGGAGGTATTTATCATGCCTTCAAAAGTAGGGAGAAAACCTCTAGCTCAGCTGTGGTGAAGTGAGGTGAAGTGATTATGGCGTGCTTCCCTGTTTAGTTTCTGAAGTTCTTCATGCGGGTGCGTGTATTGGCAGTGCAGAGATGGAGACTATGCGTTATTTTTTCCTACAGGTAACAATGCGGACCGTATTGGCGGTGCTCTTTGCTCGAGGGACACAGTGAACAAGTGGCATGTGTCTACTAATGCTGCCTCTTGCCCTCCCAATCAGCCTCTGTGGAATAGTTCTGTTTCTTTGCGCCAACCTATATTTCAGGTATTTATGCTAGTCACATGCCCTACAAGAGATAGATGTTGATATATCATGAGTCTGGATTGCAACAGACGTAGATTACCCTTTCTGTATAGCTTTTTTGAGTTATGAAGTGTTCTCCAGGTTTACTTCATGTGCACACAATTGTAGCATGCTGATTTGGGTTTTATTGCAACGTAGACAGTTTGCGGAATTCTGCACATCTGGAGTTTTCTCATCATTGAACCACGTGGTGCTAATTATTGTTTTGTAATTTAAACTTGTTGTGGATGTACGTTTGCAGCTGTCAGCGGTAAGAAAAGATCCATGGGATCCTGATTGTGGTTGTCTGGTGGCAGCGCGCTCACTATATAAAGTGCAGTTCCTTACAGCCAATCAGGAGGTACTTCGTAGTTTTCCGATCTACAGGAGTTCAATATCAGTCTTGCTAAATAGTGCATGGGTAACCAGATTCGCTGAACAGAATTGCGACATTAGGGCCACTTAGACTCGGTTAGGAACATTTCAGAGGTTCCAGTATGATGATATGAAGCGTCATATTCGTTGCATCTGACTGTCACACGCCAATCTTCACGTAGGGTTTTTGACATTTTGTTGTTTTTCCTACTGTTTCAGGATCGAGAGGTCGACTTTACACTTCCTATGACAGCGAGCTTTGGAAAATACGTGTCACATGTAATTCGTCCTGCCTGGTCCTCGTGCAACAAATTTCTTGACTCTGAAAGTTTGCTATCGGTTTTTACAGGGTTTTTGTGAGCAAACTATTGCATGACCTGAGTTGGTCGCTCTATATCATCCCCTTTTGCGCAATGTTACTTGTATTTGTTGGCTCCTCCATCGCCTGCTACACTACGTGAAAAAACTTACTTCCAATCCTAAGTTTTGAGATTAAAATGTGGACCAACATTGAGCGCCCTGTGTAACCCTGGAAGCGGTGTTCTAATACTTGTGGTAATTTTTCTTGGTAGGTAGCTTGGAATCAGCATGTGCAAGGTGAAGCAGCTGTGGTGCTGGACACCGGAGAAGTTCTTCTATTTGACCTCCAGCGCGGCTGGTCTACGGATAATCTAAGTGCGAAAGCTGCATATAATATTCCCCAGTCATTGAACTCGTCGACCTTCCTTCCTGTCAGTACGAGACGGGTCAGCAAACCGAGATCTAAGATAGCAATGCACAAGAAAAAAGCCAAACCCCCTCCAGTCAGTAACCCATTTGAATGGTGGCAGTGTGAGTATGCATGGCATCCCAAAACACTCTTAGTGGCCGGGTCAAAGGAAGTGTCTCTTATGGATTTCAGAGTTAAGCACGGGGCTGTAGCAGAGCAGTCGTCCCCAAGCACGGAATCTCTGCCCCAAAATTTCAATGCATCTGTTGTAGCAAGAATTCCAGGGGTTGGTCGCACAGCAGGTTTCCTAAATCGTGCAGGTGTTAATGACGTAATTCAGTCATTCGCACGAGCTAATTATGGCGGATCGTACGAGTTTTGCATCTCAACGAAAAAGAACTTGGTATTGTTTGACACCCGTCAACCTAATACACCGCTCTTGCAGGTATCTCTAGCAAATCTATGCTTTACTCAGGATGTTTCGTTTGAGTTCTTGTTATATCGGCAATGTTTTACATTCACCATAGGCTATAAGTGGGATTATCTGTTCTGAATTTCAGTGGCTTCATGGTATGGAAGCTGAGCCTCCAAGTCTACTGGCTATGTGCCCAATTCCTTCTTCAGCGACGCCTTCTGGTAAATTTAGAGGCGTTTAATCTCTATCTTTGTTTTCTAGGGTGCCTGTTTTCTTGCGGAGAGTTCAGGAGTTGATATCCTTGGCTTGTTTTTGTTCTCATAATTGTATTCTTGGCTGTTGCTTAGGGAAAGTCATACTGGCATCCTCCTTTTATTCTGGCAACATCCAGGCTTTCAGCTACGGCCCTCATCCAACACCTAGCATCCCTCCGCAAAGCGCCCTGATGTCAACAGTGAAGCTTTCTACCTTAGACGACAGGGTTTTTGCCTGGGGCTTACCGTCTAAGGTGGTTGCCCCTCGGGCGACGCCTAGTAGTTGGGCTACCATGTTGGACTCTGATATGAATTTTTTCCAGAGAGAGAACAACAACAACAACAAAGCAGCGTCCTCAAAGAGGGCATGGGACCACCTTTCTGGTCTCGTTGTTCTTCCCCGAGACGATGTCCGTGGCTTTTCTTTAATGCAGTTGACTGGGGAGGGGAGTATTCTTGCGCAGCACTTCCAAGCAGCAGAGAGGCTGCACAGTGCAGGTTCTCGAATGTCTCCGATGAGAAGCTCCACTGCGGATCCCACTGGTGCGTGTAAGCATACTTCTGTTTAATATTGCTGTCCGCTGGGTTTAAGGTTTGTTGTAATCTTCGTATCCTCCCAGGTTATGCCTTGATGAGGAATCTGTGCTTTCACTGGACAGGTATCAAGAGCAGATCCAAGCGATGCAGTGTCACTAAGCTTGCCTGCTTCCTCAATTGTATCCTCAATTTGTCATCTAAAGTGGACAATTATATCCCAGTTCTGTTCCTTGTACTTTTACTTCCATTTTCTCTACCCAGACGAATCATTAACAAGTTCTTGGTAAATAAAGCTGACGTGGGGTTTACCTTTTCCAGAACGTGATGAATTTTACCTTACATCTACTGAGCAGATATCAGAAACGGGTCAGGGCTCCCCACGTCTGAGGATTCCGACCCTGCCAGGAACGATCATGAAGCCGATGATGTAACGATGGAGTCTGGTCTTGACTCAGAAGACCAACATGCTCTTGTACCATGGAGTTTGTCCCAGGGTCAGCTTGTGTCCAAGACTGGGAACGGAGTTGTGAAAGGGGACTCTTTTTTGATCGAGTTGCATGAGGATTCCAATCGGGAGACAGTGATGGCACTCGCGGCAGAAGTTCTGCAGCAATTAAGTGGTCCACTTAGTATGTATCCTTTTGAAGATATATGTAGTATGATTTGGCAGCGCATTCATCTTGTTATTACATCGTTCATTCTCTCAGTGTTTTCGTGAGGACTTAACTTCCAACCAGATATGAAATTGCACACATAGTGCTGCGAAGATATTTGCCTGCGGATCTGGAGAAGCTGGCTGCAGGAATGCCAGCAGATGGTAATGTGCATTTCCTACGGAGATATTTACCAATCTTGCTCCCTCCTCACGTACCGGAGGGTTCTCTTATTGCTTACAAAGGCCAGGAGGGTAACCTGGAGTCGTTGACGGTACCCCTGCCAGTTCTGCTGGACAGCTTCTCATTGGAAGACAGAAATAAGAACTGGGGGGTGAAACAGAGGGGCGAGTCCGACATGGAGTTGTCGGTCATCACACAGGAGTCTTCATCAACTCGTCGTAGCATACTTCAAGAGGGTACTGATCATGTGCGACGTGCTTTACGTAGCCTTGCGACGGAGATGAGGTCCGGCGGAGAGCCGGTGCAGGATTTGTCTTTGGCTGACAGTGTCGAGGCCTGGAATGATAGCACCGGAAGTTTTGACAGGGGTCATCTTGTGCAGTACCAAACTTCAGACAGGGAATCAATTTTGCCACGCATACTAGGGAAACCCATCAGAGGACAACCTTTGAAGATGGTGATTGACCACAACAGTAGTGAAAATGAAGGGGGCCAAACTTCTGTGCTGGACAGACATGCGCTTGGTACCTTTTTTGGAACATTTGCAGATGGTTATGATGGTCTGTCGACACAGCAGGTCGTGGAGGATTCACACCTTTGTCCAATCCAGCTGCCTTTCATTGCATCAGGTGCGCCTGTCTTTTCTTTCTGCATTGCCTGTTCCCTTATCGCCTGTATTCTCTCTCATTCTAAAGTCCCCCAACGTCTCAATAAGAGGCCCTCTCTTATCCCACTCTTTCCTCGCTTGGTGGTCTCTAAACTCAAGCCAAAGTAGTTTCAACCGTCGTTGAGAGTGAAGGAAGATATCAACCATGAAATATTAGTCGCCTTTCTTTCCTTTGAGGTGCTTTTAGATCCCTCTAGAGAGAAACTTCGGGTGACTTTACAACTCACTTTTCTTCACCTGACATGATGCAGGTGAATCATGTCAAGCTGCAGCAGACCCGACTGGCTTGAGCAACTTACGCGACCAGTTCAAGCAGTGGCAACATAATTTTGTACCATACCGGAATTTTTGTCGGAACAGCTTACCAAGTCAGTGATTCCACCCTGAAATCAACTTTCGTTCGGTCTAGAATTTTTGTGACATATTTTTTGAGTCACTGGTGAGAGAAGAGTACCTTGTACATGTTTATCCTTGCTGGGGATTCAATAGCTTTCAGCAGGGCTGTAGAATTTGATTCCACTGATGAAACACATCTAGATGCTAGTTAGGAAGAAGTAGGCTTGTATCATGCCACATTCGTTATCATTGGGATACCTTCTCTGCATGAATTTTACCTTGAGAGGGGAAATGTAAACTGGAGGGAGATCTAATGGCCACTCGTGTTGATATAAACTAGAACTGTACTGTAGTACAGAATATGTACAGTACTAGGGTAGAAAGTCACCTAAGATGGTATAAAAATTGGAGCTCTAGTCATTTGAGTTAAATAGGAGAACTGAGAAAAATACCAAATCATTCTATCAGTTATTGGTTGGGTTGAATACAATTGGATTGGTTAGAAAGTGATGCATGTTGTCATTAATCTATCAAGAAAGCTTGGTATATAAAGAACTTCGTGGCTTATTAGATTCATGCTTGATATTTATGTGGACATTCATCTGCCATCCTTGTGCTGTTGGAAGTTCAACTGCACTACAGCAGTGGACATGTGACATGAGCGGTAGGTGATGCTTTAGAAGGACGCATTGTTGTTGCCCAAACCACCATAAAGTGCTGCCACGGATCCACCTTTTTGGACCAAAAAACACTTGTTGGCCCTTTGCCTTTCTAGTGAAGATCAAGAGGTTAATTTTTCGCTCTCCACCAATCATCCTTGGTCACTTGGCAACAATTGGCCATAGTGGGAACGGAGCATTAAAACCTTGTGATGTAAAACACTACATGTTAACCCCGGTCACTACAGTCAATCCGGGTTTGCGGTGTCAGGGCCCGGTTTTAGCCCTGACTCCGCGAAGACCAGCCCTTCTCCCCAAGCGCCTTTTCGCCTCCTTCCCACGATAACTGCCACTCTCGCCCTCAATTATTTCGCGGTGCCCGTCTCTCTTTTCGGCACTTCTCGCCGAAAAGTCCCTTCGCCCCCGCCTTCTTCGGATCACCGAAGTCTCCTTATCGGCCCGACATGTGTACTCCAGAATGACCCGCCCTTCTCGGCAGCCCCAAACTGCCATCCACACAGTTTCGTACGGCGCCGTCTTTGGCACGATCATTGTGCCGTGTAGAATCCTTTCGGAAGAGGAGTGATTGGCTGCGCCTGAATTGAGTTCCTCGATCACAATCTTCCCATACAGGGCAGGTCGAATGGAGATTCTAGCGAGACGGCGCCACCAACCGTTGCCGATAACGGGACAGCAGGGAGGAATTGGAGGCGTCAAGGGAGAAAGAAAGAAGCTGGCGTGCAAGAGAAGGGGCTGGAGGACCTTGATGCCGCGATTAGGGTTTGGCCCGCATGCAGACTACCTGAAGACACACGGTCACAAGGTTCTTCGGATGCGCGATTCGAAGAGTAACGCAATCCAAGCTTATAGCTGATATTCCCTCAGATTGTAGGTCCAGGCTAATCGGTTTAGGCGGCGTAGGCAATAATCATCATCGCCATCACCATCACCATCAACGTAAAACCCTAATCCAGGCATGGCAAAGTTTTGTGTGGCGGCACCATTTCCAGCACTTTCGAACAGTGTTTTTTGCCCTCTAGCGACATATCCAGGATCTTCAAGCTCTGCGTCAACGATCGCTGCTTCAAAACTCCAGGATTTTCAAGCCTCTGCGTCAACGATCGCCGACTGAACTTTTCGGTAAGTTCCCTGCCTTTCTTGCTTTTTATTTAATTCCATTTCGGTAAGTTCTCTGTCATTCTTACTTTCCATTTCTTTTTGGTGATGCATACGGGCGGTCCTTCTTCCATTCCGTTTCAAATGTGGGGCGTTGGAAAGTAAGCTGTGTGAAGGTGTAGAAAATTTTGTAAAGCGTCCAGGTTTAGGGTTTAAGAGTTTTAGGGTTCCCGATAATCGTTTCTTGCGATAAGGTTTCATGTTCGGCAATGTCCTTCCTCGCAGGACCGTAAAAATGCCGAAGCGGCCGGTGTGTTTCTGCAAGCCACTGTTTGATGAGATCCCGGTGGAGAACAGGAAAGGGATTCCGCCCACCTACAACAAGGAAACGGGGAGGATCGAGCAGCTATTCGTCATTGAGAACGACCACATTTGGCGCGATAGCTGGGAGGTGATGGAGGCGAGGGACCTTATCCTGGAGCTGCATGGACCGGATTCGCCCATCGTACCGCCTGGACAAACCGGCCCCAAGCAGATACTGTGCATTCATTGCAACACGACGCACCAGAACCACAGGTTCAACCTCCACCGGAACCATGCATTGTGCGAAGGGAAGGGGAAGGAGGGCGTGAAGATGCCGTCGTATCCCAATTTGGGCGTCAGGGATGTGGCGAACTTTGTGGCACGACTTCGGGATTGCCAGTCGGCTGAAGATGCAATTCAGGTATTCGGCACCATAGAGCCGATAGCCACGAAGAGGAGGCCTCGGAAGGGTGCCGATAATGAGGAGGAACCGAACAGTCGACGTCGAATTAAGCGCGGGAAGAAGCTGTCAGAGGAGGGCCCTCCATAGAAGCGTACCGCGGCGGCTTCTCGGAAAAGACCTCCGCCCCCGAAAGCTATGTCGAGTGACGATACTTCTTCCTAGGCAGAGTCGGGAGGAGATCACAGCACAGATCATGAGGCCGATAACGCACAGACTCTGACTGTGCACGGCGAGAAGGGCGCTCTTCCGTCCGGGGATGATGCCTCTAGGAATTCCGGTGCCGAGAACCCGATGTCGAAAGTCCGGAAGTCTGCACTCGCGCCGGCGCCCAAGAGGAATTCCTCCATCGTCCTCCGGAAGGCGGAGCTTGCGAAGCAGAATGTACCGAAGAAGGTGGCACAAGCTGAAGAGGCCACGAAGAAGGCGAGATTTGAAGAATCCTCGAAGAAGGCATTCCGGCCTCCAGCAACGGCGAAAAGGCTTACGGGAATGTCTGTGGAAGAGACCGCGATGGCGAGAAGGCATCGATCCCCACCGGTGCAATAGCGGTTCAGAGAGACGAGTAATGCCGAGAGACCCTCCTACTCTGACGAAGGAACGCCGATAACCTCGCACGAATCCCCCCAATCCTCGGCCCAGAAGGAACAGCGACCGCCGCTGACATTGGCCAGTATACTTCGGTTAGGCTCTAATGATGGTGCGAATCCCGATAAGCGCCTCATTCTCCCGGCGAAAGGTAGCAGGGAGCAAGCTTTGGAGTCGGAGAGGGCCGAGATGTTTCGGCAGGTGCAAGAGGACGCTGCGCGCCTTTTCCCGTTGAAATTGGTGCCCACCCCCGAGAGGAAGGTACCGATAACGCCGCTATATCTATTCTTCAAGCATGGTCTGCTCGACAGTATCACGATGGGGAGTTTACATTCCGAAGATGAGCTGTTGAAGTACGTCTTGTCCTTGGTGGAGTCTGGAGGCAGCCAGGGGAGGTTCCACCAGGCTCTCGGTGCCTGCATTTCCGAAGGGGTCGGCTTCGACGATAACCCTGTTTCGCTTCAACAGTTGTCAAGCCTTTGCAATCTGGCAAAGAATCCGGATTACAGTACAACGAAAGAGGTCTGGACAGAGGCATCGAGAGGAACGTGGGCATACATGACGCATATGTTGGAGTGCGTCAAGTTAGAAGCGGCTTTGCAGGCCAAAAACGACAAACAAAAGCGGTGCAGGGAGAAGTTAGTCACGATGGAGATGAGTAGATTTGATGCCGAAAGGGCGGTGGAGACAGAGGCTATTCGATGGGACTTCAACAATCTCTTCGGGTATTGCGCGATGAACAAGATTCTTCGACCATTGCTGCCCCCACTGCCATGGACGCACAACATTGACGAGGCTCGAGATGTCGTGCACCTTCTAATTTCTATCAGAATCGACATTGCCCCGTCTCCGGCTCCAGCTAAGCTGTTGAAGTGTTACTTCGTTTGCAACGGGCTCTCGCGGGTGTAAGTTTTTCCTTCTCGCCACAAACTTGTCCCTTATCGTGTCTTCTCGCCCCTTATCGTCTTTCATAGTCCCTTATCGTCTCTTATCGTCTCTTATCGTCCCTTATCGGTTTACTTGACTCCGTTGTTTTTCAGGGGCCGGAATATGTGCAACCCTAGCGTAATCCCCGGGCCTGCCAGCATTGAATTGTACTTGGACGCTCCAGTGGAAAATTGGGATGGGCCGTCTCAAATGTACGAAGTCCTGAGTCCCTTCCTCTTCGGAAGGGACGCATCCGATATGCACCTCCCGTTCTCGGCGGCGTTCTCGCGGCTCCGCGATAATAAGAACGGCGGGCGAGATTCTGTATTGCGCTTCATCGAAATGGTCCATGCTCGCACTGTCGTGGATACGGCAAGGAGTCATCCAGAGGATTTCGTTCGACAGTGGTGTGCTGCTGATAAGGGTACCTACGAACACTGGGATACCCTGGACGAGAACTGCTTGGCAAGGGAGGATCTGGACTTCATGTATGCCGGCTACGTTCCACGTAAGATTTATCCGATAACCCCGTCATTCATCTAACTGTTTTCTTCCTCATTCTTGGTATCTCCGTTATTTTCCTGTGACTAACGATAAGGCTTTTGCAGGCACTGTAGATCCTACCGGGGCACGCGAAAGGGATCTTGCAGAGGCAGATTGCAAGAACGCCGTGTCGCGTCTGGTAAAAAGAGAGTGAGATCGGCGAGAAGGGCATCCAATGACTTCACATGACGAAATTCGGCGGGAGACGTCTACCCGAACAAGGGACCTCGAGGGTGCAGCCACCCTCCTTCACATGGACGAAGGAACCTCGAATGAATTCCGCGTCCAGAATCGGTTCCCGGGGAGTAACGAAGACGAAGGATTCCCCGACAAGTGTATGGACGAAGTTACGGAGGAAGCACAAGAGGGGCCTAGCGACGAAATACGTCAGGGAGGTGTTCCCGATAGCATCCAGGAAGAGCCCGCTTCTACAACGGTGAAGTCACCGGGCCGTCCCGCCGATAACCCATCTCCCATGGAGTTTTCGTGGACACAAGCTTTGAATGACCCTACCCTCGGCTTTCCGGAGTCTTCACAGTCGTTGATGGGGCTATCTCAATTCGACACCCCTCTTCAGCATGTTGTGTTTGGGGGTACGGGGGAGACGGAACCCGACACTAGACCCCACCGTCTATCGTTCCCTCTGTCGAGTCAAGGTATTGAAAACCTGGACTCTACTGACAGTCCCCCGGTGGTTCCCGAGGCGCCTTCCGTGACACCCTTCGAAAGTCATCCAATCCCAGGGAAGGCTCCCTCTCCGGACTCCGATTACGCTTCTCCGCCAGGGCCCGATAACCCTGCTCCTCCGCCAGAGCCCGATAACCCTGCTCCTCCGCCAGAGCCCGAGAACCCTGCTACCCCGCCAGAGCCCCAGAACCATGCTAGTCCGCCAGAACCCGTTGAGCCTGCTTCAGTGCCAGATCCTGATAGCCTTGTTCTAGTATCTGAGCCCGATAAGCCTGCTCCTTCGCTAGAGCTCGATATGCCTGCTCCTCCGCCAGGACCCGTTCAGGCTCCTCCTCCGCAAGAGCCCGATAATCCTTCTCCAAAGGAGATGGACCCCGAGGAGATCAGACTGGCATTGCGCTTTATCAAGGAAGCACAGGAATCTGGGATGTCTAGTATTTGGGTTTATCCTGGACTCGAAGAGCGTGTTATGAACAGAAGGGAAGGACAAAAGGCGGCGTATACGTGCATGTCGAAGGAGAACCGCGGAGTATGTACGTCAGACTGTGTGTCCTGGGAGAAAGAGCCCTCGCTCTGCTACGAAGCCGAGGAGCATGACGCATCCATGATAGAGAAGAACCTCGACATTATTGTAGAGGTCCTAATGCGGCGGTGAGTGTCGTCGTCTATGTTATCGTGTTCTCTAACACCTACTGTTTATCATCACCTGTTGTCTAACGTCCGCTCTCTTCTGAATTGCAGGCCTCGTTTTATTCACCCGAAGGACCTGACTGGAGGTATGAGGTTTTTCGGTCCAGACCTTCGGCAAGGCGTGGATGTCTCGCTCGCACTACAGGACTGGCATTGCGTGCTAAAGGACAAGCGGGAAATGGAAGGCACATTTCTGGATTTCATCCTTAGGCATGTCGTCTACCGTGCGAAGGAGCATGTTCGAATCCAGTATTATCACACGCACAACTGGTTATCGGCGACTTTGCAGTGCTATCTGGAGGATGAAGCGAAGGGTTGGGATGACATCGTGAGCTTTCTCAGCCGCTCGTTCCGTAGCACCACCAAGACGCCGAATACCCTTATCGTCCCTTACCACGATAAGGGTCACTGGAGCGTATTCGTCGTGGAGCAAAGGCGAACGTATCACCTGGACCCAGCGAAAGGCATGCACAAGGGTCGGGAAGTGAACAACTTCATCTTCCTTGTGCACATGGGATGGGCAACCGCGAAGGGCGTGAGGATCGGATCTCGGAGTTGGACTGAATGGCAGAGTCGATCGCCGATAAGGTTGCCTTTGCCTAGTCAGAAAGAAAGCTGGGAGTGTGGTTTCATGGCAGGCTTGGGCTTCTGGCAGTACCTGATCGCACGTGGTGGGCGCAAAGAGGCGGTGGAGAAGACCGTGACGGAGACCAAATATCTGGACTGGGACGGGAAGAAGGCGTACCGATGGTTCATGCAAGCGCTGTATACGGAGATTGTCGCACCGCTTCCGTTCCACGATGCCCTTAATCTATGTGGTCAGGATACGGTGGAGTTCGGAAGCGGAAGTCCGGACGTAGTTTTCGTGGAAGCCGGTACAGAGACGGTGAAGAAGAAGGAAGTCTCAGTTCTTGGTATTTCGGAGACAGTGGGGGATCGTGATCTTCAGGGCTTCAACGTGCTGACAAACCCACCAGTGACTCGAGGAAGGCGGAAGAAGTCAACCGCGCCGAAAAGCCCGAAAAAAACGAGAAAACCGAAGGGCACCACCAAGACGAAGAAGTAGGCAATAAGGGGGGGTGTTGTACATAGTCGATAGACTCCAGGAATTTGTACAGATTAATAGGATGCCGATGTTGTACATTTCATTCATTGTAAATGACAATTTTTTTCGATAGCGTACATAAACGGATTTTGGGACCCCCTTGCAGAGGCTTGTAAGCGGAACTTAAAATCCAGTCTTTGCCGATTATATTGAATGTTGAGTTTTAACTTTCAAACTAAAGAAATATCACTTCAGTAAAAATTTCAGCCGATGCATGGAACTTTATCTAAGAGCATCTTATCGGCAGTATTCTACCGATAAGATTACTAATGGTTATCGGTGCAGGTTTGTAGCTGAAATCCTCTGCCCTTTATACTCATCCACATCGGTGCCGACAACCTAAGTCGTTTCTTGAGTTAGTCTTTCGCTAGGTGGAACGGACCTCACCCGAAAACCTCTGGAATCCAGGAAGTCATGCAACCTTCGGAGCCTCATTCCAAGACCGTCCTCATTTGTGGGGAGCGGTGCAGCTATATCCTGGAGTGGATGAAGCATTCCGGCTTCGATTTCAGCCTCCAACCTTGAGAGGGTGGCGTCGGTGTTGCGCAAAGCTGCATCCAAGTGTCTTGCTAGCAACGGTTGGCGATAAGCCTTCTCGAGTAGCTTCAGGACAAGCTGATGCATACGATCAAAGTCGCATACCCATGTCTCCCCTAATTCTCGAAGGTTGGAAGTCACTGGGGTTACATCTCCGGCTTCGGTATCGGAGGGAACATCATTATCGGGGAAGCCCTCGGTATTCGGGTGTCGACCATTGTCTTGGCGGAGAAGATTCGTCATTCCTCCTTGGATTGTGCCGCGAAGGGAGCCCAGATATCTAACAATTTTGCCCTCCGCCAGGTCAGGTCTTGTCATTTTCAGGACCTTAACCTGGTGCTTACAGATGTTACCTTTCTGGGAATGAACACATTGGCAGACGGCCCATTCGGTGCATGGATAGTATACCGCATACGTAATGTGTCTCCTATTCGAGGATTTAACGTATGCAGGACCTCCCGACCACTCGGGCAAGGTGACCACATTATCGGGAATTGTGTTTGCTTGGTTGATTGCATTGACCATGATTTGCCGCTGCCTCTTGTTCTTTATAAAACCGTTTAGCTTACACCAGTGACTGTAATCATACTTCTCGATGACATTTCCAGTGAGCTCATAAATAAGCCAGTCCATCCTTCGGCCGATAAGCTTCCTTTTGGATTGCCGGAGCACTGCTTTCATGTTAGAATGGTATGATTCGATCGCTACAGTGGTGTCCTGGCCAGCATGGGGGATTTTCCGGTCTCCCACAACCCACATTTTGATTTTCGGGAGCCATTCCTTGTCGAAGTACTTCCAGTATGCATCAGCGTCTGGCAAGAGAGCCTTAGCTTCGCCGTAAACGTGCCGCACCCACTCTACCAAATTCCACACCTTATCGCCGGGAGCTCTCGCCGAAGGGTCTTGGAAGTCACTAGGTGTCTCTGATACGTACATAAGTGAGCCCACAATTCGCAAGGCTCCGGCCCTCGTCTCTATGTCTTTCAACTTAGCACATGCATTCTTCTGCCACGCTCGACGAACATGCCACAGACATAGAAATAGATGCGAGTGCGGCCAAACCTCCCTGCGATAACCCGACACGCCGATAAGTACAACTCGCTGAAGCCCGTCACCCGATAACGTAAGAATGCTAAATTGCTTACCGAAGAGAGTTGATCTCATTATCGGCGTCGTCAAGTACAAAGGCAGTGGGTCTCCAGTCCGGCCTTATCTGCACCAACTTCTGGTTCAGAGCGCGCATCCAAGGGACGAGATCTGCTTGTTTGGATTTCGCAGTGATCACGAAAGCCACTAGAACACCGTTTCTCCACTCGTCGAATACCATCATCGTGAAGAGCGGATATTGGACACGCAAGCAAGGAATTAAGCGGTATGGGAGTGAGTGCTCCTAATTTTTATACGGACCCTACATGGAGCACGGTAAAGGTATGTGTACCTTTTTGTTGTTCGTTGCGAATGTCCCGTCTATAGCAATAATGTTATCGTGACTGTATTTCAGCATCATGTGCGTCTGAAATGGGGTTTGAATCCCAATTACGAAGGGTACGTTATCGGCATTCAGCACTCCGTCGACCTTGCTGCCCGGGTCTTGGTAGTAAAAAACCGTACCTCGGTTTTCTCGGACCCACATTCTCACACTCTCAGCGTCGTTGTCGTGTTTCTTGTATAGTTCTTGCGCACGGACTCCGCATATGTTGCGGATGTCCTCCATGCTAAGGAAACAATCCCAAGAAGGCGTAAGAGTGCCCTCATCCCGTGCCTTCAGTACCAGCTTCTGGTGCTTCTGTATTATAGCTGCCATCGGAACTTGCTCTTCAAATTGCCTACGAACCCAAAGCCTTACTTCCTCCGATATGTACTTCCGAAAGCGGAGCTTTCCCCTCTGCACATTGTCCTTATCGTGGACGATGAGGCCCTGTGTGTCGACATGTTCGGAGCAAAAGTACCCTATCTCGGGGATATATGGTAGAAAATAGTACCTCTTTACGTAGAATCGACATTGGCAGCCCACTTTCATAGAGCCCCCCTCCTTCGCATCAGTGGCACGAGGGCCTTTCTGGCCAGCGCCGGACGTAAGTTGTTTCCCTTTGTGATTGTATTTCGATGGCGTTGGTGTCATTTCGGGCGTGATAGCTTGGATCTTGTCCCTGTTGTCTTCGGGACCGTATTGACAACGCCATCTACTTATCGGCGTTGACCATCAGAGATACGTGCGGTACTGAAGAGATGTAATGGCACAGCCGATAAGCAGATCTACCGTGTATATTGAATGTGATATCAGAGGTCGTGATTCACTTACCGCTGGTACTCGATGTGGCAGTTCCACCGTTAGTGCGTCTTCTCGCCGACGTTTGTGGGGTCGTTCTTGTCGCGGACGAAGGTAGTCTCTACATCCTTTCGGCCAGACTGCTCACCCTCCACGAAATCCGAGACCCTATCCCAGGGAATGTAGGCGATAAGCTTGGACTGCTTCCTCTTCAATGATTGCGGATCGTCTACGAACCTCGTATCATTCTCGGCCTCCATGTTCCACCTAAGACATTTCCAGGTCAAAATCCCTGGAGGAGGGTTCTGTAATGAATCGCGCATCCGAAGAACCTTGAGACCGTGTTTCTTCAGGTAGTCTGCATGCTGGCCTTCCCGGAACGCGGCATCAAGGTCCTCCACCCCCTTCTCACGCACGCCAGTCGGTTTCTTTCTCCCTTGACGCCTCCATTTCCTCCCTACTGCCCCGTTATCGGCAAGGGTTGGTGCCGCCGTCTCGCCAGAATTCCCATTCGGCCTGTCTTGGATGGGGAGATTGAGATCGAGGAACTCCATTCACGCGGAGACAAGCACTCCCCTTCCGGCAAGGTGCTACACGGCACAATAGATCCTGCGAAAGACGGCGCAGTACGAAACGATGTGGATGACACTTCGCGCCGGCATCCGCCGAGAAGGGCGGGTCATTCTGGAGTACACGTGGCGGGGGCGAGAAGGTGACTTCGGTGATCCGGAGAAGGCGGGGGCGAAGGGACTTTTCGGCGAGAAGTGCCGAAAAGAGAGACGGGCAGCGCGAAATAATTGAGGGCGAGAGTGGCAGTTATCGTGGGAAGGAGGCGAAAAGGCGCTTGGGGAGAAGGGCCGGTCTTCGCGGTGTCAGGGCTAAAACCGGGCCCTGACACCACGAACCCGGATTGACTGTAGTGACCGGGCATGTTAACAAAGGCCTAAGTGCACCTAACTTAAAATTTAAATTTAGTATTTTTTTGTCAACTTTAGCACTTAGTTTTTGGAGTAGAAAAAGGTTCATGTGTGCATTAGTGTAAGGTTTTCCTAACCTCCTAACTTGGCTTGAAATTTATTGAAATTTACTTCATTGTTTAGCACTCACCAGATGTTGAATGATGCATAAATAGTGTTCAAGGGAAGCAACAAAAAATTTCAAGCCACACCTAATATCATAGTTAATATAGGGATGCTTCCATCTCATCAGAGTAGACTAGTCTCATTCTAGCAACATACTTCCCCTAATAGAAAGTAGGTAACCTCCAAGGTGATTGACCAAATACATTTATAAAATTGGAGTATAATTCACTCACTTCCATCCGATTACCATCCATTTAGTGCCACATGGAGGTTCGCTATTGGTTAAAATCCCTTATTTTTTTTTTATTTTTTTTTTGGCACTCACAAGTTGCTATATTAGCAACTTGTAGTTATTCCAATAGGCAAAGTGAAGATTTTACAGCCAGGGATCGAACCCGCAACCACTCCATTTGGAGATACAAGACTTTGGATATCACCCACCTTCATCCGAGTAGTGTAGGGTCATTTTGGACCATAGATCCCTTACTTATGGTCGGCAATTATGTGGTACCTATTGGTAACCACCAGCTAAACACCGTAGTACACTTTGAAAATTCATAATTAATTCATATTATATGGGAAAGTATGGAATCCCTTAGGTTGAAAGTAAAATTCTATTGGCTATCACTAAAAAATAAATGTGATATTATTTGTTCCCTTCATATATATATGCACATTGCTTAATCCTTTGAAGCCAATGAGCTCTTTTAGCTTGCAAGAACCTAGAAGTGTTCTAGATCATGCACAACAACATCTACGTACAGGGTACATTTCATTGCAACCCCACTTCACGGAAATCATTGTAGCTCGCCGATGCTCGCACCGATTTTTGTGGCACCAGTCTCAATAGATGCCCATCTTCTTTCACCTCTTTATTACAGTTTAATCCTATAAGGAAGATGGTCAAATCTGGTTTTTACGAGAACCTACGATAGTCATATATTTCGTCAGCACAAATCTACAACCCTAGTAGATTCTAGCAGCGACTAGATTTGATCATCGTTCTTAATGGATTAAGGGACTGTTTACACCTGAAGGTTTGAGATGGAGCCCATAGACACAAGTGGTACTCCGTAGACACAAGTGGTACCCCGCTTGAAGGATGAAACCATTGTAAGTGAGGTACCTTCCACCAAATAAGGGAGTTCTAAGTGGGTTGTGGTCCAAAGTTTAGGTGTAAAACCGAATAGAAGGGTTGTGGTCCATTGTGTACTTGGGATGAATTTCTAAGTAGTTGTATGAAAATGGGCTCTTTTGAGAACTACCCCATGGTAAAAGAATTTGTAGTACGACTAGATTACATCTTCAAAAGAAATTTGTGAAGTTTTCAAATGAATTTAAATTACAAAAATGTACATGTAACTTCAGCAGTAAATGTCAGTAGTAAATGTAAACTTGAGCAGTAATTGTCAACAGTAAATGTAAATTTCAACAATGAATGTCAGCACTAAATGTCAACAATAAATGTCAGTAGTAAAATATTATAAATGAATGGCTGAAATAGGTTCTGAAAAATACTCTCCTGGCCTTCCGGAAGTACAACCTCCTAGAGGTTGTAGGAAATAAGTCTCCTTAAGTTCTGTAATGTAGGATACCAACTAGATTTCTCATCCACGGAAAAAACTTTGGGCCACAGCCCACATTTTGCTTGATGTAAACCCATTTCCGGGGTACCAATTCTGTACTCCAATCCAGGGCTTTTTTTTTTGGCGACAGTCTGACAGATTCGCTTTGCTGTGAGATGTGGGTTGGGTTAAATTTTGGAAGGAAGATATCTCACTGGCCGAAAGAGAATCTGGCGAACGAAAAAAAAAGCCCTGCTCCAATCATAACTCGGGAATTCTTTGGGCTCCTGCTCTAACCATCTTGATGTAAACAACCCCTAAGTCTTTCATGGAGGTGGCCTGAAGCGTTTGCTATCGAGATTATTGTGCCAAAACCACCCAAAAATGGTTGTGGGTACCTGACACACGTAAAGCTTTAAAAAAAAAAAACTCGCCGTGGCCGTCATTTGGTCACGTGTTTTTGCAGTCCATTATTGGGAGGCTAACGTCTTGTCAAGTTGTCAGCAGAGCTGAATGCTTATTTAGCTCATAATTTATCTATCATAACGTCACACAAGGAGAGGAAATTATTTAACAATGGTGTGACTGCAGTGCACTGCTGCGAATACTTCCTACAGAGTCTGCAGGTGAGTGCAGCTGAATGGTTCAGGCAGGGCTGCAGTCAGTCTGATCTACTGCAGCTCATTGCCGCGTTAGGCTCTGGCACCAAGTCTGAATCTGCAGAAATCTACGAACGGAGTAGAGTCTGAAGAAACTCATGAACGCTACCGGTACATTTTGCTTAATTCGTCTGGCCGGCACATGCATTATCACTAGGGAGTTGAGGCCATGACTTGACGGAGCAGGATCCCGACGTGTTTTCAGCTTCTGGTGATGAGTGCTGCGCTCGGTTGGTGACCAGAGAGGCACGTCTCGAAGGTTGTGGCTCCTGCAAAAGCTGGTCGATGTTTTCGGAGGTGAATCTGGTCTGATCAGTTGACATGCAGCTCAGGAGCTGAAAGTGGTACTGTAGGAGCTCGTTATGATAGCACTCTCGAGTTAGTTAGTATAGTTCCTTGTACAGGAAAAGTGAGTTTGGCCTTCGAACCATGATGATGATGCAGAGCCATCATTCACAGGAAACAGAGCAGATGGTTGTGAGCACGAAAAGTTGAACAGGGGCGCATTTATGTAGCTGCTGCCTTGGGGTGTAAACCGAGGACGTCGTATCTCACGAGCTCTGAGCGATAAGCAGCTTGCACCTCTCGCTTTACTGTAGAAAACCTGAATATTCATCTGGGGAGCGCGCTTCGGAGCTTGAAGGAGCAGCTGAGGAGAGAGCATCAGTTATTGTAGAGCGGTCGTGGTTGGAACTTCTATGGGGCTGCAGCTTCGGCCACGCTGGTGGCTTCTTGCGCACTTGACGCACGTGCTTCTCCTGGTCACCACTTTTCGCCCTTCAGAAGCAGCATTGGATGCCACCGAAAGTAAGCTTCCCAACTTCCAACACCTCACAGGTTGTGCAGTTTGAGATTCAGCTCTGCTGGTTTGTTAGACTCTAGTTCAGAAGTTACCTTGAATCATGTTTTGTATTTTCTGTGGCCATGGCGCACTATCTGACAAGGTAATGTGGTGCCCAGAGGATGCGCTTCTGACCATCAAGAGTGAATGGGCTCTCAAGGGCAATGCTTCCAGTTGGGTGGCCACAACCGACCCATGCCTGTCGTGGACAGGCATCACATGCGACGCGCTTGGCAACCATGTCATCACTCTGTAATCACTCACCCCTGAATAAAGTTTGATGTGCACATCTTGTAGTTTAGGGATGTCTTAATTTCTTACTCACATGCAGGAATGTGACCAACATGGGACCAAGTGGAACCATGCCGGAGGCGTTCCGGAACCTCACCTTCTTGCAAAATCTGGATGCAATGGACAAGAACTACAGCTCCAACTCTGTACAAGGAGACTTGGCACCTCTCGCCAGTTTGACAGCCTCTCTCAAGTCCTTGTAAGTATCACACACATGTGTCTAGTCTACTGATTTTCTTATGATGAACTCGCGTAGACGATTTTCCACCATGGTTTACTTGGTGTTTGTGCAGGAATTTTTCAGGGAATCTCCGAGGTGGCGACTTTCCTGATGTCATATTTAATTTGACCAACCTCGTTGAGCTGTGAGTCTGATCCGCCGAGATTATGAGATTATGCTGTTTGATGTTTTCCTTTTCACTCACCATTGGCTTTTTTTCTCCGGTGCAGGAGAATAGATAACAATGCGTTTCAGGGGCATCCTCCCTTGTCACCCAGAATTGGAAACCTCCAAAAGCTTCAATCACTGTAAGTTTGCCAACAACTAACGGGCTGGATCATGGTCTTTTCAATTGTTTGCTGTGACGTTCTTTAATTCCCTCGTCTCCATGGCAGATATCTCGCTTCAAATAACATCACCGGGAAACCTCCGGCTGAGCTCTGGAATCTGCTCAGCTTGCGGGAGCTGTAAGTCTCCGGAGCTACCTTCAACTTTCTCCTCTTAATGCATATTTTCTAGTCGTATTTGACTTATCATCAAACACTCAACTGATGAAGTCATCTTCATGGCAGCACAGTTCTTTGGCTTCCAATGACCTTCTCGCAGAAATTCCAGCGGCCATAGGGAACCTCACCAACTTGGAGTTTCTGTAAGTCACCACTCATGTTGAAGTTACTGTTTTCCTATCACTGGCTTGTGATGATCCTTATCGTTTCCCCCTGTTCTTTTTCGTGATGAAGCAATCTGCACCACTGCTCCTTGTGGGGCGGAATTCCTTCCGAAATGGGGTTACTGACACACATGCAAACTTTGTAAGTACCTGAGCTCCCTGTTTGCGTTGAGATGATGCTAAGAAGGAAATGAAGAGAATATCAATAGAAAGGCGTTGTTTGTGAGCTTGCCACAATCGAATTATACTGATTGCCTTGCATGCAGACGGCTGTATGGTAATACATTAACTGGACGCATCCCTGACACGTTGAAAAGCATGACAAATCTCACTGAATTGTAAGTCTTCGGAACTCCTATCATTGTTTGAAGTAGTGGATTAGGATCAAATTTTTTTGGAGATCACTTCTACCTCTAATACGAGGCCCTGTTCTTAATTCTCTGAGTTGTTTGCCAAGCAGGAGACTTGCTAACAACTATTTCTCTGGCGGCATTCCGCAATGGTTGTGGAGTTTTACCAAACTCACAAACTTGTAAGATACACACCCTACAAGAAGAACTAGGGGTGATATGATTGATTATTTCTAGTAGGATCGTTGTCTTTCTACTCCCTTCTCTAGCAAGTTGCTAAAGTTCCTACTACTACCATGAATTTGAATGATGGTCTCTCGTTGGCATGGGTTGCAGGCGACTTGAAAAGAACGCATTCACAGGATCATACCCTGGGAGTGCTCTCGCTGCATCAGTAACGAATTTGTGAGCGCTGTTTTAGATTCTACCTTCATTTCATCCAATTTGACCCCTAGTTTTTGTTGAATCTCCAGCTGCTTATTGATGTCATCTGGATGGTGGTCCAATTTTTCAGGCAACTAGACTGCAACTACCTCACTGGTCAATCATTACCCACTATACCTTCGGATCGAAACTTCACTCCCAAGTAAGTGAAGCCTCAGTTTAAACCTATCCACATTAGGTTTAGGGTTTAGGGTTTACTCTACTGACGCTTTGATGCCTCTCATGTTCTAGCACATGGGATGTGGATGAGAACTGCTTCCCTACACAACCACAGGCACGCAGATCCAAACAGTGCGAAAACTCCCCAGCCAGCGTCATGCTCTGTGACCAGTTTTTAAATTCTTACGCAAATGGTAAGCAAATGGTAACCACTTGTGCTAGATTTCTCCGAAGGGAAATCATAAACCGTGATAGTAACAACTTATGTTGATAATTTCAGGTGCAGCGTGCCCTCCGTGTCCTGAGAAACAAGAGCTCAACATCATTACTCTTTGTACATGCAAACCGAAAGGTGAGTTTATTCATCAATGAGCTGGATTTCTTATTACTTTAGACAACTGTTGCTGATAGTACTTTGTTGTTTGATATTCAGGTCCTGCAGAAGATCATTCCAAAACGCGCACTGGCGCGGTCATAGGTGGAGTGGTGGGTGCACTTGCAGGTGTGGTGATCATTGTCGGCATCATACTTGGCTTGTTGTGGAAACGCAAGAGAGACCGTGCCAACCTGATGGGCCGCTTCAATAAAAATCTGGCAGAAGGTACCATTCAACGCCCAGTTCCAGTCTAGCGCTAATTGATAAATGAGCTGTTGTATCTTACGTCCATCTCCCTTTTCTAGCTTGGCAAAATCATTGAAAAGAATTGGGTGCAAGAATACTGTTAGAGTCTCTGATTCTCATAATCTAGCTGAGAGCTGGGTTTAGGTGTGCATTAATGTTGCGTGATGGTCTTTATTTGATAAAATCACACATCTATACGACCTTTGATGCCATAAAACTTACAACTTTTATAAAGTCTGCAGGGTAATCGGGAGTTTGGCTCTGAGGTTGATAACGCATTTGTTGGTTCCTATAATTAGGTAGCATTCCACTATTACTCAACATCTACGGTAGCTTTGACAGCCCTTAAATTAGAAACTTCTCCTGGTTTTCGCAAACTCCCCTTTCTCATAAGAAAAATCTGGGAGTTTTTCGTGAGTTTGATTCGGCAATAATGGTGGTTGGTCCTTATTTGGTAACATGAAAGGTACAGTTGCCTACATAGCCTTATGAAAATTCGATAAACTTGTATTTGCAACTCACAAGCAAACTCCCTATTCTCACCATCTACCAGGTTCTAACTCTGGCTCTATTGTGTTTGTTTACAAACTGTAGAGCTTTATGATCCTTACTGGCTAGCTCCGGCTGGCGTTCAGCGCTACAAGCTGTCGGAGCTCTCCGCTGCCACAGGCGGCTTTGATGAGGCGCATGAAATAGGGGTCGGTGGATTTGGCAAGGTGTTTGTGGGCAACTTCAAAGATGGCAGGACGTTGGCCATCAAGCGCGCTTCAGGCCTTGTCTCCAGCACCCAAGGCCTGGCCGAGTTCCGAAACGAGGTCAGAGATCATATCAATGTCCAAACTCTTAATTTGTTTTTGTAAACACTCCCTAACTCTTTTAATTTTATACTACTACTCTTCCACTCTTAATTTGAGCTATTAGATCAATGGAAGAGATTGGTGGTGAATCCTTATCAAGTATTGTTATAGAAATTCAGAGCTGATTTTAAATCATGGAAAAGACGTATTAAAAACTCACGTGGTATCTTTGCCTATGATAGCTCAATGGAAGTCTCGGGATATTGATTTGACATCGTTATTCAAACTGTAACATGTGGTTTGTCCAGGTGCTCTTGTTGAGTCGACTCCATCACAGGAATCTTGTGCGCTTAGAGGGCTTCTGTGACGAAGCAGGCCTGCAGGTTCTCTGTTTTAAATCATCACACTTGAAACGTTCTGAATGCGCTGTAGAATGATCAATTTTACTCACTTCTATCCATGGTGCTATGTAGATACTCGTGTACGAGTTCATGAGACAAGGAAACCTTCATGCTCATCTTTTCAGTAAGCTCCGGATGCTCTACTTCTGGTTATATATTGAGTCTAATATACCAAGTTGCGAGATATGAACTCAGCTTGGGTTACTGATGTGATTTTATTTGTTTTCTTCAGGCTCAAAAAAGAGCTTGAACTGGTACAACAGATTGGACATAGCAGTAGGAGTCGCTCATGGCTTGCAGTATCTCCACTCTTACGCGGTAAATGGACTTCCATCACTCTTCATATCCTTTCACATGTAGACTATGCAATGTGTTGATTTAGTAAAACTTTCATTGATTGACCTGTCACGTGTTGTGATTGAACTGAACGCAGGACCCTCCCGTGATTCACAGAGATGTGAAACCCAGCAACATTTTGTTGGATGACCACTTAGTAGCTAAAGTAGCTGACTTCGGCATCTCTCGCGCCACTGATGAAGCAGAAACTCATGTGTCAACTCGCCCAGCAGGCACTGCAGGGTACACTCCTTTGGTTCTAGAAAAATAAAAACTCCTTTCATTTTTCTTGATAGGATCCATTCCTTATTCGAAGTCTTATAATAACTGACATAAGTTTCACTTGATACTAGGTACTTTGATCCTCAATACTTCATTCGCCAACAGCTGACAACTGCCAGTGATGTTTATGGCTATGGCGTTGTGCTCCTGGAGCTTGTCACCGGGCAAAGAGCCATCGACCGTGAACGAAGCTCCAACGAGTTGAATCTGGTGGAATGGGTAAGATCATCCCCAAATACCATGTCTTATTGATCTCATTTCCCTTGCATCAAACGACTTAGAACGTAACATAGCCTATCCTTATGACGTAAGTATTGGGAAATAATCCCCATTCTAAATCAACATTCATGTCACGTACAGACTCCATATTCATTAAATGTAGAACGAAGTTCATAGAAGTCCTTTTACCTGGTATCACATAAATTGTTGCTCTGATTCCGGCATTAATCGAGCAGAGCTCTTCTTTGTACACTCTGAAACTTGGAAACCATTTGACAAGATTGGAGGGTTCCATTATATTGACCGAGCAGCAAATTCACAGAGGGAGAACAGTGTGCCTTCCGGTTATGAAAGGCCATGACCTGATTTACTTTCTCAATGATCATGTACAAGTACATTTATATCTTTGGAAGCTAGAAACTGGGGAGAGGTTTCCCAGCAATGAATCTTCTGAATACTTGCAAAGCTTGGGAAGGTTTGTCCGCGGGAACCATGTGACCCGCATCTCGCACGGTGACGAACGTCAAGCCCTTGTACACTTGCGTCCATCCTCCCACCTGCATGCATGCCCAGGCAAACCTTAGTCACGGCCCTCATCACATTACAGATCTCATGTTACAAGTCTAGCACTGTAATCTTTACCTGAGTGGAGTGGTTCCATGGATACCACGGCACTTCAACAGCTAGGTCCAGCTCTTTCAACCAATATCTCGTCCCCGTTGTTGGCACCACACCATCGATATCTCCACTGCAACCAACTCGCATCTTATAAACAAGTAATCAACCACCATCTCTTCAATCAACAAATCCAATACGTTACCCCTGTTTTTCATCTAGAATTTACTCCTCTTTCAACTCAGGTTAGAAGTCCACCTTCAAGGAGAGAAAAGAGGTGAAAACTGAGATGAAAACTTACCTGTAGATCCAGATTTTGAGGCCCTTGGTAAGAAGATAGCGATACACGGGCAACATGGACTGCACCACACTCATCACACTGTATTGACTGTTGATTACCAGACTGCACACACGAATTACACCGGCACCAATGAGAGCTGTCTGGCGCATTCATGTGACCACCAGCCATGCCTGCTGCTGCCATAGAAGTTGTCAGAAGGAGGTCGTGGTTGTACTGTATCATATTACCTGCACTCCGTCCAGTTGATCCCGGGCCGTGCATGAAGAGCCGCTTTCACTTGGGGCAAGTTCAAGTACGGCGTCGTAGTGTCAGGCCCGCAGAAGTTCGAGTCTTTCAACCCCAGAAAAAAACTCGGCCTCGTCTGTTATCCGCAAAAAAAAACCACCCACAGTTTCAACAAGATTAGAAAAAGACGGAGTGGAATCAAGTATGTGCTTGTGATATTACCTTGGTGGATGTGGAGTCGTTGACAATACTAGCGGAGTTGCAGTTTCCAGCGTAGATGTTGTACGCATCAATCTCCGCCATCTCCAGGTTGGACGCATGGTTGGCCGCGTTGCGGCACGCCGCACTCGTGGAAAACCCTACCGCCGGCTCCACTCGGTAGTCACAGCTCTTCTGAATCTCGTTGTAGGTCTCGTCCGAGATCAGAGAGTGGTGGTACCAGAAATCCACCGCACCCTTGTTGTCGTAGTAGGAATCAGTCCAAGGGTTCCCTATCTGCCACAACCACATGTGCATCCAAACCCAGGTGAAAAAACATGATCTGACATCCACACATCAACGTGATGATATTGAGGATTGAACATACCAGGAAGCCCTTGAGATTGATGTTTGGTTTCCCAGGAGTCAGCTTCTCGTTGTGAAGCAAGATCTTTTGCGCTAAATTAGGAGCGTAATGACCTACACCAAACATCAGATCAGTCCCACATTTGAAACGCGCGGTGCTGCAGGTAACTGATGAGCTGCAAGACAGCGGTCTACCTACCTGCGTAGCTCTCACCGAGGAGATAAACGTCGTTCTTCTGGTACTCAGGAAACTTCGCAAACCATCCCACCATGAAAGCTAATGCATCCACAGCTGCAGCCACCATCGAACGAATCTATCAAACCTGTGCTTAAACTATTCCATTGTTTTTAGAATAGAGTGTTTTCTCATCAAGGGTTCACCTGTCAGATCATCGTCCAAGTAGTTGTAGTCCGAGGTCGTGTTGGAATAAGAGTAGCCAACTCCAGCGGGCGAGTCCACAAACACAATGTTCGAGGCTGCATGTTAGACGAACCCGGGGTAAATCAAGCGGAAGAATCATGTCTCAACAACAGCCAGAGTGCATCATTCCACACACAAACCTTTGTTCCAGGCGTGTTTGTTGCGCACCAAGCCCTGTCCTTGGTTCTCGTTGAAAAACGGCCCCAATTCCGACATCGCACCCGCTCCTATGGACGAGCATCCCGGCCCTGGCAGCAACAACCAAAGAGGAGGTGGAGATGAATCGATTCTATCCTGGAAGCCAAGTGGGAGGAGAGTACTATGAGCTGCTGTTTGTTACCTCCGTTGAACCAGAAGGACACGGGCATGGTGGCGGCGCCGCGCTTGTGGTCCGCCTCCACCAGCCAGTAGAACAGAGCGCGCCCCTTCGCTTCGCTCACCGTCACGTACCCCGCGTACTGGCGGAACCGCACCGGCGGTTGCCCCGGCAAGCTGCGCACTCGGTGCGCTGCGTCTGCTGCTTCTCCGTGCTCCAGCAAACTCATCACCGCCACCAAAAAAACCCACACCGCCACCCTCATCTTCTTCATGACGAATATGCTCGATAATGCTCACCTGCACGACGACATCACAAGTTCATATAACGATCTAGATACGTTCCATGGCCTCCATCACCGCTGCAATCTTCCCCCTACTCCCTAGTGATCGGTATACCCCGGAAAAGACTGAACTTTCAATGCAACAAGCTCGCCGGAGAGACAAGCGCAAAACGCCTACCTAGAAGTGAATTATGTGGTCATAATCGTTGCTGCCGACCGCTCAGTGCAGTTCATAATCTTGGTCATCCCTTCCCTGCAAGCAAGTGTGTGCATGTGGAGCTCAAGAGGTGAAGGAGGCGGATCACCTTCAGTGACAGATTACAGGTGACTTCTGGACCAATGTTATGAGAGATAATCAGCCCGGGTCATGTCCCATCAACCTGCATTAATTGAGTCGTTCCATTGCCGTTGAAACTTGAAGTTGAAGTACTCCACGATCATTGTCTTGACGGTACTCATCATGGATTACTAACACCAATTAGGAGAGTCCATAATCAGCGTCTCGGCGAGGATCATTATAGGCCAGTAATTGCAACGAGGAGCTGTTTACAGCTGGAGGAAGTGCGAAACTGTGTACAACGTGATAATCAACGCTTCGGAGAGGATTATAGGCTGGTAATCGCAGCTGTGATTTGGGTCCTAATTGCATCTTTATTGATTGTGATAGGTAGAAGCTCGTAATTTGATGTGGTAATGTTATGTAGTTGTGTTTCGAAGGTGATTAATGAATGATCTTCAGTTGACTTGTTAGAGGTGAATTTAACAGTGTCTGATTACAGCCTGGGCTTAATTACAGGGTACATCCCAGCTGTGGTACTTGACATAAGCCTTTGCCATGACTTCGCGGTAAGTTGAGATATGTAGACATGCTTATGAGCAATCATGCATATGTACATTTGCTGTACAACCCATTAGCATTGACCATGTAGGCTGTAAATAATAGTTCCCAGAATTAATTATCTTTAATGCATCCAACTGCAAAGACTTGACATATAAAATCAAGGTTCTCAATGTTGTTTTAGAGCCCATTAAAAGCCTCATAAAAATGGGGCTGTTTCTTGACGCTTTTACACCATTGACAAATAATTGACACTCTTTTTTAATAGTTTTTCCAAAATCTAGTCCACTGTTAGTATTTGTGTGCATGGACACGAGTGTGTGATGCGAATTACAGTGTGAACAAAGTCATACGTGAGGACAACATCCTTCTTGGCATGACCTCTCTGATGAAAGCTTAATGGAAGTACACAATCAATGATGTAATTCAATCATTTTCAGCACATGCAACATGATGCACATACAATGATAAGCTCCAACCCCCAAAAACTCACAGAAATTAGAGCAGTAATTCCAGGGTGAAAACTCCCAAGGTCATGCCAGGATGATCTCATCAGACTTTTGGTTATTAACCCTGGATTTTCCTAAATACCCCGGTCGAGCGTTGCACCAAGCCTCAGGCTCAGGAGGTGGGGGACAAAACTGCCCCCATTTTTGTGTTGCATAGGCCCCTACTTGCTCGAGGGGGGGGCATTCGAGGGTAATTTCAGGCCACAGGCCCCAACTTTGGGTAAAAAAATTCTAGAGAAAGTCTTGAGAGCCCCGAAAGTGAGGAGGTGAGGCTTTCAAGGTGAGGCTTTCAAGGTGAGGCTTGGTGCAACGCTCGACCGGGGGTAAGTAGGGAGATCCATTAACCCTGGCTTGTGAATTCAATTATTTGTGGTCTGTTTTTCTCGGGGTAAACATATATCTAAACTCAGACTCTGATCACGCTGCAAACAATCTGATGTGCCTGTGAATCTGAACAATAATCTCAGACCTTCTGGTGGCAAGTCGTTGTTTTTTTCCTAATCTGAAGGGAATTACAGAAATAAGACCACCATTAGCTTAGATACATGGCAAACCACTGTAGAAATTGGGCTCTGGATGCTAGAAATCCAAGAGATATCTCAATAAAGACTTGGAACATGGGGAAAATTGAAGGCTAACCTGACATTTAGAGAACTCCATGTTACCTCTCCTGCAGTCATAAATTCACGCCCAGCTCACATGTCCATAAAACAATAAGATGTTATTTCCCATTAACCTCATTACTTACTCATCATAATGTATTTGTTCACCACCACTCGGTACGGCGGAGTAAGAGAATGTGTACAGACAGATACAAAGTAATTGTACCACCGCTTGTGTAAGTCAACAAGCAACCATCAGTGATATAATTGGACAGCCCCACCATTGACCAGAGCATGGCTGCAGTCGGCCTTCAAGGCGATCAGACAGACAGGCCAGGTCTGTGCTATCTGTCTGTCTGTCTGTCTGCAATGTGCATGGATGTTGAGTTCGGAAGTAAAACTTTATGCTAGTGCAGCCTGGCCAATTCATGATCGCCTTCAGTCCTCATTATTGTTCCTCACCAGCTTCACTCAGGCCTGTTAGATTATCTTCGAAGTCATATCAACCAGTTGTTCATTTTATACTAGTAACTGAAGTGCTATGTAACTGTGGATTGCCAAGCGATGTGGCCGTAACTGATTTGTGGTACAACCTGACTTCAAAGGCAGGCTTGAACTAAGGTGTGCCCCCCTAAAACCGACAAGTTAAGGAATGTGCATATATGGAGATAATTATACTATTATTTTTCCAGTGATAGCCAATAGAATTACAATTCCAACCCAAGTGATTTCATATTTTTCCGATGAAAACTGAATTAGTTATGAATTTTCAAATTGTGCAGCCATGTTTAGTGGGTGGCCAGCAGTAGGTACCCTCCATAACCAACGCCAAAAGTAAGGGTCTTGGCTAATAGCAAACCTCCATTTGGAGCTGAGTTGGTGGTAATGGGATGGAAGAGGGTTGGATATACCCCAATTTTATAGGCGTTGGCTATGGGTTTTTGTTGGTTATGGGGAGGCTTACCTTAGTTCTAACTTGAGTTTAGATACCACCTTGCTTTACAAGGATTATAGTTGAGAGACCACCTATGTTTAACCCTTTAACGCCTACACGGCCTCGGCAATGTTTACACCTTTAACACCTACAAGGCCTTGGCAAGGTCAATTTTGGTGCATTCGCTCTTCTACAATTGGTCATTGTCTCTCACGTCCTCTAAATACATTTTGAGCTCCTTGTTAGCTTTCCAATGGATCTCTCCAATCTCCAATCCATGCATGCGTTAGCAAACTACAATGATTTCTGTGAAGTGGGGCCATGCTCAAATGTACCTACACTCTTAGAGTCTCCCAGGCTCTCATGGTCCACTTAGGCTTTAAAGGGTTAACCCTTTGAGGACAACAACATATTTGTACATGGTGTATACATCTTTCGCTGAAAGCGTCAATGCTTGGATGCGGGATCCCTCCGATGGGTCGCGAAAACTTGTCCACACAAACCGCATGCAAATGGCCCACCTAGGAAAGTCAACAACCACAAATCGGGAGAGCGCTTCTTACACGGAAATGCGGTGGAAATACTGTTCCACCAAAACTGAATCTCCTATCCTGCAAATCCGTCATACTGCAGCTCAATGTCTCATTGCATTCATCGGAAGGCTCACATAGATCCACGCAAGTGCGCAGATCAAGCAACAATGAATTATTGATGTAGCTATTCACAAATAACTTCAAAAGTGACCACCTATGGGCGTGTCGTCCTTAAAGGGTTGATAAGGATTACAGTTGAGAGACCACAACTATTGAAAGCAAGGAAAAAGTACAATTCTAAATAAAAAGCGGAGGTATTTCCATATAACACCAATTTACACAACAAAATCCACAGTTTAGTCCAAGTTATGCCTTGGCTTGAGGTAGATCAATAGAATATAATGAAAAATCAACCCGCTGCCAGGATGATTTTTTTGCGTTCTCAGATCAAACTTGAAACAATGATTGCTAATAGGAAAACCATGGGAACATAGACTTGTGATATCCTACAAACTACGACACAAGTTTGGAGCTTCTCTTTGGATTGGCTCGTGTCGGAATCACAAGGTGTAGTAGGTGTGGCTCTGTGCACATTACTCTTTACTTGAGTACTACCCTCGTTATCCCATCCAATCTTGGCAAAAAAAAAAAAATCCAAAAAAAATCCAAAAAAATCCTCCAGAGCCCCGAAAGCTAAAAGGCCAAAAAAATGGACCACCCAAGGCTGAGGCTTGGTGCAACGTTTGACTAGGGTAAATAGGGAGATCCAAATGTGTTACATGTTTCCAAAGCCGTCTCGGGATTCACCCCAGCCTTATGTTGCACTTTGATTTCTGCACACGAGCACATTGATCAAGTTAACCTTTCACATTTTGGTTGCATCATGATGTTTCATGTGTAAAATTTGATGTACATCGTTGTTACAAAAGTTTGTATTTCTGTTCAGCCCGATCAAGTGGCACATTGAATTTCAAATTTAGGTCTGCACCTACTACGTGCTTGAGAAGTTGCAAAATGGACATGTATTCTACATGTATAATGTCATATTTGAACATGATAAGGTTGACATGACCTCCAAATGGAAGATGTTAGTTGAAGAATCTTCAATCCAAAGGTTTATTGGTTGTGCTATGTTTTAACACATTTTTTGTATTCTAAGAGTAAAATATGTGACTATATATGGTCCCCCACATACCTTTCAAGGGTTTAATTTAAAGCAATCTAAACTCACAGGTAAATCTGTTGTCACCAAGCCTTTGTGAGCTCGTGACTCAGCGTCCACCACCAAATTCTTTCAAGAAACCAATTTCATACCAATTCCACAATCAGTGAATAAAAAGGGTACTTCAGTTGGCATAGACTTGAATAAAAATGAGGTAGCACTAATACCTCAACGATGAAAGGGCATCAAGTTGCACACGCAAAACCCTCACTTGAATCACTATCTTCCCTTGATGTTGTGAGAAAAAGTGGATGTGTATAGCTATGCAATGACTTGTTACCTATCAACCCAAATTCCTCACTTGTCTCACATACACACACTACCCTCCTCAGAGCTATAGATGTATGGTAATAAAGTTATTCCATAGCCATAGACATCCACTTTTATATGGTAATACGTTATTCCATAACCAAAGACATCCACTTTTATATGGTAATACGTTATTCCATAACCAAAGACATCCACATACATGGACGTTTATGACTTGTCACCTATCAACTTGTTCTCCTTCCTTTGCAAAAGCTCATGGAAACTCAACCCAATCTTCAATGTCCACTGCACATAAGAAAACCACCAAACATGTAGCAACACCACCTTCACAAGGCTCTACCAAAAGGGTGGTATTACTCACCAGTGCTTCCTGTAAGAGGCGAAGCTTGACCCCTTGAACACTTAAAAGACCATGAATCTGTAAGTCAAAAGACCCAAGTGAGAGAATAACCATACCAAACGAAATGCAGCCTTTCGTTGATGCATATCAAGGAAACCCTAATTGCAAACATTTCGAGTTCTTCAATCAATGATAGTTCTGTCCACAAACTTCAGAATTGCCGAGGATTTCAGCCACCAAATGACATCCGAGCAAACAAAGTTGAACAAAATAAAGAGCAGCCCACTCAGCAGCTTTCCATCAAGGACCCAAACACAACCTGAAATCCCACAAACTCAAAATGCAACCCTAATTAAGGGTTTCCCACGGAAAAAACATATTTTAGGGTTTCACACGGTATGCACACACTGGGAAATGGTGGGAATAGATATGGTTGAAGAGCATGCTCAGGTCTAGAATATAAACTGACGGAGGAGGCCCGTGTGAATAGAGTGAACTCACTACTAAGTCTATGTCTGGTGGACATAAATTAGTATCCGGTACCGTAGGTCAAGGGCACCTTTGGCACTTGGACGCCGAATAATTAATTAAAGTAAAAAAAGTGGGTTCGGCTTTCTAAAAGAAATTTTAGCAGATTCCTACAAGAGTTCACATATTACTATAATTAACCTATTTTGACGACCAAGGGGATTGAACCTAAGACATCAAGCTCCCTACTTGGAGCTCTTTTGCACACACTTCGAAGAACCAAGGCTTTCCAAGCCATAACTCCCTATTGATGTCCTTGGGGTCCAAAGATTTTATATGTTAATATTTTCTTCAATTTCGGCATTTTCACTCAATAATTTCCCAAATAATTTGGCATGCCTTTTTTGAATTAATTATAGTGGAAGGTGCCCTTCACCTACGGTATGTCCGGTGGACATAAACTAGTATTCGGTATTATGGAACTACGTCGCCCTCTGGGAGTAGACTAACTAAGGTATTTCAAGATTATTTAACCCTTTAAGGCTCGGTTGGCTATGGCTGATGGAAAATCTATGAGTGTAGTAGATGATTTTTGCAAAATCTATTATGTTTTATAGATTCAACCGTTACCCATAGCCAACCCAGCCTTAAAGAGGTAAGATAATATCACGAAAGGCAAAATTTATTGCCCTATTTACAAACTTGGTTTGCGATATAAACTTTAAAAAGATTTGGATGATTTGGTAAAAAAGAGGGAGGAAGGCCAACCAGCAAGATTATAGTATTTGTTTGTTTCTTCCGTTGAGACTATGTCCATAAGACATAAGTTAGTGGAATAGTATGAGTCAAGCAATAGCCCTTAAACATCAGAAGGTGCCACTAATGGCCACAATATTCTACATGTATAGTATTGTACTCGAACATGATAAGATTCATATATTGAAATGACCTCAAAATGAAAGATGCTTGTTGAAGAATCTTCAATCCAAAGGTGTAAGTCTTGCTAAACTTCAGTACACTTGTTGTATCCTACAGAGTAAAATATGGGCATGTATATACAATTCGCGACTGACATTTAAGGATCAAGGTAGAACAACCCAAAAGCTATCATAACCTAGTACCGCTCCCTTATATACCCTTCGTAGATTCCAAGGAGAAAATGTAACCTCTCTTTACGTGACTTATGCATTGACCAATGAATTTATAAGTTATGTAATGACAGGATAGTGGAATCTAGGAAGGGTGTAGAAGGGAGCGGTATTGGGTCGCCGGTCGGTTTTGGGTCGTCCTACCATAGAGCATCTCCACTCGGGGGCCTGGAAACCGGGGTCATATGGCTGCAAAAGAACTTGGAATGGAGGCCCGGAGTGATGCAGTTGGTGGAAGCATGCACCGCGGAACTGGAAATTTTTTTGAACCCTGCAAAAGCCCCACGTGGAAGGTCTTCATTGAAGGTCGCGCCCGGTGAAGTTTTCGAGGAGGCGGCCATAACATGCCATTATCCCGATGCTCTGAAAAAAAGCGCCAAAAAATATGGAGGTCTACAGTGCCCCGGGCCCGCGGTGGAGTGGCCATACCAGCCGGACCCCAAACCGGGCAGGTCTGCCGGGATGGGGCCCGCGGTGGACCTGCTCTTAGCATAGCCGGAGCGAGCTGGTGGTGAGAGCGAGCGAGCGCGTTATCGACGTCTGTAGCGAGGAAAATGATAGAGTATTCTGTGCGGGGTTCACTCGCATTGACCACGCGCACTGTTGCCGCGTTGAACGAGCGCGGTTTGGACGCGGGGACTCTTGCCGCAACTTCTCCTTGTTGAGAATCCGTGGCAGCGAGGCGTGTCGGGCGCGCGAGGGGCATGCTCGCTCACCCCGCGTCCGCGAATCGCCTTTCGCTTTGACGTCACTATGTCACCCTAGAGCCGGGTAGAATTTTTCAGGATCGCTCCCTGTGTAGTCGGTAACTCGCTGCATCTATACCTTCATGTGGCCGCTCTCCTTCTGTCTGCTCTTCCGAAATTGGGTGCACGCTACTAAAGCAGAAGTTCGGGTTGTTCTCGGGCAATCCGCCGAGATTCGCTTCTGCTTTCCAGTGGACGGACAGTTTTCGGTGGCGACACCGACACTTTCTAGATGTGTGAGGGTAGGAGCGGTGATGATCGATCACTGATGATCGGGGTTCTTCTGATTCGCTGCGGAGGATGTTTCTCGATGCGGGTGACATTCGAGTGAGAATCGGTCACTGAAATTGCGAATTGCGACCGTGTTTCGGATGTGAGGGTTTGGCCTGGGGGCTTTGAACAGCCCAGTTTGTGAGTCATGAATTGCTTCGGGATTGAGATCATGAGGTGGCCGAGGAATGATAATAAGGCCGTGGGGGTGCGCAAGGCGGGGATTGAATCCGACCCGCAAGTGTACCCGCTGCGACGCTCGCGTCTTCCTGGAGGCAGCTCGGTTCCTAGTCGACCCGAGCCGGTGTCGGTATCGCATCCGGGGTTCACCCAATCGACGTCGACGATCGAATCCTATTCTCAAGCGGATCAACCCCCGCAGCAGGCGCTCCGCGTATTCACTCTCCAGGAGCTCCGATCCGCGACCAAGGGCTTCGACCTCAAGAATCTCCTCGGCGAAGGCGGGTTCGGCCATGTGTACAAGGGCACCATCAAGCAGAAGTCCAAGTTCCACGACGGCGAGGAGAAGCTGGAGGTCGCCATCAAGCAGCTCAACACCACCGGCCTTCAGGTACGAAAATCCACCGCCCTCGCCAATCACTCTTTGCAACAGCTAATCTTTTTTGCATCAGTGTCATTTTTTATTCTTTACTACAATCTGATTTCCGTGAGGAGCTAAGAGATCCATCTAAACGTTGTTTGTTCGTGGTGTTACGACAGGGTCACAATGAATGGGTGACGGAGGTTCATTTTTTGAGCATGGTGGATAACCCCTTCTTGGTGAAGCTTGTGGGCTACTGCGCGGAAGACGACGAGAGAGGGATTCAGCGGCTTCTGGTATACGAGTACATGATCAACAGGGGCCTTGACGACCACATCTTCCGCACCGTTCCGCCGGTGCTGGCATGGGATGTCCGCGTCAAGATCGCACTTGGCGCGGCGCGAGGGCTCGCCTACTTGCACGATGAGAAGCGGGTATGTGCATACGCCTCCCTCGTTTTCACTACAAACTAGACTTTCATTTCAAGAACTATAATCACTTAACTAGCCTACCCCTCCTTCCCATTCACCTTCTCGACTCTTTTTCAGTAAACTTATCCATGCAACTTCGTCACAAACTATGCAGGTCATCTTTCGCGATTTCAAGACGGCGAATGTGTTGCTCGACGAGGAGTTTAACCCGAAGCTGTCCGACTTCGGGCTTGCGAGACAGGGGCCCGACGCCGGCAAGTCGCATGTCACCACTGGGGTACGTAGGGTTTCGACGAACGCTTCGCTTGATGAGTTGATGATGATTGAGGAAGAATGAGTAGTGACGGGTCCCCCTCTTGCGAGCTGCTGCAGGTGAAGGGCACGTATGGATACGCGGCGCCGGAGTACATCCAGACGGGCCACCTGACATTCAAGAGCGACGTGTTCAGCTTCGGAGTGGTGCTGCTGGAGATTCTGACGGGCCGCAGAGCCATGGACCGGAACCGGCCGCGGCTGGAGCAGCGGCTGCTGGAGTGGGTGAAGCCCTTCATCAACGACCATCGCAAGTTCCACCACGCCGTGGACACGCGGTTGGAGACGCGGTACCCGCTCAAAGCCGCCATGAAGTTCGCCACCATCGCCATCCAGTGCCTGGTGAAGCAGCCCAAAGCGCGCCCCAAGATGGTGGACGTCGTCGAAGCCCTCAAGAAGGTCCTCGAAATGACCTACTTGTGGGAAACGCCCACCAACGTGGACATCTCAACGCCATCCACCCCTTCTCGCGCCACCGACAGACCAGCTCCTCGCCAGTCTACCGACACGTTGAAATCTCCGCGCCATACCTCATTCCGACCAACCAGCCCCTTTGAGAGCAGCAATCCGCCCGCTTTCCCTCTCCCTTCGCTCGCCACTCGACGCGCCAGTGCACCTCCCGGGCTGATGCAGGACGTCGACCCTGAGCGACCGAAGCCGTCGACTCCGCTTCGGAGACGACAAGCTCGCGACCCGTCCTTGGCGATGGAGCGCATCATCCAGATGCCAGCGACGTCTTGCGCCGCTCAGACTACTGGCGAGATTAGCATTGAAAGGAAGAGCCACGCCCGGAGCATTGTCAGGAATGAGAACCGGTACCTTCATCCCGGTTAAGGTAAAATCCGGCCCCATAACCAACAATGTGCATATATGGAGGGGAGAAGGAATAGTCTATATTTTATTTTTTAGTGATACCCGATAGAAATACAATTTCAACCCAAGTGATTTCATATTTTTTTGATGACATGTGAATTAGTTATGAATTTACAAAGAATGTTGCCATGTTTAGCTAGTGGCCGCCAACAGGTATCCCCCATAAGCGCCAACCTTGAAAAGAAGGGGTCCTGACTAATAGTGAACCTCTGTTTGGATGGGTGAATTGGGTGATAATGGGATGGAAGTGGGTTGGATATACCCCAATTTTATAGGTGTTGATTACAGTTTTTGGTTGGTTATAAGGGGATCATTGTAGTTATTGATTAGGTGATTGTATGTGTAGGATTAGCATGTTTGTATTCTTGTCTATTTTGTAGTCTACACTAATGTACACTCATCCTTCCCAAAAGTAATACCTTTGATAAGTTACAACGTCGCTAACTGTAACCTGAGTATAACTATTGTTGTAGTGTGCAAGCCTCCATATCAATCTCTTGGCTGTCTCTCCAACACCTCACTACGACTCTAAAGTAGGATGATGGTTGCCGTGGATGGAGGTGCAATCAAGCTACAATTACCAAGCCCTCTAGTAAACCTACTAACTTTCAACCTCTTCTAAGTTCTTACCACCTCCATCCTCTGGTGCCATACTAGACTATATACTTTATGGGAGGGATGAGTGTAGAATGAATGCTTCATTCATGAGATTCATTGAAGCACCCGAGGTGCTCTTCATGTGTTGACATGAGGAGTTGCAAATCAATGTGGTCATACGTGCTCTTTGAATGGTGGTCATGTGAGATGATGTGGTCATACTTGCTCTTTGAGTGATACGGTTTGCAATACTTGTTGAGTTACCCAATGCCGTGGTCGCTTTTGTACATAATTAATTCAAAATGGAGAGTTGTAAAAAAAATTCAAAAAATATAAAGTTTTTGTCTCGGTAATTACCCATGTAATGTCAAGGTGCTACCCTTATAATATATAGGTGATACCCATTGTGTCCGAAGCACTGTTTCAAAGAAAAATAAATTTTTCGACATAGAGGTGTTCAAAGCAACCACTAGGTACAGTCATATCCTCCTTGCACTAAAGGCTTCCTTTTCTTGGTTATTGTGTCTTGAGTTTTTCAATTCGAGGAGGCCAATATTTTGACTTACTGCATGAAGACTTGAGTGGTGAACTTTGCTGCAGCTCTTGGTACATACTGCTAGCAGTGCTCCAGTCATTTTTCACTTCAAAGTAACTATTTCAAGATTTTAAGGAAAGTAGGTGAGTCAATCTGGTCTCATTTGACAAAAAAAACCACCCTTTTCTGCATGAGTGAAGAGCACCACTTTTTTTTAGTGAGGTAAGGTTGGATGACCTATAACCACCACGAATCCCATAACGGACAAGCTAAAGTGGACCAAAACCACCACAGACCCACCCCATTTCCGAAATTTTAGGAAGTCATATATGATTGGGTGTCAATTCATGATTGGTTCAAAGCTGCCGGTTTTTAGTCAATGCCGAAGTGGTTATTAGTACAACTTAGTGTGGAAATAGAGAGTTTTGTATGTCGAGGAATGGGTCACGGCTTACTATCCACTTTGAAAATTTGTAGCAATTTCAATATGAAGAAATAAATGGTCACAACAATTGCAATATTCATGAAATCCTATTTTGAATTCCCAAAAAATGTCTTACCACGTATACAAACGCTATAAATAGGTCAACAAGCTTAAGTTGGTGGTTATAGGTCATCCAACCTTAAGACATGTTAGGGATCTCCTTATACCATGTAGACAGATGGTAAAAGAAAGTAGGGTGTGGACAATACCTAGCCCCTATTTTTATGTTGGAGGGGGGCCCTATTTTGACAGCCTGCGAGTGTAACTTTGGGGTCACAGGCCCCAAATTTGGCAATAAAATTCTAGAAAATTTTCTAGACTACCAAATATTTAAAAACCAGAAAAAAGAAGCCTACCTTGGCCCACCCTCCCATGACATCAGTGTGCATGAAATAAAGAGGTCCAATTGATGGCCATTAAAGGACCAAATATTGGATTGAGGACAAAATTTCACTTTGACTCCAATCCATAAAGTCAAAATTCATAATTTTTTTACCACATCATCTTGTGTAAGTTTAGAACAAGATCTCATGGTTACATTCTCAAATCATTCATCTTGGCAGTTTCTAATCAATGGAGTAGAGATTCCTCTAAAATGCCATGATCCTTTAGGGATTAGTAGTGATAGATTTGTAGCCTAGAGTCGTTAGTTCACAAGGTTCACTTCCTAGTACTTAGAGTAGTTTGACATTCCTTTGGACTTTAGGCAACCTAGGCTCGTATCTCTAAGTTCACTTATATTAAAGTAAAGTCCCCATAACCAACAAGTAAAGCAATGTGCATATTATATGGAGAGAAATAATAATAATAAATTTATTTTTAGTGATAGCCAATGGAATTACAGTGTCAACCCAAGTGACTTCATATTTTTCCGATGACATGTGAATTAGTTATGAATTTTTAAAGTATGTTGTTATGTTTAGCCGGTGGTTGCCAATAGGTACTTACCAAAAGTGCCCACCAATTTCGACTAATATCAAACCTCCATTTGGAATTGAATGGGTGGTAATGGAATGGAATCGGTTTGGATATATCCTAAATCTATAGGTGTCCATTATGGATTTTGGTAGGTTTCGAGGGGGTTACCTTAGTGTATATTAAGCACTACAATCATGGTCACTTTGTATCACAACTACACTGATAATGATAATTAGTGTTAACAACACTACAATTTACAAAGTCTAACACTAAATGTCAACAATGAATGTTGCTAATGTTAGAACACTAATTTCAACATGAATACTAAATGGAGACAATTATTATTTCAAATTTTTACTATCTTTATATACGGTGTTGGTGAAAGAATAGTTCATGATGGAAATAAGGCTTGTAATTGTTAAAATGTTATGTATCTACATTTATAAAAAATGTAATCATTCTAATGTTAATTATATAATCTCACATAATATCATATTCCTATACTATCTATATATTATTAAATAAATCAATAATCATGTATAAATTTATACTTAAATATTTAAATAGATATTATATTATACACATATACTTAAATATATACAAAAATATTTAGACATATATTTTTTATATGATATGTATAATGTAATTCATACTATATACATATATTTATGAATATTTAATATAATGATCATCATCAATTTATATGGTTTATATAAATATATATAGTCCTTAATTTATAATATAAATATATATAAACTATGAGATTCAAATATTTATCAAAAGTATTTCTTCTAAGGGCCAGTTTACACTAAGGTGAAGAAGTGCACCGGTCGGTCGAGAATTTCAGCCCAAGACATGGTTATTTGGGGCATGGGACAATGTGCTAGGCCATGTTTCTTGTCCGAGGCTTTGAGCTCGCCCAAGAAACTTGACCTCCGGAGAACCTCCCCTCCAAAAAGTGTCGCCACATTGGCAGCCATGTCATTTTTTCATCCATGCACAAAGTTCTCCACTGGAGGACTCTTGGCCGTAGTGTAAACCCACATCGAAGAAGAGCATCACTCTTGGCCAATCAAATTTCAGAATTCCTCTAGAATTCATGACCGGTGGACTTCTCCACCGTAATGTAAACTGGCCCTAAGTCATTCAAACTTTACTGAAAGTTTCAATGCCCCACATCTTCCCCAAGTTTTTCAAAGTTGGATTTAGATTACATGTTTCTCAAAGTTTTAGAATTTTAGATTTAACCCTAAATACTCTAAGTACTCTAAATACCATGTGTCTTGACCTTAAAAATATATGATATATGAAATTAGTGGAAATGATGGAATTTGTGGATTTAATTTTTTAAAGAAATTTTTAGTTGCCACGGATTGGCGTAGAAGGGTGGCGATGCTCTTAGTGGTGTGAACTTTGAGTCCACAAAGAACCAAACTTCCAACACTAATTCACGTGGGCAAACCACGCACGCGTGCCTATCCACCTCAGCGCGTGCCCGGCCTGCTAGTGTGCACGCTAGGCCCATTTAGGTATGCGCCCGACCCATGTAGGTACACGTCTAATCCATTTAGGTACACGCTTGACCAATATAGGTCAAGTCCGGCCTTCCATGCGCGTGCGTCCGACCCATTTAGGTACGCGCCCAACCCATTTGGTGGTGTTAGTGGTGTGAGCTTTAAGTCTAGGTTGAACCAGACTTCCAACACTAATTCTCAATTTCTCACGCCGAGCCACCTTTGCATCCGCCTTGCCTGCCAGTCTGCGCGTCCGGCCCATTTAGGTACACGCTCAACCCCTCTCAGCATGCTCCCGCCCCTTTCACGTGGCCGCCCCCTGTGTGTGCACGCGCGACCCTCTAGATTTACCTACAGTTGTGGTCAAACCAATGTTGACCCTTATCGGACGGCCAACAACCTCTATTGGACAGACAATTGAATGGACGAACACTATCGCACGGATGCACACTATAGGACGGACGGACGCCGTAACAACCATGCTTTCAGTTGCACACAAACTAGAGTGTTGTAGGATTGGGGGCAGTGGTGACTCAGAAGGATGATGAAGGATGGGAGTACGTTGTGCCATTTGCTTCTAGGAGCAACAACAATGCGAAGTCCAGCTATTTGTCATATGAGGGGGAGACTTTGGACGCGATTTGAGCCATAGCCCATTTTAGGCCATATTTGTATGGGCAACATTACACGTTGGTAACCGACCATCAGCCTTTGAAGTGGCTCATGGAGTCTGACAAACTTACTGGTAAGCTTGCTAGGTGAGCTTTGTTGCTTCAAGAATATGACTTTGAGGTTGTACATTGCGTCCGTCTCACGAGCTTAGATGTTGATGGTCTATCTCACAATCCAAGGACTTTGGAAGAGAATCCAACTAGTGCCACGTGGCATGGAAATTGCGACGGGGAATCGACCCCTAGGGAGGCATGCAACGACTTACCTCACGTTGATGTCTGGCTCCGCATTGACATTGTCTGATTTGGCAACAGATGAGGAACCGGACAAGGGCCAAGTTGTTACCGATGTGTGGGAAGACGGTCCAATCTTGCACAAGCTATAACATGGAATACTTCTTCCAGCTCTTTCTTCTATTGAGCGTATTTGAGTTGGTGCTATTTGGTGCCCAAAATAGAAGGTTGTTCTTCCAACGGAGCAATGTTCCGTTGGAAGAACAACCTTCTATTTTGGTTGTGGCCAGATGGAACCAGGCGCATAGTTCTCAGGCTAGATCAGAGGGCTTCGTTGGTACGGCAAATACATGAAGACCTAGGACATTTTGGTGTGTGACGGACTCATTCGATGTTGCACAACCAATACTGGTGGATTGGCATGTATCTGCAGGTTGCCACGTATGTTTCTCGTTGTGAAGTATGTAATCGGGTTAGATCTAGCTTCAATACCTTGTCACCGCAGATGGAGCCTTTGTCCATTACGGAGCTATATACCGGTGGTCTTTGGAATTTGTTGGTCCACTTGTCGTGACTTCATTCAGAGCCAAGTATGTCTTGGTAATGGTGGAGCATTTTAGCAAGTGGATTGAGCTCATGGCTCTTCCGCAGAACTCTTCAAAGTTGGCGGCCATGGCATTTCTCGACCGGGTATTGGCTTGTTTTGGAGTTCCAGGTGAGGTTTTGACAGACTAGGGGCGTGAACTCGTTAGGGCTTTTGAAGCTTTGTGTACCAAGGCTTTGATTGATCACCTTACCACTTCTCGAGATCACCCGGAAGCGGACGGTTTGGCCGAGCGTGTGGTTCAGACCGTGAAGCGAGGCCAAAAGAAGTGTGGATTACTTTAAGATAGCCACCGTTATTGAAATCAAGCGGAGTTCTTCAAGCGGGCCATGCCTATAGCAAAGGAAAACTTATCTATTGCTTAACACCGTGACACCTTACAGTACACTCGTATTTATAGCGGTGCCCACCGACCTCAGCTAAGACGTTTTCCACAAGGAATTTTGTTTATCTACAGCATGAGGTGCCCACAATGTTGGATATCAAGGTTGGGCGCACCATTCTTTGTGTGAAGGATGTGTTGCCGAGTGGCATCTTGTTGCAAGAAGGCAAGGATGGCCAGGAGTGTCGGAAGCACTCTAAAAATTGTGCTCTATATTATTTACTCAATGATAACTCCGTTTATCCGGAGTTAGCCGTTGTGCCAGACGGCCTTCCATATTTCGTGTGTGGTGAGAAGAAGGACGTGGCTACCATGTTGCTTTGTGACCATTGCCAGTGTGGTTGGCATATGGCTTGCTTGACGGCGCGTCTTTCTACTCTACCGTCCAGGGGTTGGACTTGTCTTCGTTGTCGGAGGTCTTCAAGCCAAAGTTTCACCCCATGAAAAGCTTGAATTCCTCGTAGACTTGTCACAGTGTGGTGCGTTGCTATCTAGTTAGAGTTCCTTGTTTTGATTCAAAGATAGGCAATGCAGAGATTGACCAAGGGATTGGCAACAAAGTTGCCTAAGGCGATTAAAGATGGGGCTTACATTGCACCCGACCTACCCTCTCTTTGTTACTTCTTCATGTGCTTATTGATTCAACGACGGGTGACATCATTGATTGGATGTGTAGAGTTGTTGCAACGACATAACCGTGCCTTTAGTTTTGTTAGTGTTGTTTGGTCCTAGCTAGATAGAGGGTCTTTTTATTTGTTAAGGGGGGCATTTGAGGATATACTACGTATATTTTGTTTTAGAGTATATTTTTTGTTTATTTGATGTTAATTAGGGCTCTTAATATGTTGTGGTTATCGATCTTTCTTTACACAACATGCCAGACAAGAGAGGCGGATACTCATTTTCGAGGAGCCCTTAGGGATGGAGATTGCCGATTGGTGAGTCAATTTTGTCGACTCAGTGTGTTAGCATAGTTGGGGGGTTGGAGAATCTGAGTTTGGAGGAGTTTGATGAGAGTAGTATCACAAAGGAGATTGAGCAATCAAAGGAACATAGGAGCTTGTTAGCGGAGTTTGGCGAAGTTGGTGCGGTAGTTGTGGCTAAAGTGGACAACGTGGAAGTTTTCAAGGTTCTCTAAATGCATCCCATATGGGGTCCATTCTTTGTCACATTTGGTCATGATGCCGGAGGAAGGTATGGAAGTATGGGTGAGTTGGTGGTAGGGGAGAAGTTTGCGGAGGAAGGGCAGATTGAACTCTACCATGCGCAAGTCACATAGAAGAGTGCAGGGAGGAATGAATATGATTTGGAGAATAGAATTGAGTGGGTAGTGAAGGTATTTAAAGGGGGCACTTTCTTGCACCAATTGCACAAGCAACTACCCAATGGATACTTGCAGTTTGAGATGAAGTAATGGAAAAATTTGAATTCTACTATACCTAAATATTTTTGAAGATATTATTGTAGTGTTCCTCACGGGATATTGTTGGAGAATGGAAGATTTACATTTTTATGAAGAAGGAGCATTTTGATCTTTGGAGTTTGATTGAGCGTAATTTGAAATTGAGAGGCAATGATATAGTGGACCATTCTCTCATGATGATGTTCAATGATAAATGTACGAAGTTGCATTGGGAGTGAAACGGCTACATGAGCATGACATAATTCATAGACTTGAAAGCATCAAATGTCTTTGTAGAGGAATATAGAAGTGGTTGACCAAAGTGGTTCTGTTATGTTGCGGATTATGAATGTTCAATTGGAGTTGTGGAAACATGATTCTTTCAAGCAGTGGAGATATTACAAGCTTGTAGAAGACAACAGGTGCATTCAAAAGCTGCAGACATATACAGCTATGGAATGACCTGTTATAAGATCTTGATGGAGAAGTTGCCGTTTGAAGGTCATGCTGTAAATAAGTATGATGTGGTTCTTTGTGGGCCACATCTAGTGGTCCCTAAATATATTGATGATTGGACACATTTCTTGTTGAGTAGGTGTTGGCAATTGAATCCTCTTATTAGGCCTTCAATGAAGGAGATAGTGAATTTGTTTCTTGACCTCTTCCCAAAAATTATAGAATGGCAAGAAGGAGAGAGAGCATATTGGAGACAATTTAACCAATATAGTTGACGAGTAATCATGGAATTGTAGGTACATTCCACTAGCCTCCATCTAATATGAAATCTAAATTCCTCTATCATGTTGTTTCCATAACATATACAATGTCATGTTGATTGGTATTTGAGCATTGATTATCTTCAAAGATTTCTTCTCAACAAAGTACACTTTGAGTGGAAAAAAATTGTCTTCAAGGAACTTGCCACTTGTGCATTGTAGAGATCCTACATGTTGTCTTCCAACTAAATCTTTGCAATGCCAACTACGTTTACTTGCAAAACATCCACCATGGACACTTCACAGCTGGAAACCTCATTTAAACCTCGCACCCAAACGTCCACACAACTACCTATCTTTGCCAAAGCTACACAAATTATGGTAGAGGCACCCAATTTTGATCGCCCATCCAATTCCGATCAGTAGAGTATGCATGGCATGGTGCATGTAAATGGCAAATGCATGAAATGGTGCATGAAGTGACCCAAAATCGATAATTCAAAATCTAAAAATAACAGTCATTATCGGCATTGGGTCATGAAGTGTGCAATTTGGGTTGCTCCACCTCAATTGAGCTCTCATTGGTTGCCTAGCCTCAAAAGTCGAACAAGGCCGATCGACATTGGGTACCCTCCATGAGTTGGTTATCTATGGCATGTCTTCTCTCTTTTACTCACTCTCACTTATTGGCATTAGGTGAAGGAGGGCACCAAATCTAACCTACTCTAGAGTTTGAGTATGGGCTCCGGTGGTTTTTGGGCTTTTAAATTCTATATCAATTCCAAATCTTTGTGATTAAATTTGAATTTACTTTGTTGAGTTTCATTCCTAATTCCGCATCTTTCTACATTAATATTTTTGAGATACAATGTCATTTTAGTCCCAAACTGATCAGAATTGGGTGTTTCTACCTTATTTGCCCTTAGTAAACAAGCTTGAACCTCCTTTTAATAAAACACACGTTTTCACTCAAATAGTCTCATCTAAAATCCATCCTACAACTTGGGCTTAATGTTGAAAGAAACCTTCACCACCATAGGCAACTCTCGATGAAAATGTTATTTGCAGTCTGTAGCATTTGTCTTTCATAACACAATAGAGAGATATTGATTGGAATGGAGTAGTGAAATTAGATGTCTTTGTGAAAGGCAGAGGTGAAGTAGAAAAGGTAAAACCTTCCTGTTCTGGCAACCGGCGGACGGCACCTGAGGCTTTGAATTCTGATCCACGGTTAACCCTTAAACATTAGAAGGTGCCGTTGGTGGCCATTGTATTCTACATGTATGGTGTTGTATTTCAACATGATAAGGTTCACATATTCAATTCAATTCAATTAAGCAGCATATTGTCTTGAACTACTAGCTTCCATAAAAGTACATCCAATCTTGAAAGTTCATCCAATTTGGACGTAAATATAATTACTTGCTAGTATTGAAAATCTCACATTCAATAGAGTGTCCTAGGAAACGTTTCAAAGTTGCTTGACGTGCCCGCACTCGAAAAGTTTTTTTTAAAGATGGCATAGCTTTTTTTCCATAGGTCCAAATAATTTTAAAAATTGTAAATATAAATTGCAACCATGAAAACATGTTTGAGATTTGCAAAAGCCTACCTTGGGACTTTTTTCATTTAGGGTTTAAATAGGAGAAATGTAGACGTAATCGATTTGTAGTGTACGTGGACATGCCATCACATCAACCTTGTAACATACAAATTTGCATGTGAGTTGGTTGGAAATTTGTGGCAATCATGGTAAAAAAATCATACTTTATCATAATCTACAATGATAAAGAATGAAGTGAGTAGTGTCCAAGACACAAATAAGGCAAAGAATTGGAAATGCAACAATACAAAGTAAACATGTAGTATGAACGTATTTCTTAATTAGTTGCATAGATTTTTTTCATTTGTATCCAGAATACACATAGAGATGAACTTCTAGTAGAAATAAATCTGCTCTATGCAACTATAAAAAAAATTCACTATACAATCTTTAGAATATACATACAAATGAATTTCCTGTAGATATGAATGGATCATAATTGTAGTATTGTTTTATCAAATCAGAATATGATTTTGCATTAAAAATTGCATTTGTGCGAAGGCAACTTCAAATTTTTTGTTTGTTCCCAATCATTGTAGATTCTTCTCTTATACCATTGTTAGTCATTGTTGCATTCCTTCATCATATTATAACCCAAGTGTGGCTAGTATTTTGAAGCATGTGGTTTAATTGATATAGACAAAGAAACAAATGAAAAGAGAAAAAATGAGGATCTCTATTTTTCACTTTTACTCATTTTGGAGTGAAAGTTTTACATACGGAAGGTATTTTTAATGAACAATCTTAGATAAAATATTATTACCTACTTGTATTAAAAAAATCTCCTATTTGTTTTTAATTAGTCTCCGGGTGTATTTTTTACAACTCTATTCCGCTTGAAGACTAATTGGAAAATAGTATGGATTGTTTTTGTTTTTTTTGACACAAAATTAATGTGGATCTACGTAAAGCAGAAATGTGCGAATGATGAGTGGACGATGGCAACGTTAAAATCTAAAAAAAGCAGGGCGGATGTGGTTGGAGGGGTGGAAAGATGGTGGTAACGTGGTGGTTTATGGCGGGGAGTTGATGCAAAAGAAAATTCTTATTCTTTTCTAAACAATTAGCAATTCCTAATAACCAATTTATGAAAATTAGCACAAATGCTACACCCTGCACTTTAAAGAAGTTTGATAAGACATTCAAGCATGTAATACATGGAGATCGACCCAGGTGATATCGTGTAATATTTGTCATGTACTTAGGTGATATCCGTGGATATCATCACGGAAGAAGTCTATACAATTTATAATGCTCAATTTCTGGCTAATTTTCAAATTAAAATTTAGGCTGAATTTCATTATTTTTTCAAGATTTTTGTAGTATACCAGTTGGAGCCACGTTTTTGTATAGCTTTTCAACTAAGGTACCCACCTTGATAAACAACCCAAACCCATAATTGACACTTATAAAATTGGAGTATATCCAAACCCACTTTCATCCCATTACCACCCATTCAACTATCCAAATGAAGGTTTGCTATTAATCAAGATCTCTTACTTTTGGTTGGCGCTTAACCCTTTAGTGCCCAAGTCATGTTTGTTGGAAACCAAGAGATGTGCTGATTTTTTTTTTGAAATATCTTTTATGGAAATACAATGCCTAATTTTAGTATCCTATCTTACAACATTGAGCTTTGATTTTGGAAGGTATACTACTTTATTCATCAATAAATTCTTGCAAGAAATTTTGTACTTTGAATAAAAGAGGTTCACATGTGTACTAGTTGATAGCTTCGCATTGCCATATCATATGTGAAGAGAACATTTATGCATGATTATTACTGAATGCTTTACTTTTATCTACTTGATTGTATACTAAAAAGCTTCAAACTTATAGAATTAAAACAAAAGTTTTGTATGCAATTAGAAAGATCAACAATCACAAAACAATGAAGAATCTCTTAAAAACTAAGGGGCGCTTTACACTATGGACCATGACGATTGACCAAGAGAAATCATTTATTTTCATGGTCAAGGCTCTTGGTCTAGAGCCGTGACCATGAAAAATAAAAAATCATTTATTGAGTGTCTTGGTCACTTTTCATAGTATAAAGTGGATTTGGACCGGGACAAGGATGGGCTAATTTTTTAATGTATATTTACAAATCCGGGAAAAAACCTAATTAAAAATAATAAATAAAATAAATTTCAGCCAATCATTGATTTTTAGCTCAACGGTCCCCTTGATTTCCGTCGAGTCTGCCTATTTGCCTGGACCCAACGGAAAACCCGTTGCACCAAGACACATTATCCACTCGGCAAAAAATAGCATACTTAGTTAACCTCAATCTCCGTGGTCAATCTCCATTTTTCAAGGTAGTGTAAAGCAAACTTGGACCGGAACAACTTCCTTGGCCAATCACAGATTTTAGAGGGCCGTGGTCAATCTCCATGATCCGTAGTGTAAAGCGCCCATAACTTCAATCAAAATTAAAGACCATAACCATTTTCCATGTGTATGAAATACAACATAATATGTGGCAAAGTATTCATTGTATATGATGTACTTTGTGTTGTATTCTTAGCTTTTCCATGAATTCTATAACTCCAAATCATGATCTGTCTTTTGCAAAGTGTTCATGTGATTTGTGCGCAAATCTGAACTTCAAATTTCACAACCTAATTCCTCATGGTTTCATGCAAATTGAGTTTTAACACCTCCAAAGTCCCCTTTTGGTCTCGTGGGCACTAAAGGGTTAAGGGGAGATACTTATTGACGGCCACCGGCTAAACATGATAACGCACTTTAAAATTTCAAAACAAATTCACATTCCATCAAAAAAATATGTAATCAGTTGGGTTGAAATTGTATTTCTATTGGCTATCACTGAAAAATACATGTATTATTTGTTCTCCTCTTTATATATAGTCTAACCTCTTTATTACGACACTCCATTATACGACAACCTCGATTATATGACACATTATCACGCGACAAAACTTTTGTAGTCCTAAACCCCCTCTATAATACAACTATAACACTCAATATGTGACACTTTGAGACCCCCACTTTGTCACATTACAGAGGGAAAAAATGCATTGAGAACATGTCATCATGTAGGGAACAAGTTGCAAACATGTGCATCACCGATTAGGGTTCTTCTTTCCTTTCGCCTCACGTCCCTCCCTTGACTATGGCACTTCGTCACACCCCTAGTACTAGTTACTTGAGGATTTTCTACGTGCTATTTGCAATGTTATGAAGTTCCTACAAACTATTCTCAAAATACTTTTCTTGTGCCTTTCTCGCTCGTAGATACTTTTTGGCATCCCATTATTGTGCATCTAAATATAACCTTGATAACACAACATTTAGCTAGAGGCCAAGAACAGAAAACACCTTCAACCTCGACTGTGGCACTTCGTCGCACGTCTGCCACTTGTTACTTGAGGATTTTTACATGCTATTTGTAATGTTATGAAGTTCCTACAAACTATCCACAAAAATACTTTTCTTGTGCCTTTCTCGCTCGTAGACTTTTTGGCAACCTATTGTTGTGCATTTTAATAAAACCTCGATAATACGACATTTAGCCAGAGGCCAGGTACAGAAAGCACCGTCACCCTTGCTGAGTTGGCACAGCTTACATGCTCCACTCGTGACATGTCACATCACATCTCCTTTCTGTACTTTCTGCTCCCGCGACCTCCGGTCGCCCCCGCCCGCCCACCCCAAACCCCTCCAAACCCCGCCCTTTCCCCCCACCCGCCGGTCGCCGACCCCGTCTCGCTCCTGCGCAACAGTCGCGAGCTCTCGTTGTTCGCCTCGAGTCCGCGACTCGGCCATGGCAGCAGCTGCTCCCGACCTCACGTCCTCGCAACCTCCACTCCACCAGACTTCCCTGAGAGAGGACTGGCCTTGGTTCGGAGGAGAGAATTTGCGGTGAGAGGGTGGAGCTTGTGAGGATCGAGGTTGCAGGGTGTTGGTATGGTGCTCGTTGGATTGAGAGTGTGGGGTGTGAGGGACGATGATCCGGCGCCAGGCTACACGCAGCCGTGGTGGTGGATATCCGCGGGGATTTCCATGGTTTTAGTGCTGTTCGCGGGCATAATGTCGGGGCTCACACTGGGTCTGATGTCGCTTGGGTTGATGGACTTGGAGGTTCTTCAGCAGAGCGGCACTGACGAGGAGAAAGAGCAGGCCAGTATGTTCCCTACTTAACCGTGCGGATCTTTCTTGGTTTGCTACTTCCTTGGTTGACACATCCAGTCACTTCTTGAGCTGAATTGTTTGGTTTCTATTCCATCGTCATTGATTGAGGTGCGAGATTTGCCGTGTTGTTTGCAATGGTCACTCGGCAGCCAAAATCGTGCCCGTGGTGCGAAAACAGCACCAGCTCCTCGTGACATTGCTTCTTTGCAATGCAGCCGCTATGGAGGTATATATACCTATCCTCTTCGAACGTCGTGTAGGTCTTCACCTGTTCTGACAATTGATGTTCTCTGACGTGTTTGATGATGTTTGTCGCAGGCCTTGCCTATATTTCTCGACGACATGTTCAACGAAGTCGTGGCTGTGCTCTTATCCGTCACCTTCGTGCTTGCCTTCGGAGAGGTGCAGTTTTCTATCAACTCGCCTCGTCTGTCACCCAATCAGAAGAACCTAAGCTCATCCGTTGTGATGTTGATTCCTAGCAGGTGATTCCGCAAGCGGTTTGTTCCCGACATGGCCTTGCGATCGGCGCCAACCTCATCTGGTTGGTCAAGATTCTCATGGTGCTATGCTGGCCCATCTCTTACCCTGTCGGCAAGGTGAAGTATCCACTTGTTCTCTAGAAGACAATATGAAACCATCAGATGTTGTTAGAGGCAGTCTCTAAGAAATGCACCGTGACGGTTTGTGAATGCTGCAGATTCTGGACCACTTATTGGGCCACAATGATTCTGCTTTGTTCAGGCGGGCGCAGCTGAAGGCGCTGGTTTCCATTCATGGAAGAGAGGTAGTTAAATCATTGAATCCTCTCCCTCTGCAACCAGCTTGGAAAACCATCTCACACAATTTGATGACAGCCACCTTCATTTGTTGCTGACTGTAGGCTGGGAAGGGAGGAGAATTAACACACGACGAAACTACAATTATCCAGGGTGCTCTAGACATGATCGAGAAGGTGAGTGTGTCCGCCCTTCCTTTCAGTTCATTTATCTACGAATCAAGTTATAGCAAGGTATACTAATCATGTATGGTTGGTTCAGACTGCCCTGGATTCCATGACTCCGATTGAATCAACATTCTCACTTGATGTTCATTCCAAACTGGATTGGTACGTTGTCTGTTCCTGTTTTTTTATGTTGGACGGTTACGCAGGATGTGTTCTCTTTCTATTGATTCCTTGGGTAAGGGTAACGTGTAAGTAGTGATCCGGTATCTATGTCCTTACCGTGATTCTTTTCACTTGCAGGGAGGTGTTGGGGAAGATAATGGCTCGAGGGCACAGCCGTGTTCCTGTTTATGAAGGAAGTCCTCGCAATCTTATTGGCGTCCTACTGGTACAAAATCTCACGGTTGATCTGAAAGCTCTGTTGGTGACATATCTCTCGGAAAGCCTACCATCAAGACTTTCTGTAGGTTGCTCTAAGAATTAACTTCATGATGGGCAATATTCGCCATTGAAATGATTCAGCTTGTTCACTCAACTTCTTTTGACTGTGCATGACTACATGCAGGTGAAGAGTCTACTAACTGTCCGCGCTGAGGCTGAAACTCCTGTTAGCGCGGTTTCCATAAGAAGGATTCCCAGGTAAGTTCAAACATTCTGCAACTCAAGCTTCAAACCTGAAATTGATGATTGGGAGGATTTTGAGCACATTTTTTCTGCAATTGACAGAGTGCCCAGTGACATGCCGCTGTACGACATTCTCAACGAGTTTCAGAAGGGGGGGAGTCACATGGCAGCAGTCACAAGAGTGAGAAGCAAGAAGAAAAGCAGCATCTGTAGCAACGATGATGTAGAGGCAGACTTGGAAAACGGCGTCGGAGGTCTTCGGAATGCCAAACAAGTGGACGAAAATGGTGATGATCTAGAAGGTGGCGAAGTCATTGGCATCATAACGTTGGAAGATGTGATGGAGGAGCTTCTGCAAGTATTTCCCTGCTCGCTTAAACCATCTCTGGACATATATCGTCTATTTCTTGACTGATTCCTTTTGCCTAATTTACAGGAGGAGATTGTGGACGAAACAGACGAGTACATCGATGTACACAGGAAGTAAGTGATCCATTGTTCGAGCGCTATATTAATGTAAAGGAACCTTAGATAATGGAACTGTCGTTTGTAAAGTCTCCCAAAGCTTTTAACCTCTAAGTTCTTTTTCTTTCAATAATACTCCTCTTTCCTCGCTCTTAATAGCCATTAGATTAATGGAAGAGCTTGGTGGTCTCTCAACGAGAGTTGGAGCCGCCTTTGACAAGGAAGGAGGTCAAAACTCTTTGCCTGACTTTACAAATAACTCTAATCCTTTCATGTTCATCTAATCATATAACTCTAACTCTAATCATATAACTCTACTCATGTTGTTGATGTAGGGTAAGAGTGGCAGCCGCGGCGGCGCAGGGCGTGACCAGAGGTGGATCACTGGTGCGCCGGGTTGGATCTTTACGCAGTCCGGTAAGTAAGGCTTGAATCTAATTCTAATGAAGTCCAAACATGAAAAAACTAGCTCATTTGGTGACGTAACTCTACTCCTTGAAACCTTTTCTAATGTGCACAACCAACGAGGGTCATCAGGTCCAGGGTTTTGAAAGACAAGATATACTACTCACTACCGAAGGCTCTCTCAAGACCAAACGCAAAGTATAGTACTCTCTGCCTTCAAGATTAACGAACTATGAACAGTAACAAGGAAACACCTTGAGAATATTTAAGAAATATCTGGCCTGAGAATATTTTGAGAATATTTGGGAATATTTGTGAAGATTTGTACATGGGAATATTTGACCTGACTTTTAGTAAAAACATGGAATATGATTTACCTTAGTGTTGTCGATGTGTTCCGCAGCAAATGGGCTTGTCAAAGCAAGGACAGCAGGCGGTGAACAAGGTCCGGCAAGTCGAAAAGGAGGCTCGAGTAGATCATCTAGCGGCGCATGGTCTTAACGGCGAGGCTTTGACGGTGCCTTTACTGGATGAAAATAGCTCAAAACAGTGATAGAATTCGCCGTTTTTTGTACAAGTTTTGTAGAGAGCCCCATCTTTGAGCACTGAAACGGTGCTGGATGAACTCGTGGTTAGTACTGGTCTCTGAAACACGAGGTGGAGCTTTAGATCACTAGCACCCGAGATTTTAGGTTAGCTGCTTTTTGTTGTTTGACGGCGTTAGCATATTACTAACACTAGTATCAAATTTCTGAATCCTCAAAAGAGAAGGGTAAGGTTCCAGCACTATGATAAAGTGCAAATAGGCGAGTACTCTGAAAATCTGGCCACTACACTAAAATTGAGAATTAGTGTAACCACACTAATTAATTTGTAAATGCTATAAGTTTTTACTTTAGGTGGAGGTTTTTACTATGAGTTCAGCTGAATGGGGGTGGTTGAAGTGCACATACTGAAACGATCCAGCATAAAACCATACAGAGACTCATCTTGGCTCAATCAGATTCATCAGACCTTCATGATTAGTAAAATGGAGACTAAAAAGTGATGCGCATGTGCTGATAAATTAGTCTAAAACACTAGGGTGTAGAATCGGGAATAGAAAAAGAGAAAAGAGACCTAGGAGCACTCAGAAAAAGATTAGTCTAAGTCACATACATTTGTCTGAAGAATTCAGTATCACTAGGCTAAGTTGCAAAATGGTGAAGAAAGCCCTCACAAATAAACAAGCAATGTAGAAATTCCAAATTCTAAACCAACTCTTTGTGGTGCAATGTTTGCATCTGCCTACTTCACATCCAGAGATTCACCGAGACAATTGACAATTGAGAAGAAGAGCCGTCACAAACATGTGACGACTTCAAGAGTTTGAGGATGTGACGACTTCAAGAGTTTGAGGTTTAGGATTGTCAATACAACCAACTTCAATATTGCTGGAGTGCCACTCGATCTCACCAAGGATCTCCCGCGCAGCTGCCCGATGGTCACCACGTTCTCGTTGCTCAGCTCTAGCCGCAAGTTTGCCGGATTCTCCTCCCTTGCAATCTTGGCCAACGACTTGTTGCATGCCTTCGCATTAGACCTGTCAAAAGAATCAAGTTTTTATCAAGCTAGACTGGCACTTATACTTCATTTGTCTATTTCGGATACATAAATGATATCAAATTGGTGCACCAACCGACTTATGAAGCAAAGCAGCGACGACAACTGCTCCAAAGTCGATGGCTAATTCTTTCGCCAACCCTCCCACATCCACCAAACACTGTACGTCCCGACTTTGTTCTATCCTCGCCTCTGCTCCAAATCACAGTACTCTGAACCTTGGCAATGGGATCAGCCAGCTTGATGATCTAAAACATAGTGTTGGTTCAGAATGACGTAAGTATAGAAAGGAGAGAACACGGAGTGGGACATACCGGGAGGTCAAGGGAAAAGTTGAAGACGTTGATGGCGAGTGTCACTACTTTAGTGAAACCCTAAATTGAATGTAACAAGCACAACAACCGATCCATAACAACCTCGTGGCCAAGCACTACATTACTCTAAGCCTAAAACGAATAAAAAATATGCAACCAATCGGACAGGAAGAGCACAACAACCGATCCAACATTGATTTCAGATCAAGCTTTGATCTCAGATCTAGTATTGGTTTTGGGACAATGCTTTCAGTTCTAGCCCGATCCAATGCTTGCAGATCCGAGGATCCTAAGCTATGTCACATACTACCATACTATGTGCAAAAATACAGCTCGAAGGACAGAATCAGATTGACAAAAGATGCGTCACAAACAACATGAGCACTTCATTACTCAAACAAACACCAAATCATACATAACAGGCCCTATTAATACCTCAAAGAGCACAAGAAGCACATCTTCACCATACCATACAATAAGCACAACTCTTGAGAACCTCAAGGCAAACCGAGGTCAAGTCGTGAGGTTATGCTTCTAAGTTCTCAGCTCCAGAGTAGTAGAAGTGTGCACCAAAGCCATATCCCCTGGCAATAAGTTTCTTCCTGGTAGAGAACTCGTCATTTGCATTGCGTAATGAACGGATGATCTCTTGCCTAATGAACAAATGAACCTAATGAACACTATGAAAAGAGGTTTCACAAGATCTAATGAATTATCACAACAATACAACAAGAAACCAAAATAAAATAGATACAACACAATGAAGAAGGTGGTTGAATTTACCAAAAGATGTATGTGTGCATGGTCGCCATACTAGCCTAGAGAAATTTGCACATTGTGAAGCTTCAGAAAACAAACGCCAGGACATACAGGAACTTCCTCACAATCCATACACCGGCTCCGAGTTTGAATGTGGCAGTGGGCAAATTTACGTCGGATTGCCACCGTCCTTGACATGTAAGGTGGGTTCAAAAGGCCCCGGCAAGATCACGAGCTCTAATGCATCCGCAGACGGAGAAGGACTTGGAGTTGCGCTCCACGGTCAACAATGGGATGAAGTATGGGGCCCACACGTAGAAGTCCTATGGTTTGCGGTTTGTCAGTGATCCGAAGCAATGACATTGCCACACGGCGCAAGATATCAATGTGTTCATTGCTCTTGAAACCTGTTCGATCACAACTCTTTCGATACAAGACCGAGGCATTCGTGAAAGCCACATCCACGCAAAAAGAAAAATAACCGTTGCCACGGCTTCTTAGAGGGTATCATGCAGCTGTATTGCGGCTCATCGCACGAGAAATAATTGGACACCGTTTGTAGGGATGCGACACTCTCCAATAGTCCCTATTGCTAGGAAGTTGTTTGATCCACATAAGAATAAGAATCTCAAGCCAGGTTCTAAGGTCTTGCATTACTACAGGTCTACTATAGTCTTCCACCGTTTTCCACCCTTCAAACCTCCAATTTTTGGATCTATAGTCAAGGCATACAGGTTTGTCTCTAAGACCATCATCCTCAACACTACATCATCCCAAAATTGAAGAAATAGTTTGCCCACATCCATATCATCATGGTCTATGTAGTTGGTAGGCCCTAGGTTGGGCCCTAAGAGGTTGACCTAATGAAGTTGTTGTGCATTGAGGTGCCAATTTCAATTTGCATACCTCTCTTCAAATGTGTCGTCATTGGCAGGAGGTGCGTACAATTCTAACTCTGCAGCGAGGGAAGGTAACGCATCACTGCCATTTGAATCCCTGCCAGAAAGTTCGTCATCAAGCATATCCAAATCCACTAGATCAGGTGCCCAATCCACGTCCCCTGAAGATGCATCAGAGTTGCCCTTTGGAAAATGTACATCTTTGGAGGGCCTACCAACTTCTACGGTTACAATCGGCACCTACTCCTTGTTCTCACAAAGGATTGCTTGGTAGCTTTCTCCAGCTCCATATCCCCTCTGGGCTTTGTGGAGATGTGTCATCTGTAGAGAGAATTGCTCTACCTTCAATGCATACAATGCTTTTAGTCATTGGTAGAGGATCTTCAAGTTGTAGGCGGTCATGAACTAGACTTGATTGCAATAGCGAAACATGAAGTACACTAAAGAGGGAAGTTGTTGCGATGACTACTTCTAAACATTACCAAAGAATTGTTACGAATTCAAGGCACACTCTGTTGATATCTACTATTTTTGATCAACAAGTTTTCTATCAAATCCATGGGAAAATCTCATCGACCTTCCTGTGTTTGCAAACATGATTCTACACAACGATCTCGTTCAAGAATGGGATGTCTAAAATGCTCTCGTTCAAGAATGCGACGTCTAAAATGATCTCGTTCAAGAATGGCATATATTTGCAAACATGATTCTACGTAGCTAGGACATTGAACATGAGCTCTCAAAGTCAGCCTTCGTGGTTGTCAATAGCTTTGTACGGAATGTATTAAAGGAAGGTGGTGTATATGTTGGCATTCGTAAGCGAGCCGTCTTACGCACAACATTAACAAACGCGGGGTGCCTAGTAACATTGAAGGGAATATTTGTCTCGTAAAAGGATGTTGACCATGCCTTGTCGAGGAGTTGTTTCCATGATGTATTGAATCCCTCGGTTATAGAGACCAGGCGTAGTTTATGCGGAAGTGTAGGACTTGGTAAAAGCTCGGATTGTTGCATACTTTGAGACAACTCTAATGGCTCTGCCGCACGAGTCACGGAGCAGATGAGAGGGGCGGATGGATACAGTAATTTACCTTCATGGTTTCACCGCTCCTTGATGACATGTCAACATGCGTGGCAGAATTTTGCAAAAGCGCATCCAACATGTCAGCACCAAGGTTAATGTAAAAAATTGTTTTCATGGTAATTTTTCTTGGCCGTCACGATAACCTCACAATCCGTCACAATGTCATGCCATCATTGTGCCGTGACGTCGTGACATTGTGACGGAAAAGCCCGCCATCACGACACAATAGACAACCCTAGGGTTTGCTGCTGGAAAAGTGGTGGCAGGAGCAATTAATGCTAGAATGGCTCCACATAGACGTGGTCAAGGAATGGGAAGAGGAGGTGGAAGAGGACAAGGTCCCCTGGTATCAGTCATGTATCCCGACGAGGCTCTGTCTGGGGTCCAATGCGTGGAGGTACAAGGCCTGGAGGTCCAAGGCCTATGGGTGTACCACCAAGAGGCCCGTACCCTGGAGCTCCAAGAGGGCCTCCAAGAGGTTCTCCCATAGGAAGGTTCCCTCAGGGACCTCCCATGGGAGGCCTCCTCGCATAAGAAGGCCTCCTCGAGGTTCACCAATGGGTGGACCTCCACAAGGACAACCTCTTGGCATGAGAGGCCCACCCAGGCCTCCCCTCCACAGTTTTATTGAGAGGATAGTGAAATGTGTTGTGATTTTTAAAACCTCCTTCTAGACTATTAATTCACATACTCCATTTTTCATGCACTGAGCTGAACTTGTTTGTGCCGTGTACCGTTTGAGTTAGATTAGAATAAGGCAGAAGGAGGACCGTAGAGATGATCACCTCAATGTAGAGAGAGTTTTGAGTTCTCAGGTTGCTAGTGTTAGTCGCATTCATAGAAGGCAAATGAACTACGGCCCCACGTTACAGGCCTTTTCAATCTCTTGATGTATTGTACACAAACAGCCTGTGAGTAGCGGGAAAAGAATAAGTCTTGATAAATTCATGTCAATTCGTCTCAAAGTTTCCGGGTTTAATTTGGACATGGCCTCATGATGATGTGTGGTTTTGGAGATACTTGCACATCCGTTTGTGACTGCATTTTCATTCTTTGTAGCTGACCCGCTTGCCCGGTCTGGTCTTAATCCTTAACCTTAATCCCTAAACGTTCATCTGTAGAGTACAAGGATATGGTGAGTTTGTATGTCTTTTACCAACATTGAAATCTCACTAAAATCTTCCTCCACATCAGTCAGATGGATTTCTGGGATTCCTATATGTACAGTATGTGACTACACTAAATATTGCATTTAGTGTATGTCACACTAATTGGTTTATATATGTTTTAACTTTTTACTCTTGGCGAGTATTTTAACCGATTATGTCTACAATGATTCACCTCTTTGAATAGTATAGATAATTGTGCTCTTAGTAAAAATACTCACCAAAAGTAAAAATTTATAGCATTTATAAGTTAATTAGTGTGACGTACACTAAATGCAATATTTAGTGTAGTTTGTCCAAACTTAAATGTTTAGGGGTTAAAAGGACCAAGCAGGCCCCTCAAGCCTGCTGAGAGGAGAATCTCCCTTCTTGCAGTTAACTTAGTCAACTATTTTTTGACCAAGAAGTGTCATTTTGTTGTGCTCCTTGGGATGCATTTTGTCAAGTATTCATATGAAAGAATACTTCACTTTACCACTTGCAAGGCCAATTTGAAGGTGTGTGGTGGTCGTTTTCCCAACTGCCCAAGAGTGAGCTCCTACATTGCTGATTGGTTTGTTGCAAAGTTGCATGCTACAAATAACAATTTCCATAGCTCCCCCTTCATAAGATTACCCTCCTGATACTGTAGGTTGCCCCTTAACCAAAAAAACCTTTTAAGGATTAAAGAGTAAAGCAACACACACCTAGTTACATGCTCCGAAGGGACTAAAGCGCCTGCTCCTGTATCCCACCCTTCAAAAGCAGTGAACTTTAATTGCTGCCTTACTGTTCTCCTGACGATGGGACTACTTCAAAGCAAGTCTTCTACCATTTAACACTCAGTTCCCCAATTGAATGCATTTGTCAAAGTGTGCAGATTCTCCAGCAGTCTGAGGATTGCAGAGCTCACGCTAGCTTCTTCCGATTGTATGTACATGTAGTACATATGTGTGGTGAGACCTGCAAGAGTGTGACTCGGTGCATGAGTTTTTCGTGAATGAGGTGAATGTCCTGTGTGTATTGACGGAGTTATCAAGACGAGACCACCATGAGATACTTCGGGGATTTGCAAGCGGCGGGTCGAAGTAGTCACGGTTCTCCACAAGTGTACTACTTTGTGATTATAAGCTTTGTTAGTTACATTCTCTTGGACTTCGTGTTGCATCACTCGGGGACATCGTCGCAGTGTGCGAACCTGGCTTTCGGTACTAATGCGAGAGCAGGGGAGCTGAGAAGTGGCGATGGCGAAGATCCTGCTTGTGCGTCAGTTGCAGGGTACCTCGATTCTGAACCGACGCTTCCCGCAGCGAGGGCGTGGAGCCAGATGAAGTGGATCGGAGCGCCAGCGAGGTGTAAGGTCGAGGGGCACGTGATGGAGAGTTTGGACGCGGTGAACAACTTCCGGCGCGGGTATACACTGAAATTCGTCGATGACTTGGAGGACAAGACGATGATACTGCCGTGGTTGTACTGAACCAAAGTGGACCTCAACAGAAGATCAGTGCGTCGCGTGTACCTCGACTTGGGCGCCAACGATTTCCACACGAGCGTCCAATGGTTCATGCGATTTCACGGAGGTTCACGCCTTCGAAGTTCTAGGTTCACCCCGGGGCTGTTCCGGATCCCCGACCCAGGATTCGACGAGGCTGCGAATCGGGAAGGCGAGAATACGCACTCCGTTCGCGTGAAGCAGCAGCCCCAAGTGCCGGACTGGATGGCGGTGCGCGTGAAGCTGCATACGAAGTACGTTGCGAATGGAGACAGTGAGAACGCCGTGAACATCACGAGAGTGAAGAAAGATGAGTTGAACCTGACCGCTGGGGACGCGGTGGTGGTGACGATGGATATTGACGGAGCGGAGTGGCCCATCTTGGAGAGGTGGCTGGGTGATTCCGAGATGGTGGATATCATTGATGAGCTCTTTGTGGAAGTTCATTACCGGCACTCCACCATGCTTGACTTCCAGTGGGGGACGTTCACGCACTCCCGCGAGGAGGCCACCAAACTGATCGCCAGCCTTCGAGCCAAAGGCTTCTTTGTCCACGCCTGGCCTTGAGCTCAAAAATTCCCCATTCTGAGGTAATGCAAATCTGAGGAATGCAAACGCTAGCACAAATTCAGATTTGGAGAGCTCTGTTTTCTTATCTCTTTGCAGCAGTTTATGTGGTGTTTTCTTTTTTGGTCACGCAATGGGGGGGAAGCATGCGAATGGGTATGGAACATAAAAGGTTGCTTTCATCAAACTTTTAAGAGTTGTTGTAATGCGGTCATGCCAAGGCTACTACACCAGATCCCATCAGAACTCTGAAGAAGATGAGCGCCTGTTGGCCGGAATAGTCCTGGAATGGGTGACATCCCGGGACGTCCCGGTGCTGCATCCACTTGTTTCCCATTTTGCATTTTTTTAACCGCAGATTGAGGCCACGCAGGTCGTTCTTTGTATTTCTCGGAGAATGAGAAGAGTAGGTTGTTTCACATGTTAAGGTGTGTGCTGCAAACGTCACTAATGGATCGACCATTGGCCAGAAACTATCTGAGTATGTAACAGTTGTGTTAGAAACAAAATGTGTATGCTTTTTTACCATGTTGCATAGTTGCGGGCAAAGCAAATTTTGCCTTTCAATGATGATGACAAATTCGGGTTCAAACATCTGGGAGAGCCGACGCAGAGGGACGTGTCTGAGCAGATTACTATTTGCGGAGAGAGGTGTTCATCTGAGCAGGGGGACATGGATGCCTGGTTTTGGGTGCAGGTCAACCTGTATCGTTGATCTGGAAGCACATTGTCCCACTTTTTTGGAACGTGCACTCACACGTTCTCCTTAAAACTTAACTATCACTATTACTGTACTTTGTCAGCAATTCCATTCACTGATATGAGCCGTCGAGTGTACGTTAATCCGCATTAGGTGATCGTTTCAGGCTACACTATGTACTGTTAACTACAGATAGATTTCCCATTTCAGCTCTATCTTTCTCGAGACAATGTGAAGAGTCGAAATCACAAAATAGCCTGTCGCAACGCTTAGTACGAATCCTGAGGGAGGAAACCTGCCATTAACTTCTCAACCTGTATATTACAGCTCTCCAAGAATCGTCTGAGAAAAAGTAAAACCTGCACCTCCTGGTTCCTTTCGTCTTTCTGGAAATCTCATGCAATACATGAAATCCAGTGAAAATACCTCTAGCTCAGAACATGCAAGCAGAATCTATGCTAAAGAAATACAAATACGTATAATACATGCCAAAGCCCGTCACAAATTCAAGCACTGGACTCAAAGAAGAGCCATCTAAACTAGTTACTGGTCATTGTCCTTCTCCCGTCTCTTGCTGCTGTGCTAAACGACCACTGCAGGCCTCCAACTTCGTGCATATCTCTGTAAAGTCCGGGCGATCGTTCGGATTTGTTGCCCAGCACTTGTTTACCAAGTCTGCCACAGCGGTCGGGCAATACGCAGGAATTTCCGGGCGTCTCCCAGCCCGGACTGCCGTCCAAACCTCTGGCCCTGCCATTCCTTCGAACGGCTTCTTGCCACTTAAAATTTCGTAACAGACGACTCCAAAACTGAACACATCCGCTGGCCATGAGTAGTTGCACGCTTCCGATGTCTCCGGTGCTCGCCAGAACTGTGCTTCTGACGATCTTGTAGTGAAATTAGCATCACCAGATTTGTACTTGGAGAGCCCAAAATCAGCAAGCTTAACATCGTACAATGTCCCTGCCGTACTCATGAGCTCCTGAGATGAAGTAGCGGCCCTTGCGTTCACAAGTATGTTGGTTGTCTTCAAGTCCCTGTGCAGCACATTGCAATCTCGAACGTGCTTCATCGCAGCCGCTACCTTCCACATGATCTCCAATGCCACAGACAAAGCAAAAGGTGGTCCATTTCGAGACCGGGCTATCATCCCATCTTTTATTACATGGTGCAGATCCTGCTCCATCAACTCCATCACGATCACACCCTTCTTCGTCTTCTCATCGAACGAGCACCCGATCAACTCCACCACATTTGGATGCTTCACTCTCACCAATAACGCTGCCTCTTTCTTCACGTCCTCTAGTCCCACCCTTGACAAGTTCTTCACGGCCACCCGTCGACCTTGCCATTCACACTCATCCACAGAACCAAAGCCACCAGAGCCTAAATGCCGAACGAAGTGCAGGTCTTGCTGGTCAATCCAGCGAAGGTGCTTCACTATCTCCTCCTGCATAAGGAAATGCGATTGTCAAGAGTTAATGAACACCACAAAGCAGCCATTCAGATGCCTCGATGCGCCAGATTGGCCCAGAACCAAAGTCCACTATAGTTTACTGCTTCTTGCAGCTCATCATAGACTGATTTAAGGCCGAGGCCAGATATCACACAACGCAACGACATCCAGTTGAACATCTTACAGTCGCCTTGTCGTCCTCGTCAGGATCGTCCAGAGCTCGAAACTGCATCTCTCCACCTAAGTCATCGTTCGGTTCAGAATACACAAAATCTCAGACAACATGTTTTGTGAGCATGCATGTACAAATGGGATCAAAACCGTGATTACCGCCGTGCACAACAGCTGAAGCTCGGGAAAATGGATGCACTCTGAACAACGCCTCCAACATAGTTCGAATTAACCAATGAATGAATGTACACGATTTCAAACGGACAGGTGCGGAGTTCGAATGGTGCTATCAAGAGCTTCAGACGGTCATACCTATGGTGATTAAAAACTTGAGGTATCTCAGCTCCTTGCAAATGGCTGCAAATGTTGGTCGCTTGGTTGGTTCTCTGTCCCAGCATCTTTGCACGAGAGAGCCCAATTTTGAAGGCAATCCCGCAGGCAGCTCTGGTCTAACACCCTCTTTAACAGCCTCCCACACAGTTCTTCCGTCCCTAATGTCAGACAATGGTACATCTCCAGATAAAATTTCGAAACACAGCATCGCATAACTGTATGTGTCCACTTTGGCTGGATATACCAAAATATCGTCATGGCCAGATCCGATCTCTGGTGCCATCCACCGGGTTGTGCCGGTTCTAGTATCTCCAAATGTCCTTGATCGTGCTTCTGACACACCAAAATCAGCCAGCTTCACGCGCACATAACCTGCATCACGCAAAGGTTCCACCTCCACAGGCTCCACAAGGATGTTGTGAGACTTTAAATCTCTATGGAAAATCTGGGCCTTGTGCAAGACTTCCACACCTTCTGCAGCTTGGAGCATTATATCCACTGCAACGTCCAGTGGAAATGGACCACAGCCAACGCATTTCTTGCTCCCTTCCTCTCGCTTCCTCTTAAGGCTAAGGTGCCAATGAAGGTCCGAGGTCATGAGTTCCATCACGATGACATTGTTTCGGGAGGCCGGGACCGCCGGATATAGAAGTAGGACACCAAGGAAATCGACAATGCGAGGGTGACCATGAACTTTGATCATTACAGCGACCTCCTTGTCAATGTCACTATCATCACAAACTTTGGCAGCGAAATCCACTCCAAACAAACAGCATCTCCAGACTCCAGCAACACCTCCACGACCTATCATGTAAGTTAGCTCATTTTCACCTCTACAACGCTCCGGCAGCTCGTACTTGCTTCTCTCCAGGTTGTTATAGTGGGGGCGGGCTGTGCCAATCATCTCGCACCTACTCAAGACATGCCCTGCAAGCTCTCGCACTTCTTCACCGACACCAACATTTCCCTGCATCGTCGCCAACTTCGTTCGAAGGGTCTCGAGATCCTCCTCGAAGGCACCATTCAACCTCGCCGTCTCATCCCTCATGTCGCGGCTTCTGTCGGCTACAGAAATCTGCGAGGACTTGTGGAACTGTTTCAGCCACGCTCCGCCCTGCAAGCCGTGCTTGGAAATGGTCCGCCACGCTCTGCCGCACCACTTCAGCTCCGACACGCGCAGTAAGAACTCCTGCCTTCTGTCCGCCAACTTGAGCGCAACCGGGAGCCACTTATCCTTGCAACACTCTCGTACCAGCTTCTCACAATCGCATGCCACGCGACACAATTCTCTGAAAGCCGGAGCAAAAAGGTGCACAGATGAAGCATCCAGGCCACGTACGTCCTGTTTGGCGGACTGAACTGCCTCGGAGAGCGCATCTGCCAAGAGCCGGCACTGCGCCTGGTTGAGGTGCAACGACCTGGAATGCTCCGGCGAGGTCAGCATCTCAACCCTCTCCGAAGCTTCACAGGACAGCTGAAGGTAGTCCGCATCATTCCCTGACCTAGTGCTAAACCATGCGTTCCCCATGGTTAATTACGCTCACGGTATCATGTATGGTTCTTCTAGGCTAGATTTAAGAATTGGCGGTTCCACTTCACAAACCCGAAGGAGTGAAGCGATGAGCGTTTGACCTAGGGTGTCAATCACTTGAATAGAGTTCCATATTCTCTCAGGCAAACGATACACAACATATGTCAAAAGCGTGCTGAACAAACTTGAAAGAGAAATTCCTGAGCAGCAGCGGCACTTACATATCCTTCCCTATACTCAGCCAAGCGATGCAACCCAATTACGAAACATTCTTAGAAATCACAGAGTCTGGCAGTCCGAGTGAAGGAGAAACACGAAGCAAGTCCAAATGAAGTTGATGGCGAACTCTACGCGTACATTCACGTCTTGTCCTTCCACTGTGGCGCCCGCACCTGCTCGCGTGCCCCTCTTCGCTTCTGCCACTAGGGCGACGCACGTGAGGCCCTACGGGCTGTTATCGGGCCCCCACCCACAGAAACCGGGCGTCGCTCTGGACCAACAAGCCCCGACGTGCAAAGTCCCACAGCCCATCGATTTGACAGGACATCCCCACGCTCGGACTTACCAGGTGGGGACCAGGTGGTGGGGCCAAAACCTGGCCCCTATTTTGTTTTTGAATGGGGCCCTAATTTTAGCAAGAGGGGGGCTTTCTAGACTAGACTAGGACCACTAGCCCCAATTCTTTAAAAAAAAAAGCCAAAAAAATCCTCAGACCCCCCCAAAATGGTAGGGCGAGAAAAATGAGCCTATGCAATTAAGACGGGGCCCACCTCGGGTAAGTCCGAGCTTGGGGGATATCCTCTCCACGCCCAGCCCATGGGGTTCGCATCCCAAACCGTCCGCATGGCCCTTGACATTTACTTTTCGCCACTTTACTGGTAACTTTATTTACTCATCTCCTAATACCGCTACAACACAGGCATAGACAGTCCTTTCTCTCTCTTTCTCTGTGCAGCTCTTGTGCGGCTCTATCTGCTAGGGTTTTAGGTTGTGAACCTCTGTAGACATGGCATCATTCCCTGTTGGTGGGCTTTTTAATCTTTTGCTTGAAAACAACCCTTCTCAAGTGACTCAAGAGGAGAGTCTTGTGAAGAAAAAGCGCCATAGAGAATGGTTAGATGAGAGTGTTTCTTCTTGAGCATGTTGTCTGAGAAGTATTGGGAGAGTGATCACAAGCCTTTTAAGGAGAGTCACTGGAATGTGTTTGCGAGAAAGATGAATGAGCAATTTCCTATGGTGCCTGAACGAACTTGGAAACAATGTAGAGACAAATACGAGCGAATGCGACTTAAATACAAAGCTGAGAAGGAGAAACAAGATGCAACAGGAGCTGCACCATGGAAGTGCCCGTGGTACGAGACTTTTGACAACATGCTCGAGGGAACCGCCAAAATTCGAGGTAAAATGATTATATATTGTTCATCACTTTATGTTTTTTAACCTTCATGATTTTGGTATTCTTTACAATTTATATTATTTCCCTTTAAAATCTAATTATATGTTTCTCAATTCTCGAGGGGTGTCTTAAATGACAATATTTGTTGTTCAAGTGTGCCCGGTGGTGTGGACCAAGGGACGCACACAACGCATGAGGAGACCATTCACCTATCGGATGAAGATTTGGATTCTCCACCAACCGTGACCTCTTCAGCCGGCACTTCGAACACTCCATTATCACCGCAATCGAGAGCTACCAAACAACCACATGTCAGCGGGCACATCAACAAGATTGCGGAGAAGCGCCGGAAGAAAGGTAGTGTCGGTGATCACGCAATTGCCGCTGCAATCGGTAAGTTCTCTGAGGATATTATTCAAGTATCCAAGGATATTTTAGAGAGTGAAAAGCAAGGTAGACAGATGTTGTTGCAAGGGCAACTTCAAATGGCTGCATTATTTGCGGATGCATTAAAGGGCAAAGGCTCATCTTCAGATATACCATAAGTACTTTATGGTAGGGTTTCTTCGATTTGAAGGTTTGGTCTCATGTGTATTGCAACTTATGATCTTTGCTAAGTTGTTTATTAATTTAAAGTGGATTTGAATTGAACTTGGTGTGTACAATAACTATCTAGATCATGTCCAAATCATGTGTAGACCATGTCTAAATCATGTCCACATCAAAGATGCGATGATGGGCTAGTTGTTGTTACTCTGTCATTTTCCTTCTAATTCTGCTTATGCTCCAGAGGTTTTGTGTCCTAGAAAATTCCTTCCCATTTAATTCCTACTATGGATGATTGATTCCAATTGATCAATGATTAATTCAAACTGTGCATTCAATTGATCAACTGTTCAACTGATCATTGTTCAACTGTTCAATTGTGCATTGTTCAACTGTTTAACTGATCATTGTTCAACTGTTTAACTGATCATTGTTCAATTGTTCAATTGTGTATTGTTCAATTGTTCAACTGATCAATTCCAACTGTGCATTCAATGATCAATAATTAATTCCAACTGTGCATTGTTTCTTGTGCATTTCACATGTACCTTTTAAATCCTATTGTTCATTGCTTTTAATACCTAATAGAATTTCAATCTGAATTCAAGAGAATACATATATTCCCAATGAAAACCAAATTATTTAAGAACTTTTAAAGTAACTTGCCATATTTGGTGGGTGTCCATGAATATGTACCTCTATAACCAATGATCAAAGTAATATTTCTTATCAACCACCAAACCTCCATGTTCAGCTCCACTGGTGGTAATGGGATGGAAGTGGGTTGGATATACTCCAGTTTTATAACCGTTGGCTATGGTTTTGGGTTGGTTATAAGGGGCTAACCTTATAATATCAATGAGTGATTCACGCATCTTTCTTTGTTTTTGGAAATAAAATAAAATAAAAAATAAAACTTGTGTTAAAAATAAAAAATAAAACTTGGAACAAAATAAAATAAAAAATAAAACTTTGAGCCCCCCGAAGTCCCCATTCTGTATTCAGAGGGGTACTGATTTCAAGCCAAAAATCCAAAAATCCCAAAAAAAATACCTCCACAAAGCTCTCACTAGGGACAATCTACTATGAAAGTGTATTTGAAAAAGCATTTTCTCCCAAATTTTATGAATCCGCCCAATATCAAAATCACCTCCCTAAAGAGAGGTGATCCCTTAAGGGTTTATAAAATGGTTTATTCCACAAATTTTAGTTCACAAATCACACAGTAAACAATATAAAGAAAGCTAAGTGTCACATGGATAAAAAGAGGTTTTCTTATTACAATAATGAATTTCGAAAATATAAATTAATAGTTTTGGAAGTTTTTCATCTGAAAAATAATGAAGATTTACACCATTGTTTTTTTATTCACTTGGTTATAAAATAATTTGAAAATCCAAGATTTTATACATTGTGAAGTCCTAAAAACCAAATTATCAATTCAATATAAGTAAGTATTTGTCTCTATCCTCCTTTATTATTTTGGAATTGGCATATAACAAGGAAGCGGAGCTTATAAAATACATTGTGGAAATCATATTATTTTTGTACAGAAGCAGTATAATTAATAAAACCTAAAGGCCCAAGGTATTTTACAACAAATACACTTCAAAAACCATTTGTTCTATTGCAATGATAATATGAAGAAACAATAATTCTATTATTTTTAATTAAAGAAAATAATAGAGAAAAAAATTAATCAATTGCCTAATGTGACCGCTTTCTCCATTTCAAAATCACAACCATATAAATTGTTCAATAAACGTTGTATGAAGGAAAAAATTATACGTAGACGACGATGTAATGATTTTGAAGATGTATGTTATGAAGTAACACCATGATAACTTTACCGAACCTCCAAGTGGATTGTTGGATCTTAAAAGATTTATATAGTTACTTTATCCATTACATTAAATTGAAACATTATCAAAAACAATAAAGAATAAAGAATAGAAACATACGTACCAGGTATCTCTCATGATTACAATGATTGGTATAAAGAAACATTGACTAGTAACAATAACAATACACATACATTCACCTCACATTATGAATGGAGAAAAATTCACAAAAAATAAAAAAGAACATCTTTCATATATAAAGATTGCAAACAAATATGAAGACTAATTTTCCGGATTGTGGATGAGCCATTGTTTAAACAATTTATCTCTTAAAACTTCTCCCGCTGCTTTGGCTCTGTCTCCCTCACGAAATACTGGTAGTCTAACATTTTCAAATCCCTGCAACTCTCCATCTTTGCAACTAACTCCAAAATCAGCAGGCTCAGGCATACCTCACTCCTCACAGTAGTTGTGTAACCAACAACAAGCAACAGTTACTCTAGCTGCTCTATCAACTGTAGAATTGAAATTTTTCAACAGACGCCATTTATTTTTCAAAGAACCAAACGCATTCTCTATCACCACCCTCCTGGAGTTCATAGATTTGTTGAACCTTTTCTTGTCTTCATCTTCGGACGACTTGTAGTTCTTCTGCAAATAGGTCGTGATAGGATAAACAGAATCACCAATCAAATACGGAGTGCACAAAGTGTCTCGTACATCCACAACATGGGTCTGCAAAATGGCGCGGTTCTTCAAGTCCTTGTATAAACTGGAGACTTTAAACTGCCCTCCATCATGTACACCCCCAGGCTGGCCTGCACAAACATTCCAGAAGACCTTGTTTGCATCGCAAACTCCTTGCAAAACAATAGAGTGGAAATTCTTCCTATTAAAGAAGTCACTTTGAGCTAGGGTCACTCTTCTACTTGGTCTATCGGCAAGAGGAATGTGTGTGCCATCAATTGTACCACATATGTTTGGTAATCCCGTGATGTTATGAAATTCATCGATAATGCCTTGCAAACGATCCCCTGTACGTGTGCTAATACATCGAACGAACAACTTGTTCTTATTAGAAAGGATGTCACAAACTATGTCTACGTACTTACAAACAGTAGACGCTCCAACTTTAAGACGATCAACAATGAGGTAAGGAGAATATCCATGCGCAAGTCTATAGAGAGCAACTGCAACAATTTTCCTAATGTGCAGCTGAGGTCTTACAGGATTTAAGAACCGCGATCTAAAATAAGGTGTCAACATATCAACTAAATGGTCGAATGCTTCCAGACTCATTCTGTAGAACTCTTTGTATTTTCTATCATACATTTCCTGAGATGCTCGCCAAACAATCGGTTCTACAATTTCCCAATGAGTCTCTTGTCTAGGCTCCACCCACCACATTCTATCATCATAATCCTTTCTTGTTGCAATTAACCATAAAAACGGGGACAATCTTCACGGTTTCTAGAACCGTTCGTGCTTTGGACTTAAAACTCATAGAATTGCCCAATGACATGGACATGAGCATCCACGCAAGCACTACCACACCATTGAAAGTAGAGTCCATTGTCACGTACAATGTACCTACATTTTGAAAAATGCCCAAGAAATTGACTCAAAACCCTAAATACTATAAACCATTTAAAATGTCTAAGAACAATATAAAACCATCCACAAAATAAACTTCATACATTCTCAATGGCATGTACTACAACTTTGCAAAAACATGAGAGCAAAAATACATACCATAACCACGTGAAGGCCACCCAAAAACTCCCCTCCCGACAACCTTCACGCAAAGAACTAGAGCTTGAAGAATATAAGACTATGGACACATGAAGCACAAGGAGAATGGAGCCACCTCCGCTTTCAAAGCGAGGAACTGCCGCAGGTGCATTCCCCATGCCCGTACTGCTGGTCCCCAAAGTCAAAAGAAAGTGATTAAAAAAAACACGTTCACATTGGTTGGAGAAAAAGGTACGGTGGGGGTAATTAACCCCTAGAGGACCACGACCACTTTCGCTCTAAAAGCAGTCCAAAACTGCCACTGCCAAAAAGAGACATGATCACATTTTAAACTAAATTTTGGATTTCCAACCGTAAAATCTTAAAATAGACTTCTATATAAACATGCGTCACGTTACGGACCCCCCCTCAAACCTTGGTTTTACAGAAATCCGGGCACCCCATCCCTGCCCGCCAAATGTCGCCCGTGGAGGCCATAGCGGGTCCCTGGGTCAACCCGGGCGCTGGTCGAGGGCCCACCCAGCCTGTCCCCGCCGCCCAGCCTGGGTCACGGCCAGCAGGCCCGTCCCCGTCCACCCAACCCGGTTTAGGTCAATCACGATGTGACAGGTCTCGGTTGTCGTTGTCATCCGGCATTCATCACGAGTTGTACTACATTTGGAGTTGTATTCCGTTCAGGGAGAGGAGTGTATTTTTGTGCTGCGTTGTCGGCTGTGCTGCCAGTACTGCGCACCGATGGCAACGAAGATGGTGTCTAGGTTTAGGTAGTTATGCGTGGGGTTAGGGTTTTAGGATTGACAGGGTTTTTAGGGTACTATCAATCTTTGTAGCAACATGGAAGGGGGGAGACGTCGTGGATGTTGGGTTCTGGGTTGAAGGTGGAGAAGTATAGAGAAGGTGTTACCTAGGGTTTAGGGCTTTCAGCAATCCGAGGGAACGGGACCCTGAGGCGAAAAGATCTGTGCTGGAGTGTTGAATTCGTGGGACTGGCTGCGTGGAAAGAAACAAAGGATCTATTGGCGAACTCGTTTCAGGGTTTCCAGGTAAAGTTTCGTTTCTTCGCATAGTTGAACTTGCTTCTTCTTCTTGCTTAGGTCACTGCTGGAATGGTTGTATTTTATTGTCCTTTTGTTTAATGATTAGGGTTTCCAGGTACCGTTTCAAGCTTGTATGGTTGTATGTGCGAGGTGTTTATGTATCTGGCCGGGTTCTGTTTATTGTGCTCGCATTGTTGTGTTTGTCTTCCTAGGTTGAGGCTGATGTTTTGCTCATGTAGTAAAATTTTTTTGGCATGTTTAATTCGCTGGTATGTAATAGGTTTTCATGTTTGAATCTGGTTTAGGGTTTAAAGGTAGTACACCTGCAAAGCTGTAGAAGTCTGGATTTGACAGCAGACATTGAGAAGGTAAGGTTTCACAAAATATGATTGTATTTGGTTGTTTAGGGTTGATTAGGATTGCGAAGTACTGTTTATGGTGCTCACATGGTCATCTTTGTCGTCCTCGCATATATGTGCTGTGCTTGTTATGTATGGGTTTTCTTTTATTGCATTTATCATTTGCTCGTGTGTAATATGTTTGCAAGTTTGAATCTGGTTTAGGGTTTAGGGTTTGTACACCTGCAAAGCTGTAGAAGTCCGGATTCCGCAGCAGATATTGGTAAGGTAAAGTTTCACACTTGATGATTGAATTTGGTAATTGTTGTTCATTAGGGTTGCGAGGTACTGTTTAGGGTATGCACAGTGTCCTCTTTGTCAGTTTCGCATGTCCGTGCTGTCCTTGAATCCTAATGTTAATTTTTATTGACATGGAATGGCAACCGGGTAGCAGTAAGGCATCTAAACTCGGAAGATACATGCTAGAGCAAAAGCCAGAGAGACAATGGAGGAAGCGAATCATGAAAGGGTTAGCGATGGACAGGGCAGCACAGACAGGCGCACAATGGGAACATCTTCCGAAGCAGGGATTGAAGGGTACGGTATCGGGATCACCGGGGGAGAGTTTGAACGGGACAACTCGGGTAGCAGCATCAGGGTGAACAAGGATCTTAGGCTCATTGCGGATCTAGGTTTTGATAAGTGGTGGGATATAGTGCTGAATGGGCCCGTGGGGTTAGTACAGGGGACGAGGGTGAAGGGAGAGAATCTGTACCGGTCCACCCTAACTCAAGGACGTGTGCCATGTGTGTGCTTGTATACGGAGCAGGAGTACAAAGAGCTAATAGTAGAAGCACATTACAACTGCCGCTATCACATATACCGTGATATCGAGGGGAAGGATAGGAGAAGATGGTACTGGTGCAGGTACTGCAAAGAAGACTTCTCCGACAAAAATGCACTATCTTATCATCGCCACAAAAATCAGTGCACAGTATGGAGAAGGCTGAATGACGGTAAGGGAGGGGTTCTGAAGATGTATCCCACATTTAAGCCTAGCGATACTAAGGCTGTGGAAACCATCTTAGCCGGGTACGGGCTCAAATTCCCAGCTGATCAAGGGACGCGGCCTTGGGCTCCACGACAACAAGGGGCGACGAATCCAGCTGAAGCACATGCGGAGGGGCCTCCAGCCTGGTCATCAAGGAGCATAGGGGTTGAAGGAATATCAGGGGGTACAGGTAGCAGAAGGGACAGGAGCCACAGCGAAAGCCGGAGATCGACTGCACTACAGGCACCTTCGACGCGTCCACAGAGGAGGAAGAATGTTGTGGTAAGCCCTCCCGACCTTCCGATCTCCGCGCGGGGATCTTCAGATGACACTACGGACAATGAGGGAGGGGGTAGGGGGAAGAGGGCTAGACAGACGAGGACAGAGTCGCAGGGTACGAGAGATGGTAGCGAAAGGGAGGGGCCTGACTTGAGGAGAAGAAGTTTGAGGCGGCTGCAGCAGGGACGGGAATCCAGGGGCAGGAAGAAGAGAAGGGTAGATTCAGGTAGTGCAGGGATATCCGGGAACGCCATCGAGCTCGTGGATTCAGAAGGAGAATTTTATAGTCCTAGAGATCCAGGAGCCGAGTGCATGCTGAATGTCGCACATTCTGAAGGGACAGGGGACGACCACCAACATTTCCGTGTTAAACCAAGAACTCTGATCTACGATGAAGCTGAGGAAGAGATGGAGGAAGAAGTTGTACCACCGCAAGACACGGGTGAGGTCCGGGAGGCCGAGGCAGGTAGCGGCCTCCACTTACACAGCGCCTACTGCTCTGCAGTATCGCACATTTCAGTGTCGAGACGCGATGAAGTACTTCGGGAGGCTCAGCGTGAAGCAGCCCTGCTTACTATCGAGGATGTTAAGGATCTTCGTGATGGTCCAGAGTCCGTGCCCGCACCGGGCCTATACTACCTACTTAGTGAAGGACCTGTCCCTATCGTGGGGAAGGAGTTGCTGACGCAGCCCGTCGAATGCATGGAGCGGCTAACCAGCATGGAATGTAATGGGCAATTGTCGGAGAAGATGCTCGCAGCGCTCGGTCATTGGATACATTGGCGCCTAGCAAAAGTGGTAAGCACGACACTAACTTTCTAACTAATGAAGCTCCGGTGGATACTGAGTTGATGTAGTGCAACGCAATTTGTGGTAGTTGAGTAATGTAGTTGCACGAAGATCGTTCCTTGTGCTGTGCAGGGTCCAACCACCACGTTCTCTGATGAGGAGCATATCCAGTCCTTTGTACACCGTGCTACAAGCTGCTGGAACCCATATACCACGGTGGAAGACAGGGTGGGCAGAGAGAGTGAACTAAGGAAGCTTGAGCTGTATTTGCACTACACTCAGCAACTTCAGGAGTACCAGGTATATGTAGATGGTGCACTGCAGGAGGCACGAGACTTGCACATACAACAAGCCTTGGAGGGATTGGAGTCCGAGGAGCTAGCCTATGCAGCTGAGGAGAGGCTGTGGTTGTGGTCGCCTCTCTATCAAGCACTTATCAGGGACCCGCCAGGTACCGGACCGCAGCGCCCTTGGAAGCACAACGAGGGCGAGCTACAGAAGATCATGCGGATTTTAGGGGAGGAGGTAGGGACTAACAGGTCTAGTCTCGAGTTAGAGTGCCCACATGTAGTGCGTGCTCTAAAATTATACATCAGGATGACAGAGGGACGCGGTGTACCACTGGCACACCCAGTGAAGGGTATGACTAGGGCGAAGCTCCTGGAGATTGTTGTGGATGGAGTGGAGTCACGGCGGTTGTCTGTATGCGCCCAAGATCTGGTTGACATTGGCTTTGCTTATTTCCCAAGCACGTTTGGAAAAACGAGGGAACCGACGTATACCTCGTGGTCTGACATGGTTGCATTGATGGGATTCCAAGGGTGGCGTCAGGATCTTGTGCTGGAGAAGGTAGAACATTTTCTTCGAAGGGTAGCTCGACGTGCCCTTGTAGACCTGTATCGGATCGAGGAGCACAAACTCGAAGTGGCGGCAATGTGGTACACCCCCCCTCCCGAGGATCCAGCTGCACTACGAATCCAGTGTGAGGAGGTGTGCTACACTCGACATTTGGCTCACTTATTTTGTTACAATATGTTATTGTATCGAGGCTTGTAAGTGCTTTCTACTGCGTAGACTACGCATCTTCCTTAGAATATGACATAGCTGTAGAGCAGTTGAGTTCTCCATGAGTTTGCAGCTCACATGTATATTGTGTTCCTATGGATGTTTCAGGTGTTTTCAAGGGTGTGTATCTTGCGAGAAAACGTCGACCTTGGCTGGGCTATGCTTGGATTGGAGAACCAGGAGCCACCATCAGAGAATCTAAGACCATATGTAGAGAAGGTCGTGGACGCAATTACCGAGTTGCACTGCAGGGGACAGGATTTAGCCTTCAAGATTCTTGGATATCCTGATGGAGGTTCTCCAGAGTCAAGGTCGATGAGTAGCCCTGTAAACTTGGATCATCTGGAGATTCCTCAAATGTCCCAGATGGTGGGTTCTCAGTTTCAGCTACAGTTGGACTGGACTCAGATTGAGATCTCTCCAGATGCAGTGTCAGGGGAGAGGGAGAGACGTCTTCTCTGCGAGCACATAAAGATGCCAGCTCCGGTGGTTATGGAGGATGGATGTAACAAGTGGCACCGTAAGACTCCATATCACCTTCAGTTGAGGCTCGGTCAGGGATCAGCAACATGTTCTACTCCCATACGGCTACTGGACTTTGATCATGGAGGGGAGGGTTCCTTTGAAGGCGCTGCCACTACTTTGGTGGAAGGGGACATCCAAGGTGCAGCATTGACAAGCCAACAAGATCACACAGGCGAGGAGGACCCAAGAAACGAGGATGCTGCTGGTGGCGCTCATGTAGTGCACGGACCAGCTACGGAGGAGTTCCACACACCTAGTAGGTAGTGTAGCCCTACAATTCCCATGTTTGTTACTTCATGAGGAATAGTATAGTATGCACTGCTTCCGTCGTTTAATGATCATGCGAAATGGTTCCAAGGTAGTTTGTAGTGCGTAGAGTTCATGTAGCTTTGTGCTCATATAGCATTGACCTGAACTTGGACATGCGCATGTTATAAATAAAGGCTTTCTATTATTGCAGTTCACTCAATATCTCAATGGATCGAATCTCACTAGAAGGTGGCCGTATGACTGAAGGGTACTTGGACTTCTCTTTTGGCGAAGAGAAGATCAGGCTGACTCTGGAGGGAGACATGGAGATTCTGGATTCTTGTGGGATGGGATTGAGTCTTCCATTGATGGATTGGTTTGCTAAGTGGTTTGAGGGTGATACACCTCCTGGAACACTTATCTGCAAGTCTGAGTTTGCAGTGTCACTAAGGGCCCTTACTGATCGCTCTGTTTCACTACATGCACTACGTGAGTTTTATGAGGACAACTCTTACATTGCTAATTTCCAGGACAAGATGTTGTTCATTCCTATATTTGACTGCAGTCACTGGAGTTTGGCAGTGATATCAAATGAGGGATTCTTCAAGTTTGATTCTGGTTATCACACGAATCCGAACTTCCATGGCCCACAGCGTCTCCACGAGGCAATGGCAAAGTTGTGGTGCATGGCCAATGGACATGGACCAGGTACTCATGAGTGGAAGAGGGCGGCCTCTATTCAGTCATGGGTCCATGCCAATTGTCCACAGCAACCAGACAATTGGACGTGTGGATTCTATGTGGCGTGCTACATTGTGATGCTGAGTTCGTACTTGAAGGAAACCACCGCCAACGAGAGGGATTGGGAGGATGCTGTAAGTATTCTGCTCTATGGGCTACTTAGATGATTGTAGTGCTTTAGTGACTGTAGTCCTGTAATGTAGATCGTGTATTGTGTTGTAGTGACTGGAGTACAAGTTGTATTTGTTTGTTTACCAAGACCAGGGCTTAGGGATAAGGTTATTTTCATTTAATTTTTAACATATTATGAAAGATTCCATGATGTATGCAGATGTCGGAGTGTTTTGAGCACAGCGAGATCTTGGTACTACGGAAGGGATTGAAGGAAGCTATAGTATCTGCAGTACGGAGCGGAATGGCAGGTCGACGCAGTTGTAGTGTTTCTATTGGCTTTTACGAGGATGGTGATGCAAGCCAGTCATCGTAGCAGGGAGAATTGGTGTAGTGCTTTGATGTGGTAAATCATGTTTTGCCGCCATTTTATGGGTTCGGCTGTATATTTTGATATGTACAATTTTAATTTTTTTTTTAAATGTACATTTTTGCCTGTACCTTTCAGGATATTTATATACATTTCCGCAATCGGTCCATGATGAAAACATGATAATTTCACAAATTAAATATAATTAAAAAAGAAATAAAAAACTATATGGTTACCAACGTTAAAGACTTTGGTGCATACAAATAACCACGTAGGAAAATAGATGAAAATAGGGAAAAAAAGTATTAAGGGACTACATTAGGTACAAAGATTAGAAATGATTCAAAAGAAATAATTATTATGAAGAATATTAAAAAACAAGGAAAAACTACAAGAGAAGATATAACTAATAAAGGAATTAAAGTAAAACAAAAGAAAGGAAATAAAACCAAGAAAGTTTAGAAATAAAATAAAAATAAAGTAATAAAATAAAAACAAACAGAGAAATAGAAGAAAAAGACGAAAATAATCAAAGGAATATATTAAATATACAAACTGAAAACAAAAATATTAAAACCAAAATAAAAATAAAAAATAATAAGAGAGAAGATGGAATTAGAATAAATAATAAAAGGAAAGAGAAAATAAGTATCATAATTACATGTTATAAAAAATGAAACAATAATAATGAAAACAATAATGGAAATTTTGTAATAAAGATAAACAAGGCTAGAAGGGAATCTAAAATCAAAAACCATCAAGAGACAAGCGATATTAAAATGTCTAAAAATAAGAAAATCAAGGAGAGTAAAAACAGATATAATAAATTAAATACGAAGAAGTTAGATATTTATATAATTTCAAAGATTTCAAATAGAGCAAGTAATACTAAAAAAAAAGAACAGAATCGGAGAGGATATGTAAGAAGAAAAGAAAGGGTAAGGTAGAAAACCATTATCATAAGAATACAAATAATAATAACAGAGGAACAAAGAACATTACCAAAAATAGAAAATGGTTATTAAGGAAATCACAAATGAGGGATGGAAAATTAACCAAATAAACAACGAGGAACACAAATTCAAGATTAAAAGTAAGTTGGAAAGAGAATAAAAATAGATGAATTCATTTTTAAAATAGAAATTGGAATACAAGATATAGGGATAAAAGGGTAGGTAATAGTAAAATTAAACTGGATATATATAAAGATGAGAAGAGTTTGTGATAAAAGATTAGAAATTTGTTGAGAATGTGTAGTAGGGTAAAAATTGAAGGGGGGGATGTTAGTTTGGCCGGCCGGTGGGCGCTGGAGGCGCCAAAAATAGACTTACTAAAAATAGAAATTCTAATGAAAGTAAGAATATATACAAATAGAGTTACTAAAATAGGTTTACCAAAAATAGAAATTCTAATGAAAGTAAGAATATATACAAATAGAGTTACTAAAATAGGTTTACCAAAAATAGAAATTCTAATGAAAGTAAGAATATATACAAATAACTTTACGTAAATGTATTTACCAAAAATAGACGTACTAAAAATAGAAATTACACCAAAAGTAAGAATATATACAAATCCTTTTGAAAATAATATCAATCCGTTTTTAGAAATCATATTTTTCGACCAATTAGTTTAAGAAACAGATCTTTTCGAAAACTCATTATTTCAACCTACTTACTTTCTGACCAAAACAAAATGTTATAAAAAATCTATTTTTATAACTACCTCAATATATGTATCCAAGACAACCATCAATACATATTATTACAAACATAATGATATATATCATCTAATCACATGTAGGGATATTGAAACCAACCCTGGCCCTATGCCAGATGTGTTTGAAACCCACCCATCAGCTCATAAACGTAGATACAAAACATACTTCATTTCTTGTACAATCAAACTCCAACCTGAGTATCAACACCTTGCAAAAAGTTTCTCCCCCATCTTAAAACAAGATCACCAATACCACCAAATTACTATTAGAGACGTCCCACACTTAAACACAAATCTCAACCGAATAAGAAACTACCCTTTAGCCTAAATACTATTTGCACTAATAACAACCATCAGCCCTAACATACATTTAGAGAAATAAACACAATTGCTATACACCATGCCATGTCCATAATATTACATAAAAGAAAAACAGAAAGCGGATAGCCACTACCAACATGCGTACAACTACCATAAATCCAACTATTCAAAAAAGTAGTGAAATATAACCATCTTTATTTATAATAGTAACCTTGTCACAATATAGGGGCCCAAGTTGTTGGAATTTCGTGCCCCTCTAGCTCGATAACGCCGGATGATTGTAACGATGCTCAAACGAGAACAACGGGAATCAAACCCGGACCACCGCTACAACACAAATGGACAAAATCTCGAATTTCTATTGAATTTAGAAGTTATTAAAGTTTGGTGAGTGATATGTCTCACTGAAGTGCTGCACTAGTTGTATATGTAAATGAAAATAAATTGTAACTTTTGAACCGTAAGTCGGAATTCTACGAAATTTGTGTCTACGCAAAGCTAATCAAAAGTTGGCCGTTCAGTACAGAATCTCAGAAAATAATGCCTAGAATTGAGAACGTGGTACCTTACCCAAACTCAAAACGTCCCCCGAGGGGACATCGGTCCTTTAGGAGTTAAAAGGATGAAATAAAAAAAACCATTAGGAAGTCAAGAGAATTCAACAACAATTGGTATTCCATAAATTACAGATGAATTATCAACAATATATCAATATATGAACGAACATGTGTTACTTGATTAACTTTACGATCTAGTTAGAAGCTTAATATGATTATATATTTTATTCGTTTTTTTTTGGGAAACGTTACGCATTGAAAATGACATTATTTTTGGTAAATAATAAATAGCATGCGTAGGTTTTAATGATCGTTTCCTCACATGTACTCTCATGACCTTGGGCAATTGCAGAAATTTAAACATACGAACATACCGTTTCCAAAGTCTGAAGGCCTACTTTTTATTGGAATCTTGGCGGTGGTTATTTTCTTTAAAAGCGTGAAGGGTTTGGAAGTGTCAGTGCGAATCAGGGATTTCCCTGCAAGGCTGGGAGACATCCAACCGCGACTTTGGAAAATTATAAAAGCCACCACCTGTCTCGGCGGGTGGCTACTTCATATAGTCATTCGTCTTTGTAGCCCTGCCTTGTGCTGCTCCTCGCATGTTCTGCAGGAAGGCCTGCTTAGCTCCAACGGAGGTGGTCTCTTCATTGGAGACATGAGTCGCACCTTTGCCAAGCAGGATGTGGGACGACCTCGTTTTGGAGCAGCGCTGGCGTGGGGGGGGGACCTTAGCGCGATCCTACAATCCTGGGTGCAATCCCTCAGGTAGCATCGTTTTAGAGGGGACATAGGCGCGGCGATGGTTGTGGCGGAGTTCTCTGTGAAGATTAAGACGACGGAATGGAATCATGTGAGTGATAGAAATTCCAGAAGCAGGGGTTAGGGATGAGTGCGCCTTTGTATTTTCCTTCAGTGTAGCTTCATTTCTTGCAGGTGGGTTGTCGGGGTAAGGCATGTTGAATGTCTGATTTGGGCACACAGGTGCTGTGCCAAAAATTTAAGTGTTGGGTATTGTGATTCGTCACCGGAGCTTGCAGATTAGTTTCTTCTTGTACTAGGTTAGGGTTACTAATGAATGTTGGGGCCTCCCGTTGAGGCAGGGAGGAGGAGGTCGGACTGGAGTTGCAGAAAGTTTTAATAGCGTTGTTTGGGTCGCAATGAGATCGTTTTCCTTCAGCAGGGTTCTTCACTGTCGTTGTGCTCCAGAACAGCTCTTCGCTGAATGTATGTTTTTTTTTTTTTTTTTGATGTACTGTAGATAACAGCCGCAGAGTTACAAGGGCAAGGTCGCAACAGGTCGCTGTAGGAGAAACTAGTATTGATGCAGCGATTGAACCATTGTTGGGGCTGCGAAACGGTGTAGGAGAAGACAGCGATGCTTCTACAGATACGGATCTTGTATTCGAAGAACCTGTGCCGGGACAGTCCAAACAGGGTGGAAGATGTAGCGGGGCTACAGCTGACAGTAGACCACAATTGCCCCCAGCCATAAGCACTGGTTCCATATCTTTCCTAGGTGTTGGTGTGACAGGTCCCAGAATTCATTTCCCTGAGGACGAAAAATTGGTTGTCAACGAGGACAGGCGCCTTATAGATGGGCTGGGACTTGCGACGTGGAAGATGCTACTGCTAAACGGAGTGCAAGGTTTGCAAGAGGTACGTCACAATTAGCAGAATAACCTATAGCACGTCATTTCAATTGTGCACTCAATGTTGTCCTAGAATTTGGTGTGGGTATCTCAAGGGCTGCGTTCCACGTTGCAGGGGTATACAATTGGAGGCGAGAGGGTCTATAGAGCAGAGCTGAAACAAGGTAGAGTTCCATGCGCATGTCTCTATACTGAACAGGAATACAAAAGTCTGGTAGTTGAAGCGCACTACACATGCCGTTATCACTTCTATGAGAACCCTGGACACGAGAAGCGCTATTACTATTGGTGCAAGTATTGTCATGAAGACTTTAGCGACAAGAATGCAATTTCGTATCATCGTTATAAGGATCAGTGTGATAAGTGGAGGGAAGTTGGAACTGGAGTGTTGAAAATGTATCCAACGTTTACTCAGAGTGAACAACACGTGCTTAAAGGTATCCTACAGGAAGTAGATTTGAAATTCCCAGCGAAAGAGGGACGCCGTCCATGGAATCCGAGGGTAGAGCTACCCCGTGTAGTGCAGCCGAAGACCAAAAAGGTTAAAGAGCCTGTTAAGGAAACCAGTCGGGGGACAGGTAAGGATGTAGTTCTTCCCAAGGAGAGGCCACGGAAGGAGGGACCTTGCACTACTCAACAGCCACAGGTGACAAAGGTGTACAAGAAGAAAGATTGCGTAGTAAAGGAGATGGTTGAGAGGGAGAGGACCACGGTAGTGCAGGACAAGTTCACGAGGGATAGCAAGACTGTAGTGCAGGCCGACCGAGAATCTTCTGATACGGGGGAGCCGGTTTTTCGGGTTAGGTATTCCAAACGAGATCGCCACGGGTCGCCGCGTGCTTCTGTACATCCCAAGGGAGATCTTAAAGGTTCTACCAAGAAGAAGAGTACTTCGTTGGCAGGCGCACGCAAGAGGAAAAATGACCAAGAGGCTGAAGAAGAGGTGCTTTCACGGATGCGAGAGAATCTCAACTCCAGTAATCTGCATTCAGAAGATCCTGAGGACACATCCCGATTTCATACCTCTGCACCGATTGGGCCGCAAAAGGGAGCCCTTCAGTCCGATGTAGTGCATGAAGATGCGCCTATATCGACTTATACATTTTCCGTTGATTCTACACGGGAAGAAGTACTGGAAGAAGCCCAATGTTACGCAGCCTCTCTGACGGTGGAGAACACGTATCTGAATATTGGCCCCCCTCCCCAGGTACAGAGCAGTCCTGGGTTGTATCACCTGATCCAGGAATCACCAGCTAGCACTATCATTGATCGCAGACTCCTACACAACCATGAAGAATGCATGGTCGAGCTTCGAATGCTAGAATCACGAGACGAGCTGGGAGGCCGCATACTTGCCTCTATAGGCCCGTGGATAGCATGGAAAGAAGCACAGGTACGCGCGTGTAGGATCCACCCTGACTCTGGTTTCATTTCACTTTCTTAATCTCACAGTCCTGTAGTGCAAGCGAGAATGCCTGGATTGTGACGCTTTATGTATTGCAGGCTTCGGGAGAACGTGACGCACTACATGAAGAAGAAGTGAACTTTGTCATGATGTCTGTGAAGCCCTGGAATCCTTACATTGAGTTGATAAACCACGATGGAAGAAACAATGAACTTACCAAACTGGAGCAGTACCTGAAGTATCTCAAGGACAAGGCGTTGTATGTCTCCAAACGGCTCAATGCGGAAATTGCACTACAGGATCGATGCAAGTCACATATTCTAGGCCAGCTCCGGCTGTACGACTGCGAAAGAGAAATGCGTTTGGAGGACAGGGACTGGGGATGGTCCCCCATGTTTCGAATTTTATGCAAGGAAGGATCTCCAGGACTACCGCCACGTCCTTGGTCTCATACGCAGGAAGAGTTAGACTGTATACTTGCTGCACTACAGTCGGATGTGAAGGTGGAGCCTATGTCGCTGGAACTGGACTGTCCCCATATTGTCCGTGCCCTCAAGTTATACGGCCGCATTTCACTTGGACGGCGAGCGCCAATTTCTCATCCAGTTACGGGCATGACAAGAGCAAATATACTTGCTATAGCCAAGGATGCAATAGAGTCGAAACGCCTCTCGGCATGTGCCCAAGATGTTGTTGACATTGGCTGGGCACTTTTCCCATGTATTTTCGGTGGTTTCTGCGCTCCACTTCGTCGCTGTTGGGGAGACATGCTGGGACTAATGGGCTTTGAAGGGTGGAACCAAGACAACGTACTCCAGGTGATAGAGCAGTTTCTTAATCGTGTTGCACGCCGAGCAATAGTGGATCTGCACAGAACGGGAAGAAATTCTGCTGAGCTTGCGGCCATGTGGTGGGTTCGTGGACCAGACGATCCGACAACACTGCGCCTTCATTGCAACAAGGTAAGAACACCCTCCAGGATATTTGATTATCATTTACATAGCATACCTTCCTAGCTTCCTGCATTGGATATTTACATAGCGTATAATGTGATTGTTCTTGCACTATAGGTGATGTCAAAGATGTTATGTATACGCGAGGATGTGGACATCGGATGGTCGATGCTGGGCTTGGACAATCAAGAACCAGTCCCTGAGGAGTTGAGGGAGCCCGTACGGTGCGTGGTACACTTGCTTCTGGAGCTTCGTGACAAGGAGCTCCAACGCACTTTCACAGAGTTGGGTTTCCCAGAACAGGATGAAACGCCTCGCTCACCAACCATCCTTACTGCCAATGTCATACCACTGGAAGTTGTGGACCCAAGGGAGAAGACCGTGGGTAGACTTGCTGGTCAACAGCAGTCCACGTCCTTAGATATGGTTACATTGGTAGTCGCAAGAACGCTTTCCAGCATACCCAAGACGGGGCACCTAGACGAGGACCGGGGCGTGAGGGAGAGAGAGCTTCTTTCCTTACATATAAGAAACCCATCGCCGCCAATCATGCGGGCTGGATCAGGCTAGTTTAGGAAGACTCCAACCCATATTGATTTTAGGTTAGGTCCACGCCGTGGGCGTTCAATGCTCTCCCCTATTCGTGCATTGAATCTGGTTTCATCCAATGACGCGTGCGAGGAGCAGACATCAATGACATTGCAGGACAAGACCCCCCTCGGGAGCACAGCACTAGCACTGTTTATGACCCCAATGGATTCATCTGCCATAAACTGATGATAAACCGTATAAGACTGGCGCATGGCGACACAAGTAGGGGACATTTGGAGTTCCTTTTTTATTCTTGCAGTACAATCCTACGCCCACTACCAGACATGGAAGTCCTAGATTCTGAAGAGGGATTGCTCACTACGCCTCTCATGGATTTCTTTTGTATTTGGTTTCAGGCATACCTTCCTGACGAGGTTTTGCTATGCAATTCTCTGATAGGAACTAGCCTTCGTACCTTCATCAACGGAAGTGACTCAACTAACGCACTACAAAGATTTTATAGTAAGAAATCGGGATTGAAACGGATGAAGGGTAGGACGGTCATAGTTCCCATTGTCGACAGCACGCACTGGAGCTTAGCTATATTGTCGAGCCGTGGATTCCTCAAGTTTGACTCAGGTGTGGCAGAAACACGCACTTTCCATGGAGCTCGTAAGCTACATAAGCTTACGTTCAGACCAGGATCTTACATCAAGAGTGTGTGCCTGTAAGTCAGAGGTTTCATGCGTATATAACATCTGAGATTGGTTTTAAAGTCTTAGTGGGATGTCTTCACAGTAGCTAGGGGGGGAAGGGTGCACAGACGACAATGATACTGTCATGTATTTGTTATCCACGCAATGTTAAAAAAATGTGGAAGTCTGAGCAGTGACCACCTTCTACTTCATCTGACTCTATGCCTCTGTTATAGTAAATTGCATGTACTTTTATGTAGTGTAAAATATTACTCGCACTACATTGTATCGCACTACAAGAATCCGGTATCTAGTCACTGAGGGCTACCTTCTAACCTCTGCGATGCTTACCGGCCTTAGGTAATTCTAGTCTACCCGGTTTCCTTTTCAACGACCAATCACCTTCTCGCAAGGGGAATGTTGGGGTGGTGTCCTTCACCTCGTTGCATGCAATTCCACGTGCTATCATCTTCCTGTACTTCCCACGGATGTTCTTCAAATCAGCTACCAAGTGGTGGTGAATTTCAGTGTGCTTCCCTGCTGTGCAAAGGAGATCCTTTATCAGAGCAGAAGGGTCGTCTTGTTTAGCTTTTTGGCTCTGTGGCTGGGGAACGGGGTTTATGACAATTGGATTCTCTTCAGTACCAAAGCATTTCCGCAGTATCTCTTTAGACTTGTACTCCTGTGGCTGAGATACATCTCGAAGAACAATCGGATTAGACTCCGTTCCAAGACCCGCCTGATTGCTATGCAGCCCGGCATGACCTCTATCTGACAGGGACGCAGCACAGGCTTTGTCCTCCTCCGGGAGGCCTGGCAGATCCTCCTCATCGTCAACGTAGTCCCCTTTGGATCGAAACGCATCCACCATTGGAATGGTCCTCTCTATCCCACACCTTGTCCCAGCTTCCCTAAGAATCAGTCCTTCATCAATCTCAGGATGCTTCATAAGAAAAACCTTCATAACATGCTTGCACATAGTGTTCTGTTGTCCAATAAAACAGTCACATTGTGCCCACTCAGTGTCGGTTCCATAGACTGTCCAAATTTTGGGATAATTCTCAACAGAAACCACCAACGCAATATCTTCCCCCTCTGGATTCATGTAAACATACGAGTCCGGGATCCCATAGGCAAGAAGGATTGCATTGGCAATGAGAAACTCCTGTTTGGTATTGCGAATAAAACCAAACTCCTTCAAGGCTCGGGCATACCAGTAGTGTCCTGTAATCTTATTCTTGAGATCATCAGCTAACCAATCCAACCGGCGCCCTGCGAATCTTTGCTTCTCCAACAACAGAATCCTCTTCAAATTAGCGTGGAAAGACTCAATACCAGCATTTGTATTCTGTCCTGCATGAGGGACGTTCCGATTTGCGGCACACCACATCCCAATCTTCTTTCTCCAGTGCTTGTCGATGTATTTCAGGAACTTAGCAGCCGAAGGGCGTCGCTCCTTGATCTTGTCGAGCTCCTTGTTAGCCCACGCCACAGGATCCGTCCCAACAACATGCCTCTTGCCGTACAGAACTTCTCCAACCTCCTTCAATGTATTCGCCCTATCCTCTATTCGACTTATCTTGCTCTTCGCATTTTCTGCCCATGCCTTCTTAACATGCCAGAAACAGAGTAGGATCTTGGACCTCGGCCACAACTCCCTGTAGTGCAGTATGGCCGTGAGAAAGATGCACTACACATGATCATTGAGTCACTACACATCCTTCAAATTCAAAAGAAATGAAAATAGAGACATTTACTTACTCAAGGACGTTCAATTCAGCTTGAGCATTGTCCACAATTACCGACGAGGGCTCCCAGTCAGGTTTGACAGATAAGGCTTTGTCCTTCAGTGCCTGTAGCACAGGTTTCAAGGCATTCTCGGTGGAACTAGAGATAATGAAATAAGCAACCGGTATACCATTCCGCCATTCGTCAAACACCATAACGGTATACAATGGATATTGCATCAAATCATGTGGCACAAGGAATTTGGTATCAGAGCAAGGTTTAGGTACAAGTCACAGTAAGTAATCACCTACTCTTCTCGCACTACACATATACCAACTAACATTTCTAGGTACTCAAGTCACATAACAAACTCTGCTTACCCGGGAGTGACTTGTACCAAACGTGGCGTCTATGGAAATAGCACTTTGATGGCCAAATTTCACAAACATAGTCTTCTGCCAGGCTGTCTGAAATCCGAGGGTAAAGGGGGCATCGTCCTGTTCCTTCTTGTTAATATCCAGCAGACTGTGTTCTTGATAAAAGAAAACCTCCTTGATGTTTTTGTCCTTCCAGAGCCTGATGCTAATGGTCTCCTTCTTGTGCTTCATCCAAGTCTCTTGTGCACGCTTGTTTGCTATGTTTCGGACGTCGTGTGCCTGGACAAACATATCTCTACTCACTGGGGCGTTCGACAGCGCCATCTCCATTACCCATGCCTTGTGTTGGATCATAACTTGAGTAGAAGTCAATCCCATGTCTAACATAGTGCCTAGTTTGTTCTTCATATTATCCGACAACGATGTTCCCATGGAGTGCTTGAATCCAGGCACCGTGACACCGTGGCACTGCTCACCATGCACGTTTACGTGCTCAGTAACCTTGTACACCAACTGACAGAACGTAGTGTCCATATAGTTATGTTTTGCCAGGAAATGGCGCTGGCATCCTCGCTTCATAGACATGCCAGCAGCCTTCTGACCTATGCGTGGCTTCTTCTGCCCTATGCTTCTATCAATAGACATTGCATTGAAATCCGGGATAACCTTCTTCCCTTTGCGCTTCTTCTCTAATACAGTTGTAACCCTCTTCTTCCTCCTTTGTTGTTCCGCTTGAAGAAGGCCCTTCAAGTCTTTAATGTAAATATGGGAATTATCTTCAGGTCCAAAATTACAGCTGAACCTGCTCAAGTTCAAACAATTAGTAAGACTAGTAGATCTACATGCACTAGACAGAAAGGACATAGCCTATTCTGAGTTGAACGTATACAATGGATGCACTACACCCGGTGCCCTAAATCCATTCCCGGACACACAGTATACACAATGTTGCACTACAACCAAAAACAACGAAGGGGGAGATTCATGTGAAGTTAGGGACTCACTTAATAACCTTGGCAGCACTGTTAGCCCTTGGTAGTACCAAGCTCCCTGGCTTATTCTTCGAGACTGTCTCCTTGTTGAATCTACAAGGATACGATTTGTCCTGTCCCTCGCCCTCCCTGAAGTTTGAAAGTCTCTTCCAAGGAATGACTGCAACCTCGTGTATGTAATGACGGCCTCCGCCCTGGGTACGAATTGGTTCCCACGTGAGATCCTCCCTGCAAAATGGACCAGGTGGAGGAGTTTGCTTCATCTCTCGAAGCCCTCTAACCAGCTCTTCCTCACGCTCGGGCCCCTGGTATGGAATGTCCTCCTCCTCCCAATCCTCTGACAAGATATGCCGCATGGATTTGCTCTCTTTTTGGTTTTCCTTCTTCAACGGTGGCCTGGTTGTTGGTTTATCACTTCTACTGCTCCTAGCCTTTCCCTTAGGGAAGGTCTTCCCCTCAACAAATGTGACATTCCTATCACTACTAACGTTGGAGAATTCTCTGTGGCTGTGCTGAGGGCTTGACAGTACAACTTCTTCAACAGCATGCCCTCTCGGATTGAAGGAAGGGTTCGAATTTGAGGTTACTTCGTACTCACTACCTCTGGGATCGTCTAACTTCTGTTTGTCACAGTAAGATGAATGTAATGTACAATCGCTAGAGGAAAGGTCAAAATACAGTGGTTGCGTGCTTGCCGTTGTAGGACACTGAGCTCCCAAGGACACACCGGTAGACGTAACTGAACTTGTCTGGGACAATTCTGTAGAACTCGACGATATATCTGCAGCAAAGTCTAAACCTGAATCCTCAGACCCCGTGGAAGCAAGGGAGGTCGCAGTTCGGATTGAGTCACTATGCCCAGGATGCTCAAGAGGAAACATTGCGCCAAGTAGTGATGGGTCTGGAGCACTTGTCACACTACGGACAGATTGCACGTCCTCAAAAGAATGATGATCTGGTCCTGTTGGCAGAACTACTCGGAGTGGAAGACGATCTCTCTCACAGCTTATATCAACATATGACGCTCTGTTACGAGGACTCTGCTTCCATCGACCTAGGAGCACATGACAGTCACTCTCATCCTCAAGATCGACATAGTTAAGCTTATGGGCTGATAATGTTGTACTTTCATGCGTTTCTGACGCAGTTCTACCTAGGGCATTCTTCCTCTCATAGTTGGAAGGGCCTGTAAGATCAATGAAATCAGGTACGTGGTGACGCATTAGAGATGGTATTAAACATTCTTTGTTTCGCTCATAGGAGGAATCGAAGTGTGTATCATTCTCACCAGAACAAGTACTGCTAAACTCGACCACCGAGGACCCCTCTTTTGCCATATTCACCCTTAAACGTCAACCATGTCAACAACAAAAAACTAGCAACCTCTCCTCTACAAACTAGAACATTCAGTAGGAACAAATTTCTACGCTTCAGACAAACCCAAGGATTTAGGAAACATGGAGGACCGTGGAATAAGTGGCCCGAAGCATCAATTTATCCCTTCATTAGGTGGAGGATGTGGTACTAGTTTCAAAATTCTCAGATCCGAAATTTCAGGTAGTACAGAATTGTCGTTGCACTACATATCCACCTTCGTTTGTAGGACAAATTGTTATACAATATATCATAATAGCCCAAAGGGCCCAATCCTACGCTACGCAGTACAATCCTACGAACATGACAATTTGCACTACAGCTACAGTTGCACTACACTAGGGTGAAAGGGTCCACTAAGCATATTCTCTATGCTGGGATGTGCAACAAATACCATCCATTACATCTGTCACAAAAATATCGTCCATGGTCGAGGATGGACCCATCATTTGCATATCGGGTGCAAAAAGGGACCCGGCCTGACATCCAGACCCTTTAATGGGTCAACCGTCCAAACCCAGCTCTAGACCCCGGGTCCACTGTCGAGGAGAGGGACCCGTCATCGGGCAGCAAGCCACGGGCAGCGGCGGCGCACAAAAATAGAAGTTCGATGGGGGGGGATTAACGTGACGCTATAAACATGCCATAAAATTTTGGTTGCAATCCACCGCACAGATTGATAGATTTTAGTGTTTACAGTCAAAACAATGGTTCATTTTCTTCCCTGCGTTGAGTAGACCAGCAGACTTTGACGTCACTTTGTATCAAAATTTTGCATTGTACAAGGTCTAAATCTTTTACCATTGTCTTAAGCATGATGTTATTTCCCAACACGACAGTTTTTAGAGGTAAAAAAGAGGTGTAGCATATTCAAAACAAGTGTGCAAGGAGTGGAGGTTCAGAAATTGCCATTTCACGTTTTATTTTTTTGTGAACTACGTATGTATTCAAATGATAAACGGTCAATAAGAAGGTTTTCACCACATATTGTTGTTGAAAAAATAAAAAGTGAAAAATATGAAGATCTCTAGGTTTTATGTAGAAACGATGAGTTTCTTTTCCCCCGTTGCCCGACAATGTGTGAAAATGTTTGAGTTGGAATAAAATGCCTTTTTACACTAAAGACAAGATTTTTTTTGAAAATTTCCTTAAAAGGAAATATTTTTTATATGTGTGAAAAATCTCAATGTCAATAGAAACTTTTGTCAAAATTTTTGGAGGTGCCCGGTGTCCCCACTTTTGGCTTTAAGTGGTACTAACTTTCAAACCACAAATCCAGAAAATAAAATAAAAATATGTCCATGAAGCTCTTATCAGAGGCAATCTAGAATAAAAATTTCAGAGAAAAAAGATTTTTTTTCGAATTTTAGGAACCTGCCCAAAATCAGAAATCCCCCCCAAGGAGACTCTGGTCCTTTAGGGGTTAAGTGCCTGGTGTGCATTGCATGTGCGCATGCCACATGCAGGTGGGGACAGATTCTGCGCGTGCAGGTGGGGGCCCGCCGATTTCTGTTAATGGCCCCATGTGGCTGCGGGTCGGGCTTCATGTGCCTGGCCCTACTGAAACCCTAGCAATTCAATCGCCCAGCACCTACCATGGCCAAGCCTCAGGAAGCACCGCGGAGTGGCAGACGCGCTGTCAGAAAAACGGGAACGGTAGACCTTACTTCCCGAACAAGGTGCCACGCATTTTTCCTGGCTGTATTTAGTAAGAAACCCTTGCGCCTGGGATGCTGTTGGTACTGTAGTTTCTTTCAACAACTTGTAGGGAAACTATAGTCCAGGAAGGAGACGTCGGAGACACAGAAATACTTCCAAGAGAACAAGGTGGAAGTGAACAGTAATGGACAGAGAAAGAACGAGGTTGAACGAAGGATGAGGACAACGGCTAACAGATGCTTCAGTCTCTGGTTTTCCTTATCGGACTCTTTGTTGCGACATGTAACTTAGGTCGGGAGGCCTTGGGGGAAGATGGGGTCGTGCTCTGTGGTTGATTGATTTAGGTCAGAGATCGACGCGGGCGGCACTCACGTCTCGTCTGATTTCGAGGCTCCTGCTGTGGAAAGTAGCGTTCCAGAAATGCAGCAACCGATCCGATGGATTGACCTCCGGGAGTTGGATCACAAGAGGCGTATTGGGGAGGGTGGATACGGAGTTGTCGATGAGTACGATTGGAAGGGACACAGAGTGGCAGTGAAGACGCTGGCGTGGGAGGGACGGGAAATTCTGGAACGCGAAGCGGCCTTGCTGACCAAAGTTCAAGGGCATCCGAACGTCGTGGAGTTCATTGGCTGTGCCTTCGATGAGGGACAGGACAAGGGCATGCTTGTGATGGAGCTGCTGAGCGAAGATCTCCGCAGCCTCATCGACCAACGCCGTCGCCTCCTAGCTGCTCCATTTTCCCTCAAAGTATCCTTGGACATGATGCGACAAATGGCGGCCGGCCTGCAACACCTGAGACAACTGAGGGTGCTCCATAGAGACTTTAGGTCTCAAAACATTCTTGTCAGTCCTCGGCCATCGTCTGGTGAGGTGCACTATGGTGTGAAACTTTCGGATTTCGGCCGGTCCAAGTGCAACGAGCAGGATTCACGGTTCATTTCTGTAGTTGCTCCCCCAGGCTGGCGAGCACCAGAAGTGTTTAGAGATAAGGACATGGTAAGCAGCACATACACATGGTCTTCCGATGTGTACAGTTTTGCGATGGTGTGCTACGAAATCCTCAGCGGGGACGTCCCGTTGCAGGATTTTTTGACACTGGACGAGCTACATGAGCACATTTGTGAAGGCGGGAGACCGGAGTTGCCAGCCAATTGCCCTGACGACCTCTTTGAACTGATTCAGGAGTGTTGGGCAACAAACCCTGAGGAACGGCCGGTCATTGCTGAGGTTCACCGACGGTTGCTAGCAATTGCAGTGTAGGTGATTTCCATCACGGCTGAACTCCGGAGGTCATAGAGTTTGATGAAGTTGTGCAGAGTTTTGAGTGTTGTGGACGTCTTTTTCATCCACGTTCCCAGTGAGTTGAGCCACTACCATGTCTGCAGAAGGATAGTGCAGTAATCAGTGTGATTTTGCGTCCTCGTTTCAACTCTGGTGAGCTCAATGTGCAGGAAGAAATCAGGATGTATTGCCGGTTTGGCATTTCTCAGAGCTAATCTGCTAAAGCCACAGTGTAGAAAAGATATTGTAGAGTTGAATGGCTAGTGTGGATTTGTTGATGATGTTATAGTTTAATTCTATCTTACCACGAGCACACATTGCTGTCTTTAGCAAATCCAGTTAGTAATTGATCTTTGAATTGTCCCGCTACGTTGCACTCGAAGACCATTGATGCACAAAAGGGACTCGAGCTGCTGCCAGTCAATTGCCGGAGTGAAGTAATTGTGTTGGTGTCAGGTTCTATTCCAAGATATGTTACACCCGTCCACGTCATTTGCAAGAACTGCTGGATGCGATCAATACTCCGAGATGGGACTGTGAGAAGTCCTCAGTCATCGCAGCACTTGGCTCCTTTGCTTTTCCCCGAGTGCTGCAATGATTGAGGACTTGGCTCCTTTGCTTTTCTTTGGCTCCTTTGCTTCTCCTTGGCCCCTTTGCTTTTCCTTGGCTCCTTTGCTTTTCCTTTACTTTTCCTCAGGGTTTGTTGCCCAACACTTTTGAATCAGTTCGAAGAGGTCATCTAGGCGATTGAGCATGAAATCAGTGTATGGACAAACTTGGCTCCTTTGCTTTTCCATCACTGACATAAGTAAAAGCATGATAACTTCCTCAAATCTTGTCCAAAGGAACCTAAGGAGAGAGCTTTTGCCAAAAAAAAACCTAAAACACAACATGCAGTAAATATTGAGAGAAACATGAGCTTCCCATAAATGCAAATCCATCACGGCATTACAAATAGTCATATCAAATAGACTTACTCATCAGAAGAACGCCGGTTCCCGGAGGGGGCCGGCGTGAATAAAATGTCCGTTCATTCCACCACTAAGTTCATGCCCACCGGGCATGGGTTAGTCGTATGGAACTACTTCCCTCTTTCAAGGATAGACACCTTATTCATTCAAATCATAAATGCATCCTTGTAGTACAAATGCATCTTGTTGTTTGTGCCTAAAAGACTAATAAAAACATTATCATCATGGCAATAATATTGGATGGGACACGATCTTTTTAAAAATTAGTTGTATTTGGAGCGAGGATAAATTGTTCACATTTTTAAATCAAAATTTTATGAAATCTCGCCTTGTCAAAAAAGCACATTTGCTAAGCTTGGTTGAAAATGATCAACTCATTAAATCATATTGAAATTTTTAATAAATAAATCAATTATCATATACAAATTTTGGAATAGCATTGTGCCTTGCACTAGCAACATTGAGTACTAATGGAGTGCACGAGATCCTGTCTGAAGCTTGACGTGGGAGAAATTCAGAGAGCAACTACCATAAAAGGGTTTTCATGTGATCCACATTGCAATTCATACAGGAGGAACTTCTTATTTGAAGGAACCTGCAAACATAAATAACTAATAGATTCCTCTCAGGATTCATGAAGGCGGCACCGGCCAATGATTTCCTTTTTTTTTTTTCTTCTTTCTTTTTTAGCGCAAATCGAAGGATTCGTTTGCACAGAACAGGGCATTGGCTAGTTATTTCTAGAAGCCAAATGATGTTACCCAACTCTTTCACAATTACTTATTGTCATGGCACTTTCTTCTACATTTGCTTTGAAGTTGAACCCTCAACCCTACAAAGTAAAGCCCAAATATGCACCAAAAACGTTGCAAAACTACCATTTGAAAAACAAAAACAAAATCTAAATATATATTTTTATTTTGAAAATGCAATCATAGGATCATTTACTTACCTTATTAGAGAATGTGCTCTCAAAATCTTATATGAAAAACGTTACCGATTGCAAAATCATGATGTTTGAATTCCAAAAAGTAGTATTTTCAATTCTTTTAAACAAGTAATTTTTGGTCTTTTACAAATTTAGCAAAAAATGTGTACATCCTACAACTTGCAACTCTTCATAATGTGTTGACCAAAAAAACTTGGAAATTCATAGGAAAAATTCACATTCACAATTTTTTTAAATAGAAAGCCTAAAGAGGTGAAGAAAATTCCAAAATGAAGTTTCTTCAGAAATCAACCATATCATTAAAAAAATTCAATCCTAATGATTAAAATGTTGTGATAAGCAATCTGCACCCTTGCACTCAAAAAAATTCAAAAAGTATGTAAATTTGAGTTCAAAAATGGGTTTTGAAGTTTTTTTGGAAGGAGAGATTCCAAAATTGCCCAATACTTTGTTTTATTTACTAAAAGTAGGTAATTCAAATCTTTTTACTATCATAAAAACCTAAAGAATCAAATATAAATTTTTTTCTTTAAAATTCAATTTTATTATGGTTTTTTGGTGCTAATGGGCATGTGCATCGAACACTAAAAACCACTTTTGCAATCATAACTTTCTACTTATAAGTCCAAGTGTAATGAAATTTGGGCACAATAAAAATGTTCCTCATTCTAATCCTTACTAAAATATGGGTTCAAAATAGTAAACATTCCATTTATAGAAAATTTCCCAAAAAAATATTTTGCCAAAATTGTTTGGTCTCTTAGGAATTCAACGTCTTTTTGTGTCCGAAGGGGCAATCCAAAGTATAACACACAAATTATTTGGAAGGGGCAGTTCTAGAATCTATTTATTTGTGGCTGTAACTAACCAATCAACAATGTAAGGGTTTTTTCTTGGGAAGTTTGAAAAAAACTTTCACCACACAAAATTTATTTTGCAATGCTGAATTTTGTACTGCAAGTGTACATAGCAAATTGTACATGCAAGGAGGAAGTGAATGACATAAATATGTTAAAGAATGATTCATCTAATTGGCGCTAGGGGCCAAAATTCTATAATCAACATGCATGCTTGAGTAAATAAGGGTTAATCAACTTCTATGAATTTTTAAAAATAGATTAAATAGGACTTTCAGGATTCTTTAATGTTACAACATTGGTGACCAATGTTTTCTCCGTCACATGTGAAACCATCTTTACATTAGAAGTGAGAAGCCTTTTTAAAAACCTTCCGAGTTTTTTGCTTAGTTTTGAGAAGTTGGCCTTTCAAAGCTTAGGCCTCTAGACTTAGGGCCGCTTTACACTATGGTGGAGAAGTTCACCGGTCAAGAATTCAAGGGAAATGGAGCAATATGATTGGAGGAAAAATTGTTCTTCACCGGATTGGGTTTACACTACGGCCAAGACTTGACCGGTGGAGAACTTCAAGCATGGATGAAAAAATGACATGGCCGCCTATGTGGCAAAACTTTTTTGAAGAGTTCTTCTCCGGTGGGCTCGTTTCTTGTCCGGCCTCAAACCCCCGGACAAGAAACCAACCCACCGGAAAAGAGCAACTTCTTCATGCATTACTTTATTCTTTTTTTGTCTTGTCCAACATCCACCGCTCGCCTCAAATATCCATGTCTTGGCTGAGACTTCTTGACCGGCCGGTGGAGTTCTCCACCATAGTGTAAAACCCCCCTTAGTATCAAGGGAAAGGAGGCCACAATGTGGAGCATTTCCATGTTTACATATATGGCAAATAAATGAAAAAGAACATTATTGCATAATAATCATACAGTTTAATTAAAATTTCAGCCCAACAATCTTTTTGATCTTGCATGAAGTCCACCTGAAACAAAATTTGGGACCTTATATCTTTTTCTTTTTTTTTTTCCCCTTTTTCGCCAGGCAAGTAAAAAGTGCATCCACATCATTCTCCCATCTTTTATGCCTTGGACTAAGTTCTATTAATATTTACAAAGAGTCCTTTGTTTCTTGAGTTTTTAGATTCATATTGGCTAATTTTTTTGTTCTTAGTGGATTATTGATTTCAATATCAATAGGGCCTGTATCAAGATTGTCTAATTAATGTGCCACATATTTTCAAAACATATGTGAAATATAACATTAATGAGAATAGAAATAGATCATTTCATATTCTAAAATATGTACATCCATGCAAAAGACCAGTATTATAGTGCATGGCACCAAAAAAAAATTTCAAATAAATAGTAATATAAGAATTTTAACCATTTTATGAAAATTCTTTATTTTGAAGTGAAATAACATTGCCTCTTTCTAATGAAGCTCTATGAACATGGACAATTGACTATCTGCATGCCGGCATGCACTGGCAACTGACGCAACACAGACGCGCAAAAAATTTGCGGAGAGGCAACAACTAGCTCTCCCAACACGCTCAAGGTCACGTCAAAGTGGCCCCACCACTCCACATTGGATCATCAATGGGCTATTGTTCACTCAACGTGGAGTTCAATCTGGCTTTTTTAAAAAAATGAATCCATTTTTGTAACCAAAGGCTGTTCACCAGGTGTTTTTAATTTTGTCTATTGGCAACATGTCACCTAAAATAATGGTTGGGCACACTCACACTGGACTCTCCGCCTACATCTTGTACTTCTCTTAACCCTTTAGCGCCCAGGGATGTTTCTGGTGAAACCAAGAATTCAGCTGATTTTTTTCTTTGAACCGGTATTGATGGAAATACAATGACTAATATTAATATCAAACCTTACAAAATTGAACTTAACCCATGATCTCAACTTTGGGGAAATTTCGCACAACATCCAATCGTTGATGGAATAAATTACAGTGATTAAAGTTACCGTATATCGGTAGTGAAAACTGTGGAATTTGGAGGGTGTACTACTTTAACTATCAATAGATTCTTGCAAGAATTTTTTTACTTTGAATTAGAGCGGTTCACATGTGCACTAGGTTGATAGCTTTGCATTGACATATTATATGTGAAGAAAATATTTATACCCAATTATTGGTGATTTTTTTTTTCTACTTGGTTGTATACAAAAATGTTCCAACCTTATGCGAATCAAAACGAAAGTTTCGTATGTGAGGAGAGAGATCAACAATCATAAAACAATGAAGAATGTCTTAAAGACCAAGTTCAATCAAAATTTAAGACCAAAATCAATGTGCATGTGTGTGAAATACAACATAGTATGTGGCACAGTATTCACAGTATTCACTATATTTGAGTGTATTTGGTGTATTTTGTGTTGTATTCCTAGCTTTTCCAAGAGTTCTATAAATTCAAATCATGATATAATTGTTGGAGAGTGTTCGTGTAACGAGTGTGCAAATCTGAACCACGTATCTCGAAGCCTAGTTTCTCATGGATTTCATGCAAATTGAGTTTGAGCACCTCCGGAGTCCCATTTCCGGCTTCCTGGGCGCTAAAGGGTTAAGACTTCAGACTTCCATACGAACCATACCATCATCAATATCCGAATGCTACAACCTACACTCTAAGGAGTGAGGTTTGCTATACCTAGGCAACACCCTGTAATATCCTTGATATATCCATGTGATACCCATAGAAGATGGCTAAATAATTACAATGCTTATTTTATTTTATTCTTTTAAAAGTGTACTAGTTGCACCTTCGCGATACTATGAAATATCCTTGACATACCTATGTGACACCCGTGGAAATGATCTCAAAAGGTGGCTAAATAATTGCTATTATGGTGCTAATTAGCCCTTTTTTTTCATTTTTCATAGTGACACTTTGGGAGTTTTAGCCAGTTTTGGAATCATTGGTCTTTTGCTCACTTAGGTTCCTTTTAACCCCTATTAAGACTCAACATCTAATCATAATAAGTGCTAAGAATAGTTTCATTATCTCTACATGTAAATCATAATGAGATTAACAATCTTCTAAAACATGGATGGATAAAAGTAGAGTGACCTGGTAACAAGAAATTGAGCTTGGAAGATTTTGTTCATGGTTACATGTGTAAACACTTGGGTATTTAGGGGTTAACTTGCGTCCCTTGCATAATTTAAGGAAGGTTTATTTTACTCTAAAGTGACCTCCTACAACTGCAAATTTTTATTTATTTTTAAATGAGAAAGTTGCCTCTAGGAAATTATTTTCTTACTCACTAGGAGTTTGGAAAATGGATCATGCCTGTCTAAATAGTTTTTTTTTGAGCTAGCTGGTGATGTTGGTCACAACATTAATGTATTTTCTTTATTAATCTAGTGAAATTCTACAAATGTTTCAATGTTTGTTGTGGATGTTTGGATTTGCGTCCTATAGAAATTGAATTTACAAAAAATTGAAATGCGTTCTAGTGATTTTTATACCTCCTTCTATCAATTTTTGAGAATGCTTACTTTGAAGGCTGTTTCTCAAAATAACTTTCAATGAAACTAAGATCATGTACACCATAACGGTAAACAACTTTTATCGTAATAAAAAAAATTCATGGAGGTAGCCTGTAGCATTTTCTTTTGAGATTATTGTGCCAAAACGACCCAAAAATGGACATTAGGCCTTAAGGGATAAGAGAAGTTCTTCAATGCTCTATAATATTGGCAAAGCCACCAAGTAAATTAAATGTAGTCCATGTTTACATTTATTCACATGTGTTGGAATACATTGTACTGCACTCTTCGCTTGACGGCGCATTTACTCTGTTTGTTTTGTTGCAATTTTGATCACATATGGTTATCCAAATTTGCAGTCTATTGTTTTCGTACAAAATGTCACAATATTTGAAGCCGTGCTCACTCTTGAGACAGCTTTTCTAGAAGTTGATCGTCCGAAAGCAATCACTTTAGGAATACCGCTCTATGTTCACAGTAGTCGTAGTTTGTCATGCATTAAAATTTCATCACTTTCCTGTTGATACAACTGTGTATTCAACTCTAAACTCATGTTCAGCGATGGTGCAAGACGTAGTCGGGAAATAGCAATGCCTGAACTGTCAATACACTACCAGAGGCGAGGCCCTGGCGACGTTTTCGAAGACCTTCCATATGTGCAGGGCGAGGTCCGGGGGCGGCACAGTGGCCGCCTGTGGCACGTACACGCCCACCCACGAGGCCATGGTGGTGCCGGCGTCGGGCCCGGGCAGAAACTGCATCACCGCCGACAGGTACTTGTACTTTGGGTCGCCATGCAGCACCGTGTACCCCCACATCTTAGCCGCGCCGTCGTTGATGTCGATCCGCTCCACCACGTGATTCCCACCCGGAATGGCTGCCAAACAAGTCATAACAGATCACGTTAACCCCGTCTCAGTGTCAGTGTGCAAGTGAAAATTAAATGACGTATGGATTACAGAAGTTGCTTACGAACCACTTCATACTGTAGAGTTTGCTTTTAGAAGTAGCGTCTAGGAAGAGCTTGAGAAACTGTTGCCATGACTGATCTTTCAGTCACTTTGTAACTCTTCTCACGTTAAAAGATGCTCTTTGACATGGACTCTAAATTGGTGTGTAATTCAGCCCCTACCTGTAAATTTCTTGTGATACTTTTAGAGTTGAATAGGGATGTTCGTAATGGCTACGAGATCAACCGCAAGCACTTTGGTTTTGACCTACCTCATGGAAAACCAGACACCTACCAGTGGCATAAATTTCTACAGTGCGCCAACTTCAAGCAGCGGCTAGCACCTTGACTGTGTGCAGTGAACACAAGTTGTGTCTCGATGAGCACGACGTTGAAATTACTGTGTTAAGACATGAATGAGCCATCAATTACAGTAGATGATTATATCAGGAAACGTTGTGTGGATTGACATCGACACAGATCGAAGTTTGTTTCTGTGTCGAATAACTGGACCGTGTTTTCGTGTTTAATCTTGGTCCATTAATTCTTCATAGCAGAATGGAGGCAGGTACGTAGCTTACCATGGCCCAGTTTCAAGAGGCGGATGCTGCCGGGCTCGCCGTTGCCCTCCAGAAACTCATACGACGCGATGATGTGGGGAATGACCTTGGGCAGGATGGCGCCTTCATGCATCAGGATGTTCCAGATGGTCTCCGCGGGCGCCTCCAGCGTGCGCGTGTGCCGGACCACCAGGTTCTTCGCCACCGCGCTCTCGAACGTCTTCAGCATGGCGATCACCATCCGCTTCCCGTCCTCCGGAGGGCCGGCCTCGTACGTGGCCGTCCACGTCGCCTCTGTCTTGTCGCCCCCGGCGCTGGCAGCAAACTTCATCTCCGCGCTGAAGGAGCTGGAAGTACTCGAGTCGTCCACCTCCTCGTCGTCCGGAAGCAGCACGGTGTACCCCATGGTCCTCGTTTCATTGTCCAGCTTATCCACCCGGTACTTCACACTCCCGCCTCCCCGAACAGCTGCAGACATACCATCGTCAAAGACTTCGTCAAATTCACAGCTACTTCAGTTACCGTAATGAACCTTGAGAAATGAAGGGCGACCGTTTGATCAGCACCAGGTCCGAAATGGACGACACCGCTACTTCAGTCAGTCAGTATGACCAGGCTAGAGAAATGAATGGCGACTGTTTGAGATGAGCACCAGATCCGAAGTGGACGACGGCGACGCTGCCCGGCGCCCCGGATCCCTGTGCGAACTCCGCCTTGGCGAAATACTCCGGCGCGAGGTCAGGAAGAAGAGCCACGGCGTGCTTGCAAACCTCCCACAGATCGTTGACATTGCCGTTGAGAGCCTCGTTGTGCACGAGAGTTCGTGAGGCTGCTGTGTCGAGATTTTCGTGGACCGTCACTCCCACACATCCAATGGCCTCGTGCGCAGCTTCCGTGATCGTCATACTTGTTACGGAGCTACTTCTGGTTGGTCACTGGACGTACGAATCTGTGTGGCTACTTCGATTCTATCTGGCACTTGAAGATGTCCTTTATGCTGGTTTAGGACTGTCCAGGTGCTGTAACTTCAGACCTGATTCTAGTTAATGACCTCGTGCGCTGCGGCTTCAGTGGTCGCCATACTTCTGGTATGGTCACTGGACAAAGCTGCTGTGTGGGTACTTCGACACAGGCACCTGAAGATGTACAATTCTTCTTGGTTTCCTGATATCTCCTTTCATGAAAATCACTTTTTATGACATCCCCTGAGTCATGTCCCGTTATCTGCTCTCACCTTTTATGATATCATGTAATGCATGGACATAACGACGCCAGTACAATCGTACCCGTGATAAAGATGGGTCAAACTTTGGAAAGAACCACTCCTGCTATTGCACCAGGTTGGAATAAAGGTTTAGTTTGAAGGGTTCAAAGCTATCGTACTTTCCAGTGTCTAAAAAAATGGACACCTGTCGCCCTCTTATTTTGCAGAGTTCAGAGGTTTTGTTTGGAAAAAACTATGCCAAGCTTGGAGCCTACAGCCCGAAATTATCCTTGGAGGCTCCACCATGGAAAAAACAGGGCCGCCACCAATATAAAAATATGGGGCAAGTTTTGTCCCCAGGAAAAGCTCACGACAGATTTATAACGAACCCCGAACCCCTTGAAATCCAAGCCCACCACCCACTTTTCATTCCTAATTTTGAGGTGGAAATCTCACTGCCTCCAACTCCCATTTTTCAATCCTTGTGAGATTAAATTCTAGTATTGATTTCAACACTGGAGAGTTTTCTAGGAGCCCAGTAATAGCTGTGAGGTTAGAGTTGAATAACTTTAAGTTAAAAGGCTTTGAAGCCTGGATCAAAGAGTTTAGCTTCGGAACTGGTAAGCAGCGGTTAGATCCTTCCAGCCTGCCGCCCAGTGTTTGTATCGCTACATTTGTGCAAAGTGCATGCAACCTGAGCGAAGCATTCCGGATCCTGACTTAATTAAAGTGATCCCTGGGAGCTATCGCCATATTGGTTATATTAGCCAGTCAATGTCAGTAATTCATGTACCATTTGAATACAGAAGTTACAAGGCATAGAGAAAGAAAACTTTTCAGGGAGCCTGCCATGAGTGAGCACGGTCTGAGAGATTGAATAAGCAAGTCTCCAGCTCGTACGCACACATCAAAGCTGCCAAAATTACTGAAATTTAAAGCCATCGAGCTGTTGTTTTGGCCACTGAAAATAATCTAGCACCTAATCCTTGAACAATAAAAAGAGCACCTGAGACTCAAAACGTCGTACAGTCACGCGGTCTTGGAAGTAAATGCTGTTTGACCTTTGGAGACAACATGAGACAGGCGGCACATGAGTGCGTCACTGTTGCAATTACCGCGCTAGCTCGCCATCGAGTCCAAACTCACAGCATGCGGTGATAATTTTACACTGAAATACATGGAGTTCCAACTGGGAATCTCATCATAAAAAAGTCTGCAAGCGAATGATAAAAAGACGTTCTTCCTCGCTCCCCGACGTACACAACCGAATCACATACCTCGGACCAATTCCCTTGAGTGTTCCTTCACCACGATAATTGCATTTATGGAGCGTACATCACGCCATGTTAGAGAAGGTTACTGAGCGTGTGCGTTAAGCACGTCCAACGTCATTAATCACATGATCTTTGTCATTGAACAATCACACCCTGATTCTGAGCAACCTTAAAAGTGTGTCGCGGTAACGTGCATTCCGAGTTTGTGTAAAATGGAACCCACAGGCCGTTTGACTTCCAGCTTTTCATCATCTGTCAATGTGCACTTAAAATCCCTTGATATTACATCGATTCCAAAACTGTATCATCGGTAGCACAGTACAGCTTGGAGGACAGCGCAAGCAAGAATTTTTGCTGTGTCACATTTCATTTCTTACTTCCAACACATACCAAAAGTTGTCGACTTGGTGATGCTGACTGATGCAGTCAGGAGCTGCTTCCGATTGTGCAGAGACGTCGAAGCACGTATGTGTTGGCAGCTTTCTCTGCGATGATCCCGTCGCCGTGAAGATGTGACCAGTTGTAGACGCCGCGAAAGAGAGAATCGAATTGCATTAATTGCAGCAGAGAGCATTCGAAGTGGAAGCATGTCAAATGATAGAGATGAAGTACGAGTAATATTTATCAGGCCTGTTAGACAGAAATGTAATAATTGATGGTGGCTCGAACAATGGCAGTGACACTGAACTTCTCTATACATCTCATGTCGAGTCTAGATTCATCATTTTCAATCAGTTGTATGTACTTCGCGTTGCCGATGGCAGGGAAACCTGTGAGCGTGCAATGTTTGTATCTCGATTTCTCAATTGGATTGCGTACAATAGTACAAGCAGATTGAGTCTGGAGGATGAAATTCAGCCTTGTACTTGTCCGTAATTCGATCTGTGGCGTGGCAGCCTTAATATGACACAGAAAGTTGCAAAAGAGATTTTTCTGCTAGAAATATCAATTTCTCTTAGAAAGGATCACAAGCTTCCCCGATATGCAACACCAGAAAGTGTAAAAGAAGATGAAAGAGCGAGTATCAGATCCTGTCTCGCAATCGAAAATTCCTCAAATGCCAGCTTCACCGAAACCACCAAAATCAGTTCAACTCCACACTCCCATTGCAGCCTTGATCTCCAAAAACCTCCACAACCGGAACCCAATTCGCATACCATCACACATCCAGAGACCTGCCCAGTCGATTAACTAGATGTTCCCCCATTCAACCAACACAAACACGCAAACACAGCAACGGGAGGCTAGAGCCTGAATCAGAGTCATCAGGAGCGAGAGGCCAAACCCTAGCGCGGCTCTTCGCTCTGTTACATGCTCTCTCATCCATGTTGGGGAGCCGGAGTTGATTGTCATCTTGAAGCTCCATGTTGAGCCTGATCGGTTTGCCATAGCCATGGAGGCGTCGGGAGTGTGGAAGAACCTGCTGTCAGGGAAGCAAGGCGTGCCCACGGTTGCCTGTCCGTCGTGTGGAGCTCAAGTTCCCGAGTTTCGGATCCACTCTCATTTGGACACTTGTTTGGCGGTAGTTCTCGAGCCGGAGGAGCCAGGTGCTGAATTAGTTGAGCTGAGCGAACACAGTGGAGAGCAGAGTCGGAGGGGTGCGAGAACTAGGGGGAGAGGAAGAGCTGGGCGGAAGCGTAGAGAGGCAAGGGAAACAGCAGGCAGAAACAAGCGGAGCAAGCATATCCATGTCGAAGGTGATGAGAAGGAATTAGTCGACGCAGCAGCAGCTGCTGTGGAGGAGGATGATGAGTATGCGAGCTTCTATCAGCGTTGGGAGTACTCCGTCACAGGGCTGGACTCCGCCAGAAATCCTCTTAGCGAGACGCAGAAGCGAGAGCTGCTTTTGTCGTCTGGAGTGCTCACAATCGAGCGGACTAGTGAGGTCGCCGCGATGGTCTCGCGATTGGATCGCCTCCTGAGTGAGTCATGTCAGACCACCGCCGAGGGTGGAACGCGATCTGATCATGCCGAGGAGGCGAGAGAAGCATGGTGGGAGCAATGGGTCACAGAGGAGTGGCCTCAAGGTCCTCTGCCTTCAGGATTTGATGCGGTATCCTGCTCTCTCGCTCTCTCTCTTGTTCATTTCCAAGGTTGGGGTTTAGGGTTTAACCATGTTAGGTGTTTTCTACAGTTTTAGTCATGGCCATGAGTCACGAATCATAATCCTTGACATGATCTTCAGGGCCTTCCTCCGCTTCGGTTGCAGCAGTCCGAATTGCGTGAAGTCGGGAGGGAAAGAGCTGCAGAAACGGCAGCAGCAATCGGTGGACTTTACACATCGGCGATCTGTTCAATTCTCAACTTGAGCCAGAGTGGTGGTATTATCGGAGGGAGATCTGCCAGGGTTTTGCCTCATTCCAGTGAGGATTCCAGCAGAAGGGAGGTCATCGAGATCGGCATGGAGTCTCCACAGGAGAAGCAGAGCATCCCATCTGGAGGGATGGTGCACAGCTCTCACTTGAATCCAAATGTGGAGCGTTCAACTGATGCTGCAGAGTCTTCGCGTCGGCCAGGCTCATCATCCACAGCTCCAGCAAAGAATCCTGCTCAAACAAATGGAGCCTCTCCCGGTAAGTGTCACCAACATTGTGTGTATTTCACATCAAATATTTGTGTCTGAATGTTTTGAGTGAGTCGCTGGCTTTCTCGTTACCATCAAAGGTGATTTTGGTCAAGTTATATCATGCTTGCCCAATTTAGTGGTTATTGTATGATGCATACGATGTTTCCTCACTCATTGCGCATTGTCATGATAGGGTTGCAAGCTTGCCCGATATGTAATTGCCCTTTTGCACAAGGAGCTAGCAACAGGGAGATCAACGATCACATAGATCAGGTGTGGCTTTTTAAGGACCTGTGTTCCCACCTTAAGAGCGTGTATGCAGCCTGTTGGATTTACTTGCTGTGTCAAGTAGAAGATTCAGTTGATTTCTCTGGTTTCGGTATTAATATAAAATGCGTTTTAAGGCTCTAAGCAGTCGTTGGTGTTTGCAGTGCTTGACGGAAATGGCTTGTCAATTCGACTAACACGAATCAATTTTCTGGAGGACATGCGCTTGCAAATTCGTGCAATGTAAGTCGAGAACTCAGGGCTTTCCTCATTTCTTAGTGGTCACAGAGATAATAGCGCAGTTGACTATTCTTACAATTGTATGTGTTCCCATAATCATTGTAAAATACAACGACCACCTGTGCTCTCTCTACTTCGTCCACTACCTCTTCTCCTCGGTGAAGATCGACGACACGGTTCCATCACCATTTTTTCGCCATCATTTCTTGAGGAGGTTAATTTATAGTATGATTAATTGAGTTCTGAATCATCGAGTAAGTAGAGTCTCAATAAGGGGTGGGTCAGCTTAGCTGGTTGCCACTTCGTGTTTTTTTTGGCAGAGTACGTAGGTCCGACGATAGATCAGATCATTCAGGACAGGTAGGCTTGCATCACAATACGAAGTGTGTTCAAGAGATCAACATTCTTTTTATGAAATGCCAATAAGATGGTAGCTGTCTTGGTTGCCCCTAGCATCTTCCTCTATGAGAACTCTCAAAGTCTTTCTACAATTATGTCCCACACGAACTCTCGATTGAAATCATACCAAAGATGTGCTGCAACCACATAAATCATGACGTGCATAGTTCGACCCATTTCAAGTTCAAAGACGAAGTTGTACCTTAAGAATGTTCTCCAACTTTCGACGCGTCAGCCGCGCAGCTGACGAACGTGACTGGTGTTCCGAAATGCATACCCAATCCGTCTTTGAACGAGAAACGTAGATATCTGACTCTCGACTATAGGAGATTCATAGATCCTGTAAACAACAAGGCATTGACGCAGAGAAGGCAGTGGCTGCTGTTATCAGAGGCTTCTGTAAGGAAGTATTCAAAGAGCTTCCTCTCGAATTCGCTGCCGAGGACAACCAGTTGATGAGTTTGAAGTTGGAGGGAATTGGTTGAACAAAAGCTCACTTACGTTAATTCTGAACTTGTACATTTGATGGCGACCTCGCCGCGCGGCAGCGCATTACATGGGCTCGCCCCGCCATGGCTCGTACCAGGCTCGGCGGCATCAACCAACCTCGTGCTCCGCTTTTCTCAGGCTCATCTTGCAGCTCATCTTATCCATTTAGTTCATCATTGTTGTTCTTCTCCATGCTCTATTTATTTCTTATCCTCTTGTTCATTTTCTAGACTTCGCAGAGATCGTTACGTTGGAGCCGAGATGTATTGTTTGAATTGCCGTTCCAGCAAGGTTGAAAGTGATCGACGTGCCGCTGGTGGCGCAGCTTGTGAATCCGGAATTCGACTACACAGCTCAGGTCGAATTGCCATCGCGTTTGTGCTACAGTAAAAAGGTCTCTTCTGGAACCCATCTGATCTCATGGACCACCTTCAACCCGAATGGAGTTTGTGCTGGTGAAACCGTTGTGTTCCTTTCGGATCGATCTTTTCTTAAAGAAAATTTCGAGTAACATTGGCCTTGTCGACCATCGTGTTCTGTCGAAAGTATATTTAAGAGAGCATTACTTTCTAGGCCACCATGTCCTAGATACCGTATCCTATCTGTTAAAATAGGATGAATGTACATCCATTCACTCTGGGGTTCTTAATCAGGAGCTACCTACCCGGATTAGGTAGACCTTCTAGTTAACATGCAGTTAACCACCAACTACCGTTAATCCCGAGGCATTAACTACCAGCTACCGTTAATCCCAAGGCATAAACTACCAGCTACCGTTAATCCCGAGGCATTAACTACCAGCTACCGTTAATCCTGAGGCATTAACCACCAGCTACCTGTAGTTAACTCACAACTAGCTGAACCTACCGTTAATCCCGAGGCATTAATGCCTCCAGATAAATAAACCAAGGCCTGTGCTCATAGACACAGTTCATTCTTGTTGTTCATCTGGTTTGTTTGCTTCACATCTCTTAACACGTTATCAACACTTTCGCTCATGTCTTTCAATTTTATTTTATTTTGTTCTCTTCATCATCCTCCGCTTGTGTAGACATACATGAAGTTTTCTTTTTCTCTCTTTTGTTGTTTAGACAGCCAGCTTTATAGACAGAGACACCTGAAGCCAAACCTGTTGTAGAAACCATAGAAGTCATAGCTATGGCAGCACATCGCCCACCCCGCGATAGCCGCATACAACCTCTCATCTTTGAAGCTTTAGAACCCGATAGATCGAACTACTTAGGTTGGAACATAGACATGCGGACATACTTATGCGCTGAGGAACTAGACGTCACGTTAAACCCAACACCAGAGGAGGAGATTCCAGCTACATACAAATGGCAGACACTTCTTCTCCTTCGACGTCACCTTGATCCTTCACTGCGACAACAGTATATCCAAGTAGAAGACCCCGCTGCACTATGGACAGCTTTGGTGGCCCGATTCAAATACGAGGAGACCATATTTTTACCTCAAGCCCATAGCGAGTGGATCGCTCTTCGTGTCATGGACTTCCCCAACTTTCTTGCATTCAACTCAGAGCTCCACAGGATCGTTGCACAACTCCGACTTTGCGGCAACACAGTAGCAGACACCGAGCTGATTGACAAGACGTTGTCGACGTTTCCACCTGCATGCACGATCTTAGCCCAGCAATACCGCAACATGAGGTTCATGACGCATGCCGAACTCATGTCTTACCTGCTCTTGGATGAGAAGCAACAACAACTGCTGTTGAAGAACGCCGAATCGCGCCCAGCCAAGGAGATCCATACAAGCGAAGTACAGTGTCAACCGCAGACCTCGAACCCGGCGAAAACACACAACTCCAAGCCAGCACAAGGCAACGGCAGCCGGGAGTCACACATTTCTGATGCACCACGCCGAAAACCAAAGGGCAGTTGGAAGCCGAAGCAAGAGTGGAATCGGAATCTCCGAAACCCGAGGTATGCGTATAAACCCAAAAATGAAACATCTTTTCAATCATCGACTAGGACAGTCAAAGGCATGTGTCATAAATGTAGTCGCCTTGGTCATTACGCCAAGGAATGTTGTGCCTCCTAGTATGTTTGTGAGATGTATAAAGAGTTGCAGTCACTGAAGGAGGGCAAGAGAGAAAGACACACCTTCGATGCACCCTCCCTCACACTCACTAATCTGGACCCAGAAAACTGTATGGTCCAACGAGTAGCGCCAGTCTGCACAGCCAAAAGTGCCTTGTAAGAGAGCGCATCTACTCACACTATTTTACAAGACCCGTCGTACTTCGAGTTCAAAACTCGAAACGAACCGTGGCAAAGTTGTGACATAGTCACAATAGCAGGCACAAGGAACTTCAAGTTTCGTGAGGGTCGGGCAAAGATTGTTTTGCCCGGGGGAGCCCCCCTCATCTGTGCACGGGCTATGTATGCCCCAAACACCCCACGTAGCTTGATCAGCTATCGTGACTTACGGGCCAACAATATCCACGTCTCCACTGCGCGTGAGAACGATGAAGAGGTGCTAGAGCTCAAGCGAGGGCCCACGATCCTCGCCACCGCACACGTGGGAGCCAACGGCCTATATGAGCTTGCTATCAAACAAGTCGAGCCCCCCTGCAAAGGTGAGGAAGAGGCCGATGGACGCCTTGGAGCGTGTCATCAGCGCCTACCCCCTAGGAGCATGATATCATCGTTCCTAGCCACCAGCAGCAAGGCCAACCTGTGGCATTGCCGGCTAGGCCATCCGGGAACGACGATGATGAGGAAGATGATCCCTCAGCTCACAGGCCATGACCTGTGCACCAACTACGCGGAGCGCGTGGATGAGTGCCCCGCATGCATACAAAGGAAGCTGATAAGATAGCCGTCGAGGTGGAAGCTCGCGACAGAGATGCCAGCCGCCTTACACCGCCTCCATGGCGATTGGTGCGGTCCCATCACACCTCAATCCGGTCAGTTTAAATATTTCTTTGTGCTTGTTGATGCATTTGGGAGACATGCTGAAGTTTCATTGCTTACAACCCGAAATATGGTCTTCCCTAAAACCTTAGCGATGCTTATTAGATTCCGGAACCATTTTCCTGATAATCAGATTTGTTATCTTCGAATGGATAATGCCTTAGAATTCAAATCCCAAGCCTTCGAAGATATCTGTGTAGCGTCCAGGATAGAATTAACTTACTCAGTTCCGTATGAACACACCCAGAACGGTCTAGCAGAAGCCTATATCAAAAAGATTCAGCTCATAGTTAGACCCCTTTTATTTCATACGAACCTACTGCCCACCTTGTGGGGTCATGTTGTTTTACACGCCGCTGTATTACTTAGGCTCAGACCAACGCTTCTACAAACCCAAAGCCCGCTCGAACTAGCATCCGGTAGAACACCTCATATCGCCCACTTACGCACATTTGGCTGCGAAGTATGGGTCCCTGTTTCTGACCCGAAACAGAAGACTTTAACACCCCACAGAATTAGAGCCATATACCTTGGATATGACTCCCCAAGTATCATTCGATATAAACTCCCCAAGAGTGACGATATTTACAAGGCTAGATTTCAGAACTATAAGTTTATAGAAAAATTCTCAGGCACCCCATACCTAGCCACCTACAAAGCCCTGAACTTCAAGGATTTAGAAACCTTGACCCTAAACCCAGACCCACGGACTGTTCTAGCTGAAACTGAGGTTAGAAAATTATTCAACCTACAGAACCTGGCCGAGAACATCCCTGATGGATTTCACTCAGGACCCAGGATCATTAGAAGTCCCGTACCTGGTTCAAGTAACCCGGTCCTAGTGACCCCAGCCAAGAAACGAAAAATGAACCCGACCCCCCGAGCACGTGCAGCCATGCACATGCATTACAACCCATCAGAGCCAACTGTAGAAATCCCGTGGGATGATTTTCAATCATTCCTCACCCACCCCGAGACGGACCCAACTACACTAGATCAGGCTAAGAGTAGCCCAAATTGGCCAGAGTGGGAGAAAGCCTTACAAAACGAATACAAATCCCTTAGAAAACGTGAAGTTTTTGGACCCCTAGTGACCAACCTCACAACCAAACCCATAGGGCACAAACTGATATTTACCCGCAAACGAGATGAGCACGGTAAAGTCCTTCGATTTAAGGTCAGGCTAGTAGTCCAAGGATACACACAGAAACCAGGGATAGATTTTGAGCAAACTTACTCCCCCGTAATGGACGGTACATCTTTTCGTTACCTTCTAAGCATAGCAGTCCAGCTAACCCTCGAAACCCGTCTATTAGACGTCGTTACAGCATATCTATATGGTGACCTAGACACCCAGATTCACATTAAACCTCCACCAGACTTCTTACCAGGTAATACCTCTCCCCAACCCGGGAAGTTTGCTGGATTGAGAATCCACAAGGCCCTTTATGGCTTGAAACAAGTCGGCCGTGCATGGTATCACCACCTAAAGTCCTTTCTACTTTCCCGAGGATTCACAATCCACCCAGCCCTACCCTGTGTATTCATCCTCAAGGACGATGATTTCGTGATCCTCGCGGTATACGTTGATGATCTCAACTCGATAGGGACATCAATGTTAGTAAATACGTAGAAACATTACTAACCGAAAAATTTGAGATGAAAGTATTAGGTCGCACATCCTACTGCTTGGGTCTACAGATCAAACACTTCGAGGACGGCAGCTTGCTTCTTCATCAACAGACCTACGTCAAGAAGATGCTACATGTATTCAACATGGAGAATGCCAACGCGTTGTCCGCCCCCATGATCGGCAAGAGTTGCAGCGAAGAAGATCCATATCGACCAGCCGAAGACAACGAGGAGGAGCTCGACAAATCCCAGTACCTAGCAGCCGTCGGAGCCCTACTATACCTTGCCACCAACACGAGGCCGGACATCTCGTTCGCAGTCAGTGTACTTGCACGGCACACCCAGAAGCCCACGGCCCGACATTGACAAGGCATCAAGCACCTCCTCCGATACCTCCGCGGGACAGAGGATCTCGGACTTCACTACCGAAAACAAGCACCGAGCGACATAGTCAGATACGCCGACTCTGGATTCAAGACCGATCCCTTGACCGGCAAGTCCCAGACTGGCTATATCTTCATCAAGAACGGTGCACTGATATCATGGCGATCAACCAAGCAAACGGTCACCGCCACCTCCACCAACCACGCCGAGTTGCTTGCCTTCCACGAAGCATCACGCGAGGCAGTATGGCTACGCACCATGCAAGAAGCTATTCTTCAAATGAGTGGACTCCCACCTAGGAACAACGCAACCATCATATTCGAAGACAACGCAGCATGTATCGAGCAAGTGTCTTCGAGATTCATCAAGACTGACCGTGTCAAACACATCAGCCCCCACATCTTTGGTTACATACAAGACCTCACCGAAACTAATCAGATTCAAGTCAAGAAGATCCCATTGGCTCACAACATTGCCGATGTTCTGACGAAGGCGTTATCCGCTCCCCAACACCGGAAATTAATCACAGCAGCAGGTATGAGAACCCTGAGTGAATTAGATTCCGAACAATGACTTTACTCTTTTTCCTTCATATTTTTGAAGTTTTTTTAATGAGGAAGATCATCATCCGAGGAGGAGTGTTAAACTAGGATGAATGCACATCCATTCACTCTGGGGTTCTTAATCAGGAGCTACCTACCCAGATTAGGTAGACCTTCTAGTTAACACGTAGTTAACCACCAACTTCCGTTAATCCCGAGGCATTAACTACCAGCTACCGTTAATCCTGAGGCATTAACCACCAACTACCTACAGTTAACTCACAACTAGCTGAACCTACCGTTAATCCTGAGGCATTAATGCCTCGAGATAAATAAACCAAGGCCTGTGCTCATAGACACAGTTCATTCTTGTTGTTCATCTGGTTTGTTTGCTTCACATCTCTTAACACTATCTTTAATGCCTCCTCTTCCAGGTACACTCTATGTCACAAAAGTGACAGGAGTAGCAAGAGTGACATTGTTGCTGAGGCAGGACATGCAGTTTAGTTTCTACCAACCATTAGGGTCTGCTTATCCTTCTAGAGCTAACAACATTGTGACAATTAGAAACAAACTTTTAAAATTGTGACAGGGGTGGTGACCGAGTATAGTGAATACAAGCGTCGGAAACAAAAAGTCTATCCTACCGTTGAGAAATGCCAGGCAAGTCTCGGTGAATTCTAAAATGATTATACTTCCTTATCCAGGTTCCACATTTGATATCCGAAAGGAAGGCGAGCTCGCGGTGGAAATCTCAGAGGGCGACCCCACATAATTTGACAGTCTGAAGGAGGGCGAGCCCATATTTGACATGATCCTCCACGACGCATTCGAGCCCACGTTTGATGAAATCCTCAGGAAAGGATCCACATTGGAGGTTCTGGCGGTGAAAGGAGTGAAAGTATCCGATGGTGCGCTCTCGGAGTTGCTGCCGCCAAGAGGCTCAAGCAACTCCGCTACTCTGTCCATGGGTGGACGCTCATCCGGCGTCAGTGAGACGCATCTGCAGGCAATCTCCATGGCTGTTGCGAGCTCGTCGTGCGGCGCCGTCTCTTGGAGATACTTCTCCACTGCCTGCAGTTCCAGGCCCTCCGCCCGCAAGCTTCGTACCTGGATTCATTAGCAAGAGATTCACTGTCAGGTGTGATCATTGCAGCAATTGCCCTAGCTAGGATCGTTCATAGCGGCTGGTTAATTACTTACCCAGCCAGCCAAGTTGATATGTTCCTCAGAGAACGATTCAGTGTCGGTTGGCTTGCGCCCGCTCAGAAGCTCCAGCAGTATGACGCCGTAGCTGTACACGTCGGACTTCTCCGTCGCTTGGCCGGCGTGCGCATATTCTGCAGCTCCAGCCAACAAAACACTTCAATCATTATCTGATTTGTAACTTGAGCCAGTAGCTGTAGGCAACCTTTGTTTATGAGGTTATTTCTCATAATCAAGTGCTCCCGTGGTTCCTTGCAGCTACACCAGCTTTTGTTGCGCGTCTCTCATAACCAGGGGTTGCTTGCAGCACAGTAGCTAGTCCATTATGAGCGCGACTGAGGAGTTCTGATACTAGAAAGGCCTTTCAAGATTCTCATTATCATGTGAAAACTGGCCAGTAAGCGTGGGATTGCAACAAACTTAGCTGTCCACTACCTGGTGCAATGTAGCCATAGGTCCCGCCAATGGTGACTGAGACATGGGTGTGATTGTTTTCCATCAACCTGGCGAGGCCGAAATCAGAGAGGCGAGGCTCCAAGTGTTCGTCCAAGAGTATATTCGTGGAGCTCACGTCACGGTGCACTATGCGAGGTTCGCAGCCGTGATGCAGATAGCTCAGCGCTCGAGCTGTGCCCTGCGCTATTTTCACCCTCGTCGCCCATTCCACGGGAGTCCTCTTCGTCTCTTCCTCTGTTTGTGCTGCCAAGCAACAAACAGATGATCTAGATTCAATCAGAGACAAATGATATAATTATTGCACCTGATAAGGACTCAGGATTCTTACTTACCCGGGTGCAAGAGGCGATCCATGGTGCCGTTGGGGACGAAGTCGTACAACAGGAGCTTTGCAGTGGGCGCAACGCAGTACCCTCGGAGCTTCACCAGGTTGCGGTGCTTGAGCTCCCCTAGAGTCTCCAGCTCGTTCTCGAATCCCACTGCAGCTTCTAAGCAGTCCTTGAGTTTCTTCACCGCATACACTCTTTTGTCGACTCCCGGGAGCACCAGTTTGTACACCACTCCGTAGCCTCCTTCTCCCACAATGTCTTTCTTCTGAAGCTTGCGAACCGCCTTCAGCACCGCCTTCGAAACCGGAACTGATGGATCGTCGCCTCCTTTGAACATCACCAGCTTTCCATCTAACTCAGACAGATCAAACATAACCCGGATCAGTTCAATCTTCATACACATCCAATTGTATTGTTTGAGAAGATTCTCACCTTGTCCGAGATGTATCTCCCGGTTCTTCTCCTTTTGCAGGCAGCGGCGGAGGAGTAAGCAGCCGATAATTATTTTTATGAAGAGGAAAAAAGCCACCGACACTAACAAGATTTTCCAGACACTCCACTGATACCCTGCAAGCGAGTTCACACAAGTGAATTATTATATAGATTCAGGTTAACCTAGTTTCACTCACACCATCACAGTTTATGGTGTGCAAGTTGGTTTTGCTGACCTCTGTTGCCTGCTTGAACTGGCACTTGGGTTGTGATATTAGAGCATGGAGGCAAGCCCAGCAAGAGACTCCCACAAAGCATATTATGTGCAAACCTGCAAAGTATTTAACATGAGTATAATGATATCCTCATGGTTGCAGCTAATCAAATTCTTTACAATCAACGTCACATACTTACGCGGATGGGGGAAATCTCAGCATGCTTCCATTTGGACACTCGCCGGAGAGCAAGTTGTATGACACGTTCCTGGGTCAACAACCTTTACATCAATGACATTCAATACAACGTAAACCTAGACATCCAACAATGCATAATTCAAACAATTCAGTCGCGGCTGTTGACCAAGAACATTGAGAGCAAGTTATTTACAAAAACAAAAGCTTGGTCATGTTGGCAAAGTTTGCTGGAATGGATTGCTCCAGCTTGTTGTGCGCCACGTTTCTAGCACATACCACCAAGGAAATTGGAGGTCAGTAGTACTTTAACTTTGCTGAGACGTTACACAAACCAAAGAAAATGCACAGTACAAGAGATTTGGTAGAAGCTCACAATATTCGGAGACCCGGCATTACACCCAATGCATCAGGTAAGGGCCCTGTCAGATTGTTTTGGTGCAGGTACCTGCATTGTCCACAAGAAAATCGCCTTCAATGTGACGCCCACCTTCACAGTCACCTTCACCTATTTTCTCATAACGTGGGAAGGAGAGATGAGGTTGAAAATCCTCACAGGGCACGTAAGAAGTGAAGATTTCCTATGGATGATGGGATAGCTCCGGTAAAATTGTTGAAATGCAGACCCCTAGCCACACAACAGATCATTATTCTCAGGAGTAATATTCCAAAAACGGAAGCCTCAAAGCATACTGTCCTCCAACTGCTGTAGAGAGGCAAGCTGCTTACAAGCGACGCAGTTGGAGCAACTCTGTGATTTGAGGACTGATCGCACCGCTTAATCGACCTCTCGGTATGTTGCTGCGCAAGAATACACAACGCGTGATTCATCTAGAAAACAATCCGTGTATCAACAACAGAACACTGAATGGTTAGGCAGGTACAGTCTGATAACGTGATTCGTGACATTGTCGCAGACGACGCCCCTCCACTTGCAAGGTGTGGCATCGGAGAAGTTCCAGCTGCGAAGAAACCTGCCAGGATCTCGGATTCTGTTTCTGAAGTCCGCGAGAGCTAACCCTGCAACCAATAAAAGTTCCGACAAAGTGTTACGAAAGTTCTCCGCCATAGCTACACCAACATTGAGCTCTTTACTGTACCACCTTCGGAGTTGAGAGCAGCGCCGAAGCTGGGGAGGAGGAGGAGGAGTCGTAAGAGGAGTTTGACTGATCCCGTCCATCGTGAATCTAGAGCCATGGTGAGACGACACTCATCCCTGCCCCGCTCTCCTTCCTCACTTGTAAGTTGTCACTCTCCTGTCACCATCTCGCGAGCAGTACGCACATGACTTCCTTTTCGCTTTCCTCAACATCTCTCGCTGCCTGTAGAGTCGATTCATGGATCCCAACCAAAGAGATACAGTGCACCACAGGTAACATTAATATGACCCGTGACCGACCACACACGAGAAACCTCCAGAAAAACACCTGCAAACAACTACAGTTCTCCTCTTCTGGTTCTCTTTGTAGCTCATCAGGTTCGGTGCGGTGAGTTTGGGATCAGAAGCTGGAGAATAATATTAGTATGATACCATTGATGGCTTTGGTTTTGTCTCCATTTGCGGTGGAGACTGTCTGATCTGAGCTGGTGTGGCTTTTGCTAGACATGACTTTTGTCTTGTGGAGCCAGCCAGCCAGTTGATACAGTGTTGTGTTGCGGTCAATAAGGTCATTTGACTTGGTCACACAAAGTGCATGGTGGGCGGAGATTGGGGGGCTACGTTCAATAATAAGGCCCTTCCTTCTTTTAAAAAACCATGGAATGTTCCTCAAAGTCACCCAGTGCCAGCTCCACCACACTGCTGTCAGAAGAGCCTTCTTCTTTACAGGACAACTGTTATCCTATGAGCACATCAAATTCATGTTACCTGGGCCATACCTGTATGATATCCATGTAATAACCGGCAGATTTGGTGATACATTACACCGATCACCGTACATACCATGCCACGTCATAGTGGAATCCCTTGTGGGCCAATGATTGAAAAGTGACGATAACCCTTTAAGGACGAGCGATCATTTTTGGGTCGTTTTGGCATGATAATCTTCGTAGAAAACGCTACAGCACCACCTCTATGAAAGACTTAAACTATGATAAATAGGTGGAGGAAGATGGGCTTCTATTGGGATCAGTGCCGCAAAAATCGGTGCAAGCATTGGGGAGCTACAGTGATTTCCATGAAGTGGGGTCGTGGTGAAATGTACCATTTGCCTAGATGTTGTTATGCATGATTTAGAACACTTGTACATCTTGCAAGCTAGAAGAGTTCATCAGCCTTAAAAGGTTAAAGACGAGAACGAGGGCACTCTACAAAAGCCTCTACATGGAGTGGACTTATATGTTTATAGGGATTCACGGAACATTTAAGGTGCAATTGGTACTTTATCATGTCTAAACCCTAGCATGTCGTATTTGAACATGATAAGGTTTAGATTGGTTGAAATGACCACGAAATGAAAGATGTTAGTTGAAATATCTTCAATCCAAAGGTGTAAGGTGCTTGCATAACTTTTATACATATTTTGTATCCTAGAGAGAGAAATATATGCATAGGTATATATAGTTCCCAACTGACATTTAATCCTTTAAAGACGATGGTCAATTTTGGTCGTTGACAAAATCTACAAGTATTGTAGATTCTGCCAAAAAAATCTACAACCCTTGTAGATTTTGTCAACGACTAGATTTGACCATCGTCCTTAAAGGGTTAAGGGTTAAAGTGTCTAAGGGCATCACCACCAGAGGTACCGAAAGTAACATGGAAACGAGTTTTGTAGAGGCTGTATTTAGGCCACAGCCTATTTCACTGGGTAGATTTTGTGTATCACTCCACCAGTGGTTGCCCTCACCATTTCTCAGTTGACGTCATGCCTCAGCCCCACCTCATACCGCCACGTCATACAATCGGCCCACTTCACTCTCCCACCATCCACAATGGGAGCATCTCCTATACCCTTCGGCTATTATGATTGCTATTAATCCCTAAATGAAAAAAGTCCCGAGGTAGGCTTTTGCAAATCTTGAGCACATTCCTATGGTTGCAATTAATATTTTCAATTCCTAAAATTCTGTTCAAAGATGCAAGAAGAGAAGAGGTACTTGGGAGTATAAATTTTATTCTCATCAGACTTATTAAAAATTTGTTATGCCATCTTAAAGGAAAAAATTGTTGAGTGCGGGCAGGTTGGACAACTTCAAAAACTTTTGCTACCCTGACACTCTAGAAAAATTTGAGATTTTCAATATCAGCAAGTCATATTATTTCCTTTCATGTTGTCAAAAAAACGTTTCTTGTCTTCAGTGAAAAAATGCAATATATTTTCACACATTGCCACACATTGTCGGGCAAGTCCCAAAAAATACTTCTTCTACATACAACTTTGAGATCTTCATATTTTTCACTTTTTTTTTGGTTCCAAGACATGATGTAAACCTTCTTTTTGACCATTTGGATTATCATCCTTAAACATATTTTGTTTGCAAAAAATTAAAACGTGAATTGACACTTTTCGAACTCCACTCCTTGCACATTTTTTTGAATATGCAACACCCCTTCTCTACCTCTAAAAATTGGTGTACTCTACGAGGAGTTAATATCATCGTCAACATGATGATATAAAATTTAGACCTTGTGTAGTGCAAACATTTGACACCAAGTGAAGTCAAAGTTTGCTGACCCACTCAACGTAGGGATGAAAATGAACAATTTTTTCAACTTCAACACTATAGTCTTCCAATCCATGTGGTCAAATTTGATGAAATTTTGTGAGTATGTTTCTTATTAAGTTTTAGATGAGATCCTACGATTAAAACTCGGAATTTGAATATTTGTTTCCTTCCTTACTCATTCCACTAGAATTATCAATTTTGAAGTGTTTTAGGGCTGCTTCACACCTGGCCGAGTCGAGAGTCCGTCCGTCAAAATTTCTGCCCAAACTATGGCGAGAGTCCAAACATTTGGATTAAAAAAAAGCATTAAAATATATACATTGAAGCCTTTGGGCGGTTGTGATGTGAAGCCCCATAGCCCAAGTCCAAAGTCCAAACCCCATATCATTACGCCAAAAAAAATCAGCTAATAAAAATCAGCCCAAAAAATCATCCAAAAAAATTTGCCAAAAAAATGAGCCAAAAAAATGAGCCAAAAAAATGAGCCAAAGAATTCGGCCTCTTTCATATAACGGTCCAAATCTTGTCAGTTTTTATTATTTTACTGAAAAATTTGACGGACTCTCGAAGGAAGTTTGGGTCGACTAAAAACGGCGACCCAAGTGTTGTTGGATTGTTCGTCGCCTTGGCGCCAAAACTCTCCAAAAGTACTGCCATGTAGGCACATTAGAAGACGATGGCCTTTGGACTTTGGCCTTTGGTGTGAAGGCCAAGAGGTTGGACTTTGGCCATTCAAGTAATCTCATTGATGAAAACTGACTGACTCTCGACTCGGGCGTTAGGTGTGAAGCGGCCCTTAGGTGCAAAATTACCAAGGAAGTTTAGGGGTTAAAATAGATAGAGAGAAGAATTATGGACGCTGCAAAGAATCTCCTCTATAGCGGCCAGCACAACCTTGGACGTGAGAGGCGCTGCTTTTTTAGGGTTTGGAGCTCACTTGTTGTGGACTTCGTGGTGCAATGTGCTCCTGTTCTTTTTACTTCCCGATTCGGGCCTTCAAAGCTCGCTGGTGGGGAGCACTTTTCGCTTGTCCTCACTCTACCCGTTAAACTTCCTTTTGCCGTAATGGTCACTGGCGCGTTGGTGGGGGAGCCAGTTCCATAATCTCCGGCACTCTACAATGTTTCTGACCTGTTGGCGATGCTCAAAATCCATAAACTGCACCACGTTTGAGGCGAGGCGCTGCTGCAGCTGCGGTGGAAGCTCCTGCACTTATGCAACATGTTTTGACTTGGCGATTATTGGTAGAGAACTTAAGCTTTGAGTAGACACGAGTGTTGTGCAACTCCAGTTGCAACGGTACTTTACTTGGCGCGTCTTCAAGCCTGTGATTAGCCTCGCCTATTCGGAGAGCAACCCACACGTGATGTTGATGTCACTTACTGTCCTCATGGATTTGCCTAAGGGCCGCTTCACACTATGCCCAAGTCGAGAGGCCGACCGTCAAAATGAGTGGCCAAACTATGGCGAGAGGCCAAACTTTTTTGCCAAAAACATACATTAAATAATGTAGATTGAAGGTTTGGCCGGTCGTGGTGTGAAGCCCGAAAGGCCAAGTCGAGTGGCCAAACCCCATACCATTCGCCAAGATTCCATTCATTTCTTACTATGTGAATGGAACAATTTGCTGAAATTTACCTCTCTCATTCTTTTACCATGGATTCTAGAAGGGAATGTATCCTTGTTCTTCTTTTGGTGTTTATGGTGATGAAGTATGTTATAGTGGGCATTTTGGCAATGTAAAAACTTGCAATATTTCAACAAAATGTTCAAATGATGGTGATGGCGGTTTTTATGGCTCAAAGACGGAAGGTGGATTTTGAGAGGTCTTGTTGGCAATTTCAAAGGTATGGAGGTTTTTTGGAGCATAGTCTTATGGGGTCTTACTCGGAGAGAGAGTTTCAAAAGCGAATGAGGGTAAGTCCATCCACTTTAAAATATTTGTGTAATCTTTTGGGGCCTATTTTGAGGAGAAAAGATACAAAACTTAGGAAGAGTATTACCGTCGAATGTAGGCTCGTTGTAACGTTATCGCAATTGGCAACATGAAATACTTTAGCCATGATTAGAGATTTATTTGGAATAGGTTTAAGTACTACTTCGGTGATTGTGAGGGAATGTTGTAAAGCAATTAGAATTCATTTACGACCATTGGTTTTTAAGAAGCCTACGCTTACAATGATGAAGGAGATTGCTTCGGGTTTTGAAGCATTACACGGCATACCCTTCATATTAGGTGCAATAGATGGAAGTCATATTCCTATCCTAGCACCATCCCAAGATCCTGTAGCTTATTATTGTAGAAAAGGTTTTTATTCATGTTTACTCCAAGGGATTGTAGATGTGGAATGTAAGTTTTGGGACTATGACTTTGGATGGGCTCGAAGAATTCATGATTGGGCTCTATTTCATAAATCAGAAATAGGGAAAAAAAACTATGAGGGGTTCATTTTTATCTTTTAAGTTTATAGGTGATGCCGCATATCCCGTGTGGCCTTGGTTTTATTCACCATTCAAAGGAGAGAGGGAAGGTTTGCCTAGGAAAAAGGCTCATTGGAACTTTATCCAATCGAGCACTCGAATGGCGGTTGAAAGGGCATTTGGCATTTTAAAGGGTAGATGGCGTATACTACTGAAAAGAATTGACATGCCGCTCCAAAATGTAGCGGATGTGGTAACTGCTACATTATGTCTCCATAATTTGTGTATTATGGAAAATGACGAATTCAACATGGAATGGACAAAGGATGCTGAGATGGAGTTGCAGGAAGAGGCTAATAGAAGTCTAGGTGATTTGCGAGAAGTAGACATGTTTAAAGTCTTGGAGTCTTCATTGAGGGAAATGAGAGAATTATAAAAAGTCAATCTTGAAGCTGAATACACACCATTCATAGAACCGAGAGAAGAAGAAGAAGAAATGGAGGAAGACAATGAAGAACATGAAGAAACCAAAAAGGAGCGAGCTCAAGAAATGAAGGATATGCTAGCTGAAGCAAGACGAGTCCATTTGGTATTAGCGGATAGTTTTTACAAGGCTCATTTGGCTCAAAAATCAAAGGTTGAATTCGAGGATTGTAGCTTTAGTAGTTCGATTTCTAAGTCGGAGTAAAACTAGAGCTTATTGATTAGGCGATCAAATTGTTAATCTACTCTCTCTAAGAGTTCACTTGTTCTCTCAAAGTTTCTCATTAATCCTACACTAGTTTCTGCCATCTTTTCAAAAATCTCTAGGGATCTCTCTTGAAAACCGTGCTTACCTTTTGAAGATGATGATGGTGTTGTTGAAGATGGTGTCGATGATGGCACACTATCCACTTGGGGAGGAGAGTCGGCCATAAAATCATTGTTGTCATTAGTTGTAGCCGAAACATGCTTGAACACTTGTCCGACTTGATGATACCACTCGTCCATTGCATCATAGAATTTGCTTTCTTGACGGTTGTTGCCTGAAATCCCATTAGCCAATTTGTCTTCTTTGTAAGCAGCAAATACTTGAGTGAATTTCTTGCAGCATGCCATGGCCGTGCGGTTGAATTTTGGAAGCATTACTACCATCCTAGCATGTAACCGCACCCATGTGTTGATTGCTACACTCAAAACAATAAAAAAAAATGAGTCAAATAGCTCAAGAATGTGAGTAGAAGAACAATTACAGCACATGTAGGGAGCTAAAACATTGCCACCAAAGAAGATGAATCACATTGTTGTACATCCAAGGAGGTAGATAGGATTGTAGGGGTGCTACCGGGTGGTAAGGAGGAGACTAGGGATGTTGAGGTGCTACGGGGGGAAAGGGGGGCATGGAGGTCCTCACCAAACTTTTGCAAAAAACAATGTTTCAAAAAATTTAGGGTTTAGGGTTTAAAAAATTTACCTTGTTTCTTGCCGTTTCTCTCAAATTCGGGCTCCATGTCTCCCTTCAATGCAATCAATTGAAGGACCTCCGAATCCAACCAAGTTTGGTTTCCTTCTTCTCCTTCAACTTTGACCACCACTTCCTTTGCAATCTTCTTCTTTGAGGCAGCCTTCTTTTTTGGAGCAGCTTTTTTTTTCGAGGACCCTATAATTTCACACTCCTCTCTATCAACAACCTTCTCTTCAATCCTTTCCATTTCCACTCTTTCTATCACTTGCTCTCTAACTTGAGCTCAAATGGATTCAAATGCCCCATACAAATTGAGCCCAAAAAAATTTCCGCACCCTCAAGGCTTTCCTCGCTACGGTAGTGGAGGTTTTGAGAAAAATGATCCATCTTCAAAAATTGTGCAAAAAAAAAAACCGACACCAAAAACACCAACAGCTCAAAAAAACGCCAATCCAAAAAATTGTCGTGAGAGAGAGCAAGAGAGAGAGCAAGAGAAGGAAAGAGACAACCACTTTTACTTCTTGAGAAAAAATGGCCATTTCCACTTACCCCCACGAATTCTGCCATTTTGATCTAACGGTCTAGATCTTGTCAGTTTTTGATTATTTTATTTTTAAAAATCAACAGACCATCGATTGTAGTTTGGGTCGACCAAAATGGGTGACCTAAGTTTTGCTTGAGAGGTCGTCGCTTTGGCGCCAAAACAACCCAAAAGTGCTGCCATGTAGGACTACGGCCTTTGGAGTTTGGGCACAAGTGTGAAGGCCCAAAGTCCGGACTTTGGCCATTCTAGCAATCTCATTGGTGGAAATCGGCGGCCTCTTGACTTGGCCACCAAGTGTGAAGCGGCCCTAAATACCCTGGTCGAGCGTTGCACCAAGCCTCATGCTTGGGAGGGTGGGAGAGGGTAGGAACATAACCGGTCCCTATTTTTATCTTGGAGGGGGCTCCTATTTGATCAAAAGGGGGGCCTTCCGTGGATAACTTGGAGCCGCAAGCCCCAAATTTGACCCAAAAAAATCCAAAGAAAGCCTCTACATCCCTGAAAGTTTAAAGGCAAGAAAAATGGACCCACCTTAGGTTGAGGCTTCGTGCAACGCTCAACCGGGGGTAAATAGGGAGATCCCTAATTCATAGTGCCATATTGTAAACCCCTGGTGAGCGATAGATTAAGCTATGTGCATGTAAGGAGAACCCGAATATTAACACATTTATTTTAAAGTGATAGCTAATAGAATCACAATCTCAACCCAAGTGATTTCATATTTTTCCAATGGAATGTGAATTAGTTATGAATTTTCAAAGTGGTCAACTATGTTTAGCCTATTTTTGCCACTAAGTACCCCCAATTAGCATCAACCAAAAGTTAGGGGTCTTGACCAATAATTAGCCTTAATTTGAAGTTGACCAAGGGTGAATGGGTGGAAATGGAGCCGGTGTGGGGTTGATATGGGGTGAAAACGGGACTGATCTGGGGTGGAAATGGGGCAAATGTGGGGTGGAATTGAGACCAAATATAAGGATTGTGCACACAATGTTGGTTTGGTCCCAAAGGCACGTTCAACAGGCGTGGATTGAGTTAAACATGCCCAAGGTGTTGAATCGACCAACACGTCGAGTTCACCTCCAAACATTGTTTGATTGCTCTATGAAGACCCATGTGCAGGAGCCAATAGGATGGCAGTGATAGGAAGGTAGTGGTGATGGATTGGACTACCTTAATCCTTTAAGGCCGGACGTGCTACAAATACACCAAGGATCGACCATGTTTGGGCTCTCCGGGCTTTAAAGGGTTAAATACCAAACATGTTTCTTGTTTCAAGACTTATTTATTATTTCCAACATAGAAGACACTCAAGATATTTTGTAAATTTTGAGCGCACAAATTGTAAGATACATGCATTTAAAAAGTGCAGTATGGTTTCTTTTTCCCTTGCACGGATATGGTCATTGTACTTTGACTCAAGATAATGGCATATATTTCCACTAGCATTGTATAAGTTTTAACCCCTAAAGGACCATTTGTACATGCGGGGTACAAATCAATTTTGGGCAAGTTCCCAAAAATCCATTTTTGAAGATAACTTCTTGAAATTTTTAGTGACATTAAGAAGACGGATTATCTTTGCAGGGAAATTTTCTTTCTTTTTTTGAACTAATAAGGAAAAAGTTATGGTGCTTCAATTATAAAAAGCTTAACTCTTTTGCAATTGGGCAGGGTACTATAGAGATGAATAGTGCTACCATAGAGTTGACAATTGCACTTTTGTAAGTCGGATAGTAGTAAAGGGAAGTTATTGGCAACCTTCACTGTTTTTACTAAAACAAAACGCATAAAAGTTAAAGACTTTACATTTTATGTTAAATATTTTTTTTCTAATGTTAGAATAAGTCATAATGTTTCTATTTACCATTTGGATATTAGATCCAACAATTATTTCTCTATTTAAAAAATAAAATTGCTTTCTTGAGTGAAGGGCCACTTTTCCTATCCCTAGTCGTTGGAGGTCCATTTTTCTTATTGTAAACACCTCCATTACTTGTGATTTTTGGCGTGCACCAACCTAACACAAGGTAGAACATGAATCCATTGAGTTTATGCAATGTGTAGAGCCATTATCTTCAGTCAAAGTAAGTTGGCCTTGTCCGAGCACAATGGAAAAAAACTATTTTGCAGTCTTCAAATGCATATATCTGACATTATACATGGTCAAAGTTTACAAAATGTTTTGGGTGTCTTTTGTAGTAGTTAGCTTGAAGATCACATGGTTGAAAGTAGTAAACGGTTGTTTGAATTTGTCTAATAATATCTCATCTCAACTTAAGTAGCAGCTTTAGGGTGGTCTTGGTGAAGCATAAGGCACAGTCCTTTAAAGGTTAAACATCCATGTTTTACCTTGTGTTAGGTCATTGCACGCCAAAAATCACAAGTATTAGAGGTGTTTTGGATAAAAGAAATGGAATTGCAATGACAAGGGATATAAAAGTAGCCATCTACACAGGAAAGTGATTTTTTTAATGAAACTGTTTGTTGGATCTAAAATCCAAACGGTGGATAGAATTATTATGTTTTCATCTACTAAAAGACCTTCTTTTTTGAAAAATATAACATCACTAATTTCTACGCATTTTTGAGTAAGTAAAATGAAGGTTGTCAAGTACTATTCAAGTTCCACAATAGTACTATTCAAGTTTCACATTAGTACTATTCAAGTTTCATAGTACAGTAGTATTATTCAACTTTATAGTATATGCTTGCTCTCCCCATTTGAGGTTCAAAACCCAGTAACATTTTTATTAAATGTCAACTTCAGATGGAAAAAAAATGTACTCCAATAGAGGTTTATGTAATGTCCATCTATTATTCACATTTTAGAGATGAATGTTATAAGTTGGCACCATAGGAACTTAACTAAACCTTCAAATGCCCATTTCAAGACATTTTGTATGATAGGGATTAAAGTCTCCGGATGTGCTATGAGCGTTTTTTTAGAGGGGGTGGACAAAACCTGCCTTCAATATTATTTTATTTTTGTGGGGTCCCTTCTAAAAATTTTAAGACCCCCCACTTGGGTTTAGATCTCAGTGATGCAGCCCTTAAGGTAATTTGATGCTAGGAGGCCCATATTTGGCATAAAAATTTCCAAAAAATCCTCTAGATCCTCCAATATATGAGGGCCAAAAATGATCGTTATAGGCCCCCTTGCCATCAAGATGAGGGCTTATACTCCAAAAAATTGCTTGTAGCACTAAAATATGGACGTCCAAGTCCCTACATGCATGTTGTATGCTGTGTTTCAAAATTCATTTATCTTGTAGTCATACTAGACATTATCTCTAATATTTTCTTTCTTGAAACAATTTTTTCTCAATAAACCTTCCATTGAAATGAAATTGCATTTCTTAACAACAAGATTTCTATTTCTACTTGAATTCCTTCCAATTTTGTATTAGTTAAAAATATTAAATAAAACTATGATTTTTTTGGAATAATATTGACATAATCTTTAAGTACAATTGTCTAATTAAATTACAATTACATATAGGTTTCTACAGTATTAATGATTTGGGGTGTGAATTTTACAAACTTTATATGCACATGGCATTGATACAAATTTTGTTAAGATATTATTTTTCCCTTTACAAAATAATACTTTTCCTTTGTCCATTGGGTATTGCTTTAGTCTTGGAACAAACAAACACTTCATTCACGTTGGTCTTCTTTGGAGACCAAAGTTCTTTTTCTTCTTCCTTTAGAAAATATTAGAGAAATTAAAACTAATGTCAAGCATGTTCAAAGTCAAAGTGATTAGATTACAACCAATTTGGATAGCTCTTTTCCAACAAAGGTAATTGTTGACTAGTATGTACAACGTTCAAGCAACACGGACAGTTAAACTTTCCTTATCCTTCAAATATCTCACATAGCTCACTCTCTCTTGTTTACTTATGTTCAGTTACTTTACATGCATTGCAACTAGATTTGGCACATATAGAACTTTCTACAGGTCAAAGATACACGACCAACAACGGCAATGAAGCCTACAAATGAAGCACCGTGTAGACAAGATGTGCCACACACGCAAGACTAAAGCAAGCAGCACCAGACAACACCACACAAGCAACGACACCGAAAGGCATATAGGCGTGCACAGAGACGATAACCGATACTAGAGCACTTGGGCGGAAGCATCAACCTGCTTCAACATGGGCAACTTGCACAGACAACACGAAGATAGTCAACTTCCTAACAACTTCGAACGACGAATACTCGCACACACAAGCAACAAACAATCAACCTCCCTACAAACATCCAAAACTCACCAGCAGTGAGGAGGGGCACAACACCACAAATTGGTCAACAACAATTGAGAAGCAAGAAGAGACGTCACATGCCGACCACACATCAATAATAGATTCTATCAAGCACAAATATTGAAGAAGGACGAAAAACACAAACAAGATACAAGATCCAAGACCACAACCAACCCTATATATGAGAGCGGTCAAGACATCAACGCCCCAAACGTGGACATCAACAAGTAAGTGTTTGATCTCTAAACTTGTCATTTCTCACCACAACCACCCTAGACACAATTGAAGAAGCCATAGAAAAAAAACCACAACACAATACCTTGGTAGAGCCAACGGATCTCCAAGTAGCAAAGGACCCGGTCATAAGTAGAGCCCATAGGACACAAAAAAATATAGAGTGTTGATCATAAATTTGCCCGTTGAATCCCAAATATACACCAGACACAGTAGATACAAGACCCTCACATGACTACTTCAACCTTAAAAAGAAAGCTAGTAATACGCAGATTTCATGATGCAATCTCAACCATACTATCCAGATCCTCATGTCAGCCACATGGCACATAAGCCCAAACCCTAGAGGAGCAACAAAGTCACATCAACGGCCCTTCCATAGCAGCCACCCTCAACCCGCGCCACCATTCATAACCCTAACCACAACACCACCCTACTTAAGACAAGCCAACCAAATGCAAAATCCCTTGCTGACTTGCAATTCCAATCGTCGCCCCCCTCACAACACATTCCCACCCCACACACCCGTAGATCAATGCACAATTTTATCACAAGCACACACAACTACTCTAGATCGCAGCTACAGTGGTGAAGAAAGTGAAGATTGGGCAAGTGTAACGATTGCCGCACCAATCGCATTTAGTGGAGAATCCTCTCAATCCTCCTCTCCTCAATTTGTATTTTTATTGTGTTCATTTCATTTCTATATAATTCTACACCACCACAGTATAGTCTCCAACCTTTACTCATTACATATCTGCAGTAAACATAGAGATAACACTAAATCACAACCACAACGTACGAGAGAGGGCCCTCCCAGGCCAGATCTACTTCTAAAAAGGTCAGCACACCATGGCCTCTCCTTGAACCTATATGCAAAGGTGAAGCTTTAAGCTGATCTCCCCCCAAACAGGCAGACAACATGTCGCGACCCCTCTTCCACTCAGAGCAGATGAGACTCAGAGCCAACAAGTCGCAGCGCCTCTCCCACTCAGAGCAGATGAGACTCAGAGCCAACAAGTCGCAGCGCCTCTCCCAACTTGTACGCGAAGGAGAGATTATAGCTAGACCATCTCTTCACAAAGGCGGGCAACATGTCACATACTCACCAAGACCTTGTAAGTGAGGACGGTGCTACGAGAGCACACACCACGTGCCACCTCTCGAGATCTAGCCAAATCCACAAGCCCGCAACAAATCAGATCAGGCTCTCCACCTCTGTTTATGGCGCTACAACACGAGAATCATGTCCCACGAGTGCTAGGAGCAGTAATGCATGCTCAAGTAGCGGGCAAGGAAGCCGTGGGCAAAGAGGCCTACAAAAGCAAGTTGGAACGAGGTGGTGCTCACACAAGACCCGCAGGATCACACAAATTAGACAACGAGAAGAGAGACTCCATGAAAACCGAGGTGACAACAGTAAAGCTAAAATTCAGCTGCAACCAGGACACCCTATTGCTAGATTTGAATCTTACTCTCATCATTCCCACGCCTAGTTGGAAATCATATTGTAAATCATATTTGCTTTACACTACCTTGAAAAAAGGAGATTGACCACGGAGTTCGAGGTTACCTCAATATGCTATTTTTCTGCCAAGTGGATTATGTTTCTTGGTCCAATGGGTTTTCTATCAAGTCAAGGCGAAGAGGTTAACTCGACGGAAATCAAGGGGGCCGTTGGAATAAAAATTAGTGATTGGTTGGATTTTGTTTTTGTTATTATTTTTTCCGAGATTTTTAGATATACATTAAAAACCAGCCCATACTTGTCCTGGTCCAAATCCACTTTACACTATGAGAAGTGATCAAGACACTCAAAAAATGATTTTTGATTTTTCATGGTCACGGCTCTAGACCAAGAGCCATGACCATGAAAATAATTGATTTCTCTTGGTCAATCCTCGTGGTCCGTAGTGTAAGAGCATCTCCACTCCTAGCGGGGAATTTTCCACGCCAGGGCGGAAAGACTTCTTCACGCCAAGAGTGGTTTTTGTTTTGACGTTTGGTTGCCTGCACCGCAAGCAGCGAATTTTTTTGCCCGAAAGACGTTGTGACCTTTTCGTGTAGTAAACTTCGGCTGCAAATAACCTCACACAACCCCCACCAATGATACGGCAACACGTGTCGTGACGGGACCGGTGGATAGCCAACAACAAAAGTTGCCGCACTCCCCCATCCAAGGAGATTTCTCTGTGCGCTACACCAAAGAATCTTAAACCAGAAAACGATTCCCCGTTTCTAGGTCTCTGGTGCAACTTTCTGTCCTTGCAAAACCCCAAATTGAGCGAATGTTCCGGTTCTCTGTCTCCTCGTGGAGATGCTCTAAATTGCCCCTAAGATACCCAAAGACATAAGGTTGCGGGTTCAATCCCTGGCTGTAAAAATCTTTTCTCACTTGACAAAAATCGCTGCATGTTGCCGATATAGCAACTTGTGTGTCCCATATGAATAAAATAAAATAAAAAATCATATAGTGTGGATACACTAAACATCATTTTCAGTGTAGGACTTCACCGTATTCATACACCATATCTGTACACCGTATATCGAGCCTGGCTTATCCACAAGCAAAGAGCGAGCGAGGGAGAGACGCTCCTCTCCTCGCAAGCACCACAATCCATGCTTCCGAGCACGAAATCGTGACGGCGATGGTGGCCTTCGTGGTACTGCATTAGTGTCATGGGATTGAATCCGTCATGGTGATGTTTGTGTGAGAAGAGTTGAAGCGGTAGAGACAGGTTTCAGGGTTTAGGGTTTAGGGTTTTAGGTTTCAGAGGGGGCCGGCGAGATGAGTAAGCTGGACCTCGGGCGTGTGTTGGCCGTGGTGAAGCAGAGATCGGGGGAGTTCGTGGGCGTGGTCAAGGACACCGCGTTGGAGCTCTCATGGGACTTGCGTGATGCCGCGGAGGCCGGGTTCGGCGTGCCGCAGCTCCTCTCCTCCGTCGCGTCGCTCTCTGTGGCGGTGCGCCTTTACTACTTCCCCCCTTCTCGCACGATTGTGTATTGGGTTGCTGGATTTCCATGAAATTCTGTTGAGTTTGGTGTTTGAGATGATTGTGGATTGCGGATTGTGCATTGGGTTGCTGGATTTCTGTAAAATTCCTGTCATGTTTGATGTTTTTTGAGGTGATTGCGGATTGTTTGTTGGGTTGCTGGGGTTTCTATGAGATTCTGTTCAGTTTGGTGTTTGAGATGATTGCGGATTGTGTATTGGGTTGCTGGGTTTCTATGAAATTCTGTGAAGTTGGGTGTTTTTTGAGATGATTGTGGATGTGGGCAGGTCGTGGCCGCTTCCGGGACTGCGGCGATTGCGTTGGATGGAGCTGGCAAGGTGTTTGGGAAGAGGTAAATGTGTGGGGCAGTGATGTTTCTAGGTGTTTTGGGGTGTTGCATTCTCTTCGTTCTGGCAAGGTGTTTAGGTCTTGAGTGTTTTGCAGGGAATGCGCTGAATGCAATGGCTGGGACGCGTTACGCTGCACCATGTGCGACGGCAAGGGGCTGGTACACTACTTTGTCAACAATATTGAAGAGTAAGCAGCATCCAACTGAGCTTGAATTGAATAGGATTCATCTTGAAGAGAAAGGATTGAATTGTGTGACTTAGAATGTCATCAGGAAACACCATGGTTAATTCTGAATGTGCAGAGTTCAAGCTGATTCGGTTCAAGGCCTAGCAGCTGCAATATCAAGTGGCAGTGCAAGTTTTGGTTATGTTCCTGCATCTGCGAGTTCGGCCCATCCTTTGCCTCGCCGAGAATGTCCAACTTGTGATGGCACGGTACTACGTTTTCCTTTTTTAGCTCGGACCTCTATTGTTTTATGTTGGCAGTGCTTGTATTTAATGTATGGTTGTCGATTTGCAGGGAGTTATGACATGTAAGAAGTGCAAAGGCGAGTCATGGAAACCAAAAATCAACTTTGACGATGTATTTCACTACCCTTATTAACTTTAACTGACTGTTCTCGGAGAATTCATGTTGATGAATGCTGCATATTAATCTCTTTTGTTGGTTAATCACTCCTTTTCTTGGGTTAATGTTCTGACGCAGATAATGGATGTTCCTTGGAAAGCCTGGAATGTATACAGGAAGATGACGCCGCCTACTGAGGTGCATGTTCACCTTTTCCTTCGCAATTTTGATTAATATATTTGATTTTGTGTCGGACAGACGCTCTTTGTGCAGCAGGTAGTCTAGTGTATAGATACTAAAACTTGAATGAGAACAACGTTGTGATTCTTTCTAGCAACTCCTTCAACTTGTCTGTTCTAGCTGCTCTCTTATTACCATAAGCTAAATTGTGTGCTCTCTGTTGCTGCAGTCACAAGATAAAATGATGGCAAATCCCGATTTAGCGCGATGGATGATGTTTGAGAAGCCTGCTATCGAGGATGGGATCGAATATGATGAGGATGTTAAGGAGAAGATGTGGTTGGAGTACCAGGTGCGTTTCACGTCGGAGATGCTGAATTTTCATTATGATTGGGAAATGGTTTCTGATTTAGACTTCTTAACCTTGAACCATTGTTGAGGATATTCTTTTTCTATTCCTTATGGTAACAGGAAAAGAGGAAATACGACGATCTTCGTGAGAGGGTCGAAAGAAGAGAGCCTGGCTGGGAGGTTTTACAACAGGTGACATATTTTAACTGCACATGAATTACAGTCTCAGTAATGGAGGGAGCTTCATGCTTTCACAACAATAGCTCTGTGGAGGTTGATGGAGACTCTAGAATGGAATAAGAAACTCAATGGGTAGTGGTGGAAGAATGAATGCTAACAATGGGTGGAATGCTGCATCTGGAGCAGGGTTTGATGGACATAAATCCAGATCGAGCGAGGCGAGACTCTGTTATAGTGCCGAATGTGCCTTATTACAAAGCTCAATTACAAGTCCAGTCTGAAATAGATCAACTGCAACCTCCTCCAAGGCCTGCAAATTGGGGGGTAAGTTCACGTGGTCCTGTGAATTTTTGCCATCTCAACTTATTGAATGGTGGTTACATGATCATTTTGGGTGAAAAATCAGTCTGCATGTAAATTACCTTGGGCGTTTCGTCTGTCTCATCCAAGGCTTGCTAACTGCCAAGATTTCGACAAGAGAGTGAGGCAATGGTTGAACTAACCGTCTGCAATGGTTGCAATTGTGGTGAAGGACGTGAAAATGCCTCTGTCAGAAGCGGATTGGAAGAAGGAAGATTTGAAGAATCCTCGGGTGAGGGAAGAGATGGAGACATTGCTTAAAACGCAAGAAGGACTTTATGGAGCATTGCTGGACGCTGCATGGGAAAAGGAGTGGCGGGATCAGCAGGTTGGTCACTTGGACTTAACATTTTATTTGCCAGTACTGCAGCTTTACAACATCATCCGCTTGTCTAAGCCTTGGCATGAGCAATCATGATGTATGATTCCCAGTTACGGTAACTCTGATCCATGCAGTTCTTGGTTTAACGCTTTTCCATCCTCACACAATTATCAAAAACAGATCCTTTACTTGGGTCTTTCCTATCTTGAGATCTCGGGAATTTCACTTTAAATTAATTTGTGCTGGACGTGTGCAGTTTGAGATAATAAGCAAGGCGAAGATAGAGGCTTACCTTGAGGCCAAGCAGGAGGAACAACGGAACCCCAAACCTTCGCCAGTTCCAAGCAGGGATGAAGGAACCAGGAAAGGTTCCTCAGCGACGACTGCAAGCGATTCCAAGGCTTCCACACAGGTTCGCATTTATATTCCCTATTCTGAATCGTGGACGAACACTTCTCCTTACCTTGACAGGGACTAAGTGTTCTTGCCTCAATCTGGTCTTGCAGAAAGGTGGTGGGAAGAAGGCTGTAGATGACAAGAAGAAAAGGGACCGGCAGGAAAGGGCTGAGAGGTTGGCTAGGCAGGCTGCCGAGCGCGAAGCGGCCCTTGCCAAAAGCAAAGCTGCTCGAGCAGGGAGAAGTTGATTTTGGCATTGATCCTTGTCCTTCTTGATAGGAGTAGCTTCAGGATTGATAACATTTTTTTAACGAAACCCACTCTGTGCGTTCAATTACTATCAAAGCGAGACACTACCGTCTGCAGCTCACATTGGTTGTGTGTAAATTTTTATGTTGGATGCGGTTCATGGAACTACTTTACTTGCCAAGTCTTTCAGTAGAACCTAAGTTTCAGATAAGAGTGATATGCATTGATAAGTGTGACTGGCGCCTCTGGAGTGCCGAAAGTGTTTGTAACTAGAAACCAGCTCCTTCGAAACTTCTACCCACTTGTCCTAAATTCCTTTTCTGATTAAGAATCTCAGGAGTTCAACACAATTGTCTACACAGATATGCATGTGATTGACCATGGTATTTTTGCAAGAGTGAGTTTTTATTCTTCCCGGTGCCTATGTGCACTTTGTTTGTACTTTTCAATCGCCAAAACATCTTTTGGCATTCCAAAACAACTCGCAGCCACTGTGGCTATCCCATCCAAACAAAAAAATGAAATAAAGGGCTGAGTATGGGCTGAGTATGCCCTGAGAATGTCCATTGCAACAGAAAACCAGTATGGGCTGAGTATGGGCTGAGTATGTCCTGCGAATGTCCATTGCAATAGACAACCAGTCTATACAGACAACTGCTACACACAAACTGGCCCATGTCTCAGGGTTTTAACCCCTAGAGCACCGTGACAATTTCACACCAAAAACACATCAAAATTGATGATTCTAGTGCAATGAGTAAGGAAGGAAACAAAAATTTGCATTTATAGTTTTGACCGTAAGATCTCAATGAACACTTACTAAGGGCCGCTTCACACCTAACGCCCGAGTCGAGAGTCCGTCCGTTTCCACCAATGAGATTGCTTGAATGGCCAAAGTCCGGCCTCTCGGCCTTCACACTAAAGGCCAAAGTCCAAAGGCCGTCGTCTTCTAATGTGCCTACATAGCACTACTTTTGGAGAGTTTTGGCACCAAGGCGACGGACTCTCGAGCAAAACTTGGGTCACCGTTTATAGACAACCCAAACTTCCTTCGAGAGTCCGTCGATTTTTTCAATAAATTAATCAAAATCTGACTAGATTTGGACCGTTAGATGAAAGAGACCAAATTTTTTGGCTGATTTTTTTGGGCTGATTTTTTTGGTATAATGATATGGAGTTTGGAGTTTGGACTTGGGCTTTGGGGCTTCACACCACAGCCGCCCAAAGGCTTCAATATATATATTTTAATGTTTTTTTTAATCCAAAAGTTTGGACTCTTGCCATAATGTGGGCATAAATTTTGACGGACGGACTCTCAACTCGGCCTAGTGTGAAGCGGCCTGAAGTAACATGCTCACAAAATTTCCAAAACTTTGACCGCACGGATTGAAAGATTATAGTGTTTGAAGTCAAGAAAATAGTTCATTTTCTACCCTGCGTTGAGTGGATCAGTAGACTTTGGCTTCACTTAATATCAAATTTTTGCACTACACAAGGTCTAAATCTTTTACCATTGTGTTGAGCATGATGTTAGTGCCCTATACACCAATTTTTAGAGGTAAAGAAGGGGTGTAGCATATTCAAAACAAGTGTGCGATAAGTGGAGGTTCAAAACTGCCATTTTACGTTTTGTTTTTATTGTGAAATTAATATGTTTTAGAATGATAATCCAAACGGTCAATAAAAAGGTTCTCATCACATATTGTTGTTGAAAGAAATAAAAAGTGCTCTAGGTTTAATGTAGAAAAGAAGAAGTTTTTTCCCCGCTTGCCTAAAATGTGTCAAAATGTTTGACTTCAATTGAAATGTTTTTTTACTCTAAAGACAAGATTTGTTTTTTGACATTTCCAAAGAAGATAGTATTCTCTACATGTATGAAAAATCTCAATGTCAATAGAAACTTCTAGCAAAATTTTGGAGCTGCCCGGAGTCCCTATTTCAAACTTTGAGTGGTACTAACTTTCAGACCATGAATCCAAAAAAAATAATGAAAATAACTCCACAAAGCTCTTATCAGGAAAAATCTTGTATAAATGTTTCAAAACAAAAAGATTTTTTTTCAAATTTTAGGAACGTGCCCAAAATCAAAATCGTCCCCCCATGGGACACTTGGTCCTTTAGGGGTTAAGGAACTTCAAAGCTAACCACCCTCTCGCACAGGCCTTCTTTTCTATTGATTTTTCCATCATCTCGTGCTGCTCGTCACCCGAATCATTGTCTTTGCTTTCGTATGATTGTTTTTTGTCAAAGGCGTTGCCTGCATTTGGATTTCGTTTGGATCAAGGAAAAATGCTTCTGGCCTGTTTTTCTTTTTGGTGCCGGATGTGGAAACCACCTTGGCTGCGAACTCCATCGTTTGCTAGCTGCTGAAGCACTCTCTGGATGTAAGCCTGACGGACTTGAGCTTCCTTTCCAGCACTCTCGAAGGTTTCTAAGTTCCTTTCGCGTATTGAATGGCCGTAATAACGATAGAGGCAATACGATTATCTGTGCGAATGTTAACTAGTGACAGGAATATAATCTTTGATGTGAGTGTAGGAGGTCCTTAGATTTTGCGCATGGCGCATCGGGAGGGGCATCGCGAGGGGTACAACATTCTCTGTCGTCGGGAGATCTCGGCGATGCTGGTGCATTGCACCTACTTCCGCGACTTGAATTCGAGTAATCTGAGACTCCTCACCCGGCCGGCGGCCAAGGCGATGCGCTACCAGAACACACGCGCGGAGCGCTACGGCAAAGACTACTGGATGGCCTGGAAGTCGGCCTTCATCCCGACGGCTGCGACGGAGCTGGAGGAGTTGCGGCTGGCGTTCTACGCTCCCAGCTCCACGCCTGGTCATTGCTCTGAGAGGGACCCTGCCGTACCTCCACCGCGACTTGAACTTAGATGACATCAGGATTCCGGGGGATGCGCTCCTGGAGGGCGAGCGCGTCCGCGAGTGTCTCGATCTGATCGTGGTATCCTCGGCAATGCGATCGTGGAGACGGTGGGGAAGCAGGACCTGGACCGGGAGTGGCAGGAGTTGTAGAAGCTAGCTGCGCCACTGGATCGTCCACTTGTACCTCCACCGGGACGACATCATCCGCAACCAGTACTACGAGGAGCAAACCAAGACGGAGGTCGCGGTAACCAGGCACAACATCGAGATCTCGAAGCAGGCGATCATCTCGCGCTTCTTTGGAAGAAACGCCAACTACATCACCAACGTTGTCCCTTCTGTGCAATACCTTGCTTCTCCATGTTTGTTGAAGCCCATGTTTGGTTGTTCCTTACAACAAGTGAAAGAATCCTTGAATTGAAAGTCAACATAAGAATCCGGATACATCAACCAATTGTTTGCATTCATAATGTCATTCACACCTGAGCTTTTCATGGGCATAAAAGCAATCAATATGTCATGTGTTGGAATTGTGAGCAGAAAACTAGGGATTCCCACATCATTCAGATTTCTTTGTTGAAAAGAAGAATAATTGGTTATTTTTTGGGACAACAAACACCCCATAACCACTCATCGCATTCATGAAGCAGTTGCATTTTTTTTCTTTCTGGCAACTGATTCACAAGCAGTTGCACGTTTGACTCGTTTGGAAGGCTCGCTGTAAATTTTTGTGGGGACCTTTGTAGGAAGGCATCATTGGATGCAAGAAACAATTCACTAAATTAGATATTTCAATGGAAAATGTTGTAAATTAGAAAAACCAATAGAGATGTGTCCCCTGGACTAACCCATCTAATAAAATACAGTTCTCTCTAAAACATCAGCTCCCTCTACAACATCTCTGTTTGTTGGCCCAAAATTGTCAGAACGACCCGTTGGTGGCCATAGTATTCTACATGTATAGTCTTGTATTTGAACATAATGAGGTTCGGATTTTGAAATGACCTCCAAATGAAGGATGTTAGTTGAAAAATCTTCAATCCAAAGGTGTAAGTCTTGCTAAACTTTAATATGTTTTATGTATTTTACAAAGTGAAATACGTGCATGTATATACAGTTCTTGACTAATGTTTAAGGATTAAAAGAATATTAGTTACAACAAATGCTAATGTAAAGGGAGTTGATTGTGCCACCAATATTGTTTAAAACTTTAGCATAATTTCTATGCTATTTGGGGACTTTCATTAGATAACTAATCGGTTCTACAATTTCAATGGCAAAGAATTAATTTTTTTGAGGAAGTTTTCCTTCATTTAACCCTTTAAGACCTACAAGGACAACCCAAGGCTTAGGAGAATCTATGAGTAATAGATCATGCATAACATCATCTACATAGTGGATACATTTCATTGCGACCCCATGGAAATCACTATAGTTTGACAATGCCCACATCAATTTTGGTGGTGCTGCTCTCGATAAATACTCATCGTGCTCCACTTCAAAATTGCCCTCAAATTTTCCTCAGAGGTGACATGTAGTGCTTGCTACAAAGGTTAATGCTCCCAAATCGACCCCACAAAATTGCGTTGCAAACCCAAAAGGGTTTAGAAAAATTGCAATAATTTCAAATCTTTGTAAACAACTTACTTTTTGGCGGATAGGCCTTGGAACACAATGGAACCAAGCATGGTTTGCATGATGTACAATTTTGGTTTTCTATAGCTGATTTTCTTTGCACGTAGAGTTTCTATGAAGTTTCCTACCAACAAGATAAAGGAGGCGATGGAGTGCAAGTTGTCCACCATCATGTTCGTGTACAGTACCGAGCAAATGAGTTATGCTCATTGTATCTACAAGGGCAAAACAAACATGGACATGTAATTTTTGAATTGGCATTACAGATTCAATTTTGGGCCAAATTATGGATGGAAAATTGCATTGGAAAGGTAATGAAGTTTACTTTATTGCAAGATAAAAATTTTACAACAAACTCAAAAAATCATACAACAATTAAGTATCTTAGGATACACTATCTACCATCTTATGCTACCACCTTTAGCATCAATTATAGCCCTCATACGTTTAGGCATGCTAGCAATAAGGATCTCAATTATTTCCTTAGAGATAACTTCCCATGCCCGTTAAATGGATTTGATAAAATCTTCTTGGTTTTGTGGTATTGGCCCATTTTGTACAGAGTCCTTTACAATTATCCATAAGTTTTTTATAGGGTTCAAGTCCGAGGAGTTTGCCGCCCACTTAAGCTTCTTAATGCGATGCGCCACTCTTTAGCTCTTTGTGTATTTACTACGATGCATTGGGGCGCCGTCTTCCATGAGCATAAGATTCTCACTCATTATGCAAAAAATAAGAGCCGCTTAAGCAACCTTCATACACAATATCCACAAAATCTTCACTTGTGTGTTTATAAAGTGGCATAACAACAATAGGGCACTGGTAAAAGGCACCGAAGGCGCCTCAAATCACGACGGAAGTGCAACCCGACTTGAATGTGGGGGCTATGCAATCCAATGAGTAGCATTCATACGCTCGACACCAAACCTTGACTTGTTGGGACTTCTTTCCAATTTCAAACAAGGACTCGTCTCTCCACATAATGTTGTGCCAGCTTAATAGCGTCCATCTCTTATATGCCCTGGTAAATGCTAGCATGTATGCTCTGTATTTTTGGCTCAAAAATGACTTCTTTGCAACAACTCGATTGCCAAAATCCAATCTCTTGATATACGTTGACAATGTGCCCTTGCAGACCTTGACCCTCATCTGCTCAATGATACCTCCAAAAGATAGGTGACAATTTTTTGTGAGACTGCGTGCAAAGGTCCCTCATATCACAAATTGAAAGCTTTTGAGCCCTTCCACTGAGCGTATGGGTTACCAGTGTACCACGCTCACAACAGTTCTTCTAGACAATGAAGACAGTTGATTGACTCATTTCCAACTCCTTTGCAATACAATAAGATGACATTCTAGCACTCCGCATTTCCACAATGATCCCTCTTTCTTCCTCGCTCAAGGTCCTTGTCTTTATCTCCTCCAATTTGAACCACTGCACAACAACATGCACACTGTACACAGACATGCAAGGACAATGTGCACAGACCATATGCCCAACAATTTCGACCTCCACCAACATTTAATTCTACTACAAACACTCTAGCACTCAAATCTACTATGATTCTTAGTACCTCAAGATCCATTTTGTAGTTGCAAGTTAGAAAAAATCTTTGTTGTGATGGCCTGTTCACAGTTGACGCTGATGCAAGCATACATATTGTATCAATAGCAAGTTGAGGCAGTCTCTAAAATTTTTTATTGATGTTGACATTTTGGAACGTCCCAAATTTAGCAACTAGTGAGTCAGAACTATGACTTTCATGTATCTACAAAGTCATGTAGCCAGGTGTTGAAATTCTTGTCAAATTCCCATTCCAAAGTGATCCACCACAAAAAACGTGTTGCGGCATTTCAAGAAATAAACGTAACTCTTTTGTTGGGTATTGTACGTCAGCTACAAATACAAAGGGCAGCCCCTGAAGGCACTTAGTCACAAGGGGCTCAAGAGGCATTCGCATATGCAAAAACAACCAACTTTCACATTCTTCATGTGTGAAAGTCGGTTGTTTTCACATATGTGAATGCCTCCTCGGCCCCTTGTGAGTGTGAAGGGGTGGCACAGATTCACGGACGCGCATATCAAGTTGTAGAATTGCAGCCTCGTTTGCTTGCCGAGTACAAGCACCATACTTTCAAGCACACGACGAAGTACACCGAAGACAAGCTTCACGGCTTGGCACTACACATACCTACCCACACTAAGCAAACACACATGAGTGCCGTGGAGTGGCTTTCGACCCCCATCTTGTTTCTGGAATCCCGGATTGGGACCTGAGTGACCAGATGGGTTCAATCCAAGAGGTTGAGGGGGGTCCAGGTCCAGAGCCATGTGCTTTTGCTTACTACAACAAACACCACATCATGCAGGTCACCATACACATGATTGATGGTGGTAGTTTGATACAATACATGCACGTATTTACTATTTGGCTTCCTATGTTGGCCGTCTCTCATGACCTTGTTGCCTATCCCTGCTTGACTTTGTGTCTGCATTTCTGACCTTGTGGCCATTGTGTGTGCTAGGTCTAGTAGTGGTTGTGCTTGTGTCACGTTGTATTAGTCACGTTGTATGTCGGGTTTCGTTTATTTTATTCCAAATCGGATAATTCAGCTCATGTTTATACATCATCATGCCATAATCAACTTCGATGCATCCACCATATCTGCGTACAAATAATTGAAATTTAATAATTACGTGGTCAGTTGCCTATCTGCTAAATTAGGTGTGAGCAACCCTTGTGTTTTGTTTTCCTCCAGCCACCAGATTGGCGATAGAGTTTACTCTCCCTAGGCTACAATGGCAATTTCGTTGTTAGACCTTGTAAAACAGCGTGGCTTAGTAATTGACTACATTTACTGATCAAAGAAAGTAACTACGTGCAGTGGATTTGGTGGCCATGACCTCTTTTACTCCGATTTAGATGGCGACTTCCGAACCTGGGCTGGGGCAACCTCACAAATTTGAAGCGGTTGGTTTGCAACTAGCAAACACACTGTGCGCCTAACATATAAGGTACCCCCCCCCAATAACCGACGGTTAACCTTTTAGTGCCGAGGTGGTTGTTTTTGGATCGAGGTGCTTTGTAGAGTATAGCTCCTTTTGTATAAGTGAAATGCACTTTTTTCAATGGGAATATGTCTGGCACTAATTTACATGTTTCAAATGGAACAATTTTTGGGTGCATTGGTGCAAGCATTGGAGAGCTACAATGATTTTTGTGAAGTGGGGTCAATGTGAAATGCATCCTATTTGTAGAAATTGTCCTGCATTATCTACTAGCTGTTGTGCATGATCTTGTACACTTGAAGATTCTCCCTTGCCTTGTGAAGACCTCTGGCGTTAAAGGATTAACCAATGTGCATGTATGGAGAGATCAACTAATGATACACTTTATTTCTTAGTGATAGCTAGTAAATTTACAATTTCAATCCAAGTGATTTTATTGATTTTTCCAATGAGATGTGAATTAGTTATGACTTTTCAGAGTGTGTTGTCATGTTTGGCCGGTGGTTGCCAATAGATACCTCCAAAAGCGTCGATCAAAAGTAAGGGGTCCCGTCTAAAAGCAAACCTCCATTTGGAACCGAATGGGTGGTAATGGGATGGAAGTTGGCTGGATGTACCCCAATTTTATAGCTGTTGCTTACGGATTTTGATTGGTTATCAGGGGGGTTAAAGTACCCACGTGCACAAATATGACACGGACTCCAATGCCGAAAGGAGATGGGCTGATCATTGATCTAAACATCGTAACAACATGAGAAAAGTGGAAACTTAACCCTTAAGTGCCAAACATGACCGGCAAGGCCTAGGAGATTCTATGAGCGTGATAGAATATCATGTACACATTGAATATATATCACTGCGACACTAATTCACATAAATCTCTTTTATCGGGCTATAGTGGTCAGATTTTGCGTCTAAGAGTTGCATGCGATCCCAACTCTAGGGCGCACCTCCATTCCGAAACAGACAAAGTTTGTTTGTGGACGGATATTAGAGAGAGATTTGTCCAAAACAGTGCCGTAAAACTTTGTTTGGGCCTCCTTGGTACTCAAAGGTTAATGCCAAAGGTTAAAGTATATGAGCTCTAAGTTATAGGACTAAGTAACCGCTCGTGCCAAATCATGTGCGTGTTGATCGAGAAAGATAGGAAACAAGCACAAAATTGTAGATTCTCACCAAATATTGCCCAAGGCAAAGCTTCCACAAAGGTGCGTGAATATGGAAAGCAGATTGGCGTGTAAGGATGTTAAAGGGTGATTTTGATTAATTGTCTGAATATTCTAACTAATCTGTATCAAGCTCAAAGCTTAAGATAGATTAATACAAAATTTGACATTAAATTTTACAAAATTTGACCTTACACATTCAAAAGAAAGGATGTTTTCTCCTCGGCATAGTATCTGTGAAAATGCCACATGCAAATTTGACATATTAAAACAAATTATGGTATTAATATGTTAGCCTTCTTGATACTTTAAACCCAAGTAGTGATGTGAATAGTTGTCTTGTGAATAGTACAAGGAACTTCTTTGGCCACCATTGTCCACAATGGCTATATTTTCAAGTTTCAAGTTGGCATTATAATTATGTGTAAAACATCATCTATGACATTTTATATACCATGTGACAATTTCACAAATATTGTGTTCTTGGAATGCTATATAGGGTTCTAAGAACACACATAAACACAAACATGTATCATTATATATCATATTTTTATTGTGAGTTGTAGACATAAAAAATGAACTTTTAGTGGAATACGGTTATTTTACTTCGGTGGCTTTTGCCAACATTGAAGAAATTCTCTTAACCCCTAAAGGACCACGACCACTTTCGCTCTAAAACCAGTCCAAAACTGCCACTGCCAAAAAGAGACATGAAAGTCACACTATAAAGTGAATTTCGGATTATCAACCATAAGATCTTAAAAAAGACTTTTATATAAACATGCCATAAAATTTTGGTTGCAATCCACCGCACGGATTGATAGATATTAGTGTTTAAAGTCAAAACAATGGTTCATTTTCTTCCCTGCGTTGAGTAGATCAGCAGTCGTTGACTTCACTTTGTATCAAAATTTTGCATTGTACAAGGTCTAAATCTTTTACCATTGTCTTAATCATGATTTTATTTCTCCACACGCCAAATTTTAGAGGTAAAAAAGGGGTGTAGCATATTCAAAACAAGTGTGCAAGGAGTGGAGGTTCAAAAATTGCCATTTCACGTTTTATTTTTTTGTGAACTACGTAAGTATTCGAATAATAATCCAAACAGTCAATGATAAGGTTTTCACCACATATTGTTGTTGAAAAAATAAAAAGTGAAAAATATGAAGATCTCTAGGTTTTATGTAGAAAAGATGAATTTTTTTCCCTCCGTTGCCCTACAATAAGTGGAAATGTTTGACTTCGAATAAAATGCCTTTTTACACTGAAGACAAGAATTTTTTTGGAAAATTTCTAAAGAAGGAAATATTCTTTATATGCGTGAAAAATCTCAATGTCAATAGAAACTTTTGTCAAAAAATTTGGATGTGCCCGGAGTCCCCACTTTTGGCTTTAAGTGGTACTAACTTTCAAACCACAAATCCAAAAAATAAAATAAAAATATCTACACAAAGCTCTTATCAAAGGCTATCTTGTATAAAATTTTCAATTAAAAAGGATTTATTTTCGAATTGTAGTTACATGCCCAAAATCTACTTTGACCCCGGGACGTTTGGTCCTTTAGGGGTTAAGTCAATTCATACAGTGGATATAAACTGTTCAACATCACGTTGTTCATGATCTTAGTTTCATTGAAAAATATTTTCAAACAAGCCTTCAAGGTAAGCATTCTCAGCAAGTTCAAAAATCTCTGAAATGCATTTCATTATTTGTAAATTCAAATCCTGGAGGATGTAAATCCAAACGTCCACAACAAACATCTATACAACTTTATAAAATTCACATAGAAAAATTTATGTCTTGACCAATATTACCTAGCTAAATAGAAAACAATTCAAAATGGCATGACTCATTTTCTAAAATCCTAGTGAGCAAAAGAGTTATTTCCTAGTTTCAAGTTTCTCACTTTATTTTATTTATTTTGTTTTTGGAACACACGAGTTCTTGTATTGGCAACATGTAGGAGTCTCGTCAAGTCTAGAGAAGATTTCACAACCAGGAATTGAACCCACAACCACTTTGTTTGGAGATACATTGGGTATTTTCCACCATCATACTATAGTTTACTGGTCATCTTGGACCAAAGTTTCTCATGTACAGAATTGAAATTGCTCTTGTAGGAGGTCACTCCAGAGAAAAATAAATCCTCCTCAAACTTTGCTAAGGGCGCAAGTTAACCCCTATATACCCAAGCATCCACATATTGGACCATGAACAAAACCTTCCACGCTTAATCTCTTATTACCAGACTCTATTTTCATCCATCCATATTTTGAAGTTTCTTCATCTTATTACAATTTACATCTATATATATTAAAGAATATTGTCTGTCCACACCAAACAGTTCAGTGAGAGGATCAGAAACTTGGATATGCCTTTTGGAGGAATGACTTTGTCCGTTGATTGTGCCCTTGAACTCGGATGTGCTTGAATACTCAATGTTGGTTGGAAAAATCCTTCAAATGTGCCCTTTGGAAAAACCCTTTGGTCATGCCCTTTGAAGAAATCTATCCCTTGTGCCCTTTGGAGAAAACCACCGCTTGTGCCCTTTGGAGGAATCCGTGGGTTGTATCCTTTGGAGAAATCCGTCAGTTCTACCCTTTGGAGAAATCCGTCAGTGTGAATTTTCTGCAGAGTCATGACATTGTAGCAAACGAGAAAATGATCTTTTATTACTTTGGACAAAAAACCCTAGATGATCACATCGCACTGTCTCCTTTTGAGGAAGCCCACTGGTCTCTCCTGCCCTCTTTACTCTGATTGCTCGCCTTTTAGTCTAGTTGCCCGATGCTCTAACTGCATGCTACTGTAACTAACAGGAAGGAGTCTGAACTACTTAGTAACTACTAGAACTTCCATAAGGATGGAAGAATTAGACGAGGATGAAGGTGCGAATAATCATCCAATCAGTACCTTTTGGAGAAATCCGCCGGTTGTGCCCTTTGGAGAAATCCATGAGCTGTGCCTTTTGGAGAAATCCGTCCTTAGTGCCTTTTGGAGAAAACCACCGCTTTAATCCTTTGGAGAAGTCTGTCACTTGTATCTATTGGAGAAATCTATCACTTGTGCCTTGTGCAGAAATCCATCGGTTGTGCCGTTTGGAGGAATCCGTCGGTTGTACCCTTTGGAGGAATCCGTCGGTTGTACCCTTTGGAGAAATCCATTGGTTGCGCCCTTTGGAGATCTCCATCGGTTTTGCCCTTTGGAGGAATCCGTCACTTGGCCCTTTGGAGAAATCGGTCGGTTGTGCCCTTTGGAGAAATCCATGAGATGTGCCCTTTGGAGAATCCATGAGCTGTGCCATTTGGAGAAATCATTTGGCTATGCACTTTGAAGAAATCCTTTAACTTATGCTTTTTGGAAAAATCACTTCTAGTCAAAAAATCATAGGGTTTTAAAATACTAATATGTACCTGCAACAAAGAAATAAATGCTCCACATACAATTTTTTAATCATGATTTTTACATGATAAATTTATTTGGATGAAACTACAAGGTATACTACCCTAGGTTTTTAAAGTAAATGACCCGTATCAAGAGTAAAAAACATGTATATGGAGTAAATAACACGTATATAAATTTTTAAAATGGATATCTAAAGTAAATAACAAGTATATAAAGTACATAATGGGTATACAACAAGTCAGGATTGCTATCTTGTGAGCGGCGAGCGGCGAGCGGCGAGCGGTGAGCACTGATTTTTTGCAATTTATTTGGTACTGTTTTTTGAAGAATTTGGAAAGGGTCGCCTATGGCCGTGGGTTCTATTAAAACTGTGTTGACATATGAAAAAAAAACTGAAATTTTCGACGACAATGTACTTGGACGTATGGAAGTATGAGTTTTTTAGGATTGATTGCAACAATTCTCACCTCATTGGAAGGGACGCTTATGGGTGAGGATTTAGATTTCAGGGTACCGCGACAAGTCAATAGAATATGAAATACAGCAGAAAAAATTGAAGTAATATTGTTTAGGGTGGCAGGCAGTATCCATGTGATACTTAGTTCATACCCTTATAATACCTTGGTGATATCCATGAAATACCTAGGTGGAAAAAAATAGATACCATGGAGATACCCGTTGGGTCCGAACCACTCTAAATTGAAACAATCTAATTCTTAGCGAACGGTTGTTTAAAAAAGAGCAATGCCTAAGATACAAAGCCTATAAACTTAGAGGACATGTAACCAAGTTACAAAGGTTTTTTTATTATGAATCAAGTTTTAAATCGTAGATAGAACGATATCTTTTAATATCGAAGCATGCCGTACGATGTTTTACGTAAGACATACGTGAAAAGAAAGGGATTTTGACAGGAATGAAGATGATTCACGATGGGACAATATTGAAGACAACCAGCTGGTAGTGTGATGGTAAACAAAGCAATAAACCAATGCAATGGAATCAAGATTCCTCCGCGAAAAGTCAGCTGGAATCACTATCGTTAGAAAAACTATCACTACGCTCCGAGCCACTAACGTAAGCCTCCCCATCTATGAACGGACATGTAGTAACTCTACGTGAGACTACCGTTTCAAGACGTGGAGGGGAATGTTGTGCGGCCATGGCGTCTGCAACCTGGGCATCCCAGGGATTCAAATGGAATCGTCGTGTGGGGCTCTTCACCTCCAATAATAATGGAGACAACACTCCAACATGAGTCCTTGACAATGATGCCATCAACGACGAAGGCCGACTGCACAAATTAAAGTCTCGTTAAGAATTTAAGCTTGAGACAAGCTAGAACTAAAACCGCATTCCAAAACTAGAACCGAATCAGGGTAGGACTTACTCACAACGTCTCTTGGGGACGGTCTTCACCTCTGGCTCGTCGTCATCAACCTCCAAGGGGCGCTTGCGAGAGCCCTCTGCCACCACCGATGGCGGTGCTGACTCGACCTCAACAATGTTCGGGACCAAAGGAAGAAGGACTTCATCCACCAACTCTCGGTCCTCCTCCAGTGCCAAAATGTGCCGCTTTAGCGCCTTGCAGGCTTTAATAGACGCCCCTTCATTCAAAAAAACAAATCATACGATGTTAGCTATGATACGAAGGTAAAACTAAAGAATTTTGTAATGGAATGAACTAACCTGTAGATGCTGTGAGATCCAAGACAATGTCCTCGTGCTGTGTGCAGAGATCAATCAGAGCCTCCATGAGGTTCGTAGACTTTTCGCGAGCACCACGCCATGGTACGTCGCTATCGGCCCTCATAGTCAACGTCTCATGAGTAATGAGATTGGTCATGTGACCATCTGAAGACAGATGAATCCCGTCTCTTTGCAGCTCCATCCTATCAAAGAATGAGAAAGGAACCGCGGGATCCAGTTTCCTCACGAAGCACTTCACAAGAAAGCACTTGTGAGTGCGCCCAGGGTGGCCATCGCGGAAAAGTGGTAGCCCGTTGATGGCAAACCACTTTGTCTCCTCGACAAATCCTGCCCAATCGGCCCAGGCTGAAAGTTCATTGGAGATGAACTTCGAATCCGGGTAGAACACGATAAGCGGCGCCCCGTCACGAAGCAACGCCCCAACTATCTCAAATGCCCGGTAAATCCAATGGGATTCTTTCTTCCCTCCGTCTGATAATCGGGTTGGAAGCTTGTTCCAATTTGGTACGTCGATGCCGCCATCAATGTCGGGGACCGGTAAATCCTCTGGTACGTCCAAGAGTACCATATCCGCCAAACCTAGAGCACAATCCAGATCCTCATGTCGCCGATGCCGTGAGCCCGAGTGCTCCTTCAAAAACTTGCGAAGCTCCTTCCAGGCCTCTGGTTCGTCATCCTCCACAACGACGCTGTCAAATTGAGACATAATGGAGAGGGCACTCTCACACATCACCTTCACAGCAGCAGAAGACTGAGGAAGATCAAATAATGGTATCGAATACACCGTCTGAGAGGGCTTCACATCAAAGGTAGAAGGTCGGCTACTAGCTGAGGGTGAAACGCCCATCGTCAAAGTCACCGCAGGAGGGACTGCAAATCCCCCCAATCCCCCCAATTGAGTAAACAGCTTCTGGGGACCTTCCTTCGCCACCAACGCCGCGAACTCCTTGTACCTCTCCTTCGTCTCTTTCTTCTCCTTCTTCGAACTCTCCTTCTCCAGCCTTGGAGCCTCCCTCTCTTGTTCCTTGATTACTGCCTTAGCGGCTTTCTCGGCAGCCTTGGCTTTGGCCTTCTCGGATTGCTCCTCAGACGCTGCCAACGGAGCCGCCAACAAGGGAAGGACGCTGCCAACCACAGGAGGCACCGCCATGGACTCGCATGCCACTCGAAGCTGGACCTCGTCTCCAGGTGTGGAATCCACCTCACGCATCTCCAAGTACCACGGGCATTGGAGGAGGTGGTGAACAGAGAACCGATGCCTTGGTGAATCTGTGAAGATACACTCTGGTGCAGAAGTATCTATCCACTTTGTGAAACGGGTGGGTAGATGTCCGGGCAACAAGGATCCCTGTGCCACGAGCACCCTCCAAAAATATCGCATCACAGCTCGCTTCAGAGCCTTCTCGCATCCGTCTTGGGCCATAAACTCCTCGCCCTTCGTGTAGGAGCCCCCTTTGCCGATGAGAGTACAGAACACCTTTGTCCACAACGTCATGCTCTTTGCCTCAATCCATTTCCCAATGGCAGGAACGGGATTTGGAAGCCCGGCAGTCTGGAGGACAATGTTGTCCTCAAGAAGAATCTCTGCGTAGAGTTTCTCAGACTCTTCTTCTAGCTGTGAAACGAAATCCACATAGTTAAGAATTGATGATAAAGATAACATTCGGAAATAATGAGAATATCAAGAAAAATTAAACATTACCCCAGCCCAGAACGCTGCCTTGTCAATCCAGCCTCGAAGAACCTTGTCAGACGCGGGCGATGCGGGGAAGTTATACTCCATCCTACTGCCCTTGCTCATGTTCCACCACCTGCACCAGCGCGTCTTGAACTTCGCAGCTACCCTAGCTGTAGCGATGAGCTGGAGTTTTTCGGGAGTCATCTCGGGCCGCACCTGATAAACATCATAGTGCCGATTCACCTATACTCCAATATCAATAATTAGAGTGGACTCTACAAGGTCAGAAGTTAAAAATTCGATATCGATAGGAATGGAGTATATACATATACCCTACCTCCTTGAAGAAATCCTCCCCGTTTGCCGGGTTGGCAATTGCCAACAACCGAGTGAGCATGGTCTGACAAGTCGTCTTCTTCTTTTGTACAGCCTCAGTGCAGCGGCTCACCAACTCTGCAGCACTTCCACGCCGATCCTCACTGACACCCGTGACCAAGGTATCCTTAAACTTTTGGATCTGCTCCTCTTGAACAGCAATCAGGTCCCGCTGTGGACAACATAAGGTCGTGATCAGTATCAATATTCTGAACTAGAATATTGAAGGGAGAGTAATGGCAAGAGCTACATGTTCATCATAATCATAACGTACCTCAAACATGAGCTTCACAAATGCTTCGAGAGTCATATGATACCACTTTCGTTGTCCCTTCTTTGACCACTCAAGGACACTCAGTTCGTAATCATCATCGCTGATGAGCCCCTTTAATTGCTCAAACTCTAAGAGCCCGAAATGCTGAACACGCTTTAGATCGTGAGTGAGGTGTTGCACAACGTGGTCTGATTCTTTTTGCCTTCGACAAAAGAGAATTTCAATGTCAAAAAATGAAGTACAATGGTGAAAGCAGCTGAAACAAACGAATGCCAGGAGTATCTAAGTTTGTGCGCACCTGTTCAAGTCGGTCATCACGTTGAGCAAGATGTGTCGGTTCTCGATAGTTGGCTCAATCACCACGGCTCTAACGGGCACATGAAAGCTGACATCGGATGGGTGCAGTTGGGATATCACCTCTGTCCAAGCCATATGGCGATGATTGCCATCCCACACGAAGAAGAATTTCTCTGAAAACGCCGAGTACTCCGGTCGAGTCTTCAACAGCTCCTCGAACTTCCGGTCCTCTTCAATCCAAAGCTCTGACCATGATGACCTGTCTACTGGTTGCACCCGCTTCTCGAGAAGGGAGAAACTCCTCACCGACACATAAAAACAAGCAGAACCAGGCCAATACCCATTGACGAACTCCCCCTTCAACTTCTCGACATCACTTCTAAGAGGTAACCTCACCTCAGTCATGGGCACCATTCGGCAGAGAGGAATTGGGAGATCACCACCGAAAGAGCAAATGCTGCTCTGTAGGATGTCGTATGAGGTCCCACGGATGGACCTCCGCAAAGATTGAAGTATTGGAGCCAGCCCATGCTCATCAACAAGTTCACCAACGCGTTCTTCGTCCTCTAGAATCTCAAGATCCTCACGCGAAGAAGAAGCTGTGGGTCCCAAACTCTCAACCTGCAATAAGTATGCATAAGAAATCCAAGCAACAAACTGCATCCACCTGTCACATATACTTGAAATGAATCTAGATATATATCTAGACCAGACCAGTCAACTTAATTCTACCGCATGAATTGCTACTTGTATGGCAAACCATGGTCATGAAATAGCTCGGTACGAAACGAACCAATGACCCATCCACACCCCAGCCTAGACCTCACCATCCATCCCACACCCACTCCCCACCCCGCCTACACACCCCAGCCTCCCACCCACAATCCGCACTCTCACTCTCACGACAAGCTGCACGTTCCCAGCTCATAGTTCTGGATCATCGACGCAAGAATTATCGAATCCATGAACATAAGAATGATCTCATGTTCGTGACCATCAAAGGATAGAATGATATGCACGCGCGTCGACGACTTTAGCCAGCAGGGATAGGACTCTTGAATTTTTACGAAAATCAGTGACCCCTGAAAATGGCTTTCGGATCCGAAAGCCATTTTCAGGGGTCACTGATTTTCGTAAAAATTCAAGATTCCCTCCCCTGCTGGCTAAGGTCCATCGCGCGCGCACGAGCAACGACGAATCTAGCATAAATGCATGCACACAAGGCAGAGCTCAATACAGTCTCTTACCCCTACCCCCCCCGGCCTTGAGATCAACAACACTCAAAGACTAGAGAATGTTTTCCCTGGACCACCCCTCGCACACTCCCACGTCGAGCCCCACCCACACATCCCAGCCTCGCACCCACACTCCCCACCCTTCCCTCACTCACTCATCACCCTCCCACCTACTCTCCTCACCCTCACTCCCTCTCATGTATGCATGATATGAGCTTATAGACCTCGAACACTGATGCAATAATTTCGGAATCCATGAAACCGATCCTGTGATCGTGATCACCACAGGAATGAAAGATATCCATGCGAGTCAAAGACCTTAGCCAGCAGGGATAGGATTCTCAAATTTTTACGAAAATCAGTGACCCCTGAAAATGGCTTTCGGATCCGAAAGCCATTTTCAGGGGTCACTGATTTTCGTAAAAATTCATGATTCCCTCCCCTGCTGGCTAAGGTTCATCGCGCGCGCACGAGCAACGACAAGATTACCATTCATGCACGCACACGAGGCAGAGCTCAATACAGTATCTTACCCCAACCCCCCGGCCTTGAGATCAACATCACTCCTAGACTAGAGAATATTTTCCCTCGACCACCCCTCGCACACTCCCACGTCGAGCCCCATCCACACATCCCAGCCTCGCACCCACACTCCCCACCCTTCCCTCACTCACTCATCACCCTCCCACCTACTCTCCTCACCCTCACTCCCTCTCCTGTATGCATGATATGAGCATATAGACCTCGATCACCGATGCAATAATCTCCAAATCCATGAACACGATCCTATGAACGTGACCATCAAAGGATTGAATGATATGCACGCGCGTCGACGACTTTAGCCAGCAGGGGAGGGAATCATGAATTTTAACAAAAATCAGTGACCCCTGAAAATGGCTTTCGGATCCGAAAGCCATTTTCAGGGGTCACTGATTTTTGTTAAAATTCATGATTCCCTCGCCTGCTGGCTAAGGTCCATCGCGCGCACACGAGCAACGACAAAACTAGCATGAATGCATGCACACGAGGCAGAGCTCAATGCAGTCTCTTACCCCTACCCCCCCGGCCTTGAGATCAACAACACTCACAGACTATAAAATGTTTTCCCTGGACCACCCCTCGCACACTCCCACGTCGAGCCTTACCCAGACTTCCCAGCCTCGCACCCACACTCTCCACCCTTCCTTCACCCTGTCATCACCCTCCCACCCACTCTCCCCACCTTCACTCGCTCTCCAATATGCATGAAACGAGCTCATTGACATAGACCTGGATCACCGACGCATGAATTTCTGAATCCATGAACACGATCTCATAATTGTGACCATCACAGGAAGAATAATATGCACGTGCGTCGAAGACCACAGCCAGCAGGCATAGGAATCTCAAATTTTTACGAAAATCAGTGACCCCCAAAAATGGCTTTCGGATCCGAAAGCCACTTTCAGGGGTCACTGATTTTCGTATAAAACCATGATTCCCTCCCCTGCTGGCTAAGGTCCATCGCGCGCGCACGAGCAACAACAAGACTAGCATACATGCATGCACACGAGGCAGAGCTCAAAACAGTATCATACCCCTACCCCCCTCAACCATGACATCAACAACACTCACAGACTAGAGAAAATATTCACTGGACCACCCCTCGCACACTCTCACGTCGAGCCTTACCCACACTTCCTAGCCTCGCACCAATACACCCCACCCATTCCTCAGCCACTCATCAACCTCCCATCCACTCTCCCCACCCTTACTCCCTCTCCAGAATGCATGAAATCAGCTCATTCCCCTGGATCACCGACGCAAGAATTACCAAATCCATGAATACGATCTTATGATCGTGACCACCACAGGAATGAAAGATAAGCACGAACGTCGAAGACCTTGGCCAGCAGGGGAGGGAATCATGAATTTTTACGAAAATCAGTGACCCCTGAAAATGGCTTTCGGATCCGAAAGCCATTTTCAGGGGTCACTGATTTTCGTAAAAATTCATAATTCCCTCCCCTGCTGGCTAAGGTCCATCGCGCGCGCACAATCAACGACAAAACTAGCATGAATGCATGCACACAAGGCAGAGCTCAATACAGTCTCTTACCCCTACCCCCCCCGGCCTTGAGATCAACAACACTCAAAGACTAGAGAATGTTTTCCCTGGACCACCCCTCGCACACTCCCACGTCGAGCCCCACCCACACATCCCAGCCTCGCACCCACACTCCCCACCCCACCCTCACCCACCCATCACCCTCCCACCCACTCACCCCACTCTCACTTCCTCTCAGTATGCATGATTTGAGCTCATAGACTGGGTTCACCGACGCATGAATTACCGAACTCATGAACACGATCTTATGATCGTCACCACCACAGGAATGAAAGATAATCACGCGCGTCGAAGAACTTAGCCAGCAGGGGTAGGAATCTCAAAATGTTACGAAAATCAGTGACCCCTGAAAATGGCTTTCGGATCCGAAAGCCATTTTTAGGGGTCACTGATTTTCGTTACATATCATGATTCCCTCCCCTGCTGGCTAAGGTCCATCGCGCGCGCACTCTTGACAGCAAGACTAACATCCTTTCTTGCGCTCAAGGCAGAGCTGGAAACGAATTCAACCCCGTACCCCCACAGCCAAGACCTCAACGAAACACACAGTCTTTGGAATTTATTCGCTGGACCTCACAACGCACACTCTCACGTCGCGCCCATCCTGCACTTCCCATCCTCTGACCGACACTCTCTCTTCGTGCCCGTGCAACACCACAGGAAAAGCGCACCAAAACCCTAACGAATTCTCCCAGATCAACCAAATTACAAGGAATGGCAAATACGGAACACGGAGATGTGAAGAAGACGTACTTGAAGTCCTGCCATTTTCTCCAGCTCCGAATCTGCTGCCACCGAACTCCGCCGCTTACTCCCCGCGTACGCAACCTGCAAGGACAGAGATTTTCACTACATTCAGCAACTCCGCCATGAAGACGAACAAAATTTCAGTGAACATCTCCCGAGAAGCAGGTGTGAAAACATGAGAAGTTCTCGAATGCTTGAAGAACCGAACCCGGATGAAGAAGGAGATCATGAACCCTGCTCGAGGTTGCAACGTGAGCCGTCTGCAGATGAGTGACTACCGACCGATGAGACGAACCAACGGGCCCCACATTAATCCTAAACCCTAATTATCGGAGGCAGTATGGCCTTTTTGGGAGCCCAATATCGAATATGTAAGGTTGTGAAACCAAATATGTGACGTATGTCATTAATGCACTGATTCTTGGGAGCTCTATAATAGGTCGGTAGCTCATTGACTAAACTGAACCACGACGATAAGAGTCACTCGTGGTCTTAGAACAGGTACAAGAACGGGAACTGATTGATCGAAAATTTATCTAATTGTGACATACCTGATTTAGTGGGTCCCTTTGAAGTTCCAACAATTTGTCCGCGAGGTCCTCAACGCTTCTTCGATGAGACGTTACTCCTTTGCCGGATGCCTTTGATGAGGAACCGTCTTCGACCAGTGTGGGTCGTGATTGATTTCTCAGCCTCCCGTTTTCTTCGCTTGAGTCACTATTTTGGCAGTCAGAATGGCCTTCACTGTCTTCAGAACCTTTATCCACTTGTAACGAGGTCTCACTGGTACTAGATCTTTGATACATTTTCCTGGAGTTTCCTTCTATAGTGTTTGCCTCTTCAAAATGCTCATGAATACTTACGATTGTGCAAGACTCCTGATTATCAATACAGGATGCCAGAATCAGATGAACCATTGGACTCTCTTCTATTCAGCCACATAAAATGATCTAAATATATTGAATATTTAAACATACCTGAATCTGTGATTGGACTGGCTGCGGTCCCTGGTGGATACTTGACAAAGCCCGAAAACGTTCGCCCGATTCCGATGTATCGACTTCCAGGTTCTGACCAGCCAACAATGACTGTTGTCTGCGCCGATCCTTTCGAGCCCGCGTCTGCTTCGGATTGGAGAAATTGGTACTTCGCTTCTTCCGGCCACCTATCTTAGTCATCATCTACAAGATAGCCAAACCACTCATCCGCACTCTCTTTTAACATCCGAGCCTCCCTATGCATCCAAACAACTCAGTGCAATACTCCTGCGTTGCGGTGATAGAGCCCCTCTTCTACTCAATCTTGCTTCCGTTTACACCAAAGATCTACTATTTAATATTAAGCTCTTCTCAGATCTAGTTTGGTACACGCTGTCGCAAAGCCCTACAATAGCTCTCCAATATAATCCGCTGATCCATCCGTCAATTACGGGGCACAATTATTGTTAAGCATCTTCATGTTTGGAAATATACGATCCGGAAAATCTAAAGTTGTATTCATTATGTAACTACAACAAGACAATTAACAAAATTGGTAATCGGTATTCCAGCTCACTCCTTTCTTAATCCAATTTAATCTGGAAGATAAACTAGTGTCATTGTACACTCAAGCCACCAACAGGCTAGAATGGAAGCACTCTCTATAGATTTAAGTATTTCCGCCGTAATTTCACTCATTCGTAATTTATAGATTTCCACGTATGTTGCTATATATAAGAAAATATATTCTCTCCGTAATCAATTCTTTACCAGTTCAGTATTTGAACAAGCACAGCAAGCTAGTTCTTACTCTCTTTCGCAATTCAGTTGTCATTGCACCCCACCCTCCTTTAACACCGCCTCTGATAGTCGTTGTGCATGGCGTCTCTTACTTCTCATCAAGGCGGTGCTCCACTTGTCGTGCCCATTGGCGACAATGGCACAGTCAGTATCTCCGAGTCAATGCTATGTGTTCGTTTTGGTTATCGGGCTGGCACAGTCCACATTGAACAAGAGGTCTATGATAGCAAAGGTATTCATGAGCAGTCCATTTATCAAGTGAAAGACAGTGACATTGGAGGATTTTTTTGGAGCTTGTGTCGTGGTTCATTCAAAGTATTTGGTGTTACAGATGTTCAATTCGCCGCTCATGCGTCCGTAGCCGTCATGACTCCTCCGACCGATTCTGGTGATACCGTACTCGTGCCCGGTTTAGGCACTAGGTCTAACCCAAGCGTCCATGTCCTTAGCGATACAGAGGAAGATGAACTATCTGATGTGAACCTTGCTGAGTCAAAGATCCCATGGACCTCAGCTCATGAATTAGGTACTCGTACTAATACTAAACTGGTTCCATCATATGCTCAAGCGTCTCCGTCTTATTCCTCAGGTAAGCCCCCCGTTTATCCTGGCTCGCGCAACGTCAGGAGCATACTAATTCATGTACGGCATACCTGTAATAGGAAAGGGTCCAGGTCTGAGTTGTCTAGAATTCATATCGATAGTTTCGATTTGAAACATGTTAAGTATTTGCCTCCAAAGTATGATGGGGACGTGGTATTTGAACTTCCACCGCTCCCAGAGGGTATTCCTACACAGTACGGAGGGGGCCTAGATGGAATGAGTAAACAGCACGATGGTCACACGTGGTGCAAGACAATGACTACAAATATCAAGAACGATTTTGGTCTGACGTATCGAAAATCTGTATGTACGGGGCATCTACAGTGCCCTAACATCAGTTGTGATTATCAGTCACGAAACGGTGGGCGCTCAAATCAGACCGAGTGGAGCGGGTTCGCGTTCACTCCATTTTCAGTGAAGGGAGCACCATCCGAGAAATCTACGCTCTCATGTAAGGTTTGCCAAACCCCTCCAATTTGTCTTGCTCTTTGTGATGCACGTATATACTACGTGACATCTATCGATCACGATCGGACGCGCGCTGCAATTCATTTAGGTCATCATCTTCATCCTATCTCGAAAGGTGTAGATCAAGATGCCATGGACGTCATGCACGATTGCGTAGCAAAAGAAGTCCAACGTACGCCCAAGGCTACTAATTCTGCAATTGTCATGGCCGCGAGCAAGAATTTCCTCTCCGACTACCTGATCCGTCCACAGTCTAACTTGCCCAACCTTGAAGAAGCATCTTTGGATGCTGTCCTCGATCAATTCGAGACCCTTTCGTCTCCGAATATAAGGAATCTAGTGTCCACGTGCAAGAGGTTCTACAGTGGTGGGAAGGGTGTAATGGACAACATCATGGAGCTGAAAGAGTCGTCGAAATTCGTGTTCATTCACGAAATCAAGTTTCCCGGCCAATCTCAAGGTAAAGTATTCCTTTTCAAAATGTTTGTCGACCAATGTGGAAGTGGGGTAGACCTCGTTAGGCGTATGCAACCCGGAAATGACCTTGAAGATTGTTGGTTGATGTTTGATCATGTCAAACGGGTCAAGGATTGGACTACCATGGCATGTCATGTGTACGACAGCAAGTACTGTAAGGTAATGACAATCGCCATGTGCGATATGCAATCCAAGGATGCTCAAGCACAGCAGTTGTTCTGGGAGAATCTAAATGATACAATGAGACAACATGGCCTAGAAGATGTGAACTTCAAAGGCTTCATGGCTGACAGTGCTGGTGCGAATTGGCATGCCGTTCGACGAGTTTATGGCAGCGGCGACAAGGACAAGCCCATGGATAATAGGGAACGAACATGCTTATTCCATTGGACAAAGTGTCTTCAGCGTGCTACCTCTAGAAGTATTCTTCCAGGCTTCCAAGAGCAACACATTGCCCTATGCAAAATCTGGAAAAATTCGAAGACCCATGACGAGGCTGAAGCTCAGTACAACGTCATTCGAGCGTGGTGGTTGTCCTCTGGTGCCACTACCGAAATCGGACGTCGTTCTCTCGAGGATTGGATGGCATTTTGGCACTTCCGTTATCGACAATGGGGCGGCGCAATGCAGCTTGTAAGTGTATTTCAGGCTTTATATTGTTGACATTCCAATAGATTCTTCAGTGTTATCAGCTCCTATTCATTGAAAAATGTTGCTTTTCCTCAGGATCTCACGCTTGACGAGAGGGCTGACATGCCTTCCTATAACCTTGCCGAAACAGTCCACAATCGTTGGCTCCAACAATCCGGAAACACAATGACGTGTCTATACGCAGCAACCGTAGACGACCTCATCCGTGCTTTTATGCAGATTACTTCGTATCGAGCATGGTTGAAGGGCGGTGCGTCGGGAAAAGGTCCGGACAAAGGTACGCTTCGGTTGCGTTCCGCACAACGTTTGGGTGATCCTAAACTCATAGCTGATGTTGTTAGGAACTTCCCCGGAGCTGAGGACTTACTAACTAGGACATGCGGCTTAGAAGGTGCGGAGGTTTTTGGATCCACGAAGCGCAAGGTTGACATGCCACCCGGGTCGTCCCACGATTCGCACAGGTCCGATACTGTGAACTATTCAATTCCCCGTGATGGTAAAAGGGTGACTCGGGCTCGCATCGAAGACGCCCTTGGAGGACAGGACTCTGGTGTCCAACATACAACCTCCGTTCTCGAATCAGACTGTGATCCGTCTGAGTGGCACATTGCTCGGCTCCCCAAAAAGTCAGCTCGAAAATGCCAAGCATTGCAGGCTGACAATGGTGAGCCTTGCAACACCAAAGTTTCACGTGGAAGTCATGGAACTCCTGCCCCCACCTATTCGGGTATGAAGAAGGATTACAGATCACCCCGTAATGTTACTGCGGAGTTCTGGTTTTGTCCAGATGATGTAGGCCGCTGTGTAAAGGGGTCGAAGAAAGCGTTTGTGATGGATTGGCCATCAGTTCCAATATCGTGGCCTGTGAAACTTGGCACCAATTTGACTGTGCATGAGGTTTTAGCATTGGAGGAAGCAGGTTTCCAATTGCAACAGCGTGGGGCTCTTTCACCACGACGACAATTCCAAGTGTCTATGGACATGCCGCTTCCGCGATCTCACTTCCCCATTCCAGCAAATCCGAATTCTCACCACAGCTTTCGGAATGGCTACGCAATTCGTAGGACAACAGATGCTCCCACAATTGACCAACGCAACAAGTGGTCAAGCGCATCTCTTATGAATAACTGCTACGTCTCGAATCTGTTAGCCATACCGTATCCGGGATGGGGATGCGTTATCACTCTTGACACGGGGAAGGACAAGTCTTATTGCGTCACGTTTACAGACCTCCCAGGATGTTCATGTCCAGATTTTTTGAAGATGCAATCCGAAGCGTTGGGAAAGAAGGGGCAATGGAAGTATTGCAAGCATGTGTATTACGTCTTACGTTATCTATGTAAGATGGATTACAAAGAGGACATGTTCATGCATGCTCCAAGCTACAGCTTTAACGAAGTTATGCGCATTCTCGAGCTTGCTAACATCACTAAACGAGCGTGAGGAAGGCGTCGCAACCAGAATTATTAATATCTCTTGAATGCTCAAGAGGTCGTCATCTATACATCCTCGGTCCGTACCTGATTACATGACAGTAGCTGATGGTCATGAATTAGTTTAATATGTTATTATATTCCGTTACATTATTCTGAGCAGTAGAATCCTGTACTTAGCGTGTTCTATGGTTTAAGGTGACGATTTTATACATAAGTCATTAGAAATCGCCTGTGCCAATATTCTGGGAATTGTCCTGGCGATTTGTGCGAATGATATGCATGGAAGGCAAAGGTGACTTTCGTGCATTTCGTAGTAAACATTTTCCCTCTCATGTAATTCGAATTTGGTACCGATTTAATACCAGTGAAATATCCACTTAATACCTAGGTGATTCCCGTTGATTCTGAAGATCAATATTATTATAAATTAGCAAGTACGGTCAAAAATTGTCCGCTTCGTATGATATTCTACCACAATGCGTAAACCCTATACCTAAGTAAATATGTGCTTTTCATTCCAATATGGCACTTTACAAATTGTAGGAGCTTCATGGGAAAAAATTATGACACACCTTTCAACTAAAACAGGGGACTCTAAAAAACCGAAATAAAGAAAAAAACATGCAATTTCGCAGTACACCACGGCTGTAGGGTAGTTTCTAAAATTAGAAATTTATGGAAAATATGTCACCAAAATGGGATGATCTGCTGAAAAAATCACTAATTTCACTTTTTCCCCAAAAAAATGACCAAAAAAATCCAGATTTCAGGATTTTTTATGCTCACCGCTCACCGCTCGCTGCTCACCGCTCACAAGATAGCGTCGCTGTACAACAAGTACATTAAGGGTACATTTGATTTTTTGCATTTGCATATGTTACTTAACTAGAGAATGCCTTGGGCCTGTCGCGGACAATAGGGAATCCGCTAGCATAGAGATAAATAAAACATTTCTAGAAGTTACTACAACTAGATGACGGATCTTGATAGGGCTGAAAAGGGACCTAAATCAGTGTACAAACCAACGACTCCCAACATGGCTAAAATTAATTGAAAGGCAACAAAGAAAAACCTAGGTGTTGAATCTTGATAGGGCTCAAAAGGGACCTATAGAAGTGTACAAACCAACGACCCCTAACATGCCTAAAACTAATTCAAAAGCAACAAAGAAAAAGCTATACATCGTGAAAAATTGAAAGAAAATAAGGGTTAAGCAGCATTGTAAGTATCTAGCCACCTCCTGAGATGACATCCACGGGTATCACACAGGTATATCAATGGTAGTCCAGGGTATCTTCCGGGTAAGAATATACCCCACTCCTTACATCTCGTACTTAGTCTTCAGACTACAGTCTAACCTTGATAATATCACACTTGTTAATAGAACACCTTGATATTGTCACCCAAAACCTTGAAACGGATTTTCGTAGTGTAAAACTCCCTTGTTAATATCACTATCACCCTTGATAATATCACATTTTTTTTTCAAAATCTGTAGTGTAAGTGTGACAATATAAAAAATGGATGGATGAATAAGCATAGATGATGTCCTATCTCGTCGGAATGTTGTATTGTATGTACAAGTGAGGGTGATTTATGGATGAAAAATGTGGGCAAATCATAGATATTGGTGAGGACGAGAAGTGCGAGGGTTTCGAGATCGAACCAGCATGACTCTGGAGAATATGAGGGTTTCCTTGCGACGGCCGTTTTCGTGAGAGTTTCCTTGCGGTGGCATTGTCCCGAGGATATCTGCAAGTTGTGCGGGATTGTAAAGGTGGGGTCGTGATAAGTCCGCTGGTTGGGTCGCAGGTCGTTGGAGTGTGGAGGATGCGATCAAGTCGTTGGGTCGCAGGTCGCGAGTCGTTGGGTTGAATCATCATCTCAATCATGGCTTCTGGCAACGCATAGCAATGAGAGTAAATCTCAATGTCGTTCTGGGACCTGCAGATGTCTTTCTTCAGAGAATCCAAAACCTTCTTTCGTCTGGTTTCGGAGGTGCCTTTGTTGTAAAGCCTCTAGATCACTGCGAACCAATTGTTGGTTTTCGGAAACAAAGCAGCGACCCATTTGCTGCAGCGACCTGCTGCACACCGCCAACGACTTGAGTTACAATTCAGCTCATGTGGGAGTAGCAATTTTTTCCTGGTACTACAACGGCCCTTGAATTTGTAAATTGCTAACAAATTGTTACTAGGTGTAGGAATCATGTGTGATCTTTAGGGTGGTAGAGTACTGCAGTGGTGGATTGATTAGCTCGGGTTGTGATTGTGGATTGCTATGAAGGCCTTTGAGGTAGAAATGGGCCTGAGCGGTGGGTCACCATGAAGAATTATATGCGTTGTTGGCTTAGGCTCTGATCCGGAATTTCCTACAGAGTTTTAACAAACAAAAATTCTGATGAAGAAGAAGCTGCTCCTTCCAGAGTGTACCATATTTTTATAATTGAGACTTGCTAGAGGAGCGAGTGCTAAACCTGAGACCTAACATAATTTATATACGTTACACCTTGTCACCTGCTATGTCTCAATGATTATTTCACATGAGGTGAGATAAATAATTTATGTTAGGTCTCGATGAATTTACTAGCTTGTTATGTCCTAATATGGATGTCACTAACTAAAAGTGATTCATTTCTTTGGTTTTTGTGAGTTATGGCATCTATTGGTGATTTATTTAAGTTGGAAAACCAAGTGTATGATAGTTTGTTGTTTTATTTGATTTTCTAACTTTTTTGGGATTTTTTTGGGATTTTTTTGATAATATCACATTTTGCCTAAAATTGCCAAATGTGATATTATCAAAATTGTCACACCTTGATAATATCACACTTTTGGGTGAAACGGAGGGTGTGATATTAACAAGGTTAGACTGTACAGACTTCCTACCACTTCTACAGCTCACTCACAGACATTGTACAGACAAAGAGCAGGGGTTTTTTATTGTAAGGAACGCTCAACCTGACAAGTTTCTTGCACAAGGCTTTCTTTTTCTATTGTTTTTCCCGTCATCTCGGGCTGCTCGTCACCGCGGTGCGTGCGGAGTTATGGCTTTTGCTTCGGCTTTTCCTACAACTGTTTCTTGCTTGCATTTCTGGCCTTTGTCCGATTGTTTCTTGTCGACAGCATTTGGGTTTGGAAGTTGAAACGTTTCTGGCCCTGTTTTTTTTCATTTTGGTGCAGGATGTGGAAACCACCTTGGGAACGAGCGCCGGTCTTTTGCTAGCTGCTCTCTGTGAGCTTCACTCTCTAGGGTTTCTAAGTTTCGTTCATGTATTGAATGGCCGTAATAATGGTCGATTATCTGTTACCCGAATTTCGGCAATTCTTATAAAATCTCGGCGAGGGTCGGACTCGGAACTGTAGTGCCGAATATTTTTTATGTAGTGTCGAAATCTTTACAGGATGTTCCCTCTCATCTAGGATATATTGCCTAACATTGTAGGTGAGAGATAATTCTATAGACTTGGTATTCGGTGTTGCGTTGTTGGCTAATGTTAATTGCATGTGGATTTTGCACGAGTTTTCTAGATGCAGATGGTCACCTTTTGTTGTGTGAATTCACCTGTTGATTGAACCGAACGTCTGTATTTTGTTGAATGCAGGGAGGGAAAATGGAACGTGGCGATAGCATCGAGGGCGGTGGCCAGCTTGTGGACCGTCTTGATCGTCTCAGCTTGGGGGATTGGAAGTCGTTGCCTCCTGAGGTTCAGGACTTGATTCTGGCATTCTTGCCGTTGCGTGAGCTGTTTCAAGTCCGCGTGGTTTGCAAAGATTTTTCCAATGTCATAACTCGCAGAACTTTCCATCAACCTCGAGCTCGCCTTCGTTCGAGAGAATGCTCATTGACACCTCTGGTGTTCTATGCGGAGGAGGAGTCATGGCATGTGAGGGGGTTTGACTATGAGAATCGAATCTGGAAGAGACTGCCTTCATTCCGTAATCCTATTCTACCTCCGGACCCGCACCTGTTCAAGGATTTTCATGTCTCTGCAGACAAAGGCCTCTTTTGTGTGGACGTGGGGAAGCCCTCCGAAGAAGAGAAGCTGTATGTGACCAATCCATTGACGGGAGAGACACTCAAGCTTCCTGCTTTGGAGCTCTCGCGCCATTCGGTGCTAATCAATGTGCATGTGACACTTGCTAAAAAGTACAACAACGACATCCTTCACTCAAGCTTCCAGGTAATTGCGGCAGGAAGCGCTGCAATTGGAAGTGCGGGCCTGTCGAAGAAAACTGATGTCTATGACTCCGTGAAGGGGCATTGGGAAGCTGCCGGAGACGTGCCGGGGGCAGACTTCTCGCTGAACGACTACCAGACCGGCGTGTACTGCGAAAAGCTGAACCTGCTGCTGTGTGTGGGGTTCATGGTGAACGGCAGCAAGGGGATTCTGGCGTTCGATGTGGAGAAGCGCAAGTGGCGCGAAAATTGGATCTGTCCGCTCTATCAAGTGACCGATGGAGCGTTGATGGTCCACTTCGCCATCGCCCAGCTTTTTAAGTGCAACGGGAGGATCTACTTGTTCTCAGAGCAGGAGGCCGAGAGAAACGTGGCCCACTGCATCGACAGGCTGAACTTGGACAGTGAAGGAGAGGGATTCACGTGGACACGAGTACTGACACGGCAGAGACTGGAAATCCGAGCTCTGCTGGTGTACCCGGAGTACACGTGCACTCCGGTTGGGGATGAGGACAAAGTGTGTATCTTCAACACTATTGACAAGACCGGGGTTGTGTATAATCTGCGGAATCTTGGGTTTGTGGCTCCTCAAGCAGCCGAAATTTTACCGCCTCCTGAGGTGGAGAACGGGGTGGTGTTCCACAGTCTGAACCCTGTGGGCTATGCCTTCGAACCAAGCTTCGGCGTTGCTGCTAGATGCAGTGAAGATGAAAGTGCATGAGAAAATTCTACCTACAGCTGCGATGCCAGTGGTTTTGGAAGGAAATTCTGCTCAACTGTATGAATGACAGATCATGCAGCTGAGAGAAGTATTTCCTACCTTGCAACAGGTCTGTTGTTTCTCATTGTCCGTGTTTGTTGCAGAATATAAATCTTTCTGTATGGTCGGTACTAGGTTCAGTCATATGTAGACCCCCTTTCCTTCTCACTGGTCCTGTTTTAGTGGGTGGTGTCTTTCCCAGGTTTTGTGCCAGCCAGAAAGGTTTCTTCTCAGTGGGCTGTTTTCCTTGAATTTGTGTGAAGTGCTAAGTTCAATCATAGACCGAATGGGCACAGAGGCTATATCTCGTGTTTGTAACCACAGCCAGATATGTGTTGGTTTCTGAGCTTTTGTCTTAGTAATATAGAATATCACGAATGATATATTAATCCATGTTCACAATTCCATGTTCACAGTAGCACCTCAAGCGGTGGAGTAATTTCATCACTTTCCTGTAGATATCTATTATCCTGCATGCTACTGTTTGTTTAAATGATAACTATTCAGCAACGGCATCCAAGGGTACAGTAAGATCGAACTCCTTCACACTGAAATGCATAGCATTCAGTGATTTTTCAGGAAGAACTAGGCCGGGCTCCACATCCGACAGGAAAGAGGCTATTCGTAAGCAAGTTTCTTCTTGAAGATTTATCTGCCAACTCAAGGCACATACATCACAATTCAGACGAACTACATAGGACATAATATTCAAAAGCACATGCAAAAAGATAAACAAACAATCAGTTTCTCGAGAAATTTGGTGAGTAGCACCAAGTGGTGATGTCTAATGTAACAAACTTAATGTTGTTCAGAATGCCCTCTCCAAAAACTCTCCTGGAATCCGACGTACATACACAACTTTTCTTCACACAACCACGGCCTAAATAAGAAGATGATACCTCCAATGGTTGGCATTGAAGGCAGATTCGGAGGAGCTGGAGCAGGTGCAGTTTGTACAGAATATAGGCATATCATGGGTGTGTCCGCAGTTTGAGGCATAAGACTACTCTCCAAGGGATATATTGTAGGTCATTGCTTGTCGCTAGCTAGATACCGGATGTGAAACCAGAGAGCTGGGTGTGGCAGAAGTCGAATAATATTGTCATAACTGGTCCCACCCAGACGCAAGTGCAATAGAACAAAACAGATGCTGAGAAGGATTCATGGAAGAGAAAATGTTACAGACTGCTTCGAACACATGCTGTGCGAAGATGAACAGGGCATCAACGTCCTGTCCGATAACCGTTTGTCAAAACATACTGTGTTTGACATACGGAAGGTTGTTTTGCTTTGATTTTGCTCGTGTCATTCCATTTGGCACCATTGCTGCACACCTGGTTGGTTGGCACCATTGCTGCACACCTGGTTGGCTGCCACACTCCCTTTGACTTTTGCCTTTTGAATATCTCATACAGCTCTCCAATGATTGTCCTTGTGAGTTCCGTGATTCTTTTTGGAATTTTACAATTGATTCTCACGACCACAAGTGCAAATGATGCACAGCAACGAGTGAACCATTATCAATAAATTCCCAGGGGAAGTTTCAAGATAAGACTGTACAAGATGAATGGGCCATTTGAAGCCGGACTCCTGAGGAAACAAGCCATATGCGGCAATACCAGACTCGATTTGACATGAAACAAGGCAGCTAGCTTGCAAAGCATACATCACGAGCTGCTACCTTCATGAGAAAGGCTCCTCAGAGAAACTTAGAAAAAATGTGTGCTCAACATTTTCAACACGTCAAGGAACCCTACCTCCAGACATAGGTAGTGTAATGTGAGGAAACTACAGTCGGCTCGTACAGAGTGCAAGTATCTCTATACTATAATCGACATGGCGTAATGTACAACCCTGGCATAGAAATCCTAAACGGCTCCTAAGATTCCTCGCTCATGGATCTCAAAAAGTCTCACCTAATCGAGCGTAGTGATAAAAACACCTAAATCATAATTTGCTATCTCATGTCTGGCATGTCACCACCTCCAAACATGCCAGGAAAGTCCTTGCCATTAAAATTCTTCATGAGGTTCTGCAAGCCCGAAACGCCTCCAATCTGCTTCAACATCTGAGGTGGAAGTACCTTGCTCATGTGCTGCGCATTCATATTCCGAGACATGGCACTCATGTCCCCCTTTTTGGGGATCTTGAGTCCCTTCATCTTACTCCAAACCTTCGCCAACCGCTTATATTCCTCCAGCATTTCATGAACCTCACGCAAGCTACGACCAGAACCTCTTGCAATTCTGTAGATGCGAGAATCTGTCATCAACTTTGGATTTGTGCTATCCAGCTCTGCAATACAAAAAATGCCAACACATTTAGCGTGAGAACAATAGAATCAGTGATTTCAGTGGAACAAAGCAAATGTGCCTTGAATATCTGACCCAGAAAGTAATCGACTCCGCTACGACGACATGATGTTCTGGTGATCAGAAGTATATGGCGAGAAAGATACCTTCATCTGTCATAGAGTCCATCATAGTCATAAATTTCTTAACCTTCGCCTGACTTTCCTTCTCACGACCCTTCGGCATCAACTCTTGATTAAAACCTGGAATCATTGACATCACCTGCCAAAATTCATAACTACCGCGTCAATGCGCATCACAAGCAAGCAAAAACGAACTACAAATCTTACATCTTGCAGTGCCAAAAATGCTCTTCAGAAGTAGACGGTTACCTGGCCAAGAGGACCCATATTCAAGATGTTTTGAAATTGCTCATACATAATGCGCAAAGTAAAATTTCCCTCCTGCAGTTTCTGCAGCAGCTCAGGTTGCTGATCCATGGGCACAGCCTCGTGGATCTTGTCCATAAATCCAGACCAATCACCCATACCTGACACAAGCCAAATTCCAACATCACTTAGAGCACACTAACGAACACACTACCAAACCGAAAAAAGATGACGACCTTGCCATCACTTACAATCCTTCAAGGTTGATCCAGCAAAAGCCTTCGACCATAATCCCATCAGAAGAAGATGATGATATTCAGGACGTAAGACTTACCTAGAAGTCGACTTACAAAGGCCTTGGTCTCAAAAGCCTCAAACTCATCCATGTGCTCTCCGGTACCAAGAAATATGATAGGGCTTTTTGTTGCAGCCACACTGCAGACATAGACACGATTAGTGCACTGTGATTCGGTATTGTTTGACGGCCTGCTTGTTTATTAACCTCCAACACAAGCAAACAAAGGGAGGGGGGGGGGGGGGGGGGCGGGGGTCCTCATTAAGGTTCAACTTACGCGCTAAGTGCACCTCCTCCCTTGGCATGTCCGTCCATCTTTGTTACAATAACAGCTCCAACGGCTACACTTTGCTTGAAAGCTTGAGCTTGATCAAAAGCAGCCTGCCCGATACTGCTGTCCATCACAAATATCACAAGATCTGGGCTCTGCAGTCATGCACAAATGTTGGTCAGCACCCTGACCTACATGCTCATAGTATTCTGTTGCTGGCTATGCAATGAATGTAACTGAAGGCCATTCACATCTTTCTTACGGATACCAATGCTTAATACAATTTCTTCATCCTATCAGGTCCGTGTGTTCTAACATCTACGGCTCTTAAAACACATGCAAATAAGACCTAGGGAGATCACTTCACTTCCACCATTATCTAAAAAACCCTAAGGAAGCGTGAATGGACGAAACACTTCATAAGCAATTCATTCCAGAGTTCATCTTACAATTTCAACTTTAAGCGGAGCCATCAAGGTGCAGAGTGGGATGCTAAACCAAAAAAATCACTAACCGTGACTTCGGCAAGTTGACGCATCTCCTCGAACAAAGATGCTTCCTGCTTGTGCCGTCCACTCGTATCGACAATGATCAGGTCACAATTCTCCTTCTTAAACCTCTCAACTCCCTCCTGTGCAATCTTAACCGGGTCCGTCTCCGTGTAACTGAAGAGAAAAGACAGGCATACTGATCAACTGCAATTTTGAGCTCGAAATGGTCGAAACCCTTCCAAACGGCCACTGGAAGTCTGAAGCTCATTCTGTAGATTAGAAATACCATAGCTAAAATGGCTGGCTGAACTCACCTGCCGTAGAAAGGAATTTTGGCCTTCGTCGCGTTCTGTTTGAGCTGATCGAACGCACCAGCTCGAAAAGTATCGGCACAAACCAGGGCAGGCTTCCAACCCTTCTTTTGATAGTTGAACGCATACTTGGTACATGTTGTAGTCTTTCCCGAACCTAAATGGACAAAATCAAGTGCTCGAGTAAACACCTAAATCCAAACCCTAACAAATGGCCAATCACAAAACACTAAACAAGGTTCTAAACCGAGCAGCTCACCCTGCAGTCCGACAAACATGACGACATTCGGCTTCCCCTTCTTCGGCACAAACGCTGGCTTCCCGGGGTCAAGCATGTTGCAGAGCTCATTAAACACAGCCTGCAAATGACAAAAAGCCCGTCAACATCGCCTCCCCGGCTTCAAATGCAAACAACAAAACGGAGAACACGTCGCGCACCTGCTGAATGATTTTGCGCTTGTTGTGCCCCGCAGCACGGTCATCGAGGTTCACAGTCTTCTTAATGTTAGACTGCATGGTCCCGATCATCTTGAATTGCACATCCGCCGACATGAGCGCCCTCGAAATCTCGTTCAGACACTCCGTGAGCACCTTCTCGTCGATAATCGTAGCATTACTCAAGTTCTGGAGCGCGCCGATAATACGGCCGCCCATCTCCGCGAGCACCATCTCGCCCAACTCGTGTCGCACCCAATCCGCAAACCCTCACCAAACCTTCACCGAACCCTAGACAAACCCTAGGCAAAACAAGGGCAACGATCGCACCGTCTTCCCACCGCGGAGAAGAAAACCTTCAGAGCGTGCTGGAGATGTCGCGCGCATTGGCTATGGCGATGATCGCACGAGAGAGTCGACGAAGAACACGAGAGATAGTCGACGTCAATTGCTCGAGAGCGAGCAGGAAAGTGGGAGTCGTGAGCGAGGAGCCCAACTCCGACATGGCCCTAATCCCGGCACGCTGCTAACTACGACATGGGCCTATTCCCGTCAGTGCGTCGCTGACGTGGCACATCCCTTTGGCTTATCGTTCAAATGCCACGTGCCAAATAAGGTTAACCCCCCATAACCAACAAGTTAAGCAATGTGCGTATATGTAGAGGGAAAATCAAAATAAATCTATTTTTTATTTGTAGCTAATAGAATTACAATTTCAATCCAAGTGGTTTCATATTTTTCCGATGAAAAATGAATTAGTCATGAATTTTTTAAGTGTGTGGCCATGTTTAGTGGGTGGTCACCAATAGGTAATCCCCATAGGCTACGGCCAAAAGTAAGGGTCCGTGACTAATAGCAAACGTCCATGGGACGGGTCGTTGGGTGGTAGTGGAATGAAAGTGGGTTGGATATGCTCCAATTTTTATAGGCGTTGGTTATAGGATTTGGTTGGTTTTTGGGGGGCTTATCATGCAATGCGACATACTAACGGAACCTTCCCCCCATTTAACTGACACAATAAGCAATGTGCATACATGGAGAGAACAAATAATAATACATCTAGTTTTTGGTAATAGCCGATAGAATTACAATTTCAATCTGAATTGGTTATGAATTTCAATCTGAGTGGTTTCATATTTCATATATGAATTGGTTATGAATTTCCAAAGTGTGTTGTCATGTTTAATGGGTGGCCGCCATTAGGTACCCTTCATAAGCGTCAACCCGATGAAAGGGGTCTTGATTGATAATGAATGGGTGGTAATAGGATGAAAGTGGGTTGGATATACCTCAATTTTGCAAGTGTTGGTTATGGGTTTTGATGGGTTGTTAGAGGGGTTTCCTTATGTGATATTTCATACACAAGAAATTGATTTTGGTCTAAAGTTTTGATTGAAATGTGTTTCTAATAGACTCTTTAATGTTAATGCTTGAAGACTTTAGAATATAAGGACAAGACTAGAAAGGTGAGTGTCATCTTTGTCACAATGAGTAGGTATAGGTTTTTAATCCTAAAGTAAGTATCCTATGCATTGGTCACTTTCGTACATAATTAATTTACAATGGAGAATGTTCAAAAAAATTGGAATTCAAGGGATGATATCCATGTAATGCCAAGGTGATACTTGTATAATACCTAGATGATATCCATGTAATATCTATATGATATCCATATAATACCTAGGTCATATCCATTGTGTCCGAACCATTGTGATTCACAGATACGAATAATTTAGCAGAGAGGTGCCAATATTGACCGATGCATATGATACTTTGGTCACCTTTTTTTTTCAAAATAATTGTGGTTGACCATTGAAAGGTAAAATTGATCAATAATTGGACGATATCAAAGGACAAGATTCAATCAATAAGCTTTTTTGGTCTTGGCAGTTATTATTAGAGAGTTATAAACGGGTTCTTCAAAGTAATTGGTTCATTCACCTATATAGGTGGTTGTTGATACTTATAAAGGTAGCATAGTTTTATACAATGATGCTAGTGATTTTTATGAATTGGAGCTGCTTTGATGCAAAATAGACACGTAATTGTTTTTGTCATGAAAGCTATATTGTGCATAGTTATATAATCTTGACCATAAAGAAATTGCTTGGAATGTTTCATATTTAGAAATTTTGGAAACATCATTCATTGTGAATGGAGATTAAGTTTGGTCTTGATCATCAATCATGTACGTCATATTCATTAAATTGGAAGAATTTTAAGAATGTGGGACAACACATGATGCATTACGAGCTTCCTAAAATGTACATTGTGATTCATTCAGGAGCCAAAGAGTCCAAAATCAACTTAATTTTTAGACTTGGAATTTTCCCGGTCTACTGAATATAACGTTCAATATAGTGATTTTGTATTCAACCTAAGTTAAATTAAAGGCAATATGAATGGATGGAAGATATGCAAGGTTAACTCTTTAGCGCTAATGAGCTTCAAAAGGCTTTGGACAATCCATGAGTGTAATAGATTATGCACGATAGCATCTATGCATAGGATACATTTCATTGTTGACCCCACTTCACATATATCATTGTAGCTCGCCAATGCTTGCATGAGTGCGTCTAGTAATTGTTCCATTCAAAGCATATTAACTAGTGCCAGACACTTTGCGACCAAAAAATGTGCATTTAACTTACACACAAAGAGATAAAACTGGAAAACAACTAGAAAACAACCGGAATCAATCCAAAAACAACCAACTGGGCGTTAAACAGTTAAAAATATCGTAGAAACAATGACAAATGGGATCTCATGAGTGAGAAACTTTTTATTTGATAAGAATATGCTAGTGATGAAGTTTTTCAATGTAGGTATGAAAATTTGTGTAAGGAATCTAGGTTGGTTGATGAGATAGAAAAGTTTAAGTCTTGTTTGTTGAAAGAATGCATCATCATACTACTAAAATCATAATCCGCAGAGTGAACCACGCAGCGATCAGTCGCGCAGTCAACCGTGCAGTGAACTATAGGAACGGTGCAATCAACCGCACAATTAATTGTACAGCGAACCGCGGAGTGAATCATATTACCTTTTTTTTAATATAGTTTGTAATATAAAAACTACATTAAAATGGTTGGACTAATGCGTTGCAAAACATTAGCTTGAGTTTTTGGATGTGACAAATTTGCATTTGTGTGTTGCAATTTGTGCTCTTGATTACAAATTTGAAGTTCAAAATATTTTTTGAGTTAAGCACTAAAAGATTGAATTGTAAATTATGAGTTGTAAACTTGGAGTGAAAAAGTTGTGAAGTTGGAGTTGTGATCTTGGAGGTTGGCAATCAAAGTTGGAGTTGCAAAATTGCATATTCGAGTTGTGGAGATTGAATTTACAAGTTTTGAGGTGAGATTGCAAGTTTTGAGATTGTAATTGCAAGTTAAGTATGTGGGTGTGTGAAATTTGCATTTGTAATTGCAAATTGAGTTTGTGGGTGTCTGAAATTGAGATTGAAATTGCAAGTTGAGTTTGTCGGTGTGTTAAATTTGCATTTGTGTGTTGCAATTCGTGCTTATGCAAAATAAATTTGAAACTCTTGATTACAAATTTGATGTTCATAACATTTTTGAAATTCCATGTTAAAATGCAAAAAATCTAAAACCAAATTTATTTTTTTCTATTCTATTCTATTACATTATTAAAATTCATGCATAGGTTTCAAAGATATATTTATATTTTATGTAGATTTTTTTTACCTTTCTTTTAAAAAAGTTTGTGATATAAAAACTACATTAAAATGGTTGAACTAATGCATTGCAAAGCAAGCGCCAACTGCTAGTATGCCATAAAATAAGAGTCTATGTTTCCAAAATTGTAGAATTTAGACTTAATGCATGATTTCCATGCCATACCTATGGCAATCCATCCAAGTATACAAAAGACCTATATGATTGTCAAACACCTTGATGATCATTATTGAAAAGGTAAAAAATATATTGAGCAATATGTAGGGAGGTGTTGAACTATCATAAACTTACAAAAATTTGAACCAAAAAAATTCTTGGATTATTGCAACTTTTGGGGTTTCTAGTTTGAAATGGAAGTCTATCACCACATATATTATTGTAAGTTTACTTATACTCAATCAAGCTATGGCAACATCTGATTGTAATGGATCAATTGACAAAATTTGTTTGAAAAGTTAAAATTGATTAATGATTGTCCCTTGTTTTTTGAGTTTTCATGAAGTCTTGGAGCAACAGAGTAAGTGCAATGACATTGATGTGATGACCACGGGAAATTGGAATCTTGCTACAATATGAAGTAGTGGTTTTGATTGGACAAGCTGTAGCAGGTTGAAATTCGGTAACGAGCGCGATATGTTGATCATAAAGAGTTAAGTGAAGTGTGGGGTGGAAGGCAATGTTTTTTAAGTTGGCGAAATTTTGCCCAATAGCGATTTTTTTTTACAAATAAGTGTTTTTAGTGCTAAATTATTGGATTTACAACCTGGCAATTCGCCAAGATTCGAGGGAAAATAACCAGCCTATTGTTTGTCGTCCATCGCTTTCGCCAGTTTAGTTTGGTCTTGTCGCCTGACAGGTTGGTGCAAAATCTCGACCGTTCCTTTCACGTTGCCAGAATGGCGCCATCAGAGCCCTTCATTGGAAACTTGTCGCCAGCTGTTGTTCCTTCATTTGTTAAATTTGGATGGTCTCCCTTGTAGTTTTCGCTAGTTCAAGTCATCATATTTCTTCGTACTCCTAACACGTATCGCCAGGCTTCAAACCATTTTTTTGTTACTTGTCGCTGCTCTTGTTCTTGTCTACGATCATGAAGGGGAGTGTTAGCGCGCGCAAGAAGGAGTGGGGCAATTTTTTACTAATTTGTAGAGTTGCTGGTGTTGTACATTGCACAACCAATTGCGCTGAGCTTCGGATTGAAATGCAACTCCATGCAGGTGATCCACTGCACAGTTCTCGCATTTGTTTCTTTCATCTCTACATTTCGACAACATCTGCTCAGTGCTCACTACTCAGATCCAAGTTCTAAGCTATAACCTCCTTCTGTTTGTGCAAGGTTTTTAGGAAAATTCAAAGCTCTCTCGATCACGGATTTCGGCAGTTCACATTTGGGATTTGAGAGGTGTGAGTCTATGTGGTGTGCTCATTGGAATTGGGAAAACTGGTAGTCTGCAAGGTCTTTGTGTGTTGCTGTACAATCTGCCTTTCAATTTCCAATTCTGGTTTCATTTTGCTTCATGTTTGTAAGCTTCTTCGTTGTTGTGTCTTCTGATTTTAGTATTGTGGAATTGCGTGTGATTGATCGTTTTCAGTGTTAAGGTGACATTGTGAATTAGAGTTCTAGTTTTCTGTCAGTTTCTGGTACCTCGGTCATCAAAGTTTAGAAAGATGTTTGCAGCTTCGGCGCTCTTTAGGTACTATGCGCGTCTTCCTAATTCAGGCTCCAACTCATCTCGCAGCAGCCTTCCTATTAGAATCAATGAGAGTAACGGCGCGAGTACCAGTGCGTCCGTAGAACCTTGCAAATTAGCATTGTCTGTTGCGTCGGATGAATCTAGCCAACTAGAAAAGTGTAATGCTAGTAAGGGAATGTCAGTGTGCAATGTACCTCGTCGGCGGAAGTCGAAGGCAACAGCTCCGGAAAGCAGACATCGTTGATCCAATCTTGCTGTCAGATTGATCGAAGTGGCGGACATGCCTGTGATGCCATTGCCTTCTGCCAATGTCGTTAAGATCATGACCTTGTCCTCTGATGGGTCTGCTTTGTCTGTCGCTGAGAGTCCAATTGAGAAAGGGAAGAGGAAAGCATGTGAGTTTAAGGATCTAGGATTAGATTTAGAGCCTTACACTCCAGGTCCAATTGCGGTCAAGAAATGTAAGAAGTCCTATGAGTCTACTCGTCGATTCCAGGAAACTTGGGCCGCCCAAATGCCATGGGCTGAGATGCGCGAGGGCTCTGATGATCTCATTGAGTCTGCCCAATGTATGGTGTGCACTACCATGAAAGGAAGAGTGACGACTATGTGTTCGAAGTGGGACACGCTCCAAAAACATGCGGGCAAACGCAAGGCTACAAAGGATATGAACCATATCGGTGTGAAAAAAGGACAATGGTTTATTGATCGCAATTGTAAACACCTCCGGTATGAGAGGAGGTACGCTGCTAGACGTCGCACCACAGTTGTAGAGCAGATTTGCGCTGTGAAGGGTGAGAGGGCGCGTAAGCACGTGCAATTTGCAGTCATCCTCCATCTATTGCACGAGGGCCGCCCCATGCAGGAGTATATTGCCCTCCAGTCGTTGTTGACACATCTCGAGGTGCCCAAGCTGCCAAAGCAGCACTCGTCTGGAGCAGTAGGCTGGGAGTTGGCGGAATGTCTGCATGCACAAGTGCAAAATCGAACACGTCAAGTAATGAAGGAAGCGCTTGTGTTCTCAATCACCTGCGACGAGGTGACAACGTGCGATACAGAGTTGTGGATCTCGATTTATGGCTATGTTTGCAGCAATTGGCAATGACAGCCCCTGTTGTTGTCGCTCGAGAAAACCGTGGATTGTCCTAGAGCGAACCACTCAACAAAAGTGCTCCTAAATGCAGTGAAGACGTTTGGTGGTATTGATGGCAGTGACTTGGCCACGAGGTTGACCTCCATTGGTGCAGGTAAGTACGGTCTGAAATTGGAAATTTGTTGTCTTTGTAAGTTATATGCATGTTACAAAACTCCTTGTCCACTTGTACTTTGCTGGCAACAATCTCGGAGTGCTATCCTCACTGTTGTATGTTGTATATTTGGCTGCAGACGGCTTAAGTACGTTTCAGGGAAAGCGGAATGGGGTTGTCAAACAACTTCAACAGCAAGTTTCTCCCCGTTTGATGGGCATCCATTGCATGGTAAGTGATTTTCACTCTCAGAGTTGTACTCTTGGTATTTGTTATGCAAGTACCTGGCAGTCGCACATGCATTGTGAATGCGATTGATCTGTTTGTGTTGTATGTAGCCAATGTTAATACTGTGAATTCTAAATGTCGTGTACGTGATGCACATGCAGGCACATCGCACAAACCTTGCAGTGGAGACTCTGAGTGACCTCGATGTTGTAAAGCGCATTGAAGGGATGCTTGGCTCTTTACACCGGTTCTTTGCCCACTCCCCCAAACGTCATCTCGTATTCCAGCAGCTCGCCGAACTCATGCACATAAAAGGACTCAAGATTCTGAAAAACATTAAAACTCGTTGGATAAGCATATTGGCCCCTGCAATTCGAGTGATGAACCTGCACAACGTCTTGCTGGTAAACTTGGACGGCGACTCATCTGTGTCAGTGAAGGCTGTTGTGCCAATCCAGGCGCTTGTGCCAGTGCAAGTGGATGTGTCAGAGCAAGTGGTTGAAGTGGTAGAGGGTGAAAAGAAGGAAGCCAAGAACAAGGGGCTTCAGGGGTTGGCACAGAAAAATCTTGGCTTCCTCACAGACATCAAGATATTGTTGGGCTTATCAGGCCTTCTACCTCTCCTTTGCTCTATTCACTCCTTGATGAAATTCGCTCAAGGTCGTGAGGTGTTCGTTTGTGATTATGTGGCAGCTATACAATGTTGCATCGCAGAGGTTCAGAGCTTCTACATTGAGCTGGATTCAAAATGGATTCAAAATGAGAGGATTCAAAATCCTTCTCTCATGACGTCTTTTGGGATTTTAAGGCGCTTGTTCAAGCACGACACGACCACATACCAATGGCGTGGACATTAGCAAGAGCGTTAGACCTCAACTCTGATGGTGGTGAGATCCTCCACTTTAGTCCAAAAGGGCACAGCATACCTGCAATCCACATCGGAACTGATGGAAAATCTGCTCCAGTTCCTCGTGCCGTGTATGCCAAGATTTGCCAAGATGTGAAGAGCGAGTGCAAAGGTAAGTTATTGAACCATGTTTAAATTCTGGCGTTTTTTAAAGCTGTGAATACAAAGTGTAAAATGTAAAGCTGCTTACATCTTTGTTTCTAGGGGCTGATCTAAAGTTGGTTGAACAGCTACAAGAACGCTTCCCAGCATCGACTGTGATGGATGCTCTCGGAATCGTCTATCCACAGTATTGGCGTCAGATAGACGCAGAATTAAACTTTGATAAACACTTGGCGGTTGTAAAGGAGTACTACTACTACTCAAAGAAATTCGAGACGAAGAAGACGAATGGGAAGACTGTCGTTGAAGAGGCCACTGGAGAGGCAAAGATGGCAGCCCCAATGCTGTGTATAGACCTTTTGGAGGATAAAAAAGTGATGTTTAAGCTTACGATGAAAGCAAATGTTGAAGCAGAGATGGTGGGGGACCTCCCTCTCAACCCTCTCACACCGCTCTGGCGTCGGCTTGAGGCAAGCGGTCTGCTCAGACACAAGTTATTGGAGTACATCAAAATTGTTGAGCTTGCGGTTGTGACCGTGCTAGGGAGCGTTGAGGATGAGGGAACGTTTAGCACGTTAAAGTTCATGAAAAACAACTTACGGAATCAGTTGTCAACGCACCTACCTCTGGTTGCAGGCATGCACGCCTAAGACTTCTACGACCTCTCAGATTTCCCGTATGATGCAGCCTACGAGCAGTGGCAAAATACACAATTGAAGAACGGAAGCGTAAAATAGTGTCAAGAATCCTAATTCACTAAACCTACTTTCATGTTTTTTTGTTTTCTCTTTGTGCATGTTGCTTTGTTTCTATTATCCAACCCATGTGTGTACACTTTTGTTGCAGGTCATATGTCTATGATGAATTGGATAGGCTCTAGCGTCTGCTAGAGTCTTATCTGCATGCCACACTCTTCCGCCCTCAGCACACTGTTAGGGCCCAACTACTAACTAGTAACAATCATTGGTCTTTTTTTTCCTAAATACATCTGTAATATGTGTCGTCATGTATCATGTGTAGTCACTGTCTAGTGCATCTGATTTCCATGTATGTTGATGGTGTTGTCAATCTCATGTGTTCTCTTTGTGCGTCAAGGTCCTCTTTTGGTTTTGCTCATGCTTCCTGGATTGCTAGTAGCTTGCAAATTTGCCTAATGTATGCTGTGAAGTAAGTAAGTCTAACTATTAACTGCTCGGGGACTGGAGGAGGAGATTGGCACTGAGACAAAGTGAAGATTTCAAGCTTGCTTGGGGACTGGAGAAGGAGATTGGCACTGAGATGAAGTGAAGATTTCAAGCTCGCTGCGGATACGCATCTCATCTAGTATAGTACTAAGTAGGAGACCTAGGTCTTCCAATTTTGCTACTAGTTGTAAATTGTTATCGCTAGATATGAACCTTTTTTTTCCATGTATTCGCCAGCATTGGACAAGACATGTTTAGTAGTCGCCAGATTTGGAACAAAAAAATAATGACTAATCGCCAACTTCCAATTGTAAACCTAGGCTTGTTCACCAGAAGTAGTTACCAAAATTATAGACCCATCGCCAATTATGGCCCAAAAAATATTAAAGTATGTAGCCAGATTTCAATGCTAAAAAAATGAAATCGCCAATTAGCTTCTCTTTTAAAAAATTAATTATAGCCAGACTATCACTTCCAAAAAATCATAGGTCGCCAGAGTAGCGACTAATTCAAAAAACCAGAAAAAACACTGGTGGAAGGAACTGTAACGAAGGACATGGCACTTTTTGGTGCCATTGTACTAGCCGTGTAGGAGTGACTACGTAATTTGCTTTGACATCTATTTTTGAAGGGTTTTGAGATCCATTGGTTGTTTGAGGTGGTCATCATAGCAAGGCGGCATAATGTGGAACGGTGAGAGGAGTTCATGTTGCCGTGTTCGTAGATCAAGCAATGATTGCACCAAGCTGCACCATACATATGGCTAATTTGTCCACGGTGATGCTACGATTACAGGACAATTTTGAAATTTTGTTGAGTTTACTACGTACTACTTGTTTATAATATATTATGTACAAAATGTGTATGTCTCTCTATATATATTTATATAACTTATAAATATATATATACAAATATAATTTAATTTTTGCACCAAATTTAGAATAGACATTTCTCAATTAGTTTAATGTTTTAATCGCACATGGTAATAACCAATTTGAAAATCATTATTTCATAGTTATTTTTAGATATAGAACAATTTATAAACATTCAAGTAATAAACCTACTTCAAATATGTTATGAACCAATACACTAATTTAGTACATGACTCTATACATGTATGTAGAGGTCTATTAAATCATATATAAATACTTTTAAAAGGCAACATTAAAACGCATGTTAGAATGTAAGGTTAAATATTGTCTAAAATTGTTAAAATAGAGCATATAAACCAAATCTTTGTGCATTTATACTTTATTCAAGCTAGTATACTTGAATTATTTATGTTTATTAATTTTAATTCAAATTCAAATTTTCATTATGCTATCCACTCAAAATAATAATGATATGATGGATCAATTGATCAAATACAATTAATTGATTAGTTCATTCCTTTAATGATGTAATATTGGATCCATTGATGACCTAATTATTTGATTAAATAATTAGAGGAATATTTCATACATCAACTCATGAATTAAATGATGAGTTTAAGTAATTACTCAGTTGGTTGATTAAAAATAGTATTTAATACTTATTCAATTGATCTAATAATTTATTGATACTAGTACATCCCCCGTTGTCATCAACTGGCCGGGGCAATCCCAAGTTAAATAAACGTATGTAAATGCAAAAATCAAATTTACCTATTATATACGCATTATGTACAATATATACCTATTAATCACTTTAAATACCCATTATTTATTTCATATGCGTATTATTGTCTTTAGATAACTATCATTTATTTTATGTACCCGAGGTAGTATATTGTGTAGTTTCAATATGTTGGAAATTATGGTTTTCTTTTTCTTTTTTTGATACATAATACAGTTTTAAAACTCAATGAGCCAAACTTGAATAAAAGGCACTATAAAGGAATCCTCCAAAGGGCACATATGGAGGTTTATTTCAAAGTTCACATTCAACTCAAAGGGCACATTTGATTCAAATGGCAAGTTCAAAGGTCACGTGACCAGGAGCAACCGGCAGATCGAATAAATCTTTTTTTTTGGGGATGTTCTCACACAAAACAAAACTTGTAAAACCTTGAAGGTTTATTACACACGCAATCTTACGTATTTCATGTTATTTGAAAATAACATAGTGAAATAGAAAAAATCCACGCATTTAATGGATTCAAAAATCCACAATACTACTTAATTAATATTTTGGTTTTGTTTAATATATTCATTTATTAAATATGTATATACTTGTAGTGAATACATGTATGCTTTTTTTTAATCAAGTCCAACATACATTAATTTGCCTAATTAAAAACATGTGATTTCATTTTATTAGTTATTAATCATTTTTATACTGGTCCAATTTTATTTTATTCGATTTGTCCCATTCTAATTCAATTTAATACTACTTTATTTGATTTATCCAAATTTATTTAAATCCAATATACCTATATTTATAACAAGATATAATATTTTTTTGTCCGTTCGGAACATCCGTCAATTTTGCAACAGACATATTTCATCCAAAAAATATGTGGTGTCACCCTTTAAAAAAAGACCTTTTGGAAGAATCACTTTGTCTTTTGGGCATTGTGTTTTATAAACCAAATATGCCCTTTCAAGGAGTCCTTTGAATGCTATCTTTCATTAAAATTTGGTACATGTTTCATTAAAACTAAATTGGTTGATACCCGGATGAACTTTTGTGGACTATTTATTATCTATTTAGATGACTCTACAGGATATACTACGTTGGATATACAAAGTAATTTATGGATATTTATAATAACTAATATAATTTGATATAACTAAACCTCATTAATTTGATCTAAATTTGATTAATCTAATTTAATTTAAAAAATAATCCCATTTAACTTCAATAATCTATTCTAATTTGATTAAATCTAGTTTTATTTAATTGACATAACAAGTGGAACCCCTGTTGTAACCAGTGTCAGTTAAACTACTACTCTTTCTTTTTGTGCACCTTCTTCTCCTTAAATCTTGGTGTTCATCCGGGTATCACCTAATTTAATTTTAATGAAATGGCTATCCAAATTATAATGAAATAGCGCATTTAAAGGACTCCTCCAAAGGGCATATTTGACTTATAAGGTATAATGTGCAAAAAAAACAAAGTGATTCCTCCAAAAGGTTTTGTTCTAAAGGATGTCACCTTGAAATAGTCGAATGAAAACTCTTCAAAGCATAATCAACGGATGTTCCGGACAAACACATGAAAAATCATTTTTAGTTATATAGAGTGATTTAGTCTAATTAATATATTCCAAATTTATTGATATGTTTCATGGTAATAAATATGATTAGTTGCACGTTAGCAATGCATAATTAACTGGAGATTAAACCCCTCAAGAAAATTATGCCATTAATGACCATATTCTAAGGTGTACCCACGGGGTATAAATGTTTTCACTTTGACTGAAATCGTCTTTCAATCCGTACAGTCAAAACTCACAAAATTTTAACCACATTATCTCATACAAGTTTAGAAGAAGATCCAACGGTTACATTCTCAAAAGGTTCATCTTGTCAAATTATAATCAATGGAGTAGAGATTCCTCTAAAATGCATTGGCCCATTAGGGGTTAATCCAAAAAAACACAAGAAGAGGGTTTAGGGTTAGACCTCTTGCCAAAAATCATGATTTTGGCGAGGTTGGGTTGAGCGGCAAAACTCGTGTCACATGAAGTTGTCGAGATTCCTCCCACGTTCCTCAACACTTAAAACCCCTCTCCATTCCCATAGCCCCATTGAAACCCTAAACCCTAAAATTCATCTAAAAGCCCTAAACTTTGATCCATGAACACTAAAACCTGGGGGAACAGGGACATTCGTCCGAACTCTTTCCAACCTACAATCCACAAGTGAAATCTAGTTTTAAATCATGTCCATGCTTGTAGATGATTAATGGAGAGTTTTATTTACGATGCAGCTTTTGCAGCGAATGCAGTGGAATATCAGAAGTGAACCAGAGCCCAATGCACTGTCATTCCAAGTTTCGGAATCACGTTTCAAAATATCACGCAAGATTTTCTGTCAATATCATGCGGAACATATACTCTGACAAAGCAAACATGGAATGAAACTTGGACACATTCAGAGAATCTCCGCAAACCAGGACAGCTGTGAACTGTCGGAACTTTAAAGGTAAGGGCACTTACACCGAAACCAATAAGGTCACACACCCGGGCAAAAACGAGAGAAAAAAATCGGGAGCACATCTTCCAACGAGCTTGTGGAACCGAAGAATCGGAATGGACAGCGACAACTCCTCTCCCATCACAATGTAGATGAAAGAAAACAGCAAATAAGCTTATTTTAAAATAACCTCATTAACGCTCACACAAGGTATACAGCCTTGTACTTCTATCTATCACGGAGGGAGGATTGAGGACCGGGAAAAGCACAACACATCAACCTGTACCATTTACGATGATGGTGGTGGCGTAAGCAAATGTTCCAACTCCTCCCTTGCAAATTGGGGCAACGAAAAGGCTGCCGCATGCATCTGCCATTACCAACCACGAAGTCAGATATCACGGCTTTCCAAACGATTACAACGGTAGATGATTCCAGGGTTTCGATTCGTAAGGGGTACTTTTTTATCTTTAACAGCGATGATTCAGATCTAATGCTGAGACCTGAACATCTTCACCATGGGAAAAACTCTTCAGATGCAAACAGTATGGGTTGGTTGTTATCTGTGTCAACCAGAACGACGTATTGCTTCAACAAAAAGAAGAAATGTTAATACTCACAGCTGAATTGTAGAACTTGAGAGGAGATCTGGAAGATGGCTTGACTTCCATCGCTGTATCGATAGGGTTGCACGGCTCACGGAAATTGACAGTAGGTCCTGCTGTAGAGCAGAGCATGAAACCAATCACCCCACTGCACATCCGACAAACAGTAGTGAATAAAAACTATACACCAGAGATGAAGTGGAGGGTCCTGACGGCCAAGCAACAAAAGGATTCACCGCAACTATCTTACAATTACAAAGCTTCCATTGAAATCGTCCAGGAGTTTCGATGGGATGAACGCCAATAACAACTACACGAGATAGGCAGATCGCTGAAGTCACCAATTTTGCACAGCAATGGCTTTTAGGATCAGAATTGAGCTCAATCAAAACGCGCGGAAAATTCTCGGTATGGGTGGATTGACTAACCTTGGGTAGGTTGGAACACTCGTCCAGGCATAGTTGATCGAACCCTTGAAGGTATGACGACAAGCTGCCACAATATCTTTAATGATAGGCATGTGCAGCCAAAGACTCTCTGCCTGTGTACAAATAACGCCTCCTGGTCGCAGAGCCCGATCCAAAGACTTGTAAAAAGGCCTCTCGAACAATGCTTGAGCGGGACCTGAATAAAACAGAAATCCAGTCAGTGGGCATACAAAGGGTGTAGAGATAAGAGTTCTTATTTCACACGAACTGGTTAGTAAGTGCCAATGCAAGTAACCTAGTTCAATGAAGACTGGAAGAAATGGTTCCCTGACTTTTAGTCAAGACAACGACACTTACCGACGGGATCAGAAGAATCAACAATGATGGCATCATATGTGCCCTCTGGAACTGCTTTCAAAAATGCAACCCCTGCATAATAGCCATGATCAGTTGCATGAGGTAATCATTGACTTCCTGATTCTCTTTAGCAGAAAGAACTCCCGATCGATGAAAAGTATACACTACACTCCTTGCAAGGCAGCTTCGATATAAAAAATAATAATAAAAAAAGGACTTCTTTGTAATGCATCACATGTAGAGTTCCACGCCCTAAACACTGAGTTCCCTATCTCAAAAGGAAAAATATATCCTTAGCTGTTTTAGTCTTCAATTTGCGGAATACAGTGCAACGAACCACAAGCAAAATCCAAGCCATGAGTGCACAAACCAAGAAAAGCCTAGCGACAAGATCTCAAGAGTCTGCAGCTTGTTCATACCATCTCCAATATGAAGGTTCACTCGAGGATCGTTAAATCCTACAGCAACATCTGGGAAAAATTCTTTCGCAACCTGAAGTGAACCACTATCAGCTACTTCTAACACAAAACTGTGCACACATTCCCAAACTGATAGATCTGAACTATCCCTGTACGATACGCAACCCAGCAATTCTGTCCCTTAAACCAATATCTTCCGCACGACACATGCAAGAAAAAATGAAGTAAATATATCCACGAATATCCACCATCATAGAAAAAGCTGAACTCACATCAACAACTAGCTTGTCAATCTCACAGATATCAATCTGTTCGATGGACTTGTGTCGAGAGACCTCCCTCAGCACACCACCATCACCTCCGCCGACCACTAGCACCTGCCGACCGGTCCAATACATCAGAACACGGCAAAAACATAGATTTGCTGCAAACAGACTTGTGTCCCAAACCTTCCATCATCTTTGCAACCACTTATACCACGACCGTTGGGGTCGTTATGACGACGAATGTTCTCGTTATTTCCAATGGAAAAACGAACTGCAAAGGGACTTCTAGATTGTGTGAGATCTAAACCATTTATTTGCCTTCAACTTGTCTCAACCAAACAACTTGTATAGTACATTTACCTTCTTAGGATTAGGAATCGAACAAAGGGGCAGATGAGTGATCATCTCTTGGTAAGCACACTCATCGCGTTGAGTGAGCTGAATCACACCATCCAGGACGAGAACTCTTCCATAGGTGGCTGACTGAGGGAACAAAATAAAAATAAAGATTATTCAGCCGTAAATTCAACGCTTAAATACATGTAAAATCTCAACCAAGGACAGCTACTAATCCAATTAAGACCATTACAGAGATCATCACTGCATATACTACCAACAGACCGTGCCGTTGCACTTGATAAAAACTTTATTCCATTAAGCGTCTCACACGTACTTTATTCTCTACTTACAAATTCCATATCTTTATCTTGGATTCCACTGACAAAGAAGATTAAAAACTTACCTCAAAGACCACAACATCTTGGTAGTCTGACTTGCCCTCGAACAAAAACTTCTCCACTTTCAAAGAATGCGCCTCCCCTGCACCTCAGAACAAAGCAATTTCAAAACCCTGATAAGAAGTTAAGATTTTCTAAGTCTGGCCTGTAAGAGATGGTCATATTTGAAATGCAAAGTGCATCCAGCACAAGAACACGCTAACGATTCAAAAGTCATATTCCTAGCTTTCTACGTGTCTTATCTTAAAAAGATGGTGCCCTGTATGGATTGCACAAAGATGATCAAAAGTGAGTATGCAAATTCAAGAGACGTAGATTGCTCCAAAGAAGCACTTGACAAACAGCTGTAATTTTTGGTTTCAGCCTCGCAAAGTAAAGCAATCTAAGAAACGGAAGAAAAGCACTCGATACAGGTATCCGATACGAATTCGAGGATGTTTAAGACTAAAAACAGGCCAACACCGTAATCTCATTGTCGAACGAGACGATTCGTTGTCTAAGCGGACAATCATCCCAATCGAGAAGTCCTCTATTCCACTTTTTCCCTCGGGGAGAGACACACGAGCAAAACATTTAGAATTCGCCTCTCTGTCTCCAATGAAGTCCAACGATTCTAATATGCAGAGAATCTCAAGACGACACATAATAAGAAATTTACTAAGATTTCTGACTAAGCAGTGACTAGTTCAGATAGATTCAAAAGTCCTAAAAATAAGGCGCACAGTGCCCTAACACGATGACGTAGACGAATCCCGTCCTCAATTCATTCACAGTATCAAAAGGACACTGCACCAGACCAAACCAGTCGACAGCTTCCTCCATACCTCCCGCGCGACAAGCCTCCTGCATGCCTCGCTCACAGATTCCAGGGGCAACAGTAGTAACTGTCCACGAATCAGTCTCCACGTATACTGTCTCCTGACACCGCAAACTCCTCGGTAGAATTTTCCAACGAAGTTCATCACGAGGATTCTCTACAACGGGATACTCTACAACAGGATTCCCCGTAGCCAGGGTTTCCGGTCACAGCCCCGCTCCCTCTGCCTCGCACTACCTCCTCGCCTCTAAACCCTCGCCATCTCTCGAACAGAGCCAGAAAATCACGCGTCGCAAATAGTACAACTCCACCTCAAATCGCTAGCAACGAAATCTCCTCCCAACTTGATGTCTGAGAGCAAAAGCGCCACGGAAATTGCAAAAAAACGAAGCTAGAGAGGGAACCTGGCCACATGGGACTGATCTCGGAGAACCATCCCGGCATGATGCTGGACAAATTGGCGCGCGCAGTGGAGGGCACGGGCGCCGCATTGTCCTGCGCTATGAGCTCCGCCGCATTGCGCGCGCTCTGCTGCGTCGCCGCCATGGCCGTCGCCCGTCGGTCCGCTGCAACGAAACGAGCTCAACAAAACACAACACACGCTCGCTTGTGCTCTCACAACAGAAGCCCTTCACAATGCTCGAGTCTCCAGCGCCACTCTTTCTCTTTCCCCCTTCACCCGACGAACTTCGTCCCCGTCCGACGAACCCTCCCCCTCCGTTCCTCCACTCCTCGTGCACCCAAACCCGTCGCCCCGTCACTTTCCCACTGGAACGTAGATTCCTCAGGTTTCGTCACGGCGACGGTTTATGGTACTTAATCGACGAAAATAGGAAAAGAAGGCTAATTCCTATAACTAATACAGGTTGAAATGACGGCTTTAAGAATGCCGCCAAATTCAGAGCTTCCGTAGATTCACAGTGCTATTCGGGAGATGGGAGGACAGTGCGGGTTTTGGGTGTCAGCCTTCCTTAGATAGAATGAGCCGCAGGCGCTTCTCTCTCTTGGTTGGAGCCGACGAACGGCGCTGTCCGAAGAATTTTGGCAGACCGACGAACGGAGCTTGTCGTGGGACGAACTCAGAGTCCGCGCCAAATTGAATGCTGATTTCAAGCTTTTACTTTTTCAGGCGAGAACTTACTTTTACCGTACGTGATGGGGCACTGACTTTTACTTTTGGTGTTTGTGAGAAACAGGAGGCTGGGAGCTGCTTGACCATGGTGGGTATGGATGTGCGACCTAGGTTTAGGGTTTAGGGTTTAGGGCCCTCTGTTTAGGGTTTCCTCACTTTTGGGACGGTTGGTGGTTGTTCTCATGGTGGGCCTCTGAGGGTCTAGTTTGACATGGATGGGGGTGTGACTTGTGAGGTTGTGACATTAGCATGTCTTGCTTTTATGGCTTTGGTGGGTTGGACGTGGTTCTCAATGCCTGGGGTGGTTTCAAGATGTTGACTCGATGGGGGTATCGGCCTTTGGACATGACAAATGATTCCACTCAATTATTTTCCTTGATGGAGAGTTCAAGTACAGTACATATGGTTGGGTTAGTTGAACTAAGGTCAAAATCACATGAACTAGGGTCAAAATCATCTTAATTAACCCTTTGGCGCCCATAAGACCCAAAATGGGACGACTGAGGTGTTAAAACATTATTTTCATGAAATTCATGAGGAATTAGGTTGTGAAATTTAAAGTTTAGATCTGCGCACACATGACATGATCACTCTCCAAAAATCATATCATGGTTTGGAATTATAGAACTCATGGAAAAGCCAAGAATACAGCACAAAATACATCAAATACACTAAAATACAATGAATACCATGTTGCATACTTGTATTTCGTATACAAGCGAAACAATTATGGCCTTAAATTTTGATTTTAAATTTGCCTTTAAAAGATTCTTCTTTGTTTTGTGATTGTTGATCTCTCTCATTGCGGACAAAACTTTGGTTTTGATTCGCATAAGTTTGGAACATTTTTGTATACAATCAAGTGAACAATAGTTTTAAAAATCATCAATAATCATGTATGAATGTTTTTTTCACATATGATTTGTCAATGCAAAACTATTGACCTATAGCATATGTGAACCTCATTTATTCAAAGTACAAAAAATCTTGCAAGAATCTATTGATGGACAAAGTAAGGTAGAGGCACCCAATTCCGATCACTTAAGCCAGTTCGGGACTCAAATGACATTGTATGTCAAAAACATTTATGTAGAAAGATGCGGAATTAGGAATGAAACTCAACAAATATTTTTTCAAATTTAATCACAAAGATTTGGAATAGATATAGAATTTCAAAGCCCAAAAACCACCGGAGCCCATAATCAAACTGTAAAGTAGGTGAGATTTGGTGCCCTCCTTTGCCCAATGCCAACAAGTGAGAGTGAGTTAAAGAGAAAAGACATGCCATGGATAACCAACTCATGGAGGGTACCCAATGCCGATCGGCCTTGTTCGGCTTTCGAGGCAATGCCACCAATGAGAGCTCAATTGAGGTGGAGCAATCCAAAATTGCACACATCATGACCCAATGCCAATAATAAGTTGTGTTTTCAGATTTTGAGTTATCGGTTTTGGATCACTTCATGCACCATTTTATGCATTTGCCATTTTCATGCACCATTTCATGCATTTGCCACTTTCATGCACCATGCCATGCATGCTCTACCGATTGGAATTGGGTGGCCGATCGGAATTGGGTGCCTCTACCTTAGTATACCCTCTAAAGTGCACAATTTTCATTATCAATATACGATAACTTCAAACACTATAATCTATTCCATCAAACATTGAATGTTGTCCAATTTTTTTTCAAAGTTCAAGTAATGGTTCGAGTTCAACTTTATAAAGTTGGATACTGAAATTAAGTATTCTGTCTCCATCAAAATCAACTCAAATAAAAAAATCAACACATCTTTTAGTTTCGGAAATAAAGGGTTAAGAGTTTCTTAGCTTTTGAATTACTTGGGTAGCATTTTGTCATAAATATTATTACTTTGAATAAGGAATTTAACTCTTAACCCCTAATGGACCAAACGTCCCCCCGAGGTCATTTTGGATTTTGGGCATATACCTACAATTCAAAAAAAAATCCTTTTTAATTGATTTTTTTTTCAAGATAGGATCTTCGTGGAGATTTTTTATTTTTTTTGGATTTGTGGTTTGAAAGTTAGTACCACTTAAAGCCAAAAGTGGGAACTCTGGGCACCTCCAAAATTTTTGACAAAAGTTTTCATTGACATTGAGATTTTTCACACATATAAAGAATATTTCTTTTTCTGGAAATTTAAAAAATATATTTTTTCTTTAGTGTAAAAAGGCATTTTATTCCAAGTCAAACATTTTCACATTGTCAGGCAATGGGGGAAAATAAATTCATCTTTTCTACATAAAACCTAGAGATCTTCATATTTTTCACTTTTTATTTTTTCAACAACAATACGTGGTGAAAACCTTCTTATTGACCGTTTGGATTATCATTTAAATACATACGTAGTTCACAAAAAAATAAAACGTGAAATGACAATTTTTGAACCTGCACTCCTTGCACACTTGTTTTGAATATGCTACACCCCTTTTTTACCTCTAAAAATTGGTGTCTTGGGTAAAACATCATGCTTAAGACAATGGTAAAAGATTTAGACCTTGTACAATGCAAAAATTTGATTCATAGTGAAGTCAAAGTCTGTTGATCTACTCAACTCAGGGAAGAAAATGAACCATTGTATTGACTTTAAACACTAAAATCTATCAATCCGTGCGGTGGATTGCAACCAAAATTTTATGGCATGTTTATATAGAAATCTATTTTAAGATATTACGGTTGAAAATCCGAAATTCACTTTAAAATGTGATTTTCATGTCTCTTTTTGGCAGTGGCAGTTTTGGACTGGTTTTAGAGCAAAAGTGGTCGTGGTCCTTTAGGGATTAACAGACCAAATGTTCCATGGGGGGACAAATCTTTTCAGTATGACTACAATTATCTTTCAATCCGTATGGTCAAAATTCCCAACAAAATTACCACATTATCTCATGTAAGTTTATAAGAAAATCTAAGGGTTACATTCTCAAAAAGTTAATCTCGGCAATTTTTAAGTGATGGAGTAGAAATTTCTCTGAAATTGGGCGTGGTCCTATAGGAATTAAGGATCTTGAAAATTTGAAGAAATTACATAAAATAATATTTAAGTTTTAAAAATAAAACGTCTTATTTTTAAGCCATTTGAGATCATCCTCCATGTTTCTTTTTTAAAGAATAAAAAAATTCATATATGAAAAACCAAACTAAGATATATAGTTTCTAATACAACAATTTTTAGATGTAGAAGAAGGGTGTAGCATTTTCTTAATGATTGTGCAAGAACAACAATTCAAAGTTGTCAGTACACATTGTATTCTTTAATATCTCAATTTTTTTTAAAATATCAATCCAATTGGTAACAAACAAGTTTGTTTATGTACCTCAGCGCAAAAAATAATATTAAATAATAATAAAACATTTAATTTCATTCTCAAAAATAAATTATTCCTTAGCAGCATGGTGAAACTATCAACTGCCTTAAAATGGAATATCGTGTCAAAGAAGGCATTTTATTGGGAAATATGAAGAAGAAGAAGAAAAAAAGTTATTTGTATACGTGATCTCGAGTGGAATGGAGGGATGTAATAAAAAAACATTTAGCATCTTGGTGTTGGTTGGATTTCACTCTTAATAACATAATTGTTTTTTCTGAATGTTATAATAGAAAGAAAAAGGAAAACTCTATACTTTAAGATAGCTACTATTGTGACCTATTATTCTAAAAGAGATTTATAAATTAGTGGTCAAAATTGACATATCAATTACATGTCCAAAGTACTAATATCTCCCCAAGAAAGTAATCGTTCTCTACAGAATGCAATAATGTGCAATACTACAAATTTGACTACCAACAATCCAAATTTGACCAAATTTGAACTATAGAGTGCCTAATTTTATTTGAGAATTTGACCATCTTTGATTTCAAAAAATACAAGTGATCTCTAAGGAGCCACCAATTTCAATACAAAAAACCACCACATGTTGCTAGTTATGCATATAATAACATGCCAAAAATAGAAGGAATAGTGATGATTTTTGGCATCATCACCAACAAAAATAGGTATAAGATATTTAGGATGTAAGAAAAACATTAAACTTGGATAAGAAAAATATTCATGCTTGCAAATTATACCAATTGAGTTTTAAGAAAATTCTCACAGTAAATCTTCCATATATTTAATAGCCCTAGGGGTATCATCTCGCATCTAGGTGATAACCGCCGTAGGAGGCGGCAAGATATGGGGATTTACTTTTATTTTTACTTTTACAAATTTAGTTAACTCACCTAAACTTACAATATCCATTGGGAACAACGAGTAAGCATACTAGTTGCATCATACATGAGAACCAACTTTTAATAGAAAATAATATTCTAAACATAAATTTATTTCAAAAAATAAAAATGAATTTTAATTCAAAAATATTGAAATATGTAATTGTAAGGCTCTTTCATCTAAGTTATTCTAAAACTTTGTTTCTATTTTTTCCCAAAATTAATAAATAAATCATATTTGTGTATATATATTTCAATCTTGCAGAATGGTCAGGTATTATGAATCTTCTACAATTCATTTCATATTAAAGTGATTTGCAAAAAACTCTTCAAGACCTCATGGTTTATAATAAATAACAAGTATAGATACTTATTGTCTTCACAGGGTAAGGACACTCTCAGGTAACGTAGAACTTGTCAAAAAAATGGAGTCGTTGGAGGAATTGAATTTACAAACAAACACGACTATAGAAGCACTTCATTGTAACAAAATTACGCATTATTTTTTCATCTCCATGTAATCACTATTTCAAAAGCACTGACACGTTTTTGGAAGCCATTGTATACAAAAATGCAACATTTAATTGTCCATGCAAGAAAATACCCTTGCTCAAGTGGATACCAACTTTTGGAAGTGTTTGTCCTTGTGGCTTATTGATAATGATGGCATAAACTCTTTAGGACCTCATGGTTTATAATAAATAATATCAATGAAGCTTGAAATATTTCTTTGCTCTTCAAACCCCTTTGTTTACATTCTTTAAGAAGCTTCCTTCTAAATGTATGAGATAGGCTTAATTAACTTGTTAGATGCCTAGACTACTATGAACATAATTGTAAAATCCGGGCTACATTTCAACCCTTCAAGGCCTACGAGGCCTTGGGAGAGTTAAATTTGGTGCTCTCGGTATTGTAATTTTTGCCATAATCAACTGTTGATGTTGCAGTCTTGAAAATGCACTTCGAGCTCCGCGAGAGCTTTACAGCGCATCTACTTGATCTTTAATTGATGCATGCATTGGCAAACTACAATCGTTTCCGAGAGGTGGGGTTGCGATGAAATGCATACGTTGTGTAAATGATGATTTGCATAATCTATTACACTTGAAGATCCTCTCAAGGCCCTGTTGTCCAGTTTGACGTCATAGAGTTAAGGAACTAGGGTTTTTTGACCACCTTAATTGAAAGAAAAGCTAAAATCAAATTATTTCAACATTCAAGTATTGAAACCAACATCTCCCCATGATATTAATTGGAATAGAGTAGACCATATTCCAACATCAATGCCTTCACACATACACAAATGTAAACAACAAAAGATAACCCAAAACCAACCACTGATCCAAAATTGACAACTTCTATATCCTTCCTTAATTTCAAGGACAAAATGTAGCCTATTGTTACATCACTTATGACTTCATTAATCAAATCATATAGCATGTAAAGACACCCTACATATCCTCCTCGGAATCTATGCATAATATAGATGTCGGTGGTATTGGATCAAGGATTTGTTTTGCTCAGTCTTTCCTTAACCTCTAAAGGCACATTTAACCCTTGGACGATGTTATTTGTTTTGGATAGGTTCCTATGATTTTGAAAGATATTTAATTAATGAGAAACTTTATACAAGATTTTATTAATGTTTTTGGACTCATTGTTGGAAAGTTATTAGCCATTAAAGTTCAAATGGAGACTCCGAGCAGCTCCAAAAAAAATTCTACAAGGTTCTATTGGCATTATGATTACTTGTACCAATAAATAATACTGCTTCCTTTGATATTCTCAAAAAACATAAAATCCTTAGTGTAAAAAAGCACTAAATTAACCAAAGTAAAACATTTCACACATTATCGGGCAGTGTATTTGAAAAGCTTATTTATTTCTACATAAATATTAGAGACCTCATTTGTTTTTATTTTTCCTACTACAAGACGTGATGTAAACCTTCTCAATGGCCTTTTGGATTCTAGTTCTATAACGTATCTAGTTCACCAAAAAAAAAAGTGCAGTAACAATTTTTGAACCTCCACTCCCTGCACAGTTTGTTTGAAAATGTTACATTCCTTTTCTACCTCCAAAAATTGGTGTCCAAGGAACTAATATCATATTGAACATGATGGTACAAAATTTAGACATGTAAAGTGCAAAAATCCAACTCCAAGTAAAGTTTGTGTCTGTTGATCCTCTCAACGTAGGGAAAAACATGAATTTTTTTCCTCCACTTCAAACACTATAATCTTTCAATCCGTGCATCAAAGTTTATGTTTGTTTCGGAGTATGCCATATGATAAGTCCTAATTAAGATCCTACGGTTTAAATTGGAAATATTTTTATTTTTATTTGCTTCCCCACACTTTACACGAGTGTTTTTGGTGTGAAATTCTCAAAAGGAACTTTAAAGATCAACCACGGAAAGTGTGTTGAAAGATCCAATCATTTCTTCCCTTGAGAGCTTCCAAGATGAAATCCTACGTTACGTCCATCAACTTCTTCATCATCATCATCATCATCATGAATGAGAGCCACTCATTTACTGTTCTAAGCAGTTCACTATGTGACAGGTTTGTGAAAATAAAGCCATGGCAAAAATGAGCTAGATTTTCACCACCTAAATGATCTACGCGTGCTTTTTCAAGACCTCAAAATTAGTTTCGGGGACAGCAAAATTTATTGTTGCTGCCCTTCAATGACCTGAGGGTCAATCATTCTAATCAATGCCTAAAGTGAACCCAAAGTTATTCATGTAAAGTGAACCACAAGCTGTTCTATTTCTTTTTGACCCCTAAAGGACCAAGGCATTGTTAGAGGAATCTGCACTCCATTGATTTAAAAACTTTTAAGATTAACTTTTTGAGAATGTAAACTTAGGAATGTTTTCTAAATTTATATGAGGTGATGTGGTAAGAATTTTGTGAATTTTGGCCGTATTGATTGGTAGATGATTGGTAAACAAATATTTTCGAAGTGAAAAAATTTGTTTGTCAAAGTGGAGTCAAAGTGAAAATTTTGTCTACTAATTTTTTTAAACTTCAACTTTTAAAATTGAAAGTGTAACCCTCTGGTGCCCAGGACACCCAAGATGGGACTCTTGAGCTGTTGAAACTCAATTTGCATGAAATCCATGAGGAATGAAGTTCTTAGATGTGAAGTTTAGATTTGGGCACACACTACATGAACACTCTTCAAAAATCATATCATGATTTGCAGATATAGAACTCATGGAAAAGCTACGAATACAACACAAAATATACCAAATACACTAAAATACAATGAATACCATGCCGCATACTATGTTGTATTTCATACACATGCAAAACGATTTTGGACTTAAATTTTGATTGAAATTTGTCTTTAGAGATTCTTCTTTGTTTTGTGATTGTTGATCTCTTTCATCACGTACAAGATTTCTGTTTCTCTTTGATCGAGTTTGGAACATTTTCGTTAACAATTAAGTAGACAAAAGTTTAAATAATCATCAATAATCATGCATAAATGTTTTTTTCACATATGATATGTCAATGCGAAGATATTGACCTAGTGCACATGTGAACCTCTTTTATTCAAAGTACAAAAAATATTGCAAGAATCTATTGATGGACAGAGTAGTATACCCTCTAAAGTCCATATTTTTCAATTCCAATATACAGTAACTTTAAACAAAATAATCTATTCCATCAACCGTTGGATGTTGTCCAAATTTTTCCCAAAGTTAAGGTCATGGTTTGAATTCAATTTTGTAAGGTTGGATACTTAAATTAGGCATTATTTTTCCATCAAAGTTAGATCAAAGAAAAAAATCAGCACATCTTTTGGTTTTGGAGAAACATGACTTGGGCGCTAAAGAGTCAAGCAAATGTATGCCAAATTGTTTATTAAAATGATATTTTTTATTTGCATCAAGTTGAAATTAGATATATATTAGTTCTAGATATGTGCAACTGATTTGTGTTATATAGCTTCCCCTCATGCGGATGCACCCTAATGAACAATCATCGCATTCCCAAATAGACAACCACATTAGTCACAAATAGTCATTGCTCTTCTTCCATCTAGTCAGTGCACAAACTCTACCCACTGCCCCTCACCCCATGTACACTCCACTCCCTACCTTGAACTTAAAAATTGGATTCTCCATCCTTGCAAAGTTTTTACATTTGTCGACCTCTTGTTACTATCACACTCACACTACAAATTTTGAGGAAAATAAGTGATAAAGATATCAACAAGTGAGTTTTAAACTAAGAAAAATGGCTTCAAGGATTTGCGTGATAATATCAAGGTGTGCTAGTACAAGGATAATACTATCAAGGCAAATGTAAAGTGGAAATTTTATTTTCATGAAAGGATTTTTTCATCCATGATATTGAGGGCCAAGAAAAGTTCACTTTGTTCCACCACTAAACCAATGTCGAAGAGGGCCAACAAACTTCACTGTCCACTATAATGCTAGATTTTTGTATTTTTCAAGATCCACATTTGTTGTCATTATCCTGTATCATACAGTTAGTTAAAAAAGAAGTTCAATCTAAATATCTCAAAAAAAATTACATTAGCCACTTGTGTATAAAATTTTTAAGGTATTAGAGAAGGATATTATATTAATAAAACTATTCACTATCTTCTAACAAACTATTTTAAGTAGCATACATTTTCCTTCAAATTATTGGTTTAAAAATGAGTCATATCTTAGGAAAGCTCCGACATGTCCCTATGTTTAAACAAATCTCAAATAATCAAATTCCAAATTGGCATCATAAGAAACTTCCTAAATTGTCAAAAAAATCCCAATTGTGGATAATTGTGGATTACTGGTTAATCTTTAATTGTCATTTTAATGCCAACATGGACAACATAAAGTATCTTATAGAATACTCTATATATATGGTGGTTATACTTATATGGAAGATCACAACAAAAATAAGCACATACAATTAATTGCACAAAAAATTGCAAATATGATTCTTGATAGTATAGAAAACATAGCTTTATGCCACCCTTGGAATTAAAGAATAATCATCAATAAATTAGGTGACACAAATAAGTTAATTTAGACCTTCTCAAAAATGATACAAAGATCTTTAACCCTTGTTGGAATGAATTATTATGCCAATGTGATGGGATTTTCTAGCCATAATTGCATAAATTTTTTGTAGGTGATTAATTTAATTGTTCAAAATAATGATGATTTTGTTATTTTAAAATAGCATGATCATAGAATATAAAAATCAATGTTTTTTTTGGGAGCATTCAATGCTATATATATATATATATATATATATATATATATATATATATATATATATATATATATTCATATATTCCTTAGAAGTTGTCATTTTCATGCACCTCAATATAAAAAAATGAGCGAGATTTGTTTTTTTGTTTTTTTTTGGCACGAAACAAACAAAGTTAGATTGCAAAGGAAATGAGAGAGATTTGCAATCAGCGGTGACATCAAAATGGACCTCCACAAAATGACAAAAGTTCCCCATTGTTTGGAGATTGTCCTTTGAAGGAAGTAAACAAACCATATTTCCAAACCAGAGTTTCTGATTGGAGACCGTGTTTCAAGTCATGTTGACCATGAACAGGACGCTCAAAGTTTGAACGTGTAGAGAAGGAAACATAAGTGAACTGCTTCTGTGATTTCCTTCACGCTTCGTATATTACTATGAGATCGAGTTCAAGTTATGGGTTTTTATGGCGCCAGATGGCCATAGCTGAGAGTTACTGTTGTCAGGACCATCAGTAATAAACCATATTTCAAAAGAACACGGAATGTGGATGGATGGCATGGGTGACAAATTTTTGGTGCTTGTATATATCATGTAAAAAATACCTGCAATTTGGTGGGTAGGTTGAGTGGTATTCATGCTGATTGATTCCTATCATGACCCCGCTTTTTATGTTTCTCACGTGTTATCGTTGGCTAAGGGCAATTGTGAGGTATGTAATTTCACGGCCTTTGTCTTGGTTCAAGGACCCGTTACTTTTAGAGAACACTCATGTATTGGTGGTGGTTGATATTTATGTGACAGTGTGCAATAAGGTAAACTCCCCACAACCGACAAGTTAAACAATGTGCATAAATGGGAACAAATAGTATTACATTTATTTATGACGTGGTAGCCATTAGAATTACAATTTAACCTAAGTGATTTCATACTTTTCCAATGAAATGTGTATTAGTTAGGAATTTTTAATCCCTGAATTAAAAAAAGTCCCGAGGTGGGATTTTGCAAATCTTGGGCACGTTCCCATGGTTGCAGCTTATATTTGCAATTCTTGACATTTTGTACAGAGATGCAAGAAGACAAGGGGTATGTGGGAGTACAATTTTTAATTCTCATCGGATTAGTAGAAAAAAAGTTATGCCATCCTAAAGAAAACATTGTCGAGTGTCAGGCAACTCCATAAACTTTTGCTCAAACAATCTAGTAAATTTGAAAACTTCAATACTAGCAAGTAACAATATCTCCTTTCATATTGTTAAAAGACATTGTCTGTAGTGAAAAAAATGCATTTAATCCCAAGTCAAAGATTTTCACACATTGCCACATATAAATCGGTCAAGGAACCAAAAACACTTCTTCTTTTCCACAAAACTTTGAGATCATCATATTTTTCACTTTTCATTTCTTCTACTAGAAGACGTGGTGAAAACCTTCTTCTTGACCGATCAGATTATCATTCTAAAACATATTGTGTTCCCAAAATTAAAACGTGAATTGGCACTTGTTGAACCTCCACTCCTTGCACAATTTTTTTTGAATATGCTACACTCCTTATCTACCTCTAAAATCGGTTTACAAGGAGTTAATATCATAATCAAGATGATGATATAAAATTTAGACCTTGTGTAGTAAAAATATTTGACACCAAGTGAAGTCAAAGTCTGCTGATCCACTCAATGCAGGGATGAAAATTCACCATTTTTTCTACTTCAAACACTAGAATCTTTCAATCCATGCAGCCAAAGTTGATGAATTTTTTTAGTATGTTATCTATTAAGTTTTAAATGAGATCCTACGGTTTAAACTAGATTTTTGTTCCTTCCTTACTCATTGTACTAGAATTAGCAATTTTGAAATGTTTTTGGTATGGAATAATGAAGGAAATTATAGGGGTTAAAGTGTGCTGCCATGTTTAGCTGGTGGCCGTCTATAGGTAGCCCCCAAAAAGCGCAGACCAAAATAAAGGGGTCTTGACTAACGTAGAGGCACCCAATTCTGATCACTTAAGCCAGTTTGGGACTCAAATGACATTGTATGTCAAAAACATTTATGTAGAAAGATGCGGAATTAGGAATGAAACTCAACAAAAAAATTTCAAATTTAATCACAAAGATTTGTAATTGGTATAGAATTTCAAAGCCCATAAACCACCGGAGCCCACAATCAAACTCTAGAGTAGGTGAGATTTGGTGCCCTCCTTTGCCCAATGCCAACAAGTGAGAGTGAGTAAAAGAGAGAAAGTCATGCCGTGGATAACCAACTCATGGAGGGTACCCAATGCCGATCGGCCTTGTTCGACTTTCGAGACAAGACTACCAATGAGAGCTCAATTGAGGTGGAGCAATCCAAAATTGCACACTTTGTGACCCAATGCCGATAATGTTGGGTATTTTTAAATTTTCACTTATCAGTTTTGGGTCGCTACATGCACCATTTCATGCATTTACCATTTTCATGTACCATGCCATGCATACTCTACTGATCGGAATTAGGTGGCCAATCGGAATTGGGTACCTCTACCTTAATATCAAACGTGCATTGGAACTCAATGGGTGGTGATGGGATGGAAGTGGGTTGAATAAACCCCAATTTAATAGGTGTTGGATATGGATTTTGGTTGGTTGCCAAGGGGGTTACTGTGGAACTACCAACCTGTGCTTCCCTTTCCATTCGACATGGGCCAGCTAATTGAGTTTAGCAAGTACAAGTATGTGTATACACAAGTTAGGATAATCATAGTTCATTGAGAAGCCATGTAATGACATGATATGATATGAGAAAGATCAGTGGGAGTACTAACGACATCCATCCACTCATGGTGGAGGTGAGAAAGGGGGCTAACAATTATGGTGCAAGCAACAAGTAACAACCATAAAGTAACTTCAGTACTGTGTGTGTTGGTCTCTGTCTAATTTCACTGCAAACCTGGTCAAGAAGGACTAACTGACACGAAGGATTTAATGAGAGCCTTAGCGTCACAGGTGTGAAATTGAATGGCCTGGTCCTGTAAGACGACGGGCCAACATTGTGATACCCATTTTGTATTAATTCAAACTTGTAAAGTGGCAACATGTAGCTTTAGTGCAACATTAAGTTGAAGAAGACGAGTGTTACTCTACATACCACACTTCATGTATGATTTAGGATCATGGATAAGTGCTGGACGGTGGACGAACTCAATAAAAAATACTGCTACTACTAAAAGATTTACTGTAGCTAACAAATGGTTGGATGGGCAAAAATTTTAAATTTAAATTATCTTCTCACATTGTGTGCTACATTGCGGCGGCATGAGAAGATTACGGATCTTTCTCACATCATGTGCTACATTGCGGCCGCATGAGAAGAATTACGGATCTTTTTCACATCATGGGCTACATTGCGGCCGCATGAGAATTTTTTTCCGGATTCCAATCGTCCGGCATGTTCCTAAATATCAACTTCCCGCGTGCACTTGAGACATCATAACTAAAGGTTTTTGTCTTTACCTTCAAACGATGCCACCAAACTCAAGGCCTTGGGGAGTGTGAGTTGCTAATTCTCTGACACACTCATGTAACAAATCACGAGGTTCGATTAGGTTCGAGAAACACAATCAAACACTTCACATAATCAAGATCCAGTACAGTTGCAAAAGAAATCCAAATTCCAACTCCCAGGAGACCCCAAAACGCTACCCAAATTAGAATTCTGCTCATAAATCCCCCAAATTTGCACCACCACCAGATGACACAGGACACTATTCCCCTCCTTACATACACACATACGCTCATCCACGCTCCTTCCACAACTCAATTCGAGCTAAGCAAACAAAGCCCGCATGGAGAAAGCCGGCATGGATGTTTGAACCATTGTTGGCTCACTGGACCATCACTCCCAAGTTGGATTCTTCTTCAATAAAATATAAGGGGACTGATAAAATTATTGGCGAACATTTATCCTACAAAACTCCACCACCATAAATGTGCTCAATCATGTTTCCTATCATATGAAACAAGTATAGATACCCGTCGTCCCCAACAGAGTAAGGCAGTCCCCGAGCCCTGTCCCGGGTATATACCTTGTCCCGATGCCCTGTCCCACCCCACTAGGACAGGGTATCACACCGAGGTTTTGGCTTCACCGGATATCAGGTCGGTTTCTTTTCTATATAGAGATCCAATAAAGTTGTAGGATGTATGGGGTTGCTTTAAAATTGGGGCCCCCGATAATGACCAAAATACGTACACCCACCGTACAAATACACCCGTCAACGCTCCTTCAGGTAGAACGGAGACCCTCCACAGCGGATACCCGGCGATACCCGGGGGCGCTTAAACATGCGAAGGCCCTCCCTCACTCAAAAGCCACACATCGCGGTCTAGCATCTGGAGACAATTGCTGCCCCAAAGAGCATTCTATGCTGCTACTAGAACCAACTCTATAGAGCGCCCACTCCCTCTCTCACTAGAGCCAGAACCAAGCAACAATCCTGCTGCTGAGTTTCTCTCTCTACCCTTCTCTGCACATGTACCCCAAGCGCCATGATAACGCAAATCACTCATAACTTGCCATCATACTCCGTCTCTCTCACTCCACCCGCTCTGTTGTAGCAGCAGCAGCAGCTTAAGTACACCTCCCGCCTTCTCTCTCGCCCTCTCCCGCTGCTCGGAATTCGTCGCTGATCGGACGCTTGCTGTATGCAACTCGAGCAGGGCTGGGTATTCTCGCTGCTGGACGAGCAGGTGGTGGATCTGGGTGTGAGCCTTGGGTGTGGTTGTGTTGTGTGAATTGGAGGCAGCAATGGGGAGAGCTGGGCGGGTGGCTCCGCGCATTTGCTCGACGCTGGAGCTGCGCACGCATGTGTCTTCTTCGTTGACGGTGTCGTTGCCTGCGAAGGCGGTGCTGCAGCAGCAGCAGCAGCAGCCTCTGAGCCCGGCGTCGCCTGGGACGCCGGGGCAGGTGGCGCCGGCCAGTGTGCGGCCCGTGTTGCAGGCGTGGCCTCAGGATGCGCTGCAGGTAGTGCAGCGGCAGATGGAAGCGCTGAGTGAGGCGTCGTCGTCGTCGACGACGCGGAAGCGCGAGCTGGAGGGGGGTGAAATCGAGCTGAATGGCCAGGGTTTGGAGGTGCTGTTGCAGACGCAACCTGCGTTGCCCAATGACTGGGAGCAGTTTCTAAACCTCAGGGTACACCGATGAGCCTTTTCTTTTCCTGTAATTGTCTTTGCTCGATGGCGTTACTTCGGTTAGCGTTCGGCTCCGTTAGAGGTTTCTCACGACGCATTGCTTTTCTTGAAACAGACGGGGCAGTTCTACTACTTGCAATGGAGTTCTTGCAAGAGAGCGAAACAGGACCCGCGGCCGCTTGTTCGTCGGGCAGACGGAATTGTCGAAGCACATTTGCGGGAGGCGCACATTCGCGGGGAATCGCACGTTGAGTTGGCGACATCACCACCATATGATGACACCAGTGATGACGAGGAGCACTCGGAAGCGGGCGACGATTTCGAGGAGGGATGTAGTGCACCTGATGTGTGCGAACGAACCAGTGGCATCTGCTCTGTCAGTGCAGACAGGGAGCTTGGCAACGACGGTGCAGTGTGCGAGAAGAAGATGAAGCTGAAGGAAGAAAGCGCCGCAGCCGTCATGGTAGTGTCTGGGTGCCATAGCTGCTCCATGTTCGTCATGCTCTGTCTGTCATCCCCTGCGTGCCCGAGCTGCGGAGCGGGGGCGCAGTCCGGTATCCGCTAGAGGACACGACCTGTGAAGGTCGTAACACAAGCCTTGCTTATAGTCATTGTCAGGAAAAGACAATGACAATGACTCTAAGCAATGTTGGAGCAAGCATCACCGAAAAGGGGGCAATCATGTGAATACTTCGACGCCACCCCAGCTCCGCTCGCTCGCTCCCTCCCGCCCTCTCTCAGCACACGAGCTTCAAGGTAAAAACCATGTTGCTTAGATTCATTGTCAGGAAAAGACAATGACAATGCCTCTAAGCAGTGTGCCTGACTTTTCTGAGAGTCACGGCGGAGTTCTACTCCCAAGCTGGTGACTACCCTGCTCCTCCATTCGGTACTTCTCACCGATCACAAGCATGAGACGGAATGGCCTGATCAAGAGCGCTGATCATCAACCTTGGAAACGCATGTGAACTTCATGTGGGACACTCTTGACTGAGTGTCCATGTACAGTAGAGAACTCGCAGTTACTGGTCACTTGCAGACGGTTTTGTACTTCACTGTGCAGAAAAAAGAATGGACAACTCGTCTATTGTGTTGGCTCATCACTTGTCATGTGTATCACTCTCCCATCATCTCGATGGACGTGAATGCGTCTTTATCAATGTGCTATCTGCTGCTTGCCTTACAACTATAGTGTGCTCAATATGTATGGTGTGGAATTGAACCTAACTTATCGTATGATTGTGAAACATGGCATGAACCTTAAATTGTGCCTCTTGCTCCAGACTGTTGCCGACTTTGTGTACGTGTGGATATCCACCCTTTTTTCTTAAGGGTTCAGTTGTACTGTTTTTCATAAGGATGTGGATAAAACTTGCACAGCATATTTTAACTCTTAAAAGTCTGTGGGGCCATATCTACATGAACATATTTCACTGTAGAATACTAGAAAAGGCAAATGATTTACTCTGTACACTTATCCAAAATGTACTAAGTATTCCAAGACTTACACCGTTGGATTGAAGATTGTGCAAGTAACATTTTCATTTGCAGGTTATTTCAAGATCTGGACCTTATTGTGTTCAAATACAACATCATACGTGTACAATACATGGCCATTTTGCAACTTCTCCAACATGCAACTCCTTCAACATGTGGTAGGTGCAATAATGATTTAAATTTGAAATGTCATGTGCCACTGGATCAGGCTCAACATGAGTACAAACTTTTGGATCAGGCTCAACACAAGTACAAACTTTTGTAACTACTGTATACATCAATTATTACATCTTGTATGTCAAATACACATAAAAACATGATGTTGCAATCCAAATGTGGCTTGAGGTAATCTATTGTATTCCAGGGGATCCACGCTACCAGTGATATTTCTGAAATGTGTAAAGAAATAAGACTACAGAACATACATGAATACGATCATGGTGGATGGATGGGTCGAGTTCTCGAGCAAGCAATAATGTTTGTGCCTTGGAAACCTCATCTACAGCATATGGACTGTGATTGTGTGTGACCTGTGACTTGTTCAGAGAATGAATAGTTGTAATTCGACATGAATTGATGAAGGTGCCACAATTTCAAATTATTTGCCGATCTGGAAATCAACCCTTGTCATGTGACATGTATTCTCATCACCAACCCCATGTTTTGTCAGTTCCTGAGTATGAAAGTGATCATGCCGACGAATTGAAGTTATTACATACAGCACAATGCTCAAGGTGTCACTGTTGATGAATTTATTGTGATGGAGACACAACAACAACAACTTCAACAAATGATACCCTTGGCGATGGGAAATTTTCAATGTATTCCCATGTGGGTCATTACAACCAAGTTGGCCAGAGGCCATTATAATAAAATTTATATTGGTTTGTCTTTGCACATGCTGTTATAATTCATGTTGGCTTGTCTTCACACATGAGATGAGCACTTCACCAATGATATCCTTTACATTGTATTCCCATGTGAGTCATTACAACCAAGTTGGCTGAATGCAATAATATTGAATGCAGATTGGCTTGTCTTGCCGCATAGATGAGGCAAAAGCGAACATGTGGTGGGACATCCCCAGAATGCCATCCCATAATTTGATAAAAGGGTTGCACAAATTATGCGACAAATAGACACGATGGTGGTAGGACCACAAATTGGGTACCACGAATTGGGTACCACAAATTGGGTACCACCAAAAGGGCAGCGGTCTTGATTATCAAAGTCAATATTTTTCTGTCCAACAAAATTTCCACATGTCAGGCCAATTACAACCCTGGTTTGTTCAATAAAGTACTACTTGCTGTAGCATTTAAGTAATACATGCCATCCACTTCAGTCCTTGACCGAAGGTATCTTGACCACAGAATGACAATGGATTTACAGTCCATCACTCTGCTCTCTTGCCAGTGGAAAATTTAATTTTCATGTCTCTCTAAAAATAGCTACGTACAAAAGCTGGATTTTTACAGATTAATATGTCCCTTTACTGCCTAAGTGGACCATAAGGCAATGGGAGAATCTATAATGGTAATAGATCATGCATAACATCAACACAACAGGTACATTTCATTGTGACCCAACTTCACGGAAATCATTGTAGTTCGTCAATGCATGCATCCATTAGAGATCGGAAAGATGTATCGACAAGATATCTTGGAGCTCCAAATGCGTTCTAAGTAACGCAACGACAATTGGCAATCATGGAGAAAGATACAATACCAAAAGCATTAAAAACGACCTTGCCAAGGCCTCAACGCCTTGTAGACATTGTAGGGTTTAACCCCTAAAGGACCAAACGTCGCCCCGGGGTCAAATTGGATTTTGGGCATGTACCTACAATTCGAAAAAAAATCCTTTTTAATTGAAAATTTTATACAAGATAGCCTCTGTTAAGAGCTTCGTGGAGATAATTTTATTTAATTTTTGGATTTGTGGTTTGAACATTAGTACCACTCATAGTAAAAAATGGGGACTCCAGGCACCTCCAAATTTTTTGACAAAATTTTCTATTGACATTGAGATTTTTCACGCATATAAAGAATATTTCCTTCTTTGGAAATTTTCAAGAAAAATTTCTTGTCTTTAGTGTAAAAAGGCATTTTATTTGAAGTCAAACATTTTCACACATTGTCGGGCAATAGGGGGAAAAAATTTCATCTTTTCTACATAAAACCTAGAGATCTTCATATTTTTCATTTTTTAGTTTTTCAACACCAATATGTGGTGAAAACCTTCTTATTGACCGTTTAGATTATCATTCGAATACATACGTAGTTCACAAAAAAATAAAACGTGAAATGGCAATTTTTGAACCTCCAGTCCTTGCACACTTGTTTTGAATATGCTACACCCCTTTTTTACCTCTAAAAATTGGTGTGTTGGGAAATAACATCATGCTTAAGACAATGGTAAAAGCTTTAGACCTTGTACAGTTCAAAAATTTGATACAAAGTGAAGTCAAAGTCTACTGATCTACTCAACGCAGGGAAGAAAATGAACCATTGTTTTGACTTTAAACACTAAAATCTATCAATCCGTGCGGTGGATTGCAACCAAAATTTAAAGGCATGTTTATATTGAAGTCTATTTTAAGATCTTACGGTTGAAAATCCGAAATTCACTTGAAAATGTGATTTTCATGACTCTTTTTGGCAGTGGCAGTTTTGGACTGGTTTTAGAGTGAAAGTGGTCGTGGTCCTTCAGGAGTTAAATATGGTTATGCTTTAAAAATATACTACGCTATGTATGTGTGATGTATATAGAGTGAGGCCCTCCTAGCTGGGCCTCACACGATGTGAGCTACCCTGATAAGGAGGGCAAGAGTGGAGCCGGGTCCCGACTAGGAGGGTATTCACATCGCGCGAGGCCCAAGAGGGCACGCAGCGTATCGGCCACACAAACCCTAAACATTCCACCAGAAAGTACTTGTCAAGCAGGCCTCCTGCCCGTGAAGCCCGGGAATGGGATGGTGAGTCTCGGGAACTTTGTGAACAAGGCATTCAGTTGGGTGTGGTCATTGCAACGCCCATTCTAAAAACATAGTGCGGGCGTTTCAAAAATGAAACAATGAAAATATGTTAAGAAAGTTTTAAAGTTTAAATAAATAAATAAATGGAACATATTGCCATGGATTACCGATTTAGCCGACAAACTTCACTGGCAACTTTTAGTCCGTATCAGTTGTTGTACGGGCGGTAACTGATTTCACCGGGTTCTGTCCGAGAAAAGTTGGCTCCATTTGTAGATTTGGACAATCGAAAGGACCGAGGTATGGGCCTACTGTCCACGAGATTGAGCAGAGTTCTTCAAGAGGACCATGCCTATGGCCATGGAGAACTTGTCTATCGCTCAGCACCGTGACACCTTATGGTACGCTCGTATTTGTAGCGGTGCCTACCGACCTCAACTGCAACGTTTCTCCATGGGGGATTACGTTAATCTGCAGCGTGAGGCGCCTACGACGTTAGACGTGAAGGCAGAGCAGACTATTCTTCGCGTGAAGACTGAGTGGCCTAGTGGCATCTTGTTGCTTGAAGGCAAGGATAGCCGGGAGTGTCCGGAGCACTCAAAGAATTGTGTTCCCTCCCATGTACCCATTGAAGGCTCCGTTCATCCCAAATTGGCCGTGGTGACAGATGGTCTTCTGTGTTTTGTATGTAGTGAGAAGAAGGGCGCGGCTACCATGTTGCTTTGTAACCATTGCCAATGTGGTTGGCATACGGCTTGCCTGACGCCGCCTCTTTCTATTCTACTGTCTGAGGATTGGACTTGCCCTCGTCGTCGAAGGTCTTCGAGCCACGTTTCACCCGATGCAACGACTTGAATTCCTTGTGGACTTGTCATTATGTGGTGCATTTCTATCTATTTGGAGTTCGTGGTTTCAATTCAAGGATATGCAACTTAAAGATTGACCAAAGAATAGGCAATAAAGTTGCCTAAGGCAATTAAAGATGGCACTCACATTGCACCCAACCTACCCTCTCTTTGTTACTTCTCCATATGCTTATTGATTTGGCAACGGACGACATCTTTGACCGGAAGTCTGGATGCCTATAGTTGTTGCAGCAACATCACCGTAGCGTTTAGTCTTGTTAGTGTTGTATGGTTCTAGCTAGATAGAGGGTCTCTTTATCCGCTAGGACGGCACTTGAGGGTGTACCAAGTATAGTTGTTTTAGTGCATGTTTTTTGTTTATTTGATGTTGGTTAGGACTCTTGATCTATTGTGGTTATCGATCTTTCTTTACATGACATCATGCTATCTTAACCCCTAAATTTCCAAGGCACTCTTAGAGCTTTGGGTAGGTTTCTATTGTGTGATTTTATAACATTTTTTAAAAACTATTTACTGTAGATGGACATCACTAAAAGCTTTGCGTGAGTCTAATTTTTTTTTATAATTTTGACATTTAATGAAAATTTAAAAGGGTTTCGAAGTTCAAATGGGGACAGCTGGCATGGCGGGCATGTCCAAAAACTTTTGCTGGGACACTCTATTGAATGTGAGATTTTCAATACCAGAAAATAATATTATTTCCTTTTACATTGTCAAAAAATATTTTTTGTCTTAAGTGAAAAATTGCATGTTAACCTAAGTCAAAAAATTTCACATTATTGTACATTGATGGGCAACGTACGTATAAAACTTCTTCTTTTCCACATAAACTTAGAGATCTTTATATTTTTTACTTTTATTTTTTCTAAGGCATGATGTTGGATAAAACTTCCTGTTGACCGTTTGGATTCTCATTCTAAAACATAGTAAGTTCACAAAAAAATATAACGTAGATTGACACTTTTTGAACCTCTATTCCTTGCATAATTTTTTGAAAATGCTACACCCTTTCTCTACCTCTAATAATTGGTGTACGGTACAAGGAACTAGTACCATGCTTAACATGATGGTAATGAATTTAGATCTTGAGTAGTGCAAAATTTGGACACCAAATGAAGTCAAAGTTTTTGATCCACTAAATGCAAGGAAGAAATTGAACCCTTTTATCTACTTCAAACAATACAACCTTTCTCGGTCAAAGTTTATGAAATTTTGTTAGTGTGTTACTTAATAAGTCTTAATTGAAATCCTACGGTTTGAACTAGAAATAAGAGTTTTCATATTAGGGGTTAAGTGATTTTTATTAAGGGCGAGTAGCAATAAAGGGTTTTGCTTTAACATCCTTCTATTAGATGTAAGATGTCTCATAGAAGTAGATAATATGATTCATTCAAGACTCTAAAAATTAAAATCTTTCCGTAGTATATATCTTCTACTCCAATAGGAGTCAAAGTTTTCTCACCTTATTACGCAAGGTGCAAAATGAAGTTTTTAGATACATAAAATTTAGATATCTTGGTTCTCTTTTCATTATAATATTTCACTTAAGGGAGCATTAAAAACATTAATAGGTATTTAGGGAGCATTTTTTTGAATAGTATAGATTCTCAATACATAAGAAATATAATTTATGAAAAGTTGAAAGGTATTTTAGCAATTTTGATGCCTTCCTTCATTGCACAATTTTTGTGAAAATGCTTACATTCTCTTCTATCTTTAATCTTTTAGCGCCGAGTTGGCCGTCTTTGAAATGATTTAGGTGTATTGTTGGTTATAGCTCCTTGTGTGTAAGTTAAATGCACTTTTTTTGGTGTTGTAAGTTAAATGCACTTTAAATACATTTGTGGATTCTCTTAAGCCTTATGAAGCTCATTGGCACTAAAGGGTTAAAGTAAGGTGTACACATAACTAACATCATGTACACCATAATGGTATAAAATATAGATCTTGTGTAATGCAAAAATTTGGCACCAAGTGAAGCCAAAAGACTATTGATCTTCTTTATAAATAGATAAACACTAACCTTTCTTTTCACTTTAAACACTATAATTATCTTTTAATCTAGGTGGGCAATTGTGATGAGAATCTGAAAGCAATTGATTTCTTGAAATTATAGAATAAAATCTTACAATTGGAAATGGAAATGAAATCTTAATTTTATTCCTTGATTTCCAATAGAGTGGATACTTTTGAAGTGTTATTGGTGAAAAATAGTAAAGAATTTTTCAGAATTGAGTACATGAATCATTTAAATTCTATAGCAATTTCAGCCTTCCTTACGTCAAGTCTTCCTCTCTGAAATCTGAGAAGGCCTTCCATTAAAAAAAAGGAGTACAACGGTCGGCACCCACATTTTTGCTGGATACAACAACAGTAGCATAGTTTTTCAAGATACCTTTATCTAGAAATCCGTGAAACAACGGCACGCATGGCAACGTTTCAAACGCGAACGAATCCCTCGTCTCGGTTACAAAATTAGGAACACGGGAGTCCCAAGACAGGAGCCCCAAAGATGCCCACGTACACACTCTCTTGCATTCTGGAGCGGCTGCCATATTGCTAACCGAGAACTACAGATTACAGTTGAAATGAGATGAAGATTGGAATATAAGTGGACCATAAAATCTCACTGTTCCACGTCTTCGTCTCGGTACCGGAACTGAAATAACAAAACTAACCATTTCAAATAATTGAGCCACCTTAAGTACCGTCCGCTTTAAAGTTGTCTCACATTCAACTAAGAGATTTTTACTTGTCAAGAAATAGTACCTCTAGAGCCATTGCCAGATGTCTAACTCCAAATGTCTCGCAAATGATTCGCAATCCTTGCAAAAACTGCTCCAACCGCTATAGGATAACTAGATCAATGCAATGGAACCTTTCTCCTGAGTCTCAAACGCGTCTGAGTCTCTGCTGCCATCGCTACCATCGTCGTTGCTGCCATCGCTACCATCGTCGACGAGGTTTTTTTTGCTACTGGCATCTTCGTCTTTGTCTTCACCACCATCCTCTTGCACGTCTTCGTCAAGGTTGGCGTCAACCCCATCGCCGTCAGCAGCGTTATTGTCGTTGTTACTGGATTCCGCATCGGATGAAGGGGCATCGTCCCCATCAGATGGCGGAGGAACTCGAGACGGAACCTCATTGCCGACACTAGCTTTGTCGTCTTTGTCACTTGATTCCACATTAGATGAAGAGACATCATCCCCATCAGACGTCAAAGAAACCTCTTGCATCTTCAGGGACCGGATGACCAAATTCTTGGCCCTCATAGCTGGCCCTCGTCGACCGACTTTCTTTGCTGCCACCCCATGTCTTAGAAGCTTACCCTTTGAGGAGGTTTCACCCCTCACGGCCAATGTCTCGCCGGGGACCCTGAAAACACCCACTCCCTTGAAAGATTCAGTTTCCTTGTCTCGTGAATGAACTCTTGGATTTGCACCTACGGAGCTATGACGGCACGCAACCTATCCATAGTTTAGTTGTCGTAAAGGAGGTTCAAGTACATCTTCTGCGATAGAGGAGTCCCCTGTCTATCAAGGTCATTTGGGCAAGTGTGCCACTTGTGCGTGTTTAAGCACAGCTACTGAACCTTGAATGGCTCCCCCTTCTTGTTCAAGCACTTGTGAATGGAGTAGAAGTTCCAACGACCCTTGTAGATGTCTCCGCCATGACACTCAAGGAGTAAATCACTCTACTCCTGTACTGAGTAGATCTCCACTTACATTTTCTTGTCCATGTGATGGACTTCCTTTACACCACCCTTGACGAGGGCGATGTCCCTCGTGGAAAAGCTCGCCTCGGGGCGCTTCGACATCTGCGAGCAAAATATAAGATGAATATGAGAATAAAGAGCAAGATAGGGAACGGACACCGTAATGAGGGAGCACAAGTCCGAGACACCTAGGAAAACGGGCAACAGAATGAGACGTTGTAGTCAAAACCGTAGAGTGAACTGAGAGAAGATGCACTTCACAAGACAGACGGGGAACATCCAAACTACAGCTTCAGCAAGCGAGAAAGAAATTGTGATAATACCTTGAATCAAAGGAATGAAATGAATTACAAACAAAGAAAACAAGACATAGAATAACAAAACATTGCAACCTCGCGTCACCGTTTTTGGAGGACAAATAGAAAAATCATGATTGCAGACATCGTCGTAGCAAAAAAAACCTCAAGACAATAGTTGAGGGAAGAGGAGAGTAATACACAAGAATAATAGTATTAGTGAAAATAACACAGGAAAAAAGGGAAGAGGCAATTAGAGCTCAAGAGTAGTCGATCTTAAGAAACACAGGAAGAGAGAGACGGGGACTAGGGAGGGAGGAGAAGAAATTGGAAGAATATGAAAAAATGTGGGAGATGGGGGGCAAATAACGTGAGGACATGGGCTACGAGGCGGAATTAGATAACTAAACATCTAGCCGAGGCTAGAACATGCTACAGAGAGTACCAAATGTGAAACTGCGAGACGAAAAAATCTTAAACTAATAGGAAATCAGGAAACGGAGGGGAACTTCAACGCAAAATCGCGCCTGCGTGCTCAATCTCTAAATCTAAATGTTGCAGTGTATCATCGGTCAGTTGCATTACATTTGGTTGCGCCGATACAACACCCTAGGTTTAGCAGAGAGCGTCAAGAAATAGTACCTTCTAAGCAATTGCCGGATGTCTTCGCAAATGTCTTGCAAATGTTTGCACTCCTCACAGAAGTTGGTCCAACTACGAGAAGTATAAAAGGGTTGTCAAAATGTAACCTTTCCCGTGAGTAGCAAGCAGGGAGCCGGATAATTAGAGCCTCCAAATTTCAATGACCTAATCTCTTCTGCGCGCACAGAAACCCGAGATACTATGAAATCGACATAAGTCCGGACTAATTTTAGCTTATATACCTCGCAAAGCGCTAGAGCCCTCTTTCGCACTCTCCACCTCCATCTTCAACTCTTAATTGATGCGACTCAATATTGCGGGGGTAGGTGAAGCAGTATCGCGATCATGATTATCCAGTGCGATGCGGAGCTAGACAGTCCCATCACATTATTGCAAGACGTATGCAATGAAGGACACTCCGGCACGATGTCACAGGCTCTGCGCTACAATGAAGCAATACGATAGAGTCGCCATTGAAACTTTTGGAATGAGACGGCGCAGGAAGGGACAGGGGGACAACAAAGATCATCCACATTGACAAATGAAAACATCATGGGCATGATGGCAGCAGTGCTACCTAAAATTCTCCATTGAAGACAACAATTTTCTAAAGGAGTGCAAATTCTCCACTGAAGACAACAATTTTTTGTTGACAATCTCAAAAAACTTATAGAATGCATTTGAATAAAAATGATAAATCTCAATGTTTGTAGTACTTCATACTATATAGCAAAACATCTGGAAGTGCCAAAAAACAAAAGTCCAATAGTTTGTTATTGGAATAGTCATAATTTTTATTCTACAAGTCCAATGTGAAGACCTATAATATTTGCATAAAGATAATATTTTGGCACATCTTCATTAAAAAATCCAAAAATTTGTGATGAAAATTAACATCATAAAACCCATCTAAAATGGCAAATGTTCCCCGCAGGAAGATGTTCTTCCAGAGGTTGATGTTGCCAAAGTGATCAGGATAGGGAAAGATGTTCTTCCGCAGGTTGAAGTTGCCAAAGTGATCAAGGTACTACAATATGTGATAAATTGTAGGACATGAAAGAGTGACAAGAGAGAATGACAAAGATTTCCCTTTGTTTTCAATGACAAAAACCAACTATAAACATTAGGTTAACCAATGTTGAGCAATCTCTTTTATAACTAAAACCATAGAAATATAACATCCCATTGATGATACTACTCTAAATACATTAAATATTTTAGTTTGATATTTTTTCCTCAGAGAACTAAAATTCATTTTTTTCTACTTCAACTAGCACTAGGTAAATTGTTGTTTGATCATTTGATTTGCTTTTCATAAGAGCTTGAGTTCATAAAGAATTAAAAGATATGTTGGGAATTTTGGAGCCTATTTTCTTTGCAATTCTTTCTTGAAAAGGCTGCACCTCTTCACTATACTAGAATTAATGTTTAGTGTGGCCAATCAATCAATTTACAAACGTTACAAGTTTTCAATCTTGATGGATATCTTGACCAAGTCAAAATTATAAATTAAACTATTGCAGTTTTTTTTTAATTGAAAAAATAATTTAGAAAACATTAGAAGGAATAGAGAATGATAGAAGGGTGTAGAGTAAAGGAAGAAGTATAGAGTGAATTGTGTTTAGGGTTTACTCCCACATTGTTATTCAAATAGTCCACAAGAAAAAAATTCCCTCCACAATCTACGAAATTTGAAATACTTTGAAAATTTAAAATTTAAAAGTTACTAGATTTACAATCCCTTCCATTCAAAATCCTCATTTTACTTCATAAGACCAATTTTATTGGATTTTAGATCAAATTCACCATTAATCCTACTTGGAGAAGTTGCAGAATTTGAAAGGCTACCAAATGACTTTTATTGTAGCACTAGATTCTAGACTAAAAGTTTTGATTGAATTTCATGTTGAGAGCTATTGATAATTTGCACCACCTTTTTTTTTGTCTTTGACAAACATTGATCTATTCATATAAAAAAATTCAATTGCAAGCCCCTTTGAAATTAGTCGACCAGGCGGCAACTGGGCCGGGACCGTAGTGACCGGCAATAACACACGTAAAACAAGAAGAAAAAAAAAACTCTAAGTTACAGACGTCTATTTGGGGTCCGAAAAAAACGTCATGTCTATCTTTTGTGTCCAAACAACCTAGTGTAAGGCACTTGTCTAAAAGAATACAAATATGTTACAATTATTTAGCATATTCAAAACAGCTGTGCAACAAAAAGGGGTCCATAGTCATACAAAATAAAAAATTTATGTGCTATTGGTTTTATGTAAAATCCTAATCCAATTAGCAAACATATATATTATTAAATTTTCTTGAGGGTGAACAAAAGAAAAAAAAGTACAATTTTTTACAAAATATCTAATTTTACTAAACACCTTGGTAAATTCCTTGAATTGTCCTCCTCCCACAAAAAGTACTTTGCAAGTAGCATAATTTTACCACCAAATTTTGGATTTAGAATTTTTTAATTTGCATACATAGGTTTCCACAAAGCTTTAAGAAGGGCCCGATCTAGTAGAAACCTTGAAGGACATGGTCAAAAACTTGTCGGGTCTAGTAGAGTTCTCTCCTCACATCCCAATATTTTGGAAAGTTTTATCAAATTTATAAGGATAAAAATAGGGATCACCGAAGGGGGAGAGAGTGTAGTTAGGATCCAAATTGTCATATGAATTTGATAGACACTCAACTTTCAACTAGGTTTATAGAGTTGTATCACATGAACGACTCGGTGTAAGCCATGTATCACTTGGGTACTAGATGGATATCACCAAAAAATAACATAGTCTATAGATATCAATCGAGCTCACGAAAACGTCTGTACATAAAAACACAGTCTAAAACTTCCTAGACAATGTGGTAAACAACACATGCATCTAGAGGCATTCAATACATTATGCGTCCTCTATTAACTGTCTACAAACACATATATGGCTCACAAACACGAGGACAGTACCTACCAACTCAAAAGCAAATTACACGCTAAATATCATGACGGGAATTGAAACCATACCGTCTTGATTCCACGGGAGATCATGGTGAATCCTCGAGCAAGCTACACCAGTTGCTGGAGGTTGGTGGGACTTGATTTGCTGGAAGACGAACAAGATTAGGAGGGTTAGACACCGTGGGAGCTTCAAGAATTTTTACGGATGAATTTATTGATCAACCAACACTTTTCTTTTTAAGATGTAAATTGAAACAAGTTAGTTTGGGTGTAAGGCAACGCAATTCTAGAGATTAATGAGTACTTGATCCGTCAGTTGGCAGCGTTGAACTCACGATGAGGCGGTGAAAGCTGCTGGCCATTGGAGTTATTCGAGTTGTTCAAAATATTGGAGTTGTTGAAGTTGTCTTGTGCAGGTTGAAGGACGTAGTGAAGGTTGTTTATCATGGTTGGGGAAGTTGACTGACTATCGCCAATTTGTCCTTCATAAAGATCTATCATGATGAGCTCTTTCATGTGATCGTTTGCATCCACGTTGACATATGGATTGCTGTTGGGAGAGATCATTGAGGAAATATGTTGGTTTGCTTCACAATGACGTAAGTCCAAGGTGAGAGAGACTGTGCCAGAACTTGTCGTGGTTGAAGCTGCTTGTGTCGTGCAATTTCGGAATTTAGAATCAAGGTTTCCAAATGCAGATCTATGACCTGCAAATGCTCCAAAGGCGCCACCCCCAACATTGAGCTGGATGTTATCAAGTACCGTTGTAGTCCCTTACCGGGACACATGTGTATAACTGTGTTGGCTGTCTTGGTTCATGTTTTGTGTCCTAAAATTGGTATCAAGCTCTCTACCCTGTCCGTCTCCACTGTGGAATTGTAGGGACTCTTGCACCGCTGTTCCACCTTCAACAATCATCCCAGGGCACGTCAAGGATGCTTTGGAATTGAAACCATCAGAGACAAAGTTCGATCTTGCTTTCTTGGCTTCTCGACCATCCTGATTATTATTCTCTACAACGTCAACATCCAAACGCTAAACCATAGGAATCATGGGATGTGGATGAATCACTTTGGCACTTGCCCCTCCAACTTCTGAGATAGTGTTATCACTGTTGTTAATTTTCTCTCTGTCAGATTCATATCTCTTCATGCCATTCGGAATCCTAGGCACTTGAACGTTTCCATCGACTTCGTGGAGGAAGCTAGAGTTACCTCTCTCGCCTTCGTACTACTCATAAGTATTGTTCTCAAGTTCCGCTTGACCTCTCGCTTGTCTTTCGGCCGCCCGACGCTCCTCGTTCTCTTTCTATTCCTCGACGTACATCTCTCCTACCATTGGTTTTCAAAGTCAAACGCAAGCGTTGATGAACCAATTAGAGACCTGCATTCAAAAAAAATTCATAATCTGTTAGATCCCCTACATCATTTTTATTACGTTATATGACTCATGGCTCTCCAACTACAAGCATAATCAACAAACGTTAAGAAAACTCAGTTTAACTTTCATGAATCACGCAAAGAGAGCATTCAAAGTTCATTGTTGAATGCATCATGTTTACATGTAGCTCATGTCTTCTCTGTTTACAAGTAGCTCATGTCTTCTTGACACTATGGATACATCAAGTATTACGTCAGACCGCCAAAGAAAACACATGAACAGAGCTGACGAATATGGCAAACTAGCGTGATTCACAAACATTAGTGTGAAAAATTTAGACTTCAGATGAGTTTTCCCTCATGCTTCTTACTAAAACTACAAACAGTCCTAATAACATCATTATTTAGAGAATTTTTGTACTAAGTTGAATCATGCTACTTCTTTTGGATTAGTGACAAACATTTTGTGCGATGTTGTAAATATAAACTATATAGTGTGCACCGCATCAAAAATTATCATTGCAAATAACATTTATGTGTAGGAGACACCCAACAACTATCAGCACAACATCTCACGAAGGAAATTGAATGTATTTCAATATATACTTGACTCCTTGTCACTCATGTCTGCTTAGCAAGAGATAACTTGTCCACGACCTTGTGATACTTGCTCAAGTAAGACAACATTGCAAGGGCTTAGCAATCAAATTGTTTAAACCGCATGAACTGCAATTGGAATTTATCAGACTTTTAGGATTTCATGAAAACATGTATGTGAATGAAAGCAGGCCGAGTGCCATTCTGACATTCAAAAGATAATTGGGACATTCTCACAGAACAACCTTAAAGATTCTAGATTTGATTATGATGAATAGGAGAAAGGTGCAGTTTATCAATTTTACACGAGATAGTAAACAATATTCTTGTCTCTGTGCTTGCGTAGAGTTCTTTATTATCTAGTTTATTAGATGAAAGTTAGAATTCTTACAGATGCAAAAAGTGTTCAAAGAGCTAAGCTCTTAACATGAAACAACTTGCTCTGGAAGGCCCCTCTGTGGTCTCCATGCATGTTGTTGAAGCAATCCCAAATGATGGAGGGTATGCTGAACAAAAATCTGGTTGTCCACACAGCGGAGCCTTGACGTTTCTCCAAAGCCTATGTTCCTCTCAATCTCTTCTCCAAGAGCTCTTTTGACTACCTTCAGTTGGCTCTCAATCGCATTCTGTAAGCATCCGCATAGCATCAAGCAACGAATGATTAGCTTTATGTAATCTAGAGCTGCACTTGTATTATACATGTAGAAAAATGAGTACTGTACTTCTCAAAAGCCCATATCATCAATGTGCCTCACTAAAATGACATCAAAGTTCATCATGCGCAAAAGAGTTTGTGTTAGCGCCGGCGATTCAAGCTTAACCACTTGTCCTTGATTTCATCACATAAACACAGATCAACCCGATTTGGAGAGACTGTGCAATGTAGCTTACTAACAGATTGGATTGATCAATAAGTGCATGCTCCAGAATCATCCTACGGTGTGGCATTAATAACATATACATAATGTATACCAGCTAAAAAAATCTGTGTCAAAATAGAAAGAAAATCAAGACCATGCACAGTTGGAAATCATACTGGGGCATGCATAGTACAAATGAGATTTGGCACCAAATAGTATACCTGAAGAGACATGACATTGCTTGCAAGGCCAATACTGTGTAGGGAGTTGCTGAGTTTGGTCCTGCCTCGGACTTGAACATAGTAATGACGAGGTGAAGTTGATCACAGTACCAACAATACCTAGCTTCCACCTGCAAATGAAAGTTCAATGCTGCATGAGTCGAACAAATATTCCAAAGGTGTTATGATGTCCATGGTAGTAAAAAATGATTCAAAAAATTGGAAAACTAGTGTAGAAAAGAATTTTAATTTTAAGAAACAAAATACCTCATTAAGCTTAAGGCCAAGTCTTTGCTTCTTTGCCACCTAATCATCTCGATTTTTGGCTGCATTAGTGAGATTCTGAAGCAACACTTGCTCTCCTTCTAGAGGAAGATGAGGAGTAGAAATAAGTGGTGATGGGTGAACATTGAATGCTAATGCTTGATCCTTCCTTGAATACACTTTGGTGAGTATTGGACAAGCTGAGTGTTCTTTTTGATTGTATATGTAGTTCCCATCAACACTTGCAGAGCTTCCTCCAGCCATGTTGTGCTAGTTATGCTGCTGATTATGGTCACCAAATCTCCCAAGCTTTGAATGTCGCTTCAGTAGGATCACATTGCAGACTTTCTTAAGTATAGCTTGAGTAGCTCCCATGAATTTTGACGTTGAAATGTCGACGTTCGGCTTAGGTGCTGAAGAGCGGTTGTGACTATTTGACGCAAGATGCTTCCGACATGTAGTGTCGATATGTTCCTGAAGAAATCTTGCCCCCATCATGAAGTCATCTCTGGAATGGGTTCGGGAACGGCTCAAATCTGCATGAGCTCCCGTAAAATACCTTGACGGGAGTTCCTTGGTCTTAAGAAACAATTATCTCAAACACAAACTAGCTCCATACTTCTCAGGTTCTCTCCAACAAGGACAAATTCATATTCTTCCCTCAGACATTCAACTTTAAGACCTAGAAATTTAGTATCACGCAAAGTGCTAGATTGTCTTAAACCTAAAGATCCATGAGCAACAACAAGTTGATTTTATTATACTTTAAACAAAATCAATTCCAGGGTGAGAAAAACATCCGGCCCTAAGAAGACTAGATGAACAAACTCTATCCCTCTACAAGCATCATTCTAGCAACCAGCCATGTTTCTTTGGAGTTTTATAAGCATGAATGTCCACCAAAGCAAACATAAACGACAAAGAGCAGATTGCAACGAACTCAACATGATCATTTCCATATACATAAGGGTCTGGAAGGGCTTGGTAAGCTTTAAAAATCCTGAGACTGAACAGATAGATCTATGGCAACTTTCAACGGCGCCAATACCTGCTGCAAGGTGGACAAGGCCAAGTACTTCAAAGCTCTGCATCACATACATCCGGATTGAAAATTTTCCTACCCTTTGATAGTTAAGTGCATACCTACTTCTTACTTAATGATTTCATCTATACAAGGCGGAAGAAGATTGCAAAGGCAAAAATATAGACTCCGACTCAACCTCAACGCTGACCCAAATCTTGTCATAGTCTAAACAATCTGAGTGAGTTTTATAGCATTTGAGTGGTAACAAAAAGGCCTATTTGACTACAATTTCTATCCTAACTTTGGTGGTATCAGAGCTAAGATCTACTTGGAGCAATGCTACTTCTGTTATTAGAAATTGATCCTACTACAAGAAGAGTCTAGAACTTACATCGAGTCTGGAGTTGGTCCTGATTTCGCTCTTGTTGTGCTATTCTCTCCCCGAACAAGAACCTCCATCAACCTCTCCATTGCATCAAAACAAAAAACTCCATCATCTTCTCTAGGTAAGCGATTCTAGAATCCATCGTCTTCTCTAGTGATGACACTCATGCATCCACAACATTAGTTCTTGTATTTACACCGTCAATTTTGGAATGAACGGCTTTGATTTGTGAATGCACGACATCGATTTGTGAATGCACGACATCGATTTGTGAATGCACAACACCGATTCTTGAATGCACCTCCTGTAGTTGAGCTATAAATTTGCCAGACTCGTGGTGGATGATCACCTGATTGACACCCACCACAGTCGCGCAAATCGTGGAGAGTGATATAAGTAAAAACTAAAAAGCGTTTTTCTTTGAGAATTTCTAGTGAGCACAAAACCCTCAGAGTTGTCTACATAGACGGGCAGGGGCCCAAAGACAACCGACGGACGGACAGTCGAATAGACGGACAAGACGGACTGCACCCTTATCGGACGATGACTAGAATAATCCAAAGAATATTCCTCACATCTATAGAGATATTCCCAAATATTTTGGAATATTTTAGAATTTTCTCTACGCGGACGGACAACAACCTCTATCGGACGAACGGACGGACACTACCGAACAGACGGACGCCGGAACAACCATGAAAATAAGGATAAAAAAATACTACAGGAAACAAAATTTTTGCCAAATACAAAACTCACTCACATCAAGAAACAGATTCTTTCCGAATGAAGAACTCACTCACATCTTTAGTGAAACGCCACCCCTTGGGCCGCTGCACGGCGGATGGCCGAGAAGGACACCATCACGTGCGAAAGCGCGTGTGCACCGGACAACTCGAAGCAAAAAGGCGAAAGCGAAACCAATGATTACCAAGCAATGGATGCAAAGTGCAGCTCAAAGCCCTTGGGAAATGAAAGTTTAGAAGTGAACCAAGGCGTCATTTGCCGTCTTCTTTATACCCATGGGCCATAGAAACCGAAAATAATCCTTGCCACTTAAAAATTAGTGACCGTTGCAAGATCGGAGGTGAGTCGGACGTCGTCCGCTGAGCGATCGGCGGGGTGGACAGACAAGAGCCGTCTACAAGGCAGTTGGCCGGGTGGTTGAATTGTCGGCGACCGCCCTACGGACCTCACGGCAACCGCCGGGCGGTCGGCATTGGACAGACGGCGAGGCGGACGGCCTTTCAAGTTTCACCTTAGGGTAAACTACCAAAAATCCTAGATGTCATAGGGCGTCATCAAGTGGCGGAAGACGTCCCCAGGCTGGACGTCCGGACATCGTCGACGTCCAGCGACCTGACAACTCAGCTACAATCGAGCCCGGGCCGTCGCACAACCTTACAGTCGTCTAGCTATCCTCGTTTAGCCTTCGCAATACATTGCCCTCTCGCACACCTTTGCTCGTCTTGCACCCTGCAGTCGCCTCTTCTTGCCTTGCCTTTTTCTGCCCTAACCCAAATCTTTCCAAAAACCCGTTTTAAAAGATTGATCCTACTACTACTAAAGTCTAGAACTTACTTCAAGTCCGGTGTTGGTCCTGATTTCGCTCTTGTTGTGCTATTCTCTCCCCGAACAAGAACCTCCATCATCCTCTCCATTGCATCAAAGCGCAACTCCATCATCTTCTCTAGGGAAGCGATTCTAGAATCCATTGTCTTCTCCAGTGATGACACTCATGCATCCACAACATTAGTTCTTGTATTTACACCGTCAATTTTGGAATGAACGGCTTTGATTTGTGAATGCACGGCATGGATTTGTGAATGCACAACACCGATTCTTGAATGCACCTCCTGTAGTTGAGCAACAAATTTGCCAGACTCGTGGTGGATGATCACCTCATTGACACCCACCACGGTTGTACAAATCGTGGAGAGTGATACAAGTAAAAACTAAAAAGTGTTTCTCCTCTGAGAATTTCTAGTGAGCACAAAACCCTCAGAGTTGTCTACATAGACGGGCAGGGGCCCAAAGACAGCAAACAGATGGACAGTCGAACAGACAGACAAGACGGACTGCACCCTTATCGGACGATGACTAGAATAATCCAAAGAATATTCCTCACATCTATGGAGATATTCCCGAATATTTTGGAATATTTTAGAATTTTCTCTACGCGGACGGACAACATCCTCTATCGGACGGACAGACGGACGCCGGAACAACCATGAAAACCCTAGTTAGAAAAGACTACAAGAAACAAAATTCTTGCCAAATAAAAAAACTCACTTACATCAAGAAACAAAATTCTTTCCAAATGAAGAACTCACTCACATCTTTAGTGAAATGCCACCCCTTGGCCCGCGGCCGCCACCTCTTGGGGCCGCCGGGCGGCGGATGGCCGAGAAGGACACCATCACGTGCTAATCCACTCAACGCAAGGAAGAAAATGAACCATTTTCTTGACTTCAAACTCCATAATCTTTCAATCCGTGTGCTCAAAGTGTATGAAATTTTGTGAGTATGTTACTTAGTAAGTCTTAATGGCGATCCTAAAGTCAAAAGGATAAATATAAGGTTTTATTTCCTTCATTACTCATTGCACTAGAATCAACAATTTTAAAGTGTTTTTGGTGTGAAATTGTCACGGGCTTTTAGGATTTCTAGATATTGATTTTTCAAATATTAAGTGACTACAACAGGTCTTTTTCACCTTTTTCTTAACATTAAATTAAAAAAATAAACATACAAAATTTCCAATATAACGTCATGGACAAGAGAAACAATATTGATATTTATTTTCTACTATGCATCCAGTGGACATGACTTCAATCATGTTTAAAGTCAAGCTTACCATACATTAGACTAGTGACTTTTCTTGCACTACCCCAAATTGAAACTTGCCAAAACGACTACGCTAAATAAATAAGATCAATTTTGAAAGACATGAAAAAAACTCTTCATTGAATGAAACTGATGAGGTTCATGGAATCTTCTTCTTTTTTTACCACATTTATCAATACTCATTCATAAATAAAATTGGTCGTAATCAATGAATTTCTTTTTATAGAAATAAAGAAACGAAATAATAATTCAGGCATATGTCCAAAGTATCAATTTTTAAGTGTATTTTTTGAGGTTTTGTTTTAAAATAGGACACTTAAAGAGTTTTGTAGGAATGTAATTTGTTTTGGTATTAGACATTTATAAAGACCTTATACTACCCAAAGTTGTGATGAGTGGATGATGGGTGGTTTGGACACTTATGCTACACTTCTCTACTACGGCTAGGATTTTCTATACAAATGATTAATGTGCTCCAATTTAGATTACTAGAATAATAAGATTATATCAAAAATTCTCATAATAAGAAGAGCCAAAGTTTAGTACCCCATTGAGGTGGATGGAATTTGTTTTTGTTTCGTTTTATTTGTAGATGAAAAAATTGGGCATTCTGCTTCGCTGTAGAAAATTGTACTCCAATATATATATTAAGTCCAACAAGAACGACGATGTATAGGGTGAGGCCCTGGCGGGAGGGCCTCACCCGGCGTAACACCCGATTGGGTATTGTGAATTTTTTTTTTGAATTTTTTTTTGAATCTGCCCGGGCAAATAGCTGTGAGATCCCATAATGCCCTGTTCTCACGCACGTTCCGGGTTATAACGTGCGCCGGATTGAACGGGCAAAAAAACCCGATCGAGCGTTACAATCCGAGAATGCTCTAAAATCCCGATCTATCAACCTCGCAAACGATGAAACGCGGAACAAAGCACTCAACGTCAACCCTAATCATGAAGCACAACCTGCACCAAAAACGTGGATTCAAAAATCCAGAAGGAGGCACCGACAGCCACAATCACAGGTGCAACATACATCGTCACAAAAAGTTCGTCTCTCAATGCTCGAGCACCACGAAAGGAAGGCAATCAATCGGAGCTTCACATGAGGCTAAGTCAGGGTTCGGAAGCAATATCACCACGCTAGGGTTTCAAGAGATTGCACACCGATGCTGCAAGGTAAGCCCCCCTATAACCGACAAGTTAAGGAATGTGCATATATGGAGAGAGGAGATAATTATACTTTTATTTTTCAGTGACAGCCAATAGAACTACAATTCCAACCCAAGTGGTTTCATATTTTTTCGATGAAAACTGAATTAGTTATGAATTTTCAAACTATGCAGCCATGTTTAGTGGGTGGCCAGCAGTACATGCAATGACCAAAAGTAAGGATCTTGACTAATAGCAAACCTCCATTTGGAACTAAGGTGGTGGGATGGAAGAGGGTTGGATATACCCCAATTTTAGGCGGTGGTTATGGGTTTTTGTTGGTTATGGGGGCTTACCTTATATTAGGTTTCAGGATATATCTCGGTTTTAGGTTATCTCGCTAGGCTTTGCAGAGGTATTTTTGTGAATAAATTTTGTGATTAGGTTTTGGCAATTTGAAGAGGAGAGGACAATATGGACGGATGACCACAAGTGCATCAATCCAATTAAGCTTGAATCTTCGGCCATTGTGGAGGGCATGGTGTCCCAGTGACGAAATCAGGGACAAAACATGAACAAATTCAACACCATCCATGACCATCTGATTGTCATTACACCCAACCACATCCCAACATAATGGTCCACAACCAATTACTTTGAAAAAACATTTATATTAATAAGTGATGTAGAGCTCCTAGAGCGCCTTGCAATTGGCTTGCACACACGTTGATGAATACATACTTTTACTTTACTCAAGATTGCCTTTGATCCATCGGTTACGACGAGGGTGTCACCAGCAGCCTCGAAATGGAGGACTAGTTGTGGCCAATCGTTGCCGTTGATCTCATTTGAGATGATCCACGCCCTTAAATTCGAACACCAAGGTATACACGATATATCCAAAGGAAATAAGTGAACCCATATCAATGTAGAAGACAATTAGACAATTGATTCATCAACCGTAAGCAGATGGCTCCTTGGCCTACCGGCCAAAGGACAGGACCTCGGCACCTAGATCAACGGCCCACAATCGGTGTAGGAGATCGACGGTCGCAATTGGTCATAGTTGGTCCTCGATTTCAAGGTTGGTTAGTCACTTGGAGTTTCCACTCATACAGATATGAACATCCACTGGTTGTGAGTGACTTTCATTTAACTCTTCCAAGGTAACATCCTATTGAACAAAACCTTTTGGAGGAATCACTTTGTCTTTTGAGCATTGTGACTTATAAATCAAATATGCCCTTTGGAAGAGTCATTTAAGTGCGCCCTGTTATTAAAATTTCAATATTTGTTTCATTAATATTAAATATTTGTTAATTTAGGTGACACTTAGATGAACTTTTTGGACAAAAATTTAAGTATTTTGATGACAATATGGAGTATACTACCCCTGATATATAGAATAAATAACGGGTATTTAAAGCAATTGATGGCTATTTATTGTACATGACGAGTATATAATCTCCATCTTATTATTTCAAAAATTGGTTTTCTGATCACACACCAAGATTTTACCACAAAAAGAGAAGATGGTGCACAAATTGGAAGAGTAGTAGCTTGACTGCCACTGCTTTGCTTTGTTGATGTGCCCTTGCTTATGTTGATTTGGGCATTCCCTTCGACCTCAACATTTAGTTCTTAGTTGTTCATGAAAAAGTTCATAACTACTTCATAAAAATGCAACTAATTTTTTTTTTTCAAAAACAAAGTTACATCCTACAAAGATGATGTTTCAAGTGAAATATCACCACATCGAATAATTTGCAGAAGAAGAATGAGGCTCAACAAAATAAGGCACATTGTACACACAAATGAATCAAAAATGAAGTTATAGGCTTTCCTATTTTAATTTAATTCTCCAATGACTCTTCAATTCTTCCTATACCCGTCTGTAAGGATGGAGGTTCGACTTATATTATAACAACAAACAATTTGTCTTGTGTCTGTCTGGGATATCCGCCATTTCTGCAATGGACACTTAACATCCAACGGTTCCGATTTGGATGAAATACAGCGCAGGATGAAACTCTACGACACTCAAGAAGCGCATGCTCCTGCTCCTTGGGATGGCAACCCCTTGCAACCAAGTTTAAAACAGACAATGGTACGGCTACAGTACTACCTTTCATTTGCAAAGACTTGTGATCATGACTAGAAGAGAAAACAACATGCGGAACCTCGAACCTTACATGCAGATTGCGGATGTGCACTCTGCGCAAGAAAGATAATAAGTGTGCATAAAAAGGTGGAGGGGAGCGCACTGCAATAGAGCGAGGAGCGAGAGGTATGTAGGCATAGATAGTGAGAAAAACCTTATCGTATTTCTGGTGCCGAAATGGATGCAAGTCATCGAGTTTCCTTGAGGGAAGTTTCCAGAAATGCTTCAAATGTATGACAAGTTTTGGTACCAGAATTGCAGACATGTTCATTGAGCTTGAGAATCTCATGTGAATTTTCCTTTGATATGTAAGAAGGATGGGAGAGGTTAGGGGTAAAAAATGCATGGTTTTTTTTGGGGCTTACTGTGAGAATAGGGATTAGGTTTTTGGTTTCATTTCTTCCATTAAGATGATGTTATTATGGGGATTTATTTTAACTTTTTTACTAGAATTCCATGTGTGTTCATTGATTGCATGCAAGTTTTCAACGATGTGGTGAAGGGTGTTTTCACGCAGGATTTGAGACAAGGTGACGAGGAGAGTCAACCAAAGAAGACAAAAAAACACCGGCACCAAAATTAGGTTTTTTAGGTTTTTTTTAGGTCATGTTAAATTTTATTTGAGGTGTGAAGATTCTATGCAGTTGCAAGGTTCTTGCAGCTTCAGGAGGAGCCGAGAATTATGATTGTGCACAATTTTTTCTTAGTGAGTCGGTTTAGTAGATTCAAACTACAAGGTACCAAACACTAGGATACTTAGATACTTAGATACTTATATAATGGGTATACAAAGTAAATAACTTGAATATAAATTAAATAACAAATATATAAGGGGTACCATATTTGATTTTTGCATTTACATATGTTTACTTAATTGGGATTGTCGTTGGCCCTTTGGTTAGGACGGGGGTTCCACTTGTATATTTATATATATAAATAAATACAATTCATGTTTACTATTTGGATCAAGATTCTGTAAGAAATTAAGCTCATAAAATGAAAATTTGAATATAATAAAACTTTAGATGTCTTGTTTAAATGTGCTAAACACCTTTTCTACAGCTGCCAAACTTTTGTGGAAAAATATTGTACATTATGTGGATTGTAATGGTAAAGAGTTGCAACTTTGCAAAGTAGAAAAATGCCATTTCTAAAGGAATTTAAGTCTTCCCATTATAAGTAATGATTTTGAAAATCTTTCACATAAATGAAATACCACACATCCTTTATGTAGTCTATAAAGAGATCTCACAACTACAATAGAACAGAAAACAATTTGTTTAAATGTTCATATTATACAAAAAAACAAAACTATTTTGAAGGGTTTCTTAAAATTGAATATAGATAGTTTAGGAATTAACTAATGTTTTATTAACAAATAAACAATGCATGTATGTATATATATTTGAATAGCGTACATTCATTCTATCCATTTCAGTGAAACAAAACACTAAAGAATATAATTTATATCAATACAAATCAATTTATTTTCTTTTTCAAGTAGAATCACTAATATAAAGCATTTAGCAAAAGAAGACAGTTTTTAAATGAGACAAATTTCTAAGAATATTTTTTTTGTACATTTGTTGAAGTGCTCATTAACCCTTAAACGACAGAAGATGGCACTGGTAGTCACAATATTCTACATGTATGGTGTTGTATTTGATCATGATAAGGTTCAGATATTGAAATGATCTCAAAAGGAAACATGATAGTTGAAGAATCTTCAATCCAAAGGTATAAGCTTGCTAAATTTACTACATTATTTGTATTCTGCAGCATAAAATATGTGCCTGAATGTACAATTTCCAATTGACATTTAAGGGTTAAAGTTGAAATATTTTGGATGGTATACATTGGTGGATTATATAATTTGTATTTCACCAGACTTACTTAAATAAATAATGCTACCCTGATGGGTTTATTTTATTTTATTTTATTTTAATTTTTAACATTGTACTCAATTCCAGAAATCCTCCCACATTCTTTTACTATATGTAAGATTTTGTACAAGTAACCAAGATGATTGTTTATAAAATTATACAAAAATATTGAAAAAATAAATCCATCTATATTCTTCTCAGTTCGAGGATAAATAAAATTCGTACAAAAAAACCCTTTGCACCTCAAAGTGGCATTTGCAAAGGAAAATGTGAATAGACAAACTTGTCATGGTGAAGACTTCAAAAGGCTGCAACATACACAAAGAGTATATATAAGATGTGAAAATTACCATTTGAGTAACATTGGGATGACCTTCCTTGTCGTCGAAGAATCATAGTCATCCCCAGACGCTCTATTTGTGAAATGCTATTGCAAAGATGCTGGTCAATCACATTCTAGGTGCACAATCCAGTATTTGCCGTCACTCTTGTGGGGTATGGAGAGCTGAATGTAAAGCATCTTCCAAGTATTTCTCGGCTGCCTCATATTCGCGCCTTTTGTCTTCAATGGCAAGACCTGCTAATGCCTTGTCCTGAGATGTAACAATAAGTAGTACTGAGAGGACACCATGACGAGGTTTGACATACATACATATTCTAGCAGCAAGAAGAACAGAACAACAAGGTAAGGAAAGATAATTACCGGAGGCAGATCTTGGTAGCTGCGTAGGGTGTCAAGAATGGGCTTAGTCTTAGTCTCCAATTCATGACGATGCTCCACCATGGCCATTAGAACGCCATGACTAATCTCTTTCGTGTACCCAAGTCGCCTTAGCAAGGACTGCAGTTTAGAAAATCCACATACGGAATAAGTTGCATGTCAGGCCAGAATCAATTTCTTGAACCGAAAAGCTTCCACGCAAGAGCTTGACGCTCCGCTCCTACAGTAAGCATGCTCCTCACTTGTCGCTATTATTAAATCGCTACATGATGTAGGGAGTTGAACGCACCTTATAGTTGGCAAGCTGTTGCAGGTATTGGCGCTCCTTCGAAGCCATCATTTTGAGGTTGGTGTTCCATTGCATCATCGGCCCCTCCCGGAGAGCCACCTCCTCTTCAAGCTGAGCAAGAGCCCTTCACCCCCCACCCATTAGAAGAGGCATGTTTTCATGATAGAAGCGATCTGGAACTGAATGCATCAACATGGATATGGACATGAAAACAATCGTTGCAAAAACATGCAAAAACAAAGAAGTGTCACCTTTTCAGATAGGTCAACCGGGCAATCGCTTTTCGCGTATAATCCAACAGCATTTTGGATTCCCGTTGAGCCTTGGATCTTGTCTCCTCTAGCTCGGTTTTCTTTAGTGACAACTCAGCGATGGCCATAAGGTAACTGCCATGAGAGAGAGAGAGAGAGAGAGAGAGAGAGAGAGAGAGAGAGAGAGAGAGAGAGAGAGAGAGAGAGAGAGAGAGAGAGAGAGAGAGAGAGAGAGAGAGAGAGAGAGAGAGAGAGAGAGAGAGAGAGAGAGAGAGAGAGAGAGAGAGAGAGAGAGAGAGAGAGAGAGAGAGAGAGAGAGAGAGAGAGAGAGAGAGAGAGAGAGAGAGAGAGAGAGAGAGAGAGAGAGAGAGAGAGAGAGAGAGAGAGAGAGAGAGAGAGAGAGAGAGAGAGAGAGAGAGAGAGAGAGAGAGAGAGAGAGAGAGAGAGAGAGAGAGAGAGAGAGAGAGAGAGAGAGAGAGAGAGAGAGAGAGAGAGAGAGAGATTAATGCAAGACATACTTAACAGTACACCTCATGGATGAAATTTGTCACTCAAACTTAAGCAACTATCAGCAAAACGGTTAATCTTAATTCAGGTAGGGCCAATTCTTACCAAAACCATAGGAAAATCTCTACACTTCTAGAAAGACGATTCATATCCACACATTGAACTAATAAAGCAAGACGTTCCGTGCTCACAGCTCCACGCATGCATGATCCCGGTATGAAGAAGTACTAAAAGATCGCACGTAAAACAATGTTAAGTCACGGAGCCTTGCAAAGTTGAAACATACATACCTGGTAGATTCCGTGTCTTTAAGGTCAAGCAAATTGGCCACATTGGCAAGCGTATTCGCAGACGTAACCCCCGACTGCGACAGATTCTCCTGCGAAAGCCCGGTGCATTCGAGCGTCTCGCGGATCCTAGCAGCTGGCACAGCAACGAACGTCCATCAGGGAAAAAAAAAA